>CM069135.1:25804907-26404907 GCA_035221665.1 Okamejei kenojei | reverse complement strand
GATATATTGCCTGCTTTGCAGACGCTCAGAAATGTTCAGGCATGTAGTTGGAAGGTTGTTCTGAATATGGTTTAAACTGTCCTCACATTATCTCATTTACTTTTCATAGGAATTAACTTGCCGAGAGGAATTGCTTACCTTACTCCTGTCACTTCTTCCCCTTGTTTGGAAGATACCTGTCCAACAAGAGAGAGCTCCAGGTTTGTTATTTAACTTTTCAACATTTTTATTTGTGTTAATTCGCAAGTTCTTCTGTTGTTGAGAGATCTGTGTGTAATTTATAGGAGATCTTAAAATTCTTGAAGATATAAGAGTTTTCTCCCTGAAAAGCTTTGGAGATGCACTTAACATGGTAAAGAAACTGCACGAGTCATGTATAATGCATTCTTTGTGCTTGTATTATTAGTGTAACTGAAAGATACATGTCTGCGTGTTAACTTTTAAAGGTATGCGGAGTGGGCCGTGTTGAAGAAAATGAACTGTGTGCGACGTTTCACTTTTTACTTGTAGAAATGATTATTGTGCAAATAGTTTGCTCTTTTGATCTGGTGCCACATTTTTAGCCGATTCAGTAAATGCGCATTCAACAATTAAACAATTTTCTACCCATGCTCTGCCAGAAATTAAATTAATAAAAGATGCGAATGAGAATCTGTGCAACATTCCTCATTCTTGCCAAAAAGCCAATTTTAACAAGAGAGGAAAGACCTTGATAGCCCCACCATTTGTGATCTCAGTGACTATGTGGGTGAGGGATCCATCTATGACCGCAGGGGGGAAGCCATGTTTACTGAAGAAAATGGACATCTCCAACGTCCTACAATGAAAGACTCAACCTGGAGCAGATATTATGGCAACAAATAAATTGAGAGTAAGGGATAGTGTTTGTGCAAGAGACAGGGTGGGCAGAGGTGTCGTTCAGAAAACAGGGGGATTCTGTGGGTTTCTAGTAGACGTCAGTTGATAGTCTATTGTATAGTCTGTGATAGAAGCAGACGTCAGTTGATCGTACGTCCCCATCCACCTATGTTCCTTCCTCTGGCTTCACAATTTGCACATCTTCTATCATCTCCTTGTCTCACCTTGTGTCTTTTCATCACAAACCCTATCTACCTATCACTTGCCAAGCTTTGCCCTGCCCCCACCTCTCTTCCAACTTTCTCCCCACTACAATCAATCTGAAAAAGGGTTGTGTTGAACAGCATCTTTACAGAACACTTATCCATGTTCTGTAAAGATGCTGCCTGACCCACTGAGTCACTCCATTGCCTTACTTTTGTAAACCAACACCTGCAGATCCTTGTATTTCCAAGTCTGAGAATTGTTGAGAACAATATTGTTGTCTAGCATTCATGAGGAAAATAGATAATTGTTGGAATGTGTTAGCGAGTTGGGTTAACTAAATATGGAGACAATCAGAAAGATAATATTAAAGTTGAAGTTTATTTGCAAGTTTTGTAATTCTCTGCATGATGAAAATTAACAGCAGGCTAAACTTTAACAACGAACACTTTGACGACGAACGCCTGCTTGAGTGCAGCATTTAAAGAAGACTCAGACTGCTGGAGTAACTCAGCAGGTCAGGCAGCATCTCAGAAGAATATGCATGGACAACGTTTCAGGTCGGGGTCCTTCTGCAGACTGATTGTAGTGGGGGGGAAGAAAGCTGGAAGAGAGGAGGGACAGGACATAGCCCTGCAGGGAATAGGATGAACTGAGGCCCTGTGAAGAATAAGGACGAGGGATGGGGCAGGCATTGACGGCTGGGACCAAGTGTATCCCTGGAGGAGTTTTGGGAACTGAGGAGAATGCTAAAAAAAAAAGAAAACCAGGAGGGCCGAAAGGGGACAGGAGAAAACTCTGGCAGATAATATTGAAGATATAATCACAAGAGATTTTCAAGTACATTTAAGGGGAAAAGAAAGAATGGGGGTGGGGGGGTGGGGGAGGGAAATCAAAGCGGTCAACTCTGGAGCCGCAGGAGATGGGCAAGGTCCTCAATGAGTATTTCTCCTTTGTTCTTACCGTGAAGAAAGACATGAGGACTGGGGAACTTGGGAAAGTCAATGGAAGTGTTTTGAGTGCAGTCAGTATTATGATCAAGATGGTGTTGAAGGTAGACAAATCTCCTGGGCCTGATTGGATATATCCGAGGACACTGAAGAAAGCTAGAGAGGAAATTGCGGGTGGCCTGGCCAAGATTTAGCAGTCGTCATGGGTAATTTTCCGGAAGACTAGAAAGTGGCACATGTTGTGTCTCTATTTAAGAAGGGCTTTAGGGAAAAGCCTGGAATCTACAGACCAGTGGGTCTAACATCTGTGGTTGGAAAGTTGGATAGAGTATTCTGAGGGATAAGAATATATGCAAATGTAGATGGACAACGGCTGATTTGGAATAGTCAGCATGGTTTTGTATGTGGGACATCATGTTGCATGTATCTGAGTTTTTTGAAGATGTGATCAAAAAAGGTTGTTGAGGGCAGAGCTGTAGACCTTGATTTCAGCAAAGCATTTGAGAAGTTTCCACGTGGTAGACTACTCTGGAAGGTTAGATCGCATCTGATGGAAGGGGAGATAGCAGACTGGATAGAAAATTGGCTTTATTTTTTAGAGAAACGGGCACAACGAGTCCTCACTGAACAGCGATCTCCGCATATTAACACAAGCCTACAATTTACACTTATACCAAGTATACGAACCTAAGCCAATCAACCTACAAAACTTGTATGTCTTTGGATTGTGGGAGGAAATCCGAAGATATCAGACAAAACCCACGCGGTCACGGAGAAAAAGTCCAAACTCCGTACAGACAGCACCTGTAGTCGGTTTCGGACCCGGGTCTCCGGCGCTGCAAGCGCTGTAAGGCAGTAACTCCTCTACCACTGCGCCATAGGAGGCTTCATGGCAGGAAGAAGAGCTTGATGGTGGAAGGTTGTTTTTCAGACTGGAGGCCTGTGACTAATGGTGTGTCTCGGGGTTCGGTGCAGGGCCCGATGTGAGGTGTTGCATTTCGGGAAATCTAACCAGTGCGGAACATACACAGTGAAAGGCAAGGCTCTGGGAAGTGTTGTAGAGCAGAAGGTTCGAGGAGTACCGGTACATATTTTCTTGAAAGTGGCATCACGGAGATAGGGTGGTCAAGAAGGCTTTCAGCACATTGGCTGTCATCCGTCATCTATTGAGTATAGAAGTTGCTCCCATGTACCTGTCTAATTGTTTTTTAAACGATGTGATAGTACCTGCCTCAACTACTTCTTCCGGCAGCTCGTTCCATATACCTACCACTCTTTGTGTAAAAAAGTTGCCCCTCAAGTTCCTATTAAATCTTTTCCCCCTCATCTTAAACCTATACCATCTGGTTCTTTACTCTCCTATTCTGGGTAGAAGACTGCATCTAACCTATCGATTCCACTCATGATCTTATTCACCTCTATAAGATCACCCCTCATCCTCCTGTGTTCCAAGGAATAATGTCCCAGCCTGCTCAACCACTCCCTATAGCTCTGGCCCTCAAGTCCTGGCAATATCCTTGTAAATCTTTGCATAGTTTAACACCATCTTTCCTATTTTCCAGTTTAACAAAATCTTTCCTATAAGAGGGTGACCAAAACTGAACACAATACTCTAAATGAGGCCTCACCAATGTCTTGCACAACTGTAACATGAACTCCCATGTACCTGTCTAACCTGGTAGGTTTAGAGGGATATGGGCCAAATGCAGGCAGGTGGGATTTGCGTAGATGGGGCAAGTTGGTCGGCTTTGACAAGTTGGGCCGAGGGGCCAGTTTCCAGGCTATATGACTCAATGACACGGGTGAGGGGATATTTGACAGTCTGATTGTTGCACTAAGGCCAGAGATGAAAATGAATGAATAAGTTTGAATGAATGAATGAATGTTTATTAGCCAAGTATTCACATACAAGGAATTTGCCTTGGTGCTCCGCCTGCAAGTGACATACAGTGACAGTTAGGAATGACTCGTATAACATTAAACATTAAAACATTATTGATTAAACATGTGAATTAAATAAAATAACAGAGCAAAAGGAGGCTACAGATTTTTGGTTATTGAGTAGAGCTACTACTCGTGGAAAGAAGCTGTTTTTATGTCTGGCTGTGACAGCTTTGACAGTCCGGAGTCGCCTTCCAGAGGGAAGTGATTCAAAGAGTTTGTGGCCAGGATGAGAGGGGTCAGAGATGATCTTACCCACTCACTTCCTGGCCCTTGCAGTGTACAGTTCATCAATGGAGGGAAGGTTGCAGCCAATAACCTTCTCAGCTGATCGGACGATTCACTGCAGCCTCCAGATGTCATGCTTGGTGGCTGAGCCAAACCAGACCATGATGGAGAAGGTGAGAACAGACTCTACGATGGCCGTGTAGAATTGGACCATCATTGCCTGTGGCAGATTGTGCTTCCTCAGCTGCCGCAGGAAGTACATCCTCTGTTGTGGCTTTTTGACTGTGGAGTTGACGGTAGCCCCCAATTAAGGTCCTTGGAGTTAATGGTTCTCAGGAACTTAAAAGACTCCACACATGTGACTGTGGTGTTGTTGATGGTGGGTGGAGTGGAGTGAGGGGAGGGGGAACTCTGCTAAAATCCACAATCAATTCCACTGTCTTAAGACCATTGAGCTCTAGGTTCTTGCGATGGCACCAGGACCCCAAGCTGAGTCACTTCCTGTCTGTAGGCAGATTCTTCCCCATCCTGGATCAGTCCAATCATAGTTGTGAGTTCCGCAAACTTGAGAAGCTTGACAGAGGAGTCAATGGAGTGCAGCCATTGGTGTAGAGAGAGTAGAGGAGAGAGTGTACGCAGCCTTGCGGTGCTCCTATGCTGAGGGTTTGCTGAGATGTGCTTTCCCAGCCTCACATGCTGCTTCCTGTCTGGCAGGAAGCTGGTGATCCACCGACAGAGGGGTTCAGGCACAGTCAACTTGGAAAGTTTGGATTGTAGAAGATCTGGCACAATGGTGTTGAATGCAGAGCTAAAATCAACAAACATAATTCTCGCATAAGTCCCCTGGATGCTGGAGGATGAAGTGCAGGCCCAGGTTGACTGCATCATCCACAGATCTATTGGCCCAATATGCAAACTGCAGAGGGTCCAGCAGGGGGTTTGTGATATTTTTCAGTTTGGCCAGCACAAGTCTTTCAAGGGTCTTCATGGCTACAGATGTCAATGTGACAGGCCTGTAGTCATTAAGACCAGTAATCTTTGCCTTTTTGGGTACAGGGACAATAGTGGAGCTTTGAAGCTGGCAGGCACAGTACAGGTTTGCAGGGTCTGGTTAAAAATGTGTGTGTGTGTAGACCGGTACCAGTTTTCGGCACAGAGCTTGAGGGTAGAGGGGGAAACATTGTATGGTCCTGGAGATTTCCGGCTTTTCTGTCTTCTGAACAGCCTCTTCACCTCCTCTATTTTTATTGTTGATGATGGAGAAGTGAAGTTGTGCAGCGCGTAGGGGATGAGTAATTGGGTGTGAAGTGGTAATTGGAGAGGGGTGGGTGGGAAAGGGTCCAGTCCTTTCAGACTGGTGTCTTACATTAAGTAGGTGTGAAGTGATGTTTGGGGAGGAGTGGGTGTAGAAGGGTCCAGTCTTTACAGACTGCAGTCAGACTGTGAGTGGGTGTGAAGTGTTGGTTGGGGTGGGAAAGGGTCCAGTCTTTTCAGACAGGTGTAAGAGAAAAGGTTTGAATTATGAAGCGGGAGGAAGTAATGTCGGTGGAAGGGGAATGGCAAAATAGGTGCGAGTCCAAGTGGGGCACAGGGGAGAGCAGGGTTGTGGGGTAGGAGGGATGGGGGGAAGAAGGGAGAGGGGGGGGAGTTATGTAGTAACCTAAAATCAGAGAATTCAATGTTCACACCATTGGATAGTAAACTACCCAAATGGAATATGAAGGTAGACAAAAATGCTGGAGAAACTCAGCGGGTGAGGCAGCATCTATGGAGCGAAGGAATAGGTGACGTTTCGGGTCGAGACTCTTCTTGAGACTGATGTGGAGGTGGGGGGAGGGAAGAAGAAAAGAAGAGGCAGAGGCTGTGGGAGAGCTGGGAAGGAGGGAGAAAGCAAGGACTACCTGAAATTGGAGAAGACATTGTTCATATCGCTAGGGTGTAAACTACTCAAGTGAAATATGAGGTGCTGCTCCTCCAATTTGCGGTGGGACTCACTCTGGCCATGGAGGAGGCCCAAGACAGAGGTGGGGGAGGTAGGGAGGAGGATGGGGAGAGAGAGAGGGAGAGGGCGGACTTGAATTCGGCGAGTGGGCGGCTCGGACGGGGCCAACTGTGAAAGGGCAGCGAGCTTCGGCAGCTCTCTGGACCTTGAGCGGCGTGGAGAGCCTCGGCAGCTCTCGCGTCATGATTCCCCGTCGCTGCGATCAACGGAGGAATTGCAGGTTTCCCAGAGGGAGTAATGGACGCCAGGGCCACCTTCTCATCGCGTGCCCCGTGCGACGATAACGGCCGCTGCCATGTTCTACGGTCGGGCAGGGGAGACGGAGAGGATTCAGAAGCAAGCCGGTGGCCTCCAGCTTTGAGCAAGCGGCTGTGAGTGACGCCTCGAGCGAGCGGCTGTGAGGGAGTGGCTGTGACCTCCGGACCTGCAGAACACTCGATCTTTCTGAGCGTTTTGAAGAACGGGGGCGGGGGGGGTGTGGGCTAACGTACCTCGTGGAACTGTGCATGCGCGTTGACAGAAGCTGCATTAATCCAGAAGGGGGGGGGGGGGGCACGAGGAAAGCCCCAGCTACAGATCCAGAGGTCAGCAGCTGGGCAACTGTTATATTTTTTTTAAATGTCAGATAAATGTTAGTAAATATCTCAGGAAATAATTGAATAAAAGTATATAGATGTATATACTAGACCAAGTGGGAAACGTTGGGCCCCGTACCCCCAACACAATATTCCGCCACTCACCCGTTCCCCCAACGCAGCCCGTTTCCCCCAACTCAACCCGTTCCCACAACGCAATCTTCCACACTCACCATAGCCTCCCAACTGCGCAGGAGCGGCTCATTTTTCCTCGTCCCTCCCCCTCCTCTTCACCCTCTCTCTTCTCTCCCCTCTCCTCCTCCCCTCCTTCACTCCCTCCCTTACCTCTCCCTCTCCTTTCTCCTACCCACAGTCACTCCTCCCTCCCTCCATATCCCCTCACCCCTCACTACCCCCCTCCTCTCCCTCTATCTTCCTGCTCCGCCACTCCTCACCCCTCCCCTATCCCACTCTGCCACTAAACACAATGTTTAAATGACATTTCTCCTCCTCCCCTCCCCCATTCCCTCCCTCTCCTTAACAACAATGTAACAAATCCCTCATTACACTTTTGACGGCAATCTATGTAAATGAGATCCCATTGTGACGTCATACGCTGCTAACTACCAATGGAACACTGCTGACTGGCAGTTTATGTAAAATAGATCCCATTGTGACATCATAGCTGCTGACTGGCAGTGCAGATGGAAGAAATTTTTCTCAAAGTGGGATTTTGTAACGTTAAAAATATGAATAACTTGTAAAATATAACATCAATCTGAACGAAACTTGACACACCATAGACAATGGTGAGGAGGGTGGGCCAAACATCGTAGTGCTGTCGTGTACCGCTTTGGTGTAATTCAGGACATGTCAACGTTCACACACAGACAGACTCACAAACAAACAAGATGAGAGTTTTAGTAATAGATAGATATATAGATAGATAGATAGATAGATAGATGTGCAGCTCTGTTTGAAATCCCTTATGGGTATGGGATCACAAGATTCTGTTTCCAACAGTCTTGGCAAACAATTTAATGCTGAACTTGGATCATCATGCTGTATAAGTACGCATGAGTCACTGCACTCTAGAATCTTTGATTTACTGCGTGGAATGACAGTGTTTTGTATAGCACAACAGAACATAGGCATTGACTACAATTATATACGTCAATACACACATTAATTAATAAATTAATAAAGTGCAAATAACAAATGGAGCGGTATTAATGTTCAGAGTTTTGTCCGAGCCAGGTTTAATAGCCTGATGGCTGTGGGGAAGTAGCTATTCCTGAACCGGGTCGTTGCAGTTCTCAGTCTCGAATGATTACTAATCCCGTGTTCGTACAGTTTTCTGGCTGTTTCTCACCTTAGATATTACTTTGAAAGCTTAGCCACTTGAATACAGTACTGATTAATGTCAGGTCACATTACTATGAATAATATGAATTTTCTTTGAATTATGTAAACCTTCCTTAAGGCAATTAAATACTTAATATTTACTAGCATTTTCATTTTTTATTACGTTACATAATTATTGGGCATTACTGAATGTACTAGAAATACAACGGGTGATATTTTCAGAAATTCTGGTCTGCGCCTAATTAATTTTAATTAAGATGTTCTGTAAGGCCATTACATTAATTGCCAGTAGATTCTGAAGAAGGGTCTTGACCCGAAACGTCACCCATTGCTTCTCTCCAGAGATGCTGCGTGTCCCGCTGAGTTACTTCAGCTTTTTGTAGATATCTTATGCCTCCATGCTCCTATCTAGGCGAGCATGAAAAAAAATCACGGTTAACCTCATTGTAGCTATTGTAATATTGCTGCTGATAAATTAGGTTTGTGGTCATTGCCAGATAAATAAATGCTTTTATATCCTCCCGAGCTTGTACATTGCTCAGGTGTAGACCTTATTAAATGTTTTCTCCCATTCTCATTCATTATGGCTATTCCATAGCTTTTATTGCCAAACTGCTTGAGGTCAATACTAGAAATTAATCATCTTTTTTTAATCTCATTAAAGGCAAATCTTTGTATTGTAACGGACTCACTCCGTTAAAATTGTATTCCGGTCCATGTTTCTTGTGTTTGTAAATGATTTTCACAGCAGTGTGCTAGAATTTTGGATGTGTTGTTACCATAGTTGAATGTTACATTTCATCAGTTATCTGGCATATCAGCAAGGATATGTTGAATCTTGAATCATCATTTTTGTGTTGTAATCTAGGCTTCACTTGCAAATATTTTTAGGAATATTGTTGCAATACATGAGACCATACAGTAGAATGTATAATTCATTTTAATATTGGTGCACATTCTGGAACTAGTTTCAGAATGTGCCTCACTTTCTTTTCCATTAACTTGGTGTGAGTGCATCAAGAGACTCCAGTTTGAGTAAGTTAGGCCATCTTAACCAGAAGATAGGCTAAACATATATAGTTACTTTTGAACTAAAAAACTTATCGCAGGATGTACATTATTCAGGAAAATGATTATGACAATGTCAACTTTTTGTGTCTAGCTCTGTCTGCTGGAAATATATAGTTAGGAAGAATAAATATGAATCTGTCTGAGGAAGGGTTCCAACCCTAAGCATTCCCTCCACAAATGCTGCCTGACTCGGAGTTATTCCATCACTTTGTATTTTGCATATATCTGGTATCTGTTACAACCATAGAACGTTCAAAAGCATTTTATAAGCACTTTGTTGTTGCTATTATTTAAAAAAAGAAAATGTTGCAATAAGCTTTTTGCACAGTAGTTCCTATGTAACAATGTTATAATTCTCAAATAATCTGTTGTGAAACCAGGGAGAACTCAAATGTTGTTCTTCCAGATGGTTCCACGGTATCTTTCATGTCTACTGGAGAGGGCCATGATGATGGTGGATTAATGTTTCGACTATTATCGTGAATGATAATACCTCTGGTATTATACTATATTAAAGTCTCGAGTGAGTAATGGACAACTTTCTGATCCAAGATGTGAGATTTCTCCCATCTCTTCCCACATCCATCCTCCTCCTACTCTATCAAATTATAGATGACACTGGATATTTCAGGTGGCTAATTCGGAGAATTAAATAATTGAATTGTACCACTTTATTGCATAATTCGTTTTAGTGGTCAATCAAGCATAAAAGAATGTGAAAGTATCCAATCCAGTTAATCATCCCACTTTCAAATGCAGATCAAAGCTAATGGAATTAAAAAAAATAACTTTCTGCCTTAATACACTAAATGGGGTTTCATTAAATTCTGATCTTTCAGAGTCTCTTAATGTATTTGTCTCTTTAGATTTATCTCATTTCTATGCCACTGCTGAACTGAAGGCATAAAATTGGCAACATATTTTAATCAGTCTAGATATGGGAAGTTTTGAAATTAACCTGCCCTATGGTTTGGAGGCAGAGGCCAGATCTGGGCTATGAACATTGACAAAGTGCATTAAGCGACCACATGACACAATGTGAGGAAGAGTAGGGGTGATAACAAGGTATCATGCCTAATATTTCTCTCTCTTATTGGATTATTAATATAATATATTAACTGATTATTATGTTGTGTAGAATTTGGTGGCTGTGTTTTTAACATTGCAGCAGTGATAATAACTTCATTCTCAATTGGCTGTAAAGTGCTTTTGATGTTATGAGGTTTGAAAGCCAGAAATACAAATCTGATGAATGGAGTAACATCTGAAACGTTAATTCTGATTATCTACAGATGATGTCTGTCATGAGTGTTTTCAGCGTTTTCTATTTTCGTTTCTGTCTTTTTATGCCAGAAAACTATTTCCTTCAAATTTGCATGGCTTGTTCATTAGCTTCCTCATGAAAAATAAGTGATGTGCTTTTGGCTTGTGTACATGAGGATTGGAAATCTGATCATACAGTTTGTGCAGATTTCTATATTGGCATCACTCAAAACAGTGACAAAATTGCAGCAGGCAAGAACAAAATGACTGGATTATTCCCCAGGTTCCCATACTACAATAAATGACTGAGAATAATTTCTATATCTACTATATCTACAATATTTGGGCAATCTACTGAGAGCGAAGATGACCTTCATTTCAGTGGATTTTAGGTGATTTAGGAGGCCAATGCACAACTTGCAGACTGTACCACACAAGGGCAGGATGTTTTTGACAGCGGAGATGGCGATTATCATGAAAAGTGGCCTGTTATTTATCCTCGGCTTCTCTGTGTTCCTGACAGCGGGATTTGAGGTTCTTGCCTCGAGTTGTTGCTTCATTTTGAGCTATCATGGCTTAAGGATTCTCATGAGTCAGGTGGGTTTGAGGGCATTCTGAGTTGTTTCCTGTGTCCACCTGTTAATTCCTTGCCCTGATAAAACTCAGGGTAGAATGTGTGTTTTGGGAGTCCGATGTCAGACATGTAATCAATGTAGAATTCCCATTGGATCTGCCTGTATGTTGTCAATATCATCCTGAGAGAGGATGGTTAAATTGGTTGGTTATCCTGCCAGTGAATTTGGAGGATTTTGCAGAGACAGAATTCTGAATATATATTCCATGCTTAGAGGTACCCATTGTAAGTCATCCATCCCTCAGTATATAAGGGAATGGTGATAACTGCCCTTCTGTTTGCTTCAGAAACATGAGGGTACACGGAGAATGTGCAAACTCCATACAAACAGCACCTATAATCAGGATCAAACCCAGGTCTCTGACGCTGTAAGGCAGCAACTCTACCGCTGCGCCACCATGCCACCCTTGTTTGTTCTTGATCGCTTCCTTTTTTTTATCAACTCATTTCTTTAACCATTTTGACTCTCTAAGGTAATCTGACACTAAGCGTACAGGTACAGCAGGTAGTGAAGACAGCTAATTTGGAATTTGGCCTTCTTATGAAGAGGATTTCAGTATAGGATCAGAGAGGTTCTTCTGCAGTTGTATAGGGCTCTGGTAAGACCACATCTGGAGTATTGCGTTCAGTTTTGGTGTCCTAATTTGAAGAAGGACATCCTTGTGATTGAGGCAGTGCAGCGGAGGTTCACGAGATTGATCCCTGGGATGGCGGGACTGTCATATGAGTAAAGATTGAAAAGACTAGGCTTGTATTCACTGGAGTTTAGAAGGATGAGGGGGGATCTTATAGAAACATATAAAATTATAAAGGACTGAACAAGCTAGTTGCAGGAAAAAAATTCCCAATGTTGGGCGAGTCCCGAACCAGGGGCCACAGTCTTAGAATAAAGGGGAGGCCATTTAAGACTGAGGTGAGAAGAAACTTTTTCACCCAGAGAGTTGTGAACTTGTGGAATTCCCTGCCACAGTGGGCAGTCACTGGATGGATTTAAGAGTTAGATAGAGCTCTAGCGGCTAGTGGAATCAAGGGATATGGGGAGAAGGCAGGCACGGGTTATTGATTGGGGACGATCAGCCATGATCGCAATGAATGGCGGTGCTGGCTCGAAGGGCCGAATGGACACCTCCTGCACCTATTTTCTATGTTTCTATGACTCTTTAATGTCTGGATAGAGTGGCTGTGGAGAGGATGTTTCCACTAGTGGGAGAGCCTAGGACCAGAGGTCATAGCCTCAGAGTTAAAGGACTTTCCTTGAGAAAGGAGAGGGAGAAGGGAAAATCAGAAGTCAGTATTACAGTTGAACGAAGGGGACTATGGAGCCATGAAGGAGAGGCTGGCCAAAGTTGACTAGAAAGATAACCTAGCAGGGATGACAGTGGAACAACAATGGCCAATATTTTTGGGAATAATACAGAAGGTGCAGGACCAGTTCATTCCAAAGAAAAATAAAGATTCCAAGGGGAGTAAGGGGCGACCGTGGCTGACAAGAAGTCAAGGACAGTATAAAAATAGAAGAGAAGTATAACATAGCAAAGATGAGCGGGAAGCCAGAGGATTGGGAAACTTTTAAAGAGCACCAAAAGATAACCAAAAAGGCAATACGGGGAGAAAAGATGAGGTACGAAGGTAAGCTAGTCAAGAATATAAAGGAGGATAGTAAAAGCTTCTTTAGGTATATGAAGAGGAAAAAAATAGTTAAGATCATGTACTTTGGATCTGTCTTCACTAAGGAAGAAACACAATCTCCTTGATGTACTAGTGGCCAGAGGATCTAGGGTGACAGAGGAACTAAAGGAAATTCACACTAGGCAGGAAATGGTGTTGGGTGGACTGATGGGACTGAAGGCTGATAAATCCCCAGGGCCTGATGGTCTGTATCCCAGGGTACTTAAGGAAGTGGCTCTAGAAATCGTGGACACATTGGTGATCATTTTCCAATGTTCTATGGATTCCGGATCAGCTCCTGTGGATTGGAGGGTAGCTAATGTTCTCACTCCCACTTTTTAAGAAAGGCGGGAGTGAGAAAACAGGGAATTATAGACCAGTTAGCCTGACATTGGTGATGCGGAAGATGCTGGAGTCAATTGTAAAAGATGAAATAGCGGCACATTTGGATAGCAATAGCAGCATCAGTCCGGGTCAGCATGGATTTACGAAGGGGAAATCATGCTTGACTAATCGTCTGGAATTTTTTGAGGATGTAACTGATAAAATGGACAAGGGAGGGCCAGTGGATGTAGTGTACCTGGACTTTCAGAAAGCATTTGATAAGGTCCCACATAGGAGATTAGTGGGCAAAATTAGAGCACATGGTATTGGGGGTAGAGCGCTGACATGGATAGAAAATTGGTTGGCAGACAGGAAACAAAGAGTAGGAATTACAGCAAGGCTCGGTGCTGGGACTGCAGCTATTTACAATATGCATCAATGATTTAGATGAAGAGATTAAAAGTAAAATTAGCAAATTTGTAGATGACATAAAGCTGGGTGGCAGTGTGATGCTATGAGAATGCAGGGTGACTTGGACAGGTTGGGTGAATTGGCAGATGCAGTTTAATGTGGATAAATGTGAGGTTATCCACTTTGTTGGCAAAAACAGGAAGGCAGATTGTTATCTAATGCTTGAAAAGGGGAAATTGCTTAAATTGTGAAAAGGGGAAGTACAACGAGATCTGGGGGTCCTTGTTCATCAGTTGCTGAAAGTAAGCATGCAGGTAGCAGGCAGTGAAGAAAGCGAATGGCATGTTGGCCTTCATAACAAGAGGAGGAGTATAGAGCAAAGGGTCCTAGTGAGACCATTCGTGGAGTATTGTGTGCAGTTTTGGTCTCCAGATTTGAGGAAGGACATTCTTGTTATTGAGGGAGTGCAGAATAACATTCTTGTTGTTGAGGGTTCACAAGGTTAATTCCTGGGATGACGGGACTGTTATATGTTGATGGGACGGCTGGGCTTGTTTAGTCTGGAATTTAGCAGGATGAGAGGGAATCTTATTGAAACATATAAGATTATTAAGGGATTGGACATACCAGAGGCAGGAAACATGTTCCCGATGTTGAGGGTGTCCAGAACCAGGGGCCACAGTTTAAGAATAAGGGGTAGGCCATTTAGAACGGAGATGAGGAAAAACGTTTTCACCCAGAGAGTTGTGAATCTGTGGAATTCTCTGCCTCAGAAGGTAGTGGAGGCCAATTCCCTGGCTACTTCTAAGAGAGAGTTAGATAGAGTTAGATAGCGGAGTCAGGGGATATGGTGGGAAGGCAGGAATGGGGTACTGATTGTGGATGATCACCCATGATCACAGTAAATGGCGGTTCTGGCTCGAAGGCCCGAGTGACCTACTCCCGCGTCTATTGTCTCTGGTCTATTGAGATGAGGAGGAATTTCTTTAGTCAGAGGGTGTTGAATCTGGAATTCATTGCCACAGTAGGCTGTGGAGGCTGTCAATGAATATTTTTAAGGCAGAGATGGATAACCATATAACCATATAACAATTACAGCACGGAAACAGGCCCTCTCAGCCCTTCCAGACCGTGCTGAACATTTATTTTCCCCTAGTCCCATCTACCTGCACTCAGACCATACCCCTCCATTCCCTCCCCGTCCATATACCTATCCACTTTACTTTTAAATGTTAAAATCGATCCTGCCTCCACCACTTCTGCTGGAAGCTCATTCCACACAGCCACCATTCTATGAGTAAAGAAGTTCCCCCTCATGTTACCCCTAAACTTCTGTCCCTTAATTCTCATGTCATGCCCTCTCGTTTGAATCTTCCCTACCCTCAATGGGAAAAGCTTATCCACGTCAACTCTGTGTATCCCTTTCATCATTTTAAAGACCTCAATCAAGTCCCCCCTTAACCTTCTGCGCTCCAAAGAATAAAGACCTAACTTGTTCAACCTTTCTCTGTAACATAGTTGCTGGAACCCAGGCAACATTCTAGTAAATCTCCTCTGTACTCTCTCTATTTTGTTGACATCCTTCCTATAATTAGGTGACCAAAATCGTACACCATACTCCAGAATTGGTCTCACCAATGCCTTGTACAATTTTAACATTACTTCGCTACTCCTATATTCAATGCTCTGATTTATAAAGGCCAGCACACCAAAAGCTTTCTTTACCACCCTATCTACATGCGATTCCACCTTCAGGGAACTATGCACAGTTATTCCTAGATCCCTCTGTTCCACAGCATTCCTCAATTCCCTACCATTTACCATGTATGTCCTATTTTGATTTGTCCTGTCAAGATGTAGCTCCTCACACTTATCAGCATTAAACTCAATCTGCTGTCTTTCAGCCCACTCTTCCAAATGGCCCAAATCTCTCTGTAGACTTTGAGAATCTACTTCATTATCCACAACACCACCTATCTTAGTATCATCTGCATACTTATCCAATTTTCCACCCCATCAACCAGATCATTGATGTACATGACAAACAACAGTGGACCCAACACAGATTCCTGAGGCACCCCACTGGTCACCGGCTTCCAACCTGACAAACAGCCATCCACCATTACTCTCTGGCATCTCCCATTCAGCCACTGTTGAATCCATCTTGCTACTCTGCCATTAACACCCAAAGATTGAACCTTCTTAACCAACCTTCCACGGGGAACCTTGTCAAAGGCCTTACTGAAATCCATATAGACAACATCCACTGCTTTACCCTCATCAATTTCCCTAGTAACCGCTTCAAAAAAATTCAAGAAGGTTTGTCAAACATGACCTTCCAGGCACAAATCCATGTTGACTGTTCCTGATCAGACCCTGTTTATCCAGATGCTTATATATATTATCTCTAAGTATCCTTTCCATTAATTTGCCCACCACTGACGTCAAACTAACAGGTCTATAATTGCTAGGTTTATTCTTTGAACCCTTTTTAAACAGTGGAGCAACATGCGCAGTACGCCAATCCTCCGGCACTATTCCCGTTTCTAATGACATTTGAAATATTTCTGTCATAGCCCCTGGTATTTCTACACTAACTTCCCTCAATGTCCTAGGGAATATCCTGTCATGACCTGGAGACTTATCCACTTTTATATTTTTCAAAAGTGTCAGTACTTCCTCCTCTTTGAATCTCATACTTTTTTCCCTTACCTCACAGAGTTCAATATCCTTCTCCTTGGTAAATACTGAAGAAAATAAATTGTTCAATATCTCCCCCATCCCTTTTGGCTCTGCAGATAGCTGTCCATTCTGGCTCTCTAATGGTCCAATTTTATCCCTCGTTATCCTTTTGCTATTAATATAGCTGTAGAAATCCTTTGGATTTATTTTCACCTTTCTTTTAGCTTTTCTAATTTCTTTCTTAAGATTCTTTTTACACTCTTTATACTCATCTAACACCTCATTTACTCCATGCCTCCTATAATTATTGTAGATATCTCTCTTTTTTCAAACCAAGTGTCCAATTTCCCTTGAAAACCATGGCTCTTTCCAATTTTTACTATTTCCCTTCAACCGAACAGGGACATAAAGATTCCGTACTCTTACAATTTCCCCTTTAAATGTCCTCCATTTCTCTTCTACATCCTCCCCGTAAAACAAAATATCCCAATTCACTCCTTTTAAATCCTTGCGCATTCCCTCAAAGTTAGCCTTTCTCCAATCAAAAATCTCAACCCTAGGTCCAGTTCTGACTCTCTCCATAATTATATTGAAACTAATGGTATTGTGATCACTGGTCCCGAAGTGCTCACCAATGCGTACCTCTGTCACCCGACCTGTCTCATTTCCTAACAGGAGGTCTAGCACTGCCCCTTTTCTGGTCGATATCTCTATGTATTGCTGCAAAAAACTATCCTGCACACATTTTACAAACTCCAAACCATCCAGCCCATTTACAGAATGTGTTTCCCAGTCTATTTTTGGAAAATTGAAATCTCCCACAATCACTACCTTGTGCTCACTACTAATATCTGCGATCTCCTTACATATTTGCTCTTCTAATTCTCGCTCCCCATTTGGCGGTCTATAATACACCCCTAAAGGTGTTGGTACACCGTTCCCACTTCTCAGTTCCACCCAAATAGCATCCCTAGACGAGCCCTCTAATCTATCCTGCCAAAGCACTGTTGTGATATCTTCTCTGACAAGCAATGCAACCCCTCCACCTCTGGTCCCTCCAATTCTATCACACCTGAAGCAACGAAATCCTGGAATATTTAGTTTCCAATCCCTTCTCTGCCTCTTGCCCCACACACTGTCCCCTAGCCCCCTCTACCTGAGTCCCTCCCCCCAGCCTTTCTAGTTTAAAATCTCCTTTGCAAATCTCCCCGCCAGGATATTGGTCCCCCTCGGGTTCAAGTGCAACCCGTCCTTTTTATACAGATCATGCCTTCCCCAAAAGAGGTCCCAGTGATCAAGAAAGTTGAATCCCTGACCACTGCACCAGTCCCACAGCCACCTCATTCCATTCCTACTCTCACTGTCACGTGGCACAGGCAGTAATCCTGAAATTGTTAGTCTTTTGGTCCTTCTCCTTACCTTTCCCCCCAACTCCCTAAATTCTCATTTCATAGATAGATTCTTGATTAGTATGGATGTCAGGGATTGACATCCATACTAATCAAGGAGGGAGCGACAGAACAGACCAAGTGATGGCCGACAGGAAGAAGCAGCAGCTGACGAGAGGGGAGGGAGCGCCACGGTGACTGAGAGCATCTTGTCGATAGCAGCGGCTTGAAGAAAGTGCTGTTTGCCAGGGGCTACAACGTGAGCTGCAACAACAGCTGCGTTAATAATGCGGCAGCTGCCGAAGAAGGGTTTGCTCGTGCAGACAAGCAGCATCAGTGCCTAGTTTTAAGGTGAAACTACACAAAGTGCTGGAGTAATTCATTAACCAGCATCTGCAGTTCTTTGTGTCTGCCTAGTTATAAGGTGATACCAACTTGTGTTAAATCTGATTTACGTAAGGTTTTTCGGAACGTAAACCTTGCTTAAGTCAGGGAATGTTTGTATGGGTTTTTTTGTTTATTGAACTTTTTTAGTTTATTATGTTATCTAATGAGTACAAACTTGTGGTGCTGCAAGTAAGAATTTCATTGTTCTGTTTAGGTGCACTTGACAATTAAATACCCCTGACTCTTTCAACTCTCTAGTAGGATACAGGAGAAGGAGGGGTTTCAGTATCACGCAAAGACAACAGGCTGATAAGTCGAGGATCAAAACATTATTTTCAATGAGCTGTAGGATAGAAGCTGTGTTTTGGGGCATGAAGTTGTTCTCTCCAGATGTACTATTGACGTAGCCAATGTGTTAATTTTATTTTGTAATGTCATTGTAAATGTTGCTCTTTGCTGTCCCCCAATAAAACAAGAGATGCATGGAAGCGCTAATGTAGCAAATTACTTCATGTGGTTATTGGGCAACCAATCACTTTGTAATATCCTTGTTTGAATGTTCTATTTTTTTTTTAATCATCTTGATTTGACATTGTGAAATTTGTCCCTTGAATGCGAAATTGTCTTAAACATCCAGATTGAATGATTCCTGTAATAGTCGTCAGTAAGATTATGGTGTGATTAAAGCCATAAATCTTTTATGTGTTCTAATTTTCTTACAACTGAGTATGCAGCAATTATTCAGCAGAATAATTATCTTGAGTGTTATTTTAAATCGTCCTTGGAATTTTTTAATTCATTCTTGGATGGATCTACTGTAACCGGTCTAAAATTTATTGCACACACCAATATAGTCAATCATACAGGCTAGATCAAGTAAACATGACAGATTCTATTCCCAGATTACTCTATTCATTTAAGGGTATCTGAGTATTTATTGCACATCCACAGTTCCTTTGAAGGTTGTGATAAACCCTTGAACCACCACAGTCTTTGCAGTGAAAATATTCTCACAGTGTTGATTAGGGAGTTTCAGGACTTGGGTGTAAAAACAATGAAGGAATGATGGTATTTTTTAAACTCTGAATGAGGTGCAATTTGGAGGAGAAGTTGTTCCCAAGTATGTTAAAAGTAGATATGTGGGAGTGGAGTGGATTTTGCAGATGGTATATGTGAGAGCCATAAGTGCTCTGAAGGTGGAGTGAGTGAATGTCTAAGGTGCCAAGCTTCTCGTGTTGGTGAGGCTGTAATCATTCAGGCAAGTATAGAGCATTCCATCTGCCATGTAGATGTGAAAAGGATTTATTGTGCCTGGCGTTGAGCCACGCTGCAGGATATGTAGTTTCTGTAACTTATAACCACAATATTTATGTGCTTGTCCTGCTGAGATTCTGTTTAGGATACTGAAAGATATTGATGTGCGGTACTTGGTTATAGTAATAATATTGAATGTCAAGTAGAGGCGGTTAGAATTTGTTGTTGAAATTGGTCATTGCCAGATATAGGGCATGAAAGTGGCTTGGCATTTGTTATCCCATATCCTAATGTCATTGAATGAGCCATATTTATTCCACCATCATTTTGTGGTTTCATGGTTGCCATTACTGGTATTAACTTTTTTAAATTCCAGGTTTATTTAATTACTTTTATTTACAAAGTTAGTGCAGTAATGCTGAAAAATTATTTTAATTTCAAATCAGTGTAACAGTTAAAATGGGTCGGACGTGAAAAGCGCCACAGTAGTTTGTGGAAATAGTAGTTGATTTGATATCGGAAATAGCGTAAATGTTTTGAAATATCATTGAATTCTGTTGGACCTTTAAGCATATTTAAGACACAATTGATTATAATGTATTTGAATAGCCAGCTGTTACAAGTGTGTGCTCCTCATATTTGGTCAACTCGCATGTGTTCTGCTTTCATTTACAAAGAGAAGGAAGCCTGAATATGCCCTAAAAGATCGTTATTGGACCATATCCCCGCTATCTTCTTGCCACATTCCTGTTCTAATCCATCCTTTACATTATGTTCTTGTAAAGTTTATGTATTAAACTGCAGACGCTGTTTAATATAAAAAAGGACACAAAGTGCTGGGATAACACAGCAGCTCAGGCAGTATCTCTGCAGAGAGATTAGTTAGAGGTTACCTGAAATTGGAGAATTCAATGTTCATCCAGTTGGGTTGTAAGCTACCCAAGCGGTATACGAGGTGCTGTTCCTCCAGTTTATGTGTGGCCTCACTTTGGCAATGGAGGAGGCCCAGAACACAAAGGTCAGTGTGGTCACCAGAGTCTATGCTTGGTCTTGCTAATGTACAGGAGGCCATATTGGGAACACTGGATAGAGTAGATGAGGTTAGAGGAGGTGCACTTGCGCCTTTGTTTCACCTGGAACAACTGGTGGGGTGCTTGGATAGATGTGAGGGAGGAAGTGTTGGGACAGGTGTTACATCTCCTGCGGTTGAAGGGGAAAGTAACTGGGGCTACGCCTGGTCTCGTTGATAGAAAAGCCCACGCTGAGAGCACTGTATACAGTAGATGAGGTTGGAGGAGGTGCAAGTAAACCATCTGCCTCACCTGAAATGGACTCTGGATGGAGTTGAGGGAGGAGGTATCAGGAGAGGTGTTGCATCTCCTGCAGTTGCAGGGGGGAGTTCCTGTGGAGGGGTAGTTTGTGTGGAAAGGGACAAGTGAACCGAGGATTGCTGAGGAGTGGTCTCTGCCGAAGGCGGAAAGGAGTTGCGATGGGAAGATGTGACTAGTGGTGGGATCACGTTGGAGGTGACAGGACAGTCGGAGCATAATATGTTGAATGCGGAGGCTGGTGGGGTGAAAGGTGTGGACCAAGACAACTCTGTCCTTGTTCCGTTTAGGGGGAGAGGGAGCAACAGCACGATTACAGGACGCTAGTGAAGGATCCATCTATGACAGAAGGGGGAAACCACATTTACTAAAGAATGGTGCTAAAATGTTTTTATGATCCTTTCATAAGGATGGCGCTGCAGCTGTCATATATGTCATAGATAGCTTAATTTGACCAAATGGTTTGTAGGCTTAAAAGGATTGAATCCAAAAAGGGAAGTTCAGTTTCTGCTCCAGATATTTTTGTAACCTTTGAATACCATCTGCCATAGTTTTTACTTCAATTGTACTTTGTAATTTTTATTTATTTATTTATGCAATTTGAGTTTACTACATGGCACTTTTAAAAATTGAAAAATATATTGAACTTGAAAAAAGCAGAAATATATCGATCCCAGGGAAAAGTAGGATATATAACACAGTCCAGCTTGATGAAAGATGTGGCCTTTTAGTAGGGTTAGAAGGGAGAAGCAACTGAGCAAACACCGTAGACAATTATAGCACGGGGCCAGTGAAGGTAAGAATTCAAAACATACCAAGGGATTCCTTCTGTTTTGGAAACTGTCACTCAACGAGACACATTGGATGCATTTTCCCTGCAGGTAACTGTTAGAAAAATATAGTTGCCTTTTTTGAGTACAATTTTTCAGGTTGTAGCCAAAATGCCAGTAAATGACATTCAATGTTATTGGAAAAGACAATGGCTCATGCAGTCATCACTATTTGTGAGATCTTGCTTTATACATAATAGCTGCTCTGCTTATCCAGATAAATCATGGCATTATATATTTTTCATGATATTCTTTCAGATATTTATGAAAAATGCACAGTGCAACTATTTTGGTAGTAGGGATGACCATAAAAGATAATTGAAAGTAATGCAGTAAACAAAATATTAAAATGTACAAGGCTACAAATAAGGGGTCAGAGGTTACTTTAATATTGAGGAGAATTGATGGATATCAGTGCAACTTTACCCACAAAATATATGTTTGTTGCTGCATATGGCACAGAAAGGAACCTGTCATAGCTCAGCAACTTCATTACTTTAATGTGGAAGCATGAACTGATTAATTATTATGACTAATTACTACCAACATGTAACCGTTATAGTCATGGTTGCTTGCAAGCTGCATATAGCAATGGAATTGTACAATTACACAAAATTGCATTGTTTTGAAGCATGTCCCCTCACGTTTGTTTTTTGTGCTTTTCTTGATATCTAGATGTCGTATTACAGCATTTTATACCCTAACCTTTTATTTTATTTTGCAGATTATAATCTATCTGCACTTGAAGATTTTTTGTTTACCAAAGAGACCAAATATTCTGCATCCAAATCTTCTCAGGAAAAAACAAGTCGCACAGCAGATGGAAGCTTAGTTTTATATGCTCAGGTACCATCAAGATGCAGCACCAGCAACTGGAAGACTAGGCGACAACGTAGAAATGCTCAGTGCCATGCTTCGAGGGATGCAAGAAAGGTTCCGCTTTCTACATCTGATTCTGACACTAGTTTGGGTGATGACAATTCAGTCATCATCAGACAAAGACGGCAGCAGACTTTGCAGCCTTTTGTAACTCATCAGCCAAGAGAGGACTACAGTTCCCCCAGAAGCTGTCTGCTCCCATCTTTGAGAGTCAGTGAAGTAACACAGGATAGCCCAAGTTTAGAATGTGCTGCCATTTTGGAAGAAGTAGACATGGAGCCTTCCATTTTAAGTAGAGTAGCAAATACTCCATTTGACCTTTGTCACATTTTATTGTCTCTGTTAGAAAAAGTTTGCAAGTTTGACATGGCCTTAAATCACAATCCAGCTTTAGCAGCTAGTGTAGTTCCCACATTAACTGAATTTTTGGCAGGGTTTGGGAACTGCTGCAATAGTAACAAATCTGAAGCTGAGGAATTTGCTACAGGATGGACAATAGAACCAGCAGCCTTGGTTCAAAGAATGCTTTTAAGAACTGTCTTGCACTTGATGTCAGTTGAAATAAATTATAGAAGTAACATGCCCGATACACTTCGACGAAATATTGTAGACTTGCTGAGGACAACATTGAAGATTAAGAATTGCATTGAAAAGCGTCCAGATCCTTTTGTTCCACAGCCAATGAAGACACTGCAAGAGCTCAGCAAAGATATTTCTTTCTCATCTTCTCATCATAAATTACTGCTGCTACCCGAGTTACTTGAAGTAGTTTTGCAAATTCTCATTTGTACCCTGCAGTCAGCTTCCACCAATCCTTTCTTCTTCAGTCAGGCCATGGACCTGGTCCATGAGTTTACACAGCATCATGGCTTTGAATTATTTGAAAGTACAGTGCTTGAGATGGAAACGTTGATTACAAAAAATGAACCCCAGTCTAAAGAGGCAGCAGAGCACATCAAGTCGCTGATTGGTAATGTTATGAAAATAATCAGCATTGTCAAGAAAGTGAAATCAGAACAACTCCATCAGTCTGTTTGTCCACGCAAGAGACACAGACGATGTGAATATTCTCAATTCATGCACCATCACAGAGATCTGTCTGGTCTCCCTGTTGCAGCATTCAAAAACCAGCAGTCAAAAAATCCTTTTGACACTGCATTGGATGGTGAAATTTGCTATCCCAGTCGTTGCTGCTGTATTGCAGTGTGCGCCCACCAGAGTCTGCGTTTGCTGCAAGAAGTCAGCTTAACTAGCACTTGTGTGCAAATTTTATCAGGTGTGCATTCTGTGGGAATTTGCTGTTGCATGGACCCAAGATCTGTCATTGCCCCCATGCTTTATGCCATGAAATCACAAACTTTAAAAAACTGTCAAGTGCATATCTTGAATATTCTGAGTAAATTTATCCTTGAGCAGCTTGGGGGTGGGGAAATTTCAGTGAAAATGAAACGTGCAAGCTGTAATATTTGCACAGTCGACAGTAGTCAGACACCTGATATTGCAGAGGATCTACATGAAGGTATCATAGGCATTGGTTCCTCCTCCAGTCTTTCCAATCCCAATTTCCGATCAGATGGTATTTTACCAAGCAGAGGGTCCCGAGACATGTTGTGGAGTTGGGA
The DNA here is from genome assembly GCA_035221665.1 of Okamejei kenojei. Classification (NCBI taxonomy): domain Eukaryota; kingdom Metazoa; phylum Chordata; class Chondrichthyes; order Rajiformes; family Rajidae; genus Okamejei; species Okamejei kenojei. The sequence goes on along the minus strand of CM069135.1, from coordinate 26,381,043 downwards.
AGTTTTGGAAGCTTACCAAGATCTTCTCTTCGTTGAAGATGCACAGCTGAGTTTGCAGGTTGCCAGTCATATATGCGACCTAATCCAAAAAGGCAATGCTGTGGTTAAATGGCAACTTTACACTCACGTCATTAACAGTGTGCTTCAAAAGGGAGTAGAGTTGTCTCACCATGGACAGCAGCTAAGATTAACAACATCCTGTACCCAAGCTTATAATCACCATATCAAATATTTGTCTCGTGATGTTCTTCAACTTCACCTGCACACATTGCCTTCACTCTTTCAATCCAAGTGAGTAAAGCTTTTTTTTCCTGTTTTACTATGATACTAACTTCACTTTGAGAAGGATGTAGGTTGTAACCAAAGTAGGTGTAGGTTTATGGCAAACTACTGATGTTATCAGTTTAAAATAAAATACCCTGGCTCAGGGGCCGCACTTTTGTTTCTGAAGCAGGTGTCCGTCCGTACTCAAATGTTAAGCTGATATTCTCCTGCAGCTGGGGATGTTACTAAGGTGCTGGCTTTCAGATAACATTCAACTGAGGCCTCATCTGGCTTGAGAGGTGAATGTAAGACACTCCTCTTTGAAGGACAGAGGGGTTCTGGTGTTTTAGTCAACAGTTGTCTGTGGAATTCTCTGCCTCAGAGGGCGGTGGAGGCAGGTTCTCTGGATGCTTTCAAGAGAGAGCAAGAGAAGGCTCTTAAAGATAACGGAGTCAGGGAATATAGATATTAATGATTATGATATAGTTGGATCACGGAGACATGGCACCAGGGTGACGTGGGCTGGAGCTGAACATCCAGGGATATTCAATTTTCATAGAGGGGATAGAGAGAAAGGAAAAGGGGTGGGGTAGCGTTGCTGGTTTAGAGAGGAGATTAACGCAATGGAAAGGAAGGACATTAGCTTGAGGATGTGGAATCGGTATGGGTAGAGCAACAAAACAGCTAAGGGCATAAAACGCTGGTGGTGGTGTTGTGTACAGGCCACCTAACAGTTGCAGAGAAGTTGGGGATGGTATCAAACAGGAAATTAGAAATGCGTGCGACAAAGCAAAAACAGTTATAATGGGTGACTTCAATCTACATATAGATTTAGGGTTAATCAAAATTGGCAGGGGTGCTGAGGAAAAGAGGATGTTTTGGAATGTATGCGGATAGTTATCTAAATCAACATGTAGAGGAACCAACGAGAGAGCAGTGCTATTTAGACTGGGTTTTGAAAGTAATGAGGAAGGGGTAATTAGCCGTCTTGTTTACGTGCCCCCTTGGCAAGAGTGACCATAATAATGGTTGAGTTCTTCATTAGGATGGAGAGTGACATTGTTTAATTCAGAACAATTGTTCTGATAATCTTAAAAGAAATACTATCTCTCTATGAGGTAGAGACGTGAAATTGCCAAGATGACCTGGCAATAATTCAAATAAGGGTTGACGGTGGATAGACAATGGAAGACATTTAAAGACTGCATTCATGAACTACAAAAATTGTTCAACCCCCTGTGGGCAAAAGAATAAATCGGGAAGGTAGTGCATCCGGGATTACAAGGGAATCAGGGATAGTATCAAAGCAATGGATGATGCGGACAAAGTAGCCAAAAAAGCAGCATACCAGAGGACATGGGAGAAATTCAGAGACCACCACATCAGAGGAGGACAAAGGGCTTATCTTAGGAAAGGAAAAATAGATTTATTAAAAAAATGCGGGAACTTAAAAAAAAACTGACTGCAAAAGAATTTATAAGATATTGAAGAAAAGAGGTTAGTTAAAAACAAAGTATGTCCCTTGCAGTCATAAACAGTGAGTTGATCAGGGGAACAAGATATGGGCGGACCAATTGAATAACTACTTTGGTTCCGTCTTCACTAAGGAAGTACAAAATATCTGCCTGAAATAAGCAGGGACTCTGTGGGTCCAAAGGAGGAATTGAGTGATATCCAGGTCAGTCGGGAAGTGGTTTGGGTAAATTGAATAGATTTAAAATGGCCGATAAATCCCCAGGCAATGAGGCTGCATCCCAGAGTACTTAAGGAAGTAGCACAGGAAAATAGTGGATGCATTAGTGATAATCTTTCAAAACTCACCACCCCACCCCCTTAGATTCTGGAGTAGTTCTAGGATTGGCGGGTAGCAAAATGTAACCCCTCTTTTTAAGAAGGTAGGTGAAAGAAAACGGGGAATTAACATACCAGATAAGAGTCTAACACGTATGGGGATTACTGCTATCGGTCAGTTATTAAAGATGGATAAGCAGCACATTTGGAAAGTGGTGATATCATTGGACAAAGTCAGCAGGATTTACGAAGTACATCATGTCCTGAGAATCTTGTGGAATTTTTCGAGATGTTAACTAGTAGCGAGGATAAGGGAGAACCAGGGATTGTTTATATCGGACTTTTCCAGAAGCCTTCGACAAGGTCCCACATAAGAGAATATATACAAACTTAAAGCATACGTAATAGGGTTCAATATTTGATGGAAAGAGAACTGGCGGCAAACAGGAAGCAAAGAAAGAGTATGAGTAAACGGTACTTTTCACACAATGCAGGCAGTAACTTGTGGGGTACCGCAGGGCTCATGCAGGGACCCCAGCTATTTACAATATATATTAATGATCTGGATGAGGGAATTGAAGGCAAGATCTCTCCAAGTTTGCGGATGACAACTAACTGGGGGGCAGTGTCGCTTGAGGAGATGCTAGGAGACTGCAAGGTGACTTTGGATAGGCTGGTGAGTGGCAAATGTGGGCAGAATGCAGTATAATGTGGATAATGTGAGGTTACCTCATTGGTGCAAAAAACAGAAAGCAGACTATTATTTAAATGGTGGCCGATTTAGGAAAAGGGGAGATGGCAGCGAGACTGTGTATCATGGACACACCAGTCCTTGAAAGTAACATGCAGGTGCAAGCAGGCAGTGAAAAAAGTGAATGGTATGTTAGCTTTCCATAGCACAATATTGAGTACAGGAGCAGGAGGTTCTACTTCAGTTGTACAGGGATCTTGGTGAGACCACTACCTGGAGAATTGCGTACAATTTGGTCTCCAAATCTGAGGAAGGACATTATGCCAAAGAGGGAGTGCAGAGAAGGTTCCCCATACTGATTCCTTGTATGTCCAGTACTGTCTTATGAAGAAAACTGGAATAGAACTCGGTTTATACTCCTGGAATTTAGAGATTGAGAGGGGATCTTATAGAAACGACAAAATTCTTAAGGGGTTGGACAGGCTAGATCAGGAAGACAGTTCCCGATGTTGGGGAAGTCCAGGACAAGGGTCACAGCTTAAGATAATGGGGAAATCCTTAAGAAGACCGAGATGAAAAGACTTTTTCACACAAGAAGTGGTGAGTCTCTTGGAACTCTCTGCCACAGAGGGTAAGTTGAGGCCATTCCAATTGGCTATAATTTAAGAATGAGTTGGATGTGGCCCATGTGGCTAAGGGGATCAGAGGTATGGAGAGAAGGCAGGTACGGATACTGAGTTGGATGAACAGCCATGCTCATAGTGAATGGCGGTGCAGGCTCGAAGGGCTGAGGCCTACTCCTGTACACCTAATTTCTAATGTTTTTCTATGTTTCGAAGATGGGAGAAGGCGGACTGGGGTACTGATTGGATGATCAGCCATGATCACATTGAATGGCGTGCTCTGGCTCGAAGGGCCAGGAATGGCCTACTCCAGCATCCTATTGTCTATTTGTTTAATCTAGTTACCTTGCTCTAGCTAGCTGTCAATAGAATTGTTTGCTTGGAAGTTCTTCTAGCTTTATCTGCAACACTATAATTAAATCAAAGTTTTATTTAAATGAAGTTTTTGTGATGTCTTGTTGCAATGGTAAAACAAAAAAATGAAATTAAGAATATAGGGTCAGCTGTTAATGCCATCAACAAGCCAAGGGCAAACTTTTGGGGGGGGGAAAAAAAATAATAAAAAAAAAAAACTAATGGTACTATTCAGCTGTAGCCAAAACGTGGCAGTTATTTGTTACTTTGCAGATGGTGCATTATTGCAGTAGTGGAAACAGTATGGGAGCACCAGAAGGATGACATTCCTACAGCAACCTCCAGCAGGATCGATCAGCAATCGTTACTTTGACACATTGGAATTAACTTGCAAACATGGAACAGTTCTATGTTTTATGTTGGGTTGCTTCAATTTGTCTTTTTAGTCTCATACAGCTTTTTGGTCCTTGCAAACGTTTCTTCCAGGTCATAATTCATTCTGACCTCTAATACAGAGGAAACCCATGTGGTCACAGAGAGAATGGGCAAACTCTACACCGACTGCATCTGAGGTCAGGTTAGAACCCTGGTCTCTGGCGCTGTGAGGCAGCAGCTCTACAAGCTGCGCCACTGTGCTGCTGCCAATTGTGCCAATTGTTTCAATACTGTTAAAAAAAAAAAAAAGAAAACCTTCGTTATTCCTTTCTAATTTGATCCCACTTGGGGAGCAAAGGTACCATGAAAAACATGTAGACTTCAAATTTTCTTTGTATTTGGTTTTGAGCGCATGCTAAAACTCAATTAAATAATGCAGGAATAATTCCTGAAAATAGCATTGAATACTTATAAAATTCCAAATTTTCAATTGCGAAGTTGAAGATGTACATTCAGTTTTAGGATCAATATTAATCTACTGTAAATTTCCAAGTTAGTATGAGTTGGGGTTAGATTTTCAGATACTGGGCATCGAAACAAAGACGAATCTTTTTTTGAGTTTTCCATTGGGAGTGGAGGTATATTTTTTATTCTATTTATTTTTTTTTTTTTTTTTATAGAATGAAATTTCACTCAAGAATATAAACTCTTCTTGCTACCCCAATGATCTCATTTACAAGTAATGGCGAGTAAGATAGATCTTGTGAAAAGTAGTACAATAACTTTCAAACAGTCAAAAAACGATAATTGTGATTAAATTATAATGCCTTAATCACACAGCAAAACCAATAAAATGCAATATTTAAGTGGTCAAAAAAACCACGTTGATTTAAAATTTGAATAGACTCGAAGAAAAATGTTTGGCCATTGTTACCATATAAGATTTAAAACCATCGATCTATATACTTTTAAAACTCTGTAGATATAGGTTGTGCATCACAATCACTACTCGGAGACTAAATCATGGAAACAAAAAAGCTTTATTTGCATCTGCTGCAAAGTCGGGTGCCTCTCCAAGTATGAATCACAACCGAATCAGAAAGTAAAAAAGCCCCTTTATACACCAATTCTACATTTAACCTCCCCTTTTGGCTCTCCCCAATCAAGCACTGAGTGCCAGTCCGAAAGGAAACCCCCAGGTACCTCCCACATCGTACATCGCATGTTCATGTTAATGAGCAGTTTATCAACCAGGTGTGTGTAATATTCATTTTATTTTCATTAAGCATCTCAATTTTAAATTACCTGGTCTAGTTTTTGCTCACCTCCGACTGACCTGTCTCAGTTCTCTGTATCTAAATTAAAAGCTAGTCTCTACTGACAAAGGTCGCAAGGCATCAATCAACCCAGTCTCTACTGATAAGGCCGCATCCATCACTCCCCTACTTACCGCTATACAATGCCATCAAACCTTACTCAAAGCAGTTCCTTGGTAACATTCATCCACACTGAGTCAGAAGCCTCTCTTCCGCCTGTCCCTATCGTTTAGAATCCCTCTCCTAAAACCCTTACAATAGTGGGGTTTAATCACTTTATCCCTCGCATCTCTTGTATCTGTGTGTGTCATTTTGCCTTGATACATATCTCTCCGAGGTATGTAACACTCTTTCATTTACATCCACACCCCGCACCCCACCCCCCCACCCCATTCTTCAAAATGTGCAGGAAAAGAACGCGTATCTGCAAGAGGGATCACAGCCGTCCCGGCTGCTTCTGAATCCTCTCCTCTCACCCCCCCCCCCATGGTAAACATGACCGGCGGCGCCGTTATCGTTGCGCGAGGCATTTGATGAAAGGTGGCCCAAGCGCCATTACTCCTCTGGGAAACCTCCCCCGCGCAACGAGTGAATGTCCAACCCCCTCCCTCCAACCCGGCTGCAAACTGAACGCACTGCCCAGTCGCGCCGCTCACAAGTCCTTTGAAAAAGAAACCTTGCAGCGGCAAGTGAGCTTTGAAAAAACTTGCGACCCAACCCTCCCCTCTCTCTCCTCTCCTCTCTCTCCCCCCCTCTCTCTCCCCCCTCTCTCTCTCTCCCCCCCCCTCTCTCCCCCTCTCTCTCTCCCCCCCCTCTTACCCCTTTTCCTCCCCTCCCCGCCTCACCTCTTTCCCCCCCTCTCTCTTTTCCCCCCCCTCTCTCTTCCCCCCTCTCTCTTCCTCTCTTCTTCCCCCCCCCCCCTCACCTCGCCCCCCCCTCTCCTCTCGCCCCCCCTCACTCTTCGCCCCCCTCCTCTCTTTCCTCCCCCCCCTCTCTCTTCCCCCCCCCTCTCTCTCCCCCCCCCCTCTCTTCCCCCCTCCCCCTCTCTCTTCCTCCCCCCTCTCTCTTCCCCCCCCCTCTATCTCCCCCCCCTTCTCTCTTTCCCCCCCTCTCTTCCCCCCCTCATCTTTCCCCCCCCCCTCCTCTCTTTCTTTCCCCCCCCCTCTCTTTCCCCCCCCCCTCTCTTCCCCCTCCCCCTCTCTTTCCTTCTTCCCCCCCCTCTCTTACCCACCCCTCTCTTTCCCCCCCTCTCTTTCCCCCCCCCTCTCTTCCTTTCTCCCCCCCCACTCTTCCCCCCCCTCTCTTTTTCCTCCCACCCCCCTCTCTTTTCGCTCCCCCTCGCTTTTTCCCCCCCCTCTCTTTCCTCTTTTTTCCCCCCCCCCTCTCTTTCCCCCGCCCTCTCTTTCCCCCCCTCTCTTTCCTTCCCCCCCCTCTCTTTTTTCTTTTCCCCGCCCCTCTCTTTTCCCCCCCCCCTCTCTTTTTTCCCCCCCCTCTCTTTCTCCCCCCCCTCAATCTTTCCCCCTCCCCTCTCTTTCCCCCCCTCTCTATCCTTCCCCCCCTCTCTTCCCCCCCCGCTCATTCCCTCCCCCCCTCCTTTCCCTCTTTCCCCCCCTCTCATTCCCCCCCTCCTCATCTTTCCCCCCCTATCTTTCCCCCCCCCTCTCTTTCCCCTTCCACCCCCTCTCTTTCACACCCCTCTCTTTCCCTCCCCCCCTCTCTTCCCCCCCCCTCTCTCCCCACCCCCTCATCTATTCCCCCCCCCCCTCTCCTCCCCCCCACCGTCTCCTCCCACTCTCATCTCTCTCCCCCCACTGCGCTCTCTCTCTCTCCCCTCCTCTCTCTCTCCCCCACCTCTCTCTCTCTCCCCCCACCCTCTCCCCCCCCCTCTCTCTCCCCACTATCTCTCTTTCCCATATCACTCTCTCTCTCTCCCCACACCTCACTAACTTTCTCTCTCTCCCCCCTCCCCTTTCTCTCTCTCCCTCTCCCTATTTTTTCTCCTCGCCACTTAATCCCTATCTCTCTATCCCATATCTCTCGCTCCCCTATATAATTCTAACTCTCTCTCTCTCTCCCCTACCTCTCTCCCCCCCCCTATCTCTCTCTTCCCCTCTATCTCTCTCTTCCCCTATCTCTCTCATCCCCCCTACTCTCTCTTTTCCCCCCTATCTCTCTCTTCCCCCCTATCTCTCCTCTTCCCCCCTATTTCCTCCCTCTTCCCCCCCTATATCTCTCTTCCCCTATCCTCTCTTCCCCCCCTATCTCTCTCTTCCCCCCATCTCTCTCTCCCCCCCCCATATCTCTCTCTTTCTCCTCTCTTCCCCCCTATCTCTCTCTTCCCCCCAATCTCTCTCTTCCCCCCCATCCTCTCTTCCCCCCTATCTCTTATCGTCCCCCTACTCTCTCTTCCCCCCTATCTCCTCTCTTCCCCCCTATCTCTCTCTCTTCCCCTCCCCCTATCTCTCGCCTCCCCCTGTCCCCTAGCTCTCTCGCCCTTCCCCAGCTCTCTCTCCCTTCCCCTTTCGCTCTCCCCCCCTCTCGCTCCTCACCCCCTCTCTCTCCCCCTCGCTCTTCCCCTCTACCCCCGCCCCCATCCTCATGCCCCTAAACCCCCCCTCCACACCCCCCCGAAACCCCTTTGCTCTCTCACCCCCTTTCCTCTCCCCCTCGACGCCTCCCTCCCTCTCCCCCCTACTCTCTCTCCCCTCTCTCCTCTCTACCCCCCCTCTAGCCAACCACCCCCCTCCGCTCTCCACCCCCCCGCTCTAACGCCTCTCTCCCCCCCCTCTCTCTCCCCCCCTCTCCTCTTCCCCCCTCTCTCTCCCCCCCTCACTCTCCCCCCTCTCTCTCCCCCAAGCTTCCCCCCTCTCTCTTCTCCACCCCTCTATCTCTCGTCTCCCCCCTCTCGCTCACCCCTGGGCTCTCTGGCGTCTATCCCCACCTCTCTACTCCCCCTCTCTCTCCCCCCCTCTTTCTCTCACCCCCCTCTCTCTACCTCCCCCCCTATCTCTCCCCCCCTTTCTCTCTCTCGCCCCCCCCCCCTCCTACTCCCCACCCTCTCTCTCACCTCTCACCCCCCTCGCTCACCTCAACCCCTACCACGCTCTCCACCCCCTCTATCTCCCACCCTCTCTTCCATCCTCCCCCAATTTCCCACCATCCCATCCTCAACGCCAACCTCCCTAGTATAATCCCCTCTATATGTCGCGGCCCCTCTAGGCTCAGCTGCCACGTCTCTCTCTGCCCGCACTCTCTACCCTAATCTTCACCCTACCCCCCGCCCCCTCCCTCCTCTAACAACGCCTGTGAGGTTGGGGCTAATGCGTCAGGGATACCGGTTAGGGTAAAAAGGAGCTAATAATAATATTAATATAATATCAAGGGGGGTAGTTTAGCTTGTGTGCGGTGGGGGGGTTTTTAGTGTGTGTGACACCGCATGCTCCCCCCCCCACCCCCCGCACCGCACTTGGGGGAACAGACCCAACTGGTCGCAATTGGTCCCTTAGTAGAATTAAATTCCTTTGGCCGTCAGTAACAATCCTACAATCATTGGAATTTTATTTACATAACTGGGATATATAAATGTGTAGTCCGTAATTTCCATTGATGTACCATTTCTGCAACGGTGTACTTAGTCATTAATAAATTGAAAGCTTTGTTACATGTACTGCTAACGCTTGCACAATTGAGTGGACTTTTAATCGATACAGCAAGAGCAAGGGATGCTTGAAAGTATTCTTGATTTGGTTCGCTAATTTACTTTGGATTATTTGGTAAGCCATACTGTTGTGAGTAAACTAGAGTACCATTTCAAAGTAATGTGAAAAGTTCTAACATACAATCATATCCAAAACCTACCAGTGATTGCCAACCTGAAGAACCCGCTGCCATGCTGCCCAGCTTCCAAGTTTTCCATCTATGCATTTTAAGCACAGTTTTCCCTAATCCTAAAGCAGAATGCAAGTGGTTTGGGGAAAAAACTAAATTAATTAAAGGAAACTGGCTTAGACATCTGATTCAGATTATTCTTCCGGAAGAGGTTTCCCTCTCCCTCTTGTCTACTAACCGTACCTTACACTTCCCATCCTTAAATAGGATAAGAAGATTCGAGGCAATATAGTTACAAATGGCATGGATTGGCCCTTCTTGGGAGTAATAGAGTTTCACATATGTGATGTCAAACGATATAATAACAATAATGGTTTAATAAAATTTACACTCGTCAATGTGTAAGTGGTTCATATGTTTCACCCAGATGAGATAATTCTGTTTAATGAATTGTTGTAGAAATATGACCGTACACACCAAAAGAATGAAACATAATTAGCAGTTAACTGTCAGACATCTTCATTCTGTTCAAAAAAGCAAATGTACTTTTGCTTTTAGCAGCAGCTGAACCTGCAAAGAATTTCAAGAATTTTAGATTTCTATGTGAAATATTGCATATCAATGCATATTTCTAATTATCATGTTTGTTTTGCACAAAGAAAATGTGTGTGTTTGTTTTGCAGGCTAGTCAGAAGTCTCTTTTTGAGCTGCAACGGATTAAATCAAATGACAGAACTAATTTATCTAGACTGTGTTAGATCAAGTGCACTGATGGTTTTTGAAACTTTAATCCTGTGTCTTGGAGATCAACATACAAATGGAGAACTGGATGAAGAAACAAATCGAACCTTCTGCTCTCTGAATTCCCGAGTGACACTGCAAGTACCCAACTCATACTTCACTACATAAAAATGAAATTCAGAGCACAGATTTAAGTAGGGTTTTATGCAGTTCTGAAAGAATACACTAGCCCAGGAAGAAGAAAGCTAGAAATATAGACATCCACCTAAATGTAATAAACCCGTTTCTCTGCGTGGCATTTATGTGCATCAGTCAAGAGCCTGAATCTGATCGTGACTCTGTTAATGATTCTGAAGATACCTCAGGCTATGATAGCACTGCCAGTGAAGCTCTGGATAATATGCTTCCTCACTTATCACCAGACAGTGTTGTTGTACCTTCAAACGAGCAGATCAGACGGGCAGCAGATGTGTGGTCTGTTTGTCGTTCAATCTACTTGAAAAATACAGTGTTCCAAAAACAGTTCCATAAACTAGGTGGTCTGGAGGCTTGTCGTAAATTACTGACGATCATCATTCAGAGGATATCCAAAATAATTATAGACAGTGCAAAAGAAAGAACATTAACTCAGTGTGATAATCCAGAGGAAGTAGAAATTTCTTTGCATTCGTCGTCAAATCCAATAGCTAAACAAGACGAATCATATGTCAACAATAATGAAGAATCAACTCAACCAGACCGTGAAGTTGTTCAAGAATCAGCAGATCAATTGGACGAGCAGGGTATTTCCATAGAAGGTGAAGAAGATTGGGAATTTGTGGAGCAAGAGCAAACTAGAACAGAGGATGAATGGGCGTTGCAGAGCATCAGGCTGCTGGAAGCTTTGTTGGCCATCTGTTTACAACGCTTTTTTCTTATTCCTTCTGGGAGGAAACTGATTCAGCATTCTCCACAGGTACACTTTTCAGTAATGTGTCTAGATTCCTAGTGGCATGATACTACATGCAACATAGTGCAGTAATCTCTACTCTACAATTCTGTTCTCCTATCTTGTTGCCTCATGATAGTAATTATGGTAGTGGGATCAATTCTGGTTCACAAATGCAATTCTTAAACAATGTTGAGTTTTGTTAAGACCTGGAAGATGGTCACTTGTTATCTATCCTCTTGGTTATATATCATGTAAAATAGAGAAGTTAATTTTGTTTCTTTTCACAGTTTGTGTAGTGTCCAGAAGCCCAGGGAAAAGAGTCAAAAGGTTGCCAATGTTGCACTTTTTTTTGCACTGGACTCACTTTACACATGACCATCAATTCAACTTAAGCACTATCCAGTATTGACGATAAATCAACATAACATTTTGATTGCTGTTATTGTGCAATCAAACATGTATGTTCTTGGAAGATGTAAAACTAATCGATTAAACCTTTTATACTTTTGATTACTATTTTTTATGAATCTGCTCCATGAGCTAGCACTAATAAGTTCTATTTCATTTCTATAATCATTTTTGTTCAGAATTGTCCCTGTGCCTATCTTCCTTGCCCAGGGTCCTGGCTTTTTTTTTTTGTATTCAATTTATTGTCATTATCTCATTTTAGAGACAACAAAATGGATTTTCCTTACAGTCAGTAACGTAAAAGCAAATAATAAATAATAAACAATTTTTTTTAAAAGCACAAACACTCAACAATAACCCAGCAGCGGTACCGAAAGAGTTAAGGAAGGAACCATAGTCCCAGCCAGCCTCCCTGCCCGAGCGTCCCAGATGTTCACCCGTGGTCTGGGCCTTCCCGACACCCGCAGGCCCTCTCGCCGGGAACGATGCTCAGGCCCTCTCGCTGGGAACGCTGGAACCCCGATGGAGAACATCCTCAGCGGCCCGGACCTCCAGATCAGCCACCTCCCACCGGAGTCTGTGGCTCCCAAAGTCCACAGGCCGAGCCGGGCGGAGTCGCAGGACTCCGCAATGTTGGTCAGCGCTGCCCGCGTTGGGAGCTCCGCGAACCGCAGCTCCGCGATGTCGGTGCAGCAGGCCCAGCACTAACTTGCTTACTCTCCCTACTTATCCCCGGTGAGGCATCGCCCGCCCCTCGATGTTTCCAACGCTGCGCCGTTGCTGCTGGAGCTCTGGTTGGTCCCGGCAGGAAAGGCCGCACCAATCCAGTAGGTAGGCTGCGGGGGGGGGGGGATGCGAGGACGCGACTCGAATAATAATCGCATCCTCTCCAGGAAGCGACTGGAGGATGGTATCCCCCTTACTGTACCCTCTTCCCCTCACATAAAGATATTAAAAAAAAAACCCCACAAAAAACGTCTTCAAACATAACAAAAAACCAAAAAGATACCGGACTGAAGGCGGAGGCAGCTAGCAACAGCGCCACCGGATGTCCATAGCTTTCAAAGGCTGCCTCCTCAAAACCTGCTTGATTGAAGAGCTTGGTTTTAAGCGGCATATCAAAGAAAGTAGAGAGGTTTAGAATGAGAATTACAGAGTTACGGATGTTGTTTTGAAATTTACATTTTTATTTCTTAACTTCCAGAACCTTTCTGTGGATGAAATATTGACCGAAATTCGAAACCTGCTTGTTCGTTCGGGTATAGTTGATTCTCATCTAGCCAAGCCCCTCTTCGATTCCTTGCAATGTGTAGCCTTGGGAAGAAGTACTCCAGTAGACTGTTCCATTGAGCAAGAACGGAAAAAGGTGATAACCTGGTTTAGAATTATATACAATACCCATCGCATTTTTCTTGTTGTGAATTAACTAATTGATTGCTGTGTACAATGTTAAAATGTTATTAAAATAATGCCCACACTCAACCAAAGATCTATGCAGCTGCAAAGTATTTTCGTGTTTTTTTTGTTTTTTTTCCTGGTTGTCTTTTATATTTGAGTTAAGGGCAAAATACTTCCTCAAAGGCCTTGAGCTCTGAATTGGTATCAAAAGTGTTACAGTGCTGAATGGGTTGAGTAGAGCAATATGTATTAGCCTTGCCAAGGCAATACATATTTGTGAGACATAAGGAACTGTAGATGCTGGTTTACAAAAAAAAAAGACAAAGGGCTGGAGCAAATTAATGGGGTCAGGCTGCATCGCTGGAGTATAGGTAACATTTTGGGTCAGCACCCTTCTACACCCTTATTCACCAACAGATTGTGAATGATGGGGGTAGGGGGGGAGAAAGCAAGAGGTGCATATTTATGTGTGTACACCAAGAATGAACTTCAGCAGGAATATTACAGCCTATTTAACTTGAATATTACAGCCTATTTAACTATTTAAATTGATACTATGTTGGTTTTACATTGAGTGTATATTGATAGCACTGAATCCAATGAGTTGTTTAGATAGTGCATATGTCTCACAACGGGAAACCTTCGATTTCTTAGCAAAGAGAGTTTGTTTAAAAGCACAGGAAACAGAAACCACAACTTCTCCCTGTGAAAACAGTAATTCTCCAAAAAATGTACAGAAATGGAAGCTAGCTAGAAATGAAACTTGTGATTCCCATCTTTAAGTTCCAAAATAATTACTCTGTCATCTCCATTTGGTGCATTCGTTCAAGTTCAAGTGAGTTTATTGTCATGTGCCCCTGATAGGACATAGAAATTCTTACTTTGCCTCAGCACAACAGAACATAGTAGGCATTGACTACAAAAGCAGATCAGTGTGTTCATATACCATTATATAAATATATACACACATGAATAAATAAACTGATAAAGTGCAAATGACAGATAATGGGTTATTAATGTTCAGAGTTTTGTCCGAGCCAGGTTTAATAGCCTGATGGCTGTGGGGAAGTAGCTATTCCTGAACCTGGCCTTTGCAGGTGGAGATATTCATGAATCCTTTCTATAAGATATGGAATGGGGAGGCTGCCCGAAACGTCACCCATTCCTCCTCTCCAGAGATGTTGCCTGTCCGGCGGAATTACTACAACATTTTGTCTATCTGCTGAAACAGTCAGTAGTTTTTGAAAGAGAAGTTGAAATCAGGGGAAGATATGGAAAGGGTGTTCTTCCACTGGTTTCTTCACTATGCCAAACATGATGTCAAATTAAACTAATCCTTTCTGTGTGTGTTACTTATCGCTCCATTCCCTGCTTATTCATCAGCCTCTCTAAAAGTCTCTTAAACGCCACTATTGTTTCTGGTGGTGGAAGCAAATGTAATAGTGATCTTTGTGTCAAAAGAAAATCGTGCCCCTGTCATCTTAAAGCCATGACCTCTATTTGGAATTTTTACCCTGGGTGGGGTGGGGGGGGGGGGGGGGGGAAGGTTCTGCATGTCTTCACAATCCATGCCTCTCATAATGTTATAAGTTTATATTACCTCTCCCCTTAACGTCTGACACTTCAGAGAAAACAATCCATGTTGGTCCAATCACTTCCTGCAGCAAGTCCAGGCAACGTTCTATTGCTTCTGCTTCCACCACCTCCCCTGGAGTATGGTGCCAGAGGTGTGGAGGTGGTGTAAGCAGACACAATAATGGTGTTTAAAGGGCCTGTCCCACTTGGGAGTCATTTGCGCGTCACGCAGGTGGTGCGCAAGGGTTTTGAGCATCCCTTGTGGACCTGTCCCACTTAGGCGACTGCAGGAGACTATGCAGCCGCCACGCGGTCGCCACATGTTCGCAGGTGGTTGCCGGGGAGTCGCCTTCATGTTCGTGGGGAGTTGCCACGTTCTGGGAACTAGTCGCGGCCTCAATGGTTGCCGCAAATTTTTAAACATGTTGAAAAATTAGCGGCGACTAGAATGAAGCCGCCATGGAGAGTAGCGAGAATTCGCAAGCCGCAGGTGGGTTGCCAGGAGGTCCTAGTGGGTTGCCAGGAGGTCCTAGTGGGTTGCCAGGAGGTCGGAGGTTCTCGTAGTTTGGAGCCGGTGCTGACCGGTGAAACTCATTGGCTCATTGGGGGAAAAAAAGGTAAGCAGTAGTTTTCAGAACCAAGGATAACCGACCGGTAATGTTAAATGTCCGCCAAGCTTCACAGCCGTGTATCTCTGGCTTCTTAAAAGTTGTCTCCACTCCCTCTCCCCCACCCTACCCCCTCTTTTAAAGGATTCACCGTACACTGTGCTTTAGCCGTCTTTTTACAGTGCCAACCTTCCTGTTCATCGCGGTGTGTGTCTGTATCACCTTGGCTTTGCACTGTGTTACATTTTTAGACAGGGCAAACGGGGGGAGCGCTGTCTAATAAATTCACACGGGCTGGTGAAGGAAGCAGTGTGTGTGTGTTCCACACTGACAACCGCTGTTCCTGTTCCCGGTTTTTCAGGCGACTGCCGGCAACTTGACAGTAGCCGCCAGTCCGCTGAAAAATCGACTGTGGGACAGGCCCATTACTCTGCAGGTTTGTGGAGGCTTGATTGTTGGAAGCATTTAAAGAGGAGGTAGGTTGATTTTTAAAAGATCAGCATTTTCACTGCTACAGGGAATGATCAAGACGATGTGTGATCTGAGGTTTGATCAGCCATGATCATATTGAATGGCTTGGAAGGCTAGAAGGACTTTTTTGTTCCTATTTTATGGTGTTCATTTGAAGGGAAACAACGTTTGATTAACTTTCCAGTGTTCTTTAAGGGTGTGACTATTTGTCACACTCATGGATAAAGTGGTAAAATCTGAAAATTCTGCAAAAAGGCAGCTGGTCAGGCAGCAACTATGGAAAGACAAATACTTCATGTTTCAGATAATTTTTGTTTTGGCATTATGTAACTGGTGGTGCCACAGGGATCACAGATGGGGTATCAATTATTTACCGTCTATGTTCTCGACAAGGATGAAGGGGTTGCACTACCAGCTGATTTACCGATAATACAAAGCATATTTGTTGATAATACAAAAATAGATGGGATTAACAAAATGCGATGAGGATGAAAACGGCTAGAAATGGATATAGATGATCCATGTTGAAATGAAGGATAAAACATTGAAAAATAAAACAAGTTATTAATTGAGTGGAATTAACCTACAAAGTGTTGCTGTACAGAAAGAACGAGCGTCTTGGCACACGAAACAACAGTTGGTATGCAGTTACAGCAAGTAATTGGGAGAACTATTGTTAACCTGTATTGCAAGGAGTAAAGAATGAAACAATAAGGACATGTTGATGCTGCTTTAAAGGCACTGTATACAATTGATGAGTCTGTATACAATTTGGGGGATCATGTTTAAGGAATATATTTGCACTGGAAACACTACATTGATTCCTAGAATGGAGGGGTTGTTATGTGCACAGTAGAAAGGTTAAAGAAGTCAAGCCTATAAATCATTGGACTTCAGAAGAATAGAAGGTGCTCTAATTGGATCATATAAGATGCTGAGAGAGATCAATGAGATGGATTCCAAGTTTCCCCAAGTGGCTTATCTTGCGGGGAGAGGAGTTTCCCCCAAGTGGTGTATCTTGCAGGGGGAGTGCATAGTTTCAGAAAGAGGAAATGCCCAGTTTTGACAGAGATAAGGAGGGATTGTTCAGATATTACCTTGGATTCAAAATGTTTGTATATATCTATAATGCCTTCAAAATGACTTTCCTATCATTTTGAATACAAGGAAGACTCTCTTGGTATATAATCAGATTTTTACTGCAATTGCTAAATTATTGTAAGTAAAGTGAAAATTTGATTTAGTTCATGTTAATTTGCTCTGAATTTAACTGGATGTTATAAGCACTGCTAAGTGTTAATGCCTCAATTATGCATTCATACCTAAACTCTTGCCTCGGTCTGTTCCATTTGTGAGCCGCTCCCATCCACAAAACGGATTAGGTTCACATCCTCCATCTCACCAGTTCCATGACTTATCCATCTCTACCAATACCCATTTCCCTTCTCAGTGCGTTTTTCTATTCAATCATGATCTCTGATAAAGGGTCTTCTATACAAAATGTGAACTGCTTTTTCTTTGTACACATCTGCCTGATCTGTAAGTTCCCAGCAAATTGTTTTGATACAATTGTGTCCTTCTGGTTATGTAGCTTTCTTGCCATTTACTTGGCACCACTATTATATATGTCATTCAATTTCTATGGATGAATGACAGACCTTGCTTTCTTTGTTTTCTTTGGTCCTTTGCATTTCCTCTGCAAATTGAAACTTTTCTCGCATTTCTAAGTAATGGTAAAAGCGCAGTAGTTATGGTTAAAGCATTTTTTAACAAGGTTTCAAGGTCAGTGTATTGCATATGTACCTAATAAGGTGCAGTGACATTTCGAAATACCATACAGCCATACAAAAACAAAGCAACAAGATACACAACTACATACATATTAAAATAAACTTCCACCAAAGTGGATTCTCCACGTTCCTCATTGTGATAGAAGGCAATAAAGTCCAATCTTCTTCCTCTTTTATTCTCCCACGGTCGGGGCAGTCGAACCATCCGCAGCAAGGCGATCGAAGCCCCTGCAGCCAGCGATCGAAGCTCCCGCGTCGGGGTGATTGCAGCTCCCGCATCGGGGCGATCAAAGCTCTCGCATCAGGGCGGTTGAAGCTAATGTGGCTTGGAGTTCCCAAAGTCAATCTCTGACCAGAGACTGCGGGCTCCGCGATGTTAAAGTTCTGTAGACCCCCGTGGTAGAGCTCAGAGGTCGATCCCTGGCAAAGGGATCGCAAGCTCCTTGATGTTGTCTGCATGCGGTGGAGCTCCCGGTCGGTCTCCAGCAAAGGCCGCCAATTCCTCGATGTTAGCCGCAGTGCGGACGCAGATATGGTACGGAAAAAAATTGTGATTAAATCGAAGTAAGAGATTTAAAAAAGTTTCCCCCAACTCCCCCACCCCCCACATAAACCCCCCACATAAACAAGCTAAAGAACACTAAAAACATATTTAATACATACAAACAAACAACAAAAGAAGGAAGGGACAGACGAACTGTTGGCGAGGCAGCCATTGCTGGCGTCACCTGGTGGAACAGACGTCAAGCCTGAACATTGCCATTCCACCACAACCCTCCGTCTTCTATCAGTAAACCAGTTTTTAATCATCCATATCACTGTTAACCCCGTGCATCTGAATTTTTTTGGATCAGCCGACCATGGTGGTCTTTATTAAATGACTTACTAAAATCCATATAGAGAACATCCACCGCCCTATCCTCATTGATCACCTTCATCACCTCAGAAAACTCAATCAAGTTAGTAAGGCACAACCTACTAACTTGCTGACTCTCCCTACTTATCCCAATGATCTTCCCCGGAGTTAAATCCTATCTAGAAGAATCCCATTCAAAAGCTTAATTCGGATGGATCAGATGCATCACCAATTGTATGACGATGTATGAACAACAACACAGAGCCCTCTACAAATTGGTTTAAGACACAAAGTTCATATTTAGTGTGATCAAGACAAATTTGGATTGGCAACTGTTAATTGAGTTTTCATCTGCTTTGTGAACTGTATGTTATCTTCTTTAAACACAATTTGAATAATTGTTTAGCTTGTGAATGAATTATAGTTCTGCAGGAAATCTGTCCTTCTGCAGATGTGTTTTATAGTTAGTTTTATATTGAGATGAGTGTCTGCAATGGCTCAGTTGTAGCACTCTTGAAATAGAAGGCCATGGTGTAAGCCCATCTTGAAACTTGAGCACACACTTGGTGCCTTTCGCAGATCAGAAGTTCTTATCTACCTTCATGATTGGTGGCGGGGGATCACGTTCTAATTTTGAAAACTAACTAAGAATTCTTGTATCCATTATACTTATGTGCCCATAAACATCACAAAAATAGATTATAAGGTTAATGGTTACATTGATGTTTGTAGGAAATTTGAATGCAAAGTGTCTAATGCTTC
Organism: Okamejei kenojei; assembly: GCA_035221665.1. Lineage (NCBI taxonomy): Eukaryota > Metazoa > Chordata > Chondrichthyes > Rajiformes > Rajidae > Okamejei > Okamejei kenojei. The sequence goes on along the minus strand of CM069135.1, from coordinate 26,362,261 downwards.
CTAAATTACCGTATGATAGTCTTACTCCTTTGAAAACCTATAGTTTTGAGTTTTCGATCCTTCGCAATTTCAAGGCTATAATTATTGCGGTGGTACAGAAAAAGAGGGAAATATTGTTGAACCTAGTATATTGCAACCGTTCCATCTTTTGAATAGAAACATAGAAAAATAGGTGCAGGTGTAGGCCATTTGGCCCTTCGGGCCTGCACCGCCATTCAATATGATCATGACTGATCATCCAACTCAGTATCCCGTACCTGCCTTCTCTCCATACCCCCTGAACCCTTTAGCCACAAGAGCCACATCCAACTCCCTCTTGAATATAGCCAATGAACTGGCCTCAACGATCTTCTGTGGCAGAGAATTCCAGAGACTCACCACTCTCTGTGTAAAGAATGTTTTCCTCATCTCGGTCCTAAAGGAATTCCCCCTTATCCTTAGACTGTGACCCCTTGTTCTGGACTCCCCCAACATCGGGAACAATCTTCCTGCATCTAGCTTGTCCAACCCCTTAAGAATTTTGTAAGTTTCTATAAGATCCCCCCTCAATCTTCTAAATTCCAGTGAGTACAAGCCGAGATAATCCAGTCTTTCTTCATATGAAAGTCCTGACATCCCAGGAATCAGTCTGGTGAACCTTCTCTGAACCCCCTCTATGGCAAGAATGTCTTTCCTCAGATTTGGAGACTCTTGCTGTACTCTTGCTGTGAATAATCCAATTGAAAATTGAATTGATTTACAGATTGCATTTTCAAATTTTAAAATGGAATGTTTATTTTAGGATCATTAAAGCAAAACTTCAATGTTTTTCTACAGCAGCGGAAAATGAATGACGAGACAGGACTACAGATGGGTGATTTTTCAGAGGAAACAGAGGAGCCGCAGTATTACAGTATCAGACTTTTTGCAGAAGAGGAAGGGTATGAGGCTGATAGTGAAAGTAACCCAGAAGATGGTACAACTAAGGATGAAGGTAAACTTGCAACCATTTTTTATGGACTTCACTTTCTCTTACTTTGGTAATCTTTGCTCCAGTGAAGAGGCACAATGCGAATGAGTGATTGCTGTGTTTAATCACATTATCCAACTTCAACACAAATTAAGTAGGTCATTACTTAAGAAGTTACAAAAAGGCACATAAGATGGTTTATGTTCTGGCAATTTTTAACTTGGAGAGTATCGAGAATGTGATTGAAATGGTAATGTTATTTATCCAATGCATATTTTTCATACCAAAAATGTTGAATTCTGCAGATTGTAGATTAATTTGGGCATAATCTAGGTACGCATTTGGTTTAATAACTGTTTAAATAAAAAAGTGTTTGACTTTGAAGAGTCTGACCGGGATCCCGACCTGAAACATCGGCTGTTCATTTCCCACCACAGATGTTGTCTGACCGGCTGACTCCAGCATTTTGTGTCTGTGACTCAAAATACTGGAAAAAAAATCAGCCGATCAGGCAGCATCTGTAAAAAAAAAAGGCGGCAGTTAATATTTCAGGATATCAAACTGTTGAAATGCTGCATGACCATCTGAGTCTTCTGACATCCATAGATTCGTTCATTTGAAATAAATCTGTTTCCATTTCCTTCTGAATTAATAAAAAGTGTAAGTCGTATTTTGTTGATGTGTCCATAAGAATTTGTAACACTCTTTAAAGAAGTTCATCGTAATTTATATTGAATTGAAGAAATTGGCTGTCCAGAGAATCATAATCAGACAGCACGGAAATAGAGCCTTAAGCCTAACTCGTCTTGTCCAAGAGGCTCATCTCTGCTAGTCCCATTTGTGTGCGCTTGACCCATAAACCTCTGATAAATGCAAATTGTAAAACAATAGTCAATAGTCAGATTTATTCGTCACATACACAATGAAGTGCAGTGAAATGAACTTGCCAGCAGTGGTACAATAAAAAAGAACACACAATACACAATAAAAATTTTAACACAAAACATCCACCACAGCATTCATCACTGTGGTGGAATGCACAAGGTTTAGTCAGTCCTCCTCCATTTTTCCCCATGGTCGGGACCAAAAACCTCCACAGTCGCCTCTGTGGGCGGCCAGATGTACAGGCAGGTAAGTCCCGAATCGGTGCTTCCTTACCGGAGACCGCGGCTTGAAGATTACATAGGCTGCAGGCCGGCGGTCAGAGCTCTTCTCAAGGGATTCCCGGCAAGGGATCCAGCTCTGGATGGTAAGTCCCCGCCGTGCCCGCGGCTAGAAGCACCGTAAACCACGGCTTCAAACTGTTGCGGGCCGGCGGTCGGAGCTCTTCTCCAGGGACCCCCGACGAGGGATCCCGCTCCGGATGGTAAGTCCCTGCCGCACCTTCGGTTAGAAGCACCACAGTCTGCTGCTTCTAGATGATGTAGGCCACGGGCCGGCGTTCGGAGCTCTTCTCCTCCGGGGTCCCCAACGAGGGATCCCAGGCTCCGGACGGTGCGCCAGCTGGAAACTCCACAGCCAGCGATCAGAGCACTCCCTTCTGGCGACCCCTGGCGAGGGCTCACACGCTCCTCGATGAAAAGTCCACGCTGCGCCCGCTGCTGAAGCTCCGGGCCCGTCTCCAGGAAAGGCCGCACTGATCCTTTTTATTAGGCTGCGAGGGAGGCGACATGGAAAAAGTCGTCTCTCTGTGGAGGAGGCGACTGAAAGCGGTTCCCCCCTTACTCCCCCCCCCCCCCCCCCCACCCCCCACACAAGACACACCGAGAGACATTAAAACAAACATTTGGACATACTAAAAAAAAACAAAAAAAGTAGAATTGACTAACATGCTGCTGGCAGGGCAGCCGTCTCGCAGCGCCCCCACCGACAAATGTTTGCTGTTTCAAGTAAGTACTGGTAATAAATTGGTTACAGAATATAAGTCAAAATCTGAATTATTTGCTGCAACTAGAAAAGGGAAGTGAGAACATGACCAATGACGACATAGTGGGAAGTGAGAGAATAAATGAGAAGTAAAGGGGTTAAGAACTGGTTTCTGGCATACATAGTTTAGCCATTTAGCTTAGCCTTTTGACCACAAATAGATATTTGTATGTTAATTTAGCCTGAATAACGAAATGCCCAAATTTTGGAAGTGACATTGGAATGGAACGAGGCAAAGTAGGATTGGGTGAATTCTGGTACTGGCATTTCTGAATTTCTATTTGCCATGACTCATAATTAATACCCTGGTACTTTAATTTCCTCATCGGAGATCTTTCTGCAGTTTCATGCATCCTGTTTTCGCCGTAATACATGACTCTATTCACACAAACCTGCACAAATATCCCTGACGTGAATTAAAAGTATACTAACTCCTTCCATTGTATTTTAATAAGTCTAATCTTTTATTTGCTGCTTTGTATTTTCCCTTTACATTCCTATGCTATGGAATTCACATTTTTTACTCTTATTGATGTGGATTTTTCTTGATGTGTGTTGATTTTTAATGTTCAATGGTACTTTATTGTCACAGGTACTGAGTATTACTATGCATAAGCCCAAAATTAAGTACATGTGTATTGGAATAGTACACTGAAACAGTATACACGAGTTGCCATGTTTGGTGCCGTTTTTCAAGATTCAAGTCCAAGTCTGAAAGTTGTTTCAAATCTCGAGTTCTTGACCTGGCCACAAAAACCTGCTGTCTTGGCCAAAGATCTTAGAGCGGAGATCGTTGGTCCTGACTGCTGCAGGGTCGGCCTGACAATGAGAAGTTGGTGCCATTCCACTGCTGCTTCACCACTCCGTACCGCTGCAGGCAGCATCTGATCCTCAACCAGAGGGAGCAGGCACGGAAATCGCTTTCAAAACATGGGGTGGACCGGGGGACCGGGGGGACACAATTTCTTGGTGGCCGCACGCGCATGTGCACACCCACAAACACATGCGAGGCTTCATAGGCTTCAGCCGTGGGCCGTGTGGAAACCCACTGTCAAAATGAACTTAAGTGAGAGAGGTGGCGGAGCGAGCACTCGGTGCTGGTGCTTGGCCTGTTCCGCATCAAGGGTGAGATCAACATCAGACAAGGTGCTAGCGGGAAGATAAGGACTCTGTACAGACAGCGTCCGGAGTCAGGATCTAAGCCCGCGTCCCTGGCGCTGTGAGGCAGCAGCAACGTGCGGGCCGAGTGGCCTCTCTCACTGTAACTGCCAGCAGCCGCAGCAGACCCTCCGCCTTCCAGATAGAGAACCGCATCCCTGGCGGTGACCCGGTCCCGGTTTCATCTGGCGCCGACTCCACGCTGTACCGAATCACTCCCGAGTCAAGCAGCACGCTGGGCTGGAGGAGAGAGCGAGATGCATGCGAGGTTTCGTTCACGGGGCCTTTCATCAGCCGGCGGAGGCTTCAACATCGGGAGCCTTGATCGCCTCAATGCAGCAGTTTGATTTTAAGCCACGACGGGCGCTGAAAGGCCCCGCGAATGGGCTGATTCAGCCCTTAGAAAGCGGCTGATAAAGTCCGGATGACAAAACATGGGGGGGGGGGGGGGGGGGGGGGGGGATTGTCCCCTACCTCTCAAAGCATGGGGGAAGCCCACCCACCCACCCACCCGCATGACAGACGATCGGGCGGGGGAGGCGGAGAGGAGGTTGTCCCCCGTGACGGCCAGAGATCGCCAGGTGGGATCGGGATCACCAGCGAGGAAAAAGTGTCACGATTCCCCAAGTCCCTGTGATCGACGGAGGAGTCGCAGGTCTCCATAGACGGCCTCTCCCAGAGGGAGTAATGGCCGCCCAGGCCACCTTCCCATCGCGCTGCCCCGCACCCTCACCCGCGTGGCGATAATGACCGCCGCCGCCATGTTCTAGAACTTCACGGAGCCCAGCAGAGCGCGCAGCACGACCTGAGCAGCAGTTTAAAAATGCTAAGTGACAAATTTAACAAAGTGAAAGTTAAGAAGCCAAGAAGTACAGTAGACATAACAGGGGTGACGTCACTTGCAGCGCGAGCAGTGGCAGGCAGTCAGATCCATTGTGATGCCATCAGCGAGACTATCTCGTTTATTTTCTAAGTTATTTGAGATTTGTGAACATTTTCATAAATAACTCAAGAAATAATGCATTAAATTTTCAGATGGCAATTTTTGACATCATGGCGTAAATCTCTATCGTAATATGTATAAAATTTCACCGTTAGCGCGTCGTGTTTTTGAGGAGATGTGAAACGCACATGAACATCACACACTCAAATAAGCAAAGAGGTTAAATTGTTTTGTCAAAGTTTGTTTCTTAAAAGCAGATAGCAACAAAAACTGTTAAAGGTAAAACCATGGCAATCTTTAATTGATTCATCAGATGGGAGTGGCAAGATTACAATGAGCACAAACGTTGCTCTCTGCTTCTCGGGCTCCCACTCACAGAACGAAGGACAGTTAGCACAATTATACATTTTTCTTATCAGTAAAACACTCCTACCAAGTCTGAATTTGGCATGACTGAAAGATTCTGTAGCCTTTCAGAATATAAGAAAAGCTGAGTCCAAATCAAGCTCATCCAATAACATGTTATTACTTATCTCTGGAGCATCAGCTATTTTTTTTCAATCTTGGCTTCCTTATGGCCTTGAATAAAGCACATGTTATTACTGCTGGATTCCATCTTAATTTCTTTATTGAAATGACAACCTGTCCTCCATATTATGTTCCATATAAATTACAACAGTGTAAATTCAGACATGGCATTCTTTTGTTCTACTAGTCCATGCTTTTGTAGAATAATGACTCCATTTTAGATTTGATTATTAACTCTTTCAGTTTGTTCCTCCTAATCCAAACTGTTCAACTACTTCTAATCACAAATGTATGTTGGATTAAAGTGCAAAATGAGCAAATTATTTTTCTCCCCTGTATTACAGATGTAAAGCCAGAACTCTCTTCCTTGACTCAGTCTTCCAGTTATCTTGGAAATCCTGCAGCGAGTACACTGGGCAAGTTGGTGTATCCTGAGATCTGTATGCTGGAGCTCACCCTGCTAAGTGTCAGCAGTCCCAGCCTTGATGTCCTAACCCATGTCTTCAGCAGCCTGCTGGAGATTGTTCAACACAATGAAGAAAATGCTGCCTCCATATACCAGCAGGTAGAATTGAGTATGAGTGGGGGGAAAAAAAGGATGGTAAATATTCAAATGATATAGAAATTGTAATTAATCAAATTAAAGAAAACAACACCAGATGGTCTGTTGTGCCTGTAGAATATTCAGTAATTCAAATGAGTGATTTGGATTGCAGTCAACTCTTATTTAATGTATTTGCTCTTCTATTGTACTTTAGTGGATAATAGTTATGAAAACATTTATTTGTTTTTACAGCAAAGGAATAGGCACCAGTTTTTATTTGTTCTGTGGCCTGCATTACTTGTTTCTTCCCTTCTGTTCATTGTCTTTACCAGCATAGCCGTCTGTGGCTTTTTAGAAAAATAAAATAACCATGCCAAAAATGGGGATAGGGGTTCAGACTGGGAACATTTCAATCTTAAAGTATTTATTCGAGGAACATTTAATTTAAAACTCACAGTGTTTTCATGTCTGGAAGGGAAAGTAGAAAGCAGGCAGCTGGAACTGGCTGGTTGTCCCTGCTATTTGTGAAGAAACACAGTAGATAACAAATGTAAGGCACCCACCTCTTATCTTCTGCTTTATTGACTTGGATCACTAACTAATTAAGTACAATGTTTGAAATGGTTTGAACTGATCTTATTTCAAAAAATATATATTCAAGAGAACTTTCTTTTTCAAGCAAAATATAATTCTGCATTTATGACAATTACTATTTTTCATGTGTTTTGCTTTATTTCAGGGAGCAGTAACAACCATTCTAAGTGGTTTTCAGAATATTTTGAGCCAGTCTGGGATAAATTTGGAGGGTATGTGTAAACTTTATTTTGCTGAGCTTCTAATTGTATTTATTAAGGTGTATCATTAGTGTGCAGCAATATGACCTGTCTAGAAATGCGATAATCATTAGCAGCTCGCCATCAATTCCATGATCCAGTAATCATTTTTGCTTGTTTATACAGAGTGCCAAGCAGTACTTGTGGAATTATTGGTAATTTTAACCAGATCCAGATTGTCAGCAGAAGAATTAGCCTTTTTTCTGAAATTGTTTTTGGAAAAGACCCCTCCAACTGTGAGTACTAATTGTTTTATTGAAAATGTTTTCCAAAGCTGAGTTAATCTCGCAACCAGATTAAGAGAGCAAAGAAGAAATTCAATTGTCAGAAATTCAATTTTGCGCAGAATACACAGGAGAATTCATGGCAGAACATGCTCAAAAGTGCTGTTCTGAATGAAACCATGACAGAATACTTAATACTTCAAACTTCCAAATTACAAAATATTCTAGTCGACATAGTTTTATGGGAGAGATTGTGGGAAAGCCAACAGCAACTCCCTGGAGATGCGAGGAATTGCAGATGCTAGTAACTTGAGCAAAACACAATGCTGGAGGAACTCAGCAGGTCAGGCCGCATCTGTGCACGGAATTGTGATGTGTCAGGTCGGGTCCCTCTTCAGACTGATTATAGTAGAGGGAGAAAGATGGACAACAGAGGTGGGTGGACAAATCCTGGCAAGTGATAGATGGTTACAAGTGAAGGGGGTTGATTGTACATTGTAAGTGAGTGACAAAGACAAGAGTGGAAAGAATACAAAAGGGTTCCAGATAAGGAGAGAATGGGAGTGATATGTAAAGCCAGAGAGATGGTTATAGATGGAAGGGGAGAGGTGGGGGGGGGGGGGGAATAAATGGAAATGAGGAACTCGGGGATGGGAAATTAGTGTACAAAGGATGGGAAAGCAGGGTGACAGATTTGGTGGAAATAGTGGGAGAAATGGGTGTGCACCAGGTCAGGGTAGCACAGGAAAGAGAGAGGAGGAAGGGGGCATAACTTGAAATTGGAGAATTCAATGTTCACACAGTTGGACTGTATGTTACCCAATCATAATATGAGATGTTCTTCCTTCCAAGCGAAATATGAGGTGCTCTTCCTGTTTCTGGTATTTTTACTGTTGTGATCTTTGAGAACATTCCATCTAGGTAAATTTGAGTTCACTTGCCTTGCATCCTTTCTGATTCTAAAAGATTAAAATATATGAATAAATGTCCACATCCTCACCTCTCCAGTAGAATCATTAATAGTTCAGAAGATAACTCTACTCTAATAACCAGTATCTAATTTCAAGGAATATTTATAGGTTACTAGTTTGATGTCAATATATTAAGAAAGAAGAAGGAAGCAGTGGAGGGCAGCATATCAAATGATGAAATGAGAAAAGGAATAAGTGAAACAATTGTGTGGAATTAATCTTATTTTTCATTCCGTTCCTTTGCTTTATGATTAATTGCACCTTAGTTAATTGTAGATTGTTAGGTGTAGTGTTCCAGAGATTTTTAAAGCAGTACATTGTGCTGGCTGCGGCAGATAGTTCAGAAGAGCGTGGCTGGCATTCAGATGCCCCTATGTTCGGTAGGCCTGGACTTAACCTGGGAAATGAGAGCATATGAAGTAGGAGCCCTCAAGACTGCTCTGGTATTTAACATGATTGTGGCTGGTCTACCTACCACTTGAACATAGTTGTTCTGCTTTATCCCCTACTTCTTGATTACTCTAACATACAGAGATTTGCTAATTTCATTTATATATGTACAGAATGACTGACATATATGTCAGCCTTTTGGGATATAGAATTCCATAGATCCTTCACTCTGAATGAAGAAATATCTCTTCATTGGAGAGTCTACCCTTTATTTTGATATTTTAGCTCTGAATTCTAGACTCCGTGAAAGGGAGTATCATTTCCCCATATATCTTGTTGGGTCTAACAATTCAGTGTGCTTCAATTGCATCACCTTTCATTATAAACTACAGGCCTAGCTTATTCAGTCTTCCTCGTATAAATAATCTGCCATTCTCAGGAGTCAATCTGATGAATCTTTGTTATATTCTTCTAGAGCAAATACATATTTTTTGATAAGCTTATAAAAATTGGACTCTGATGTGGTCTAACCTCTGCTCCTTATTATAATGATGTAGCGGCACCAAACGTGGTGAACAAACAGTTGCTTTATTCGGACATTACATGGTTGACGTACATGCAAGTTTGGTCCTGTAACATATTGTCATTGCTGCTGTAGCTGAGCGAGGGCATTGTCTCGAGCTCAGCTACCTGTCGACTGATGATCTCCAGGTGAGATCTGCTTATGTAGCAGGACACTCCCCTTAACCTATGACATCATGTGACAGCCCTCGTAACCACTGACGAGGGTTCGACCGTAAGTGGTCTGACTATCAGCTGATGCCACAGGACCCCCCAGAACTGGAGGAAGGAAAACGAGCAGGCCAACGAAACGCAGCAGCCAAAACTCATAAATGCACAGGCGAAAAGGAATAGAACGCGCTAACCTTGTGTCCCGAGAAATACGGAACCCAGCAACGACTAGGAGATGTTGGCAACAATGCAAAACAAAGAACAAAGAATAAACTAATAGCTAAAACCGGCGAGGTCATTACAGTGTAAAAAAGTGAAAAGAAATAAAACAAACTACAGTGAGCAAATAAGTCCAAAGTGGTAGGAAACTGTAAGTTCAAATTGTCCATTGTCTGATGTGAAGCTGTGATGGAAGCTGGAAAACTGGAGGTTGCAGTGACACCATCCAACCTGAAATGGCGCTGTTGACGGCAGTCAGACTGCAGAGACGGCATCCGGCCTGAGGTGGCGCTGTTGACGGCGGTCAGAGCAGGTTGAGCGTCGTTTCCGGCCAACCGCGGCGTCCATCTTTGCAGTTGCCGCGGCGGCCATGTGGTAGTAGGCCGTGGCGGCCATTTTGGCGGCCGGCTGAGGTGGCCTTTAAACGCGGCCAACTGAGGCAATTCCCAGATGCATGCGGGGTGGTTGGCATCGACGAGCCTCGCTCCACCGCTGCAGGTAGGGACGCCACCCAGCGTCGCCAGTGTCGTTGGAGACCGGCTGCGTGGCTTCGCCCTCGGCGGAGACTGGAAACTGCCGGGGAATCCATTCTGGGACCGCTGACTCACGACTGGCCGAGGCTCCACCCCGCTGCTGGGCTGACCACAGCCTGACCGGACGAGCGGCCGGGGATCGTCGAAATCCGTGCCGGCGATGAGCAGAAGGACGTCTTCGATTAGCCGCCCCCGGTAGGCCTGCTCGATCGGGAGGCTAAGCCTTGAGCAGCGGCCGGCGGGATAATGGGGGTGGGAGGCTGCTGAACTCGCAGCTCCTGCAGCAGTTGTTGGAGCGGCGGCTGGTGGGGGAGCGACGGCAGCTGCGGTCTCTCAGCTCCGGTGGGCAGCAGCTGGTAGGGGTGCAGCGGCAGCCGCTGCCTCTCAGCTCCGCAGTTCGGCTCCGGGCAGGTCATGCAGGAGAGATTGGCGGCCGTCAAACAAGGCCTGGACAGCGGCCTGTGGCTGCTGAGACCAGTCACAGGAGCACGTTGAGATGGTTGTCGGCGGCATACATTACGGTAGGGCCGGGTTGGCGGCAGCTTTGTTCAGCAGGGCTGGCCTGTCGGCTGCAGATATCAAGTCTCCCGAGGCTGAGTGCCTCAGGAGAAATCCAAAATCCCAATTTGGATCATCGCGGGTCACCAATGTAGTGGCACCAACGTGGTGAACAAACAGTTCAAACATGACATGGTTGACGTACATGCAAGTTTGGTCCTCTAACATATTGTCATTGCTGCTGCAGCTGAGCGAGGGTGTTGTCTCGAGCGCAGCTACCTGTCGACTGATGATCTCCAGGTGAGATCTGCTTATGTAGCAGGACGCTCCCCTTAACCTATGTCGTCACGAGACAGCCCTCGTAACCACTGACCAGGGTTCGACCATAAGTGGTCTGACTATCAGCTGACGCCACAATGACATCTTTACTCTTGTACTTAGACACTTTGCCTTCATTGCCTGCCAGACTTGCATGTTATTTGTCAGTGACTTGTGTACAAGGACACCCAGGTCTGTTTGTGCATCAAAAATGTCCTGTCAGTTTCCATCTAAAAAATAGTCCACAGATTTGTTACTTTCTTGAGTAAGAATGCCAGTGTATATCCTACTCAACTCTACCTCATTTATTAGAAACTCAGTAAATTATTTATTTTTTAATGTTTTAGATTATTTATGAATACATTTTATTTTAAATTTGCACAATAATTTACAACATGATTTATAGTATTTAATTATTGCTGAATGTCAAATTGGCTATTGTAAAATTGGTCCAAGGATTTCACAGAAATGTATTTTCCACTACATCTTTGCTTCCTGGAGCCGTGCTTGCTGCCGTGGTCTTGCGAGTCACACTGGACACCACTTGTGCAGAGTCAGCTGATTCAGCCTTCGGCATCTGGCCCACATAAGTATGGATAGGTGGGGATTGTGATTGGCAGTGCAAATGCAGGGGCTCCAGGCAAAAATATAAATATTTTCCTATTGTTATCATCTGGGAGCCATTACTATAAGACTTGTAAAATGAAATATTGAAGAATTGGTATTTGTTTTTGTATTTCAGAAAATACTGCTTGGAGGAATTCTGAGCATAGTGGAAGCAAATATAAATATGGTCCCAATGCAGTACCTTGCTTTCCCAATAGCATCCAACTCTAAAGTTTTTGGTAGCATTTCATCCATGCAGAAATGCAGTTCTGCCATCAGCAACAAGAGCTCTAACCCTCTAAAGCGTGTCAAGATCTCACAAAGCAGAAGAGAGACAGAACCTGACAGATACATCCACCAATTATACTCTCCTTGGCACGTGGCTCCACTCCACTTACCAATTGTAGGTCAAATCTGTTGGCCACATATGTCGGATGGCTTTAGCATTTCACTGTGGTTAAAAGTGGAAGTACCCAAAGGAATGGATGCGTTAAATAAAGTTAAAAAGCAAAAACGAAATTTGCTAGATACTTCCAGAGAGAACAGTGTTGACATCACTGGTAAGAATAGAATTAATTGTTCTATTATATTGTGAATTAATAACTTATGTAATGGAGTATTGTTTCAAAATAATTTTCATGAAAGACTTTTAGGAATGAGGAATCTTACCACATTGTGCAAATTTGTGGCCAATTTAACTTCTGCCTATCTGTTGTTTGCACTAGAAACATCTTAAATGTTAAAGCTATAAGAGATCTATTTTGAATGTTAATTTATTTAAGCAAGTCTTCACACCAGCCATTCGTGATTAGTGCACCTACAATTGTTTAGCTGTAAAGTCTTTTGGGGCAGTCTAATATTGAGAGTGCAAGTTCAGAATTGAGAATGCATGTTGTTCCTACTTCAGATAACATTCATGTGGCAAAATCCTTGTATAACACTTTAACGTGATGATGCGTGGCAAAGTAGATGTCAAATAACGATGTGACAGAGTACAGGAAAGAGATTGCAAACATCGTGGTCTGTTGTCGAGACAACGATCTTTCTCTCAAAGACAGCAAGACAAAGGCGATTGTGATCAACTTCAGGAAGCGAAGTGGTACACATACCCCGGTTTGCAATTAACGTCCCAAAATAAAGATGGTTGAAAACCTCAATTTCTTAGGTGTCAATATTACCAACAACTTCTCCTGGACCTCCCATATTGAAGCAATGACCAAGAAAGCACACCAACACCTCTACTTCCTCAGAGGGTATAGGAAGTTCAGCATGTCCCTAACAACTCTCACCAACTTCTACAGATGCACCATAGAAAGCCTTTTATCGGGATGCATCACAGCTTGGTTTGGAAACAGCACCATCCAAGATTGCAAGAAATTGTGGCGAATTGTGGGCGTAGCCCAGATCATCAGACAAACCAACCTCCCTTCCATTTACTCCATTTATACCGCATGCTGCCTCGGCAAGGACAGCAGCATAATCAAGGACGAGTCGCACCCTGGCCACTCCCTCTCCTTCTCTCTCCCATTGGGCAAAAGGTGTAGAAATGTGAAAACACACACCTCCAGATTCAGGGACAGTTTCTTCCCAGCTGTTATCAGGCCACTGAATCGTCCTACCACAACTAGAGAGCAGCCCTAAACTACTGTCTACCTCATTGGTGATCCTTGGACTATCTTTGATCGGATTTTACTGGCTTTACCTTACACTAAATGTTATTCCCTTATGTATCTCTACACTGTAACTGGATCAATTGTAATCATGTGTTCTCTTTCCACTGACTGGTTAACACGCAGCAAAAGCCTTTCAATGTACTTCGGTACACATGACAATAAACCAAACTGAAACTGAACTGAACTGACGTAACTGAAGGTAAACTAAAGCTGCAATTATATCCTGTCTGAGAAAAAGATGAGAGCAGTGTCATTATGGTCTTCTATAGGAAAAAAACAATAATTTGCAAAGTAATGATTATACTGGATCTGACCACCATCGGTCTTTCTTTACGATTTGTATCATGAACCAAATATGTAAGGAACTTTCCACAATTGTTGTCATTCATAAGAACAGAGTGTGCTGTATGTTTCCATGTTTTTGTAGATCTATCACAAATACACATTTTTTAGTTCATTAGCACTTGACTCGATCTGATTATTGTGAAAATGGTAATTTCAGGTTGCTTTTGCTGCATTTACATTTATAATGATTTGGTTCAAGCCTCTAAGGGAAGCTAGAAATGGGGATGGATTTACAGAATATTTGTGGATAATACTATATTATTCAATCACAGTATTTTAGTGGGTTAACATATCATTTGAATATTTGTCACAGAAATAAGATAGATGTTGTGAAGATCCAGTAAAATTCAAAATAGATCTCTTTTAGCCTTAAGGAAAGAACACCTTTCACAATGTTTAGTCCCGATAACCCTGCAATCAGTGAAGTATTATTGAAGTGTACTCAAAGTTGCCATTTAAGATTTAAGGTTGCAAACTTCAACTTGGCAAGGTCTAAATTAATACTAATTTCCTATAGTATTATCATAAATTAATACTAATCATCCTATAGCATCTTCTTTGGCTAATGCAACTGTTTATTGATGTTGGTTGTGAGATACGTTTTGTTTAGGAGATCAAAGAGACCTCTGCAGCTCTTGACAAGTCATGGAGTCTTTTAAGTCCCTCTCAGGAGGCGATTATCTCAGTTTAACATCTCAATTGAAAGGCATAGAACATAGAAACATAGAAAATAGGTGCAGGAGGAGGTCATTCGGCCCTTCGAGCCAACACCGCCATTCATTGTGATCATGGCTGATTGTCCACTATCAATAACCCGTCCCTGCCTTCTCCCCATATCCCTTGACTCCACTAACCCCTAGAACTCTATCTAACTCTATCTTAAATCCATCCAGTGACTAGGCCTCCACTGCCCTCTGTGGCAGGGAATTCCATAAATTCACAACTCTGGGTAGAAAGGTTTTTTCTCACCTCAGTCTTAAATTAACTCCCCTTTATTCTAAGACTGTGGCCCTTGGTTCTGGACTCACCCAACATTGGGAACATTTTTCCTGCATCTAGCTTGTCCAGTCCTTTTATAATTTTATATGTTTCTATAAGATATCCCCTCATCCTTCTAAACTCCAGTGAATACAAGTCTTTCAATCTTTCCTCATATGACAGTCCCACCATCCCAGGGATCAATCTCGTGAACCTACGCTATGGGATATGGGGAGAAGGCAGGCACGGGTTATTGATAGCGGACGATCAGCCATGATCACAATGTAGGTATGTTACAAAACTTACCTTTAGCGGTGCTGCAGTTCTGCCACTGCCCTTGTGCGCGACTTTGGCGCCTTTGAGTGGGGGGGGGGGGGGCGGGTTTAAAATGCGGTTTTTCTTCAGACTATTCAAATCAATTTTGAACAGGCTTTTTAGTTGCTGAAGAAAAACCATTTTGACTGCCGTTTAAGTTTATTAAATTTAGCGCTGGAAAAATTAAAATTAAAAATTATCTTCTAATGCCGTCAACACCGACAACGGGACGGATTGGGGACAAAAGAAGGTACACAGTTTATTTTTACTTAAAAACCTGCTTCGTAGGAAGCCTTTAATCAAAATTTGTAGGGGACAAAAGAAGGTACACAGTTTATTTTTACTTAAAAACCTGCTTCATAGGAGCCTTTAATCAAAATTTCATGTTGCGAAAAGGTGACTTAAAAAATTTACAAACCGGCAGTATTTTTCCTGCCAATATGGGGACTAAATTCACCGCAAACCGCAACCCGCAACGTTCCAATCCATCGCGTTCTACAAAAACCCACTCGCAAGTTGATTTAAATGGCCATTAATTTATGGGAATAACACACTAAATTCCTTCCATTTGGCCTATAAATTAATGACAATGAGATTTAAAAATCATGTTATAATGTGAATTCTTGTGTGAATGTTATTTGGACACTTGGGCTTTTTAAAAATGTTAACCTTTTCTTAAGAAATGGATAGATGTTTAGATCTAGTAATTGAATTTGTAATTAGCTACAATTAGGTAACTAACTAATTATATGCTTTAATTTCAGGTCATCCAAGTAAGATTGTTTCATATTTGTTTCAGAATGCTTCAATCTATAATAACTGAAAATGTCATTCAGTTCTCTTAATTTTTAAGAAGGTTATGGGCTTTTGACTGTCCTTGATCACAGCTTTTGTGTTAAGTCAATGGAAAAGCAATAGGGAACAAGATGCTAATTTCAGAGTATGAAAATGGCCATAGCTTTTTTAATACTAATGGTATGAAAGTGAATTAGGTGTCAAATTAAACTTTTTATGCTTTATCTGATGGGATAAATTGCAGACTTGATTTTTTAAATCTCAAAATTTTGTAACATTGCTACACAATGAATGGCGGTGCTGGTTTGAAGGGTCGAATGGCCTCCTCCTGCACCTATTTTCTATGTTTCACAATTTCAATTGAGCTCAAATTAAAACAAAGCTAACAATTTTCATTAGATTGCCATTTTTACTAAATTTCTATTAAAGATTATTCATGGTTGTTCATTCTTCCTGACCATTTTAAAGATAGCTATCTGCATTGCTTTCCCCCAACTGTATTGGTAACATGGTTGCAATATGTGCCTGTTCATCTTTCCTGGAGATGAAAAAAAAATATTTTGTTTTGCAGAAGACGAGAAAACAACAGGCTTACATTACGATGGTGATAAACTGTTTGAAGATGATTGTCTTCATGTAATTTCATTGGGGTCTAAAACAATGATGCTGCAAGTTTGGGCTGATTTGAACACTGGTGGCTTTGTATTCAGGTGGAGTATAAAATCCTGAAGTATAATGGGATATCGAGTGGGATATATATCTGAAATCAATTGGCTGAATTGGTTTATTTGCTTCAGATTCCAGCGTCTGCAGTCTTAATGACTATTTTGATAAAAATACTGTTATTTAAAATATGGATGATAGTTAATTGCCCAATGCTTGCTCCCATGAATTTGTAAGTGTGTTGATGGTTTTGGAGAGCCTTGAGTAACAAATCATTTTTTAAAAAAGTATCATAATGTTTTGGAATTGATTCCTAATCACCATGCATTATCACTTTTGTGACTACAGTTGGCTCGCAATTCAAATAATAAAGATGCATGGGATGCATGAAAAGTAACTTGTTTTCCTTTTGCAGAATTTGCAACGATTCAAATGATGACTTTAAAGCAGTGATTCTTGCACAGGCTGAGTCACAACAAAATATTGTAACTCCGGGCAAATGGCAGCACTTAGCACTTACCTATGCACAACGGTCGGAAAACAAAAAGAATGTTAATGGCATGCTTTCACTTTGGATATCGGGGCAAAGGTATATTCTTACAATCCTCTCAAATCATGTTAAAGCCTTCAAATAAATTGTATTTCACCACACCTGTAAAGCACTGCAGGCTAGATTATGTCGTTCGTCCAGATAAATTGACTGTTTAAGCTGTAATATCTCACTTGTAATTGCACTGCATCATAAAATTGATTCTGAATATCTGCGACCAAAGCAGAATAAAGAATTTCCAACGAGTTGTTCTGGAGTTAATGCTTTATTATTAACATGAGGGAAAATTATCACATTCATCATTTCCAATGTATTAATCACGAGCATTAATAACATATCATTGTTCAAGGTTTACAAGTATCGCTTAAAGCAATCAGTGGATCAAATTTTGTTCTGCCCCTGCCCCTGACCATGTTCCGCTATTCAGCAAGAACATACCTGATCTGTGTCTTTACTGTTTATCCTGTCTTGATGCCATATCCATTATCCCTGGAAACGTTCTGTGTTTCCCTGAAGAGGAAATAGCTTCTATCTACCCTGCTAAATCCTTTAATCATCTCAAATTCCTCAATTGGATCATCCTTTAATCTTCTCTAATAACGAGAATACAAGCCTAGTCTATGAAACCTGTACTCATAACTAAACCTTCTGATTACTCTATCATTCTGGTGAAACATATTTATTCAAGGCACGCAAATAGTACAGTTGATCTTACTGACACTAATGAAGATGTGCTGGTGGGACTGTAAATTGTCGCTGGTGTGGGTGGGAGGGTGACATATGGTGATCAGGATATTAGAGGAAAATGCCATAAATGAAGGTGCGTGCGTGATGGTAGGTGTAGACATCGCTTGGAAGGTTTGTTTCCACGTGGTACAATTCTGATAATTTTCTGGTGAAGGGAACCGGAGTGGGGTGGGAGGGCACCAGTTCTAATATAGAAGCCACTGTACATGGCATAAGCATGATAAATTACACAGGTTCTCTGGATGTTTTTACAATAACCATTATAAGGAAACCTTTCAGGATTATTGCACTCTATTTACAGTTTTGCCTCCACCAAAATGCCTTGAAGTTAAGATGTGCAATTGTTTTATAGATTGCATCGTTTCACATTGTTTATTATTGTTCTTTTAATAAAAGCTTGAGTGAATGGTGACTCTTCTAAGATGTCTTGAGGAAATTCAATAG
The DNA here is from genome assembly GCA_035221665.1 of Okamejei kenojei. NCBI lineage: Eukaryota > Metazoa > Chordata > Chondrichthyes > Rajiformes > Rajidae > Okamejei > Okamejei kenojei. The sequence goes on along the minus strand of CM069135.1, from coordinate 26,344,379 downwards.
TTTAGAGGTATTTTTACAGTGAGGAAGGTTAAAGGATTTTTTTTTTAATTCTTAAATTAAAAGGAGGGACTTAACAGAGGTATACAAAATTATGAGAGATATAAATTATAGGGGACATTTCCCCATGGCAGAGGTGTTTTAGACCAGAGGATATAGATTTAAGGTGAGGTGCTAGATTTGGAGACCTGAGAAATATTTATTTTTCCCTCCAGTGGGTGGTTTTCCAAAATAGACATTGGAAGCAGGTACTCTGAAAACATTTTAAAAACATCTGGATGAGCACTTGAATCAATTATGTTTTTCTGCTGTATAAATCTATGACCTACATAGGCGGACGGATTCTTATACTAAGAATGTAGTTGAAAAGTCTGCAAAAGAGATAGAAGAGTGATGGAGAGAAAAGTTCAAGCAGCGAGATGTGATTTTGTCTGTATTGCATTAGAGAGATATGGATGCGAGAGGGGTCGTGGCAGGAGGTTGTGCAGAAATAACAGGTTACAGACCTTTTTGGACGACAGTTTTTTAATAATTATGAGTAGAAAATGAGAAATAATTTATATATTTGGGTGGTGGGTGTTGATGGTAATGCCAGTATTGAACTTCCCTCATCACCCTTGTTTTAGTTTAGTTATGAGAGATATTGCATGGAAACAAGTCTGTTGGCCCTCCGAGTCCTCACCGACCATCGATCACCCGTTCACACTAGTTCTATGTTTATCATTTTCTCATCCACTCCCTACACACTCAGGGCAATTCACATAGGCCAATTAAGCTACAAATCCACATGTCTTTGGGATGTGGCCAGAAATCGTAGCACCCGTCAAAAATCCACATGGCTACAGGATGCATGTGCAAACTCCACACAGACAGCACCCAAGGTGAACCATTTCCTTCAATTTATTGTGGTCCTTCTGTTGAAGTTACTGCCACGATGCAGATAGTCATTCAATCCAGAATTTAGATCAGCAACAATACGGTGCAATTATACATTCACTCTTTAGGGTGATGTGCAACTTGGCAGGGATATATACAGTTACACTATATATATCAATTATTGGTAATCTATGTTAAATATGCATTGCATGGAGACACAGCAATATAGTATTTATTGATAAGAGTCGACTGCCACAAAATTGTCAAAGATTTGTTTGGAATTTGATGGAAGGTTTTCTCTGTTTTACAGAAAGTCTGACTTGGCCTTGGTTTACTTAATTCCTCGAAAAAACAGCCTCTCATCTGATGGTAATAAAACATTTGCATTGATCGGCCACTCTGCAGCCCCTCAAGATTCTACCAGATTAGCTGGAAGATGGAATATTGGAAGTTTGCTTCTTTTCAATGGTAATGGTTTGATGAGAAATTCAAGCTTTTCTGTGCATTCTTTGTATTTGCTGACTGAAGGAAAATCCCTTTGAAATAGTACAGAGCTTTCTGAAACCCCAACCGGAAAATTTGAACGCATTAAGTGCAGTACGTACATGAACATGGTGATTGAATTTTGTTTTGTTTTCTAATCCTGTACACTGGAGATGGCTGCTGGGTCACATCAGCATATGATCAAAAAAGTCTGACTGTATCCATTTTAGGATGCCAATCATATGTTATAACAGTAATAAATCTCTGTATAAAATCACTGAGCTGTATAATAGCATATAAAACTACTTAAGCATTCATATGAAATTCATATAACTATTTTTAAGTTTGAAGTGCAGTAAAGATAAAAATGTAAACATTATTGAAAATATTTCTTTTTCAATATAGGCGCCAGGATAGGGCCAGAAGAAGCATATTACTTGTATGTCTGTGGACCTGACTTCACCTCCATTATGCCCTGTAAATTTGGGAAAATTCAGGCAAATTACTCCAAGTATGTTACTCTGGAAATTTTACAGTGTGATCAAATTAAAGAAGTTATCATGAAAAACAAGGAAGTAGACACTGGCCCTCTGGTGGTGAGTACCTCACTCAAATACCCAACTTGATTAAATCCTCTTTCAAATGAAGTGCTACATAGTTGCAATATGACTAAGGAGAAATGAGAATTTTTGTTGGTAAAGCAGGTTGGTATGGTCGCAATGTTCTGCCTAATTGAAAGTAGAATTGATAGTCTCAAAAGGAATTGGGTAAATATTTTAAAAGTATAGCTTTGACTGGTTGTGTATAACGGAGTGGGAAAATTGGACAGCTCCTTTGAGGCATCAGCATGTCACCAGTTTATTCAGCTAAGAGTCTGATTATTTAAGTTAGAGGAAACCCAGACAGGTATTATACCTTGATTGTTATTTTTGCAGGATAGCCTCGCTATCGTTTACAACCCGCAATGCCCTGCTCAATATACCATTTACGAGACTGCTATTCGACCCAAGGGACAAATAAGAATAGTATCAGCGCAAAGGCCTTTCAGTTTGAAGGATGTCCAGAATAATACCATGGAGCCCCAGAAATTAAAGAGTTTGCAACCTTTGGAACATCAAGAGCTTCAGCGAATCCTCCACAAAATTGGAGGAACTGGTTCATTCATCTTTCTCTTCGCCAGGGTAAGAGGTGTTACTTATGACTGACTTAGCAATGCTGTCGTTAATTGCAAAAATAGTTACATCTGCAGCTATTTTGTACAATTTGTACTGGAGGAATTAGTCAACTTATCTGTGTAGACTTAATTTATTTCAGCTGAGAATACATCTTGGTAGACTAAGTGAAGATAGGCACGCAAGATAGGCAGTAAGTGAAGATGACACAATACTTAGATATCTGAATTCGTACAGGTTTTCAGTGTCTGAACATACTCTCCCCTAATGCTAGTTCAGCACGATGGCTCGACTGCCTAAATAGAGTGATGAAAATGACCATCCTCCATGTTTTAATTGAATCTTGCAATATAGAGGGGAACGTATAATTTTGTTGTCACGCATCCTGTTTGGAACCCTCAGGAAGTGTTGAAGGTTTACGTTATCTAGTTCCAGACTACAAACGCTGGGGGAGAGGAGCAATGAGACTGCTATAGCTGGTTTCAGGAAGGCATATAGGTTTTACATTGGGTTTGTACAATTGCAGTTTATTTAATTAGTTGAACAGATTAATGAATTGAAGGGATATGATGACTATGCATGAACATGCAATGCATGAACATTGCTCCCAACTGTGCAGATAATGTGGATATTTATTACATAAAACACTGTGTAGATGGCTTATATATGCAACCAATAATATAGCTACCTCAGTACCATTGACCCCGCCTAGTTAACATCAATCATAACGCCTTCCCCTCCCTGCGTACAGTTCAGTAGAAGAATGTAGCCAGTGCTTGATGATGTATGTAATACCCTGGGCTATCATTATTCCTTATCTTGTTGAAAAGATTTATTGACAAAACGTTGACCTTTGCACCAGTGTCTAACTTTGCAAGGAAGGTTACGTCATTGACAGTCACAGATACAGTGGGATCAGAACGTTGGCCAGGTGCATGGAGGAGTGTAAACACACTCGAATCCTCAGGAGAATTAATTGGATCTGCATCATAGGATTCAGCTATGTTGGGCTGTGAGCCGTAACAGCCATCAGATTGTCTCAGCATGTTTAGATTAGGTCTGGAAATCTGTACCGGTCTCCCACGGGAACGACAGGCCGTAGAGAAATGATTCAGTTTTTTACAAAAGTTACAGGCCTTGCCATAGGTGGGGCACGTCGACAGTCTGTGGTGCATGTAGTTACAGTTTGGGCACCTTTTTGGGGGCACTTCACCAGGACCTGGTTTGGCACGCAGCAGAAAAGCATTGTTTGCCATCCGAGGCTGTGGTCTCCTAAACTCAGCCAGGTTGATAGATTTATTGCCCGAATCCCGGTGGTCATCTGGCAATACAACGACCTCAGACAATCTGCAGGCATGCATGGCTTTTTCTAAAGTTAGATCCGAATCCCTTAGAAGCTCACATCGCAGCTTCTGGTCACGCATGCCAGTTACTAAAATGTCTCTAGTGAGCTGGTCTGTCATGTCACCAAAACGGCACCGCTGGGCGAGATAACGCAAATCAGCGATAAAACATTCAACAGGTTCATCCGGCAACTGTTTCCTTGAAAAGAACCGTGCCCTCTCTAGAATGCGGTTCGAGGGTAGGTCACAAATCTCCCTGAACTTACGTAGCAGGCAAGCGGGGTCACTGTCAGATTCTGCAGGAGTAGTCACCACATTGTTGTTGTCCAGGACCGCTGGAGCGTAGGTGAAAGTTCTGGCTCTTTTCTTGGCATCAGGTCCGACAAGGTTGAGTAGGAGGGAGGCTTTAAGGGAGTCAGGATCAGCGCGGTGTGCGACGTTGACAAAGTGGGTGAAATCAAATTCAAATGTGACCCAGCCCTCAGAGATGTCAGCATCAAAGACAAGCTGCGCGGGCTTTCTGCAAGTTTACACTCCTCCATGCACCTGGCCAACGTTCTGATCCCACCGTATCTGTGACTGTCAATGACGTAACCTTCCTTGCAAAGTTAGACACTGGTGCGAAGGTCAACGTTTTGTCAATAAATCTTTACAACAAGATAAGGAATAATGATAGCTCAGGGTATTACATATATCATCAAGCACTGGCTACATTCTTCTACTGAACTGTACCCAGGGAGGGGAAGGCGTTATGATTGATGTTAACTAGGCGGGGTTAATGGTACTGAGGTAGCTATATTATTGATTGCATATATAAGCCATCTGCACACTGTAAATAGATACAGGTCGAGCTTGTAATTTGCTTTGATTTTCAATAACATCATACAAAATACTAAATCAGGGTGACTTACTCGGAGGATAAAGTATTATTATTTTGGGGAGGAAAAAAACGAGCATTTTCTTTTACTAATACGCGACCGAGAAATTACCTGTTGTATTTTAATGTGAAGGATTGAGAAATATTTGTATCTTCTTTTCTATCTAGGCTGTTGAGATAAGTGACTGTGAAAAGACTCAAGCTCTAGCACTGAATGTTATACTGACTTTGACAAAGTACAACCAGCAGAGAATTCAAGAAATGGAAAGCTGTCATGGCTATGCTATGATTCACCAAGTGCTCATCAAAACAAAATGTATTGTCGGCTTTCACATCTTAAAGGTATGCAGTATTCTTTACATATATCGTTAGATCGGCATCATTTTCAATAGTGATACTAAATATCTGATTTAACAAATCGGACTTGATCCACTTGTTTCACCTGTGTTCGCTTCTTGTTACTAACGAAAGGCAGCATTGTGGTTAACGTCATTAGCAGGTAGTTGGAAACATATTCTGAGCAATCAAACTCAGCTGCTTTCACTCTCTTTCTCTCCCTTCTCACCCACCCAAACATTCAGTTTTCTGTCCCGTCTTTCTCTTAACTGTTTATGCTGCTACAATACATGTGGGTTTATTTCCTGGTCATTTCGAGGAGATATTTACAGCTCAGGATTTGTTGGGAATTGCACGGTCTTGGCTTCAACATGGAAAGGAAATAAGTTAAAGCAAAACAAATTACTGATGTGAGAAAAGTATAAATGTGTAAATGACACATCAAGTTTGTGACAAAACACAGAGCAGTAAAAAATAAATACAAAGGGAGATGGAAGACATTACAAACAGAAGGTGTAGCAAGATAATCTGTAAATTAAAAAAAAACATATTAAAGCTTTACAATGGAGAATAGTCAGGGCCCTTCCAATCTAAATGGGATTACCCCAGACCCGTTCACAATTATTTTCACCAAAATCAGCTCTCCATCCCCTAAAATGCTTTTCTGGTAGGTATTTTAAATCATTTCATTCCCAATATGTTGATGAATTATCTTTATACTATATGTCAACACTAGTGATTGCATAGGATGCACATATTGTTTTTCACAATGACTAAAGAACTTCTCGTCTGGTTTGTACTGTTTTATTTTGAATATTACACTGCGTTAAATGTTTTTATTAACAGTTATCATATCCAGTTAGAAAAAATAAAATGTATATCTTACAGACTTTACTTGATGGATGTTGCAGTGCTCCAGTACTTAACTTTAAGGAGTCTACAAGTCAATTTGAGATTGATACTGAATCTAATGCAGTGATCCAGGATGTGAAGATTCTGTCAGAATTGTTACTGGACTGGAAGATCTGGTCCAAGGCACAGGTTTTGATCTACCTTTTTACATTTGTTGCTACCACTGCATTGAAGTATTCCAATTTACACGGAGCTATAATTATAAAATGACATACAAAAAGGCTAACAAAATTTCTATTGATGAAAAACCTAATGACAAGGAAAAGACATGTGCAAATATTTCAATAAATGAAATGTTTAGTGTAATGCTTTCAATTAATCAGAAATTCCTTTGTCCTGGACTGGGTGGGATTAGTTGTTGGGGAGTTCTGTATGTCAGTGATCCTGAGAAGCATGTTTTTTTCAGTTCCTTCTTAAACATGTTATTTGTTTTGTTTCTTTTGCTCGCTATGCACAATTTTCTTTTTGGATCTGTTTGTAACACATTGATCTAGAACCGAGAATTTTGTGTTGGTGCAGAACCTTTTTGATTTTGTTTGGACACAATATTGCAAGTTTATTCCCACAAACAATATGTCTCTAAATGTAGCTCTGTATATTCTTGGAATTTATTTGTACATTGATATTTTGTTTGGCTTTTTAAATTGCTACCATTATCTGTAACAGTTTTTTCCCTTGGGATTATTTCTGCCTATATGCTTGATAACATTTCCCATCATTTCAATCATGTTTGTTATCTCCTTACATTTGCATTCACATTTGCCTTAAGTTTACATTTCACCTGGGCAACTGCTAAAATATTACAAATCTCCCTGAATTTTACTGCATATCTTTATCTTTCCCATACTGTTATCAAACGATTATAATTTTGACTGCGCACAATTGAATCAAATAGAATAGCACCAATGCTCTTCATCTTGTATGAATGGCATTGTAATGTATTGCAATTACCAATAGTGTGTGTGTGTCTATTTATTCTGAAAATAGAATGGTGTCTGGGAAACGCTGATGGTAGCTCTTGAAGTGCTCATTAGAGTCAATCATCCAAAACAGATGTTCAATATCAAACAACTTCTAACAGCTCAAGTGGTTTATCGCTTCCTCTTGACTTGCCAGGTTCTTCAGGTATGAATTATCTTTCTAATCCAAGGTTCTACACCAATCTTATTTTTTCTCCAGTGTTTCCCCATGTCTTACTGGAGAAAATTTTAATGGATGCTCTATAATTTTTGACACCTTTTCCAGCTGTCCATTTTTCATATGATACTAGACTGTGATCATCACCAGATCATTAACTGTGAAATTCCTCAATGCTGAGCTCTATACTCTTCTCTTCTGGCATCCGTCCATGGCCTTTTTGCATTATATTATTGAACGACAATTAAGAATGCAAAATCCCATTTTGTTCTCTCAATGAAAGGCTAAATTGCAAGTCTAGCTGAAATCAAACAGCTCTGTCCACACTATGAAGATGAGATGGTTCCTTGTGTATTATTGTCATAGAGTCATACAGTACAGAAACAGGTCCTTTGGCCCAACTTGCCCACACTGACCAACGCTAGTCCCACTTGGCCTCTGTTTGGCCCTTATCCCTCGAAACCTGTCCTATCAGTAGAGTAGAGACCCACCCTGCTCAACCTGTCTATATCACAGACCCTCGAGTCTTGGTAACGTCCTTGAAAATCTTTTCATCACCCTTTCCAACTTGACAACATTTTTCCTATAACAGTGCCCAGATCTGAACACAATACTCTAAATGCGGCCTCACCAACGTCTTATATAACTGCAAAATGACCTCGCCTTTCCCATTGCCTCCATCCCATCTCTGAAAAGGGAGGATTCAACGAGAGCAGTTAACTATTCTCTTTCACTTTTGCATCCCATAGGCACAAATCTATCCAGTAGCCTCCTACCCCTTTATCTGAGCAATTACTATATCAATCAGTTTAGTATGCTTTCCTCAGCATATACTCAGCTGATCATTTCAAGAACTGACTGCTTTTTTAAATCGCGCGCTAGTGCATACTTCTTACCTATGCAATTAAATAATTAAATAAATATATAATTACAGAAATGTATTATTTAAATTATTTCAGGCATGACATTTATTTTATAATGTGCATGGTGATGCTGTTGTCTTATCTTAAAGTATATTTTGTTCAGCTAATCGGCAAAATGTGTAGTTTTGTGTAAAATGACTAATTTCCAGTGGAGCACTAGTATTCTTTTCTATTTCCAAATTGGGAAGGAAAAAATCCATTTAATTTCTGATAAATTTCCATTATACTAAGCAAATTGTAATGTAGGATCAATTGTTCTGGTACCTCACCTGCACTCTCGTTCTTTGTTTTCCCCAATCTGGGTTGTTAGGAACACCGAGATGAACAGCTGACATCTATCCCTCGGGAGGTCTGCAGATCATTTGTGAAGATCATTGAAGAAGTACTTGGGTCACCACCAGATCTGGAGTTGCTGAAGCTGGTTTACAATTTTTTGTTGGCAGTGCATCCTCCAACTAATACCTATGTTTGTCACACTCCACCAGGCTTTTACTTTTCCCTCCACATAGGTGAATGGAATGCTTTTGATATGTTTTACTAAAACAACTGAGGATGAAGGGCACTGATGTGGAACATTTTTTTAAATTTATGTTTTCGCATATAACCTCTGTACTGAAACTCTCTTAATATCAGTCACTTTATTTTAAAATGATTAATTGCAGTATGTTTTTGTGACGGCACACACAGTACAGCATACCAGCACCTCTAAAAATGTTAGCGTGATTATATCATTTTCTGGCCATGTGGCACATATATTTATTAATCATGCATACCGGCACCTTTTTGGCAAATAGAAACACTGATTAATAGCATGCAGTATTTTGAGATAATTCACTATGGGGAAAATCTCCATTGTCTAGAAATTAGTGATTTATTTTGTGCTGGATTTACAAATAAAATGAGTTACAACTTGTTAAAATGAAGATTGAAAGATATGTATGATTGTAATTAGCTGTTTGATGCCAGTGGTTGTAACAACCAAAATAAGCAAAATGATTTCTTCAACCTGCTTTGCCATTCGGTAAGATCATAGTTCTTCCTGCACTTTCCATCCTAATCCTCGTGGCCCTGAATCCCTTTGTTCCCTAAAATCTTGTTTATACTAAAATGACAGAGCATCTACATACCCTTGTGGGATAAAAAATTCCAATGTGTTCCAAACTTTTTCAAAAGGAAATCTACATTGATGTCTGAATAATGTTTCATTACAGTGCTTTGACTCACTTCAATGTTTTATAGTGTTACTGGGCATAAAATAAGACATTTCAAGGTTGCTGGTTATTACCCTTAAAAACAATTGTTATTCTATTGTAAATAAAATGCTCTGCTGTCCAGTTGGAGTCTTTGTGCCTGCATAGCAATCAGAGATAGTATTTCTTCTGTTTTCTTTCAAAGCAGATCAATTTTATTTCATTTTCATTGTGTAACAAATGCACACTCTTTTGCATCTTAAAGTCCTGATGTATGCTCCAAATATTTCATTTTCTACCTTTCAACTAGTTGTACCTAATCCCATCCTGGACTACACACTACTGTCTAGTTTCTCTGGAGACAGTACCTTTTCTCTGCAATTTACAAATTTAACACCTTCACACACCAGAAAAATCTTGATCAAAATAAGAGGTCATTGTTCATTAAAACTCATGTTAATTGCTTCAATTACACATAAAGGAGACACTAGATAAAACAGAATTGTTTTCAAGGGTTCATTCAAAATGACACTTCAACCAATAAGTTTAGTGAGTGAAAATACCAAAATATGTATCATATGGAAAATTATCATCACAGAGGATAATGGTCTTTAATATAACTGATGTGGAGTTGAACATAGTTCAGTTATTATTAAAAAAACATTCATTTATTTTTGCTTTTAGATGGCAAGATCTTTCAAGAAAAGGTTAAATCAATCCAATTGTTGCGGCATTCTAATAGTGGAAAATCTAATGAAAGTCCTGTTTTTTTGTCGCCATCTGCATTTACTGTTCTCTTACCGGAAGGTTAGAAGTTCTTAATGATTTATGATTTAGTTTAAATTACATGGTTAATTGTTGCTCAATTATGTTACTCTACATCATTTACTTCTTATTATCTGCTTGTGAACAAGTAGTTGTCTGATAGATATCTTGTGAGTTCTATTTACTCATCTAAATTCTGTAAAGTTCTATGTTTTCATTAGAGTTCAGTTAATTTGAAAAATGAGAAAGGAATTTATATTTGTCTGTCCATCTTGGAGGAATAGTTTAGATACCTTTAGCAAAATTTAGATTTTATCTGGACTTTATCTTGAACTAAATATTATTCCCTTTATCGCGTATCTGTGCACCATGGGCGGCTTGATTGTAATCATTGATAGTCTTTCCACTGACTAGATAACACGCAACGCAACACTTTTCACTGTATCTCGGTACAGGTGACACTAAACTGAAATAAACTATAGTAGATTTCTAAGGAAACAACTCGCAAGTGTATAGCTCACACTGATTTCCTTTTCCTTGGCAGAAGGTATCAAAATTAGAAAATCTCAAAGTACAGAATAATTAGTTGATGCAAAGAATACTTTAATTAATGTTAGAATAAAAGTTTTAAGAAATGGTGTGAAATTATCTTTCATAAACATTAAAATTCATTGAAAAATGTGGTTAAAACATAAATTTAATGCCTATGATGTAGGTAAATATCAAACATTTTATAAGAATTAGTATTAGTTAATGGAGCAACATTCTGATTTTTTTTCTCCCCTTTTCTAGGAGAAAAAATACAAAGTAGCACATTAAGCAATGAAAAACAGGAATCTCCAATACTGCCACTGTATGAGCCGCACTTCCAAAGTCAACCATTAACTCCTTCAATGTCACCGCATATGCAAATCCAAAACATGAAACATGATGTACAGGAGGTTTCTGATGGCGAGTCAAACTCTGAAAGCTTTTTGCCGGAGAATGTTCCTAAAATGGCCACTGCAGAAACTATGGGTCGAATACAGGATGAAGTGTATCTCAGTAGCAGTGAGTCAACAAAAACCTTGTGTGAATCTGAAAAGGGAGCTTTTACAAGAACTGTTATTGCACATGATCACATACAGGAATCATTGGAACATGTGGTGGAGGCAGGTAGCCCAGCAAATGTGAACATCAAGATTGATGTGGAACATGTTTCAGATGAGAGTTTATCAGCTTTGGAACCAGAACTGAAACAGGAAGGATCAGGAGATGGTGTAAATCGTCCCGACAGTCTCCAAGGACTTCAGATGTTCCAAAGAAGTCAGAGTAATTTTACTGGCCTGGGCTTAGCATTTCCGTCCCAAAATGGATCTTTAGTTGGTGGACATTTGCCAAGCGTGGTTGGCAAGAATTTGATTCCTGAAGAATGGGAAAGCTTTGGTTTCTCGCCTCTTTATGAGCGACCCTACAAGCAAACCGACAGTACCCCAGATAGGTATAATTGTGCTAACAAACTAACAAAAATGATATTATTTTAATCATTAACTACATTTGTTATACCAATACTATTCAGAACATTTTTAAAAATGCAATAAATTCCTTTTACATTCATACAAACCAACTCTTGAGGATGAGAGGGTGCTCAATGATAGGACTTAAATTAACCCATTTGGCTTCCTTTGCGAATTTAGTCACAATGAAACTGAGTCAGCTTTTGTAAAGAAAATAGTGTATCTGTATTTTAGATATGGGAAATAAGTAGGTAGAAAATATTATCTTTACTGTCAATGTCTTGATTTCTCCACAGCATTTGACAATATCAAATTACAGCCACCTTTTCTCCATTGCCCAGGTTGGTAGAACTATCCTTGCATGGTTCCACCACAGCTTCTCCTTGCTCTCCATTATCACCAGATCCATTATTGGACTCCCTCCTCTTCGTTTTTTATATGTTGCTTCTTTGTGACTCATTCTGTGTTTACATAATCAACAGACACATGCAATCATAGTAACTATTTAAAAATTAATATTCCATGTTATGAGATGGAACTGCCCGCTGAGGTCCAGTGCAAACTAGTCCGGTAATTACTTCAGCTAATCAGAATGCTGCAGCTGCTAAATATTCATGACATTCATATGGTGTGATATGGGGAAATACACAGTGTCCCTAGAACTCTACAGGGCATTGATTTTTATGACAAGAGGATTTGAATTCTTTGTCATTGTCTAAGCAAAATTTGGAGTTATTATGTGGCGGTTGTAGACTCAATCTGGATTCACTGTTAACGTTCATGTTCCTGACGTCAAGAGTCAAAGATGTTTTATTGTCATATGTCCCAGATGGAATAATGAAGTTCTTACTTGTGACAGCACAACAAAATATGTAAACATAGTACAATATAATAAACGAGAGAGAGAAAAAAGTTCAGTGTGTGTGTATATACACATACTCGCAAATACACACACACACGCACACACACACACACACACACACACACACACACACACACACACACACACACACACACACACACGTAGTAGCAAATTACAAAATTCAATTACTAGATTTAAACATCTATCCATTTCTTAAGAAAAGATTAACATCTTTAAATAGCCTAAGTGTCCAAATAACATTCACACAGGAATTCACAATATAACATGATTTTTAAATCTCATTGTCATGAATTTGTAGGCCAAATAGAAGGAATTTAATGTTTAATTCCCTTAAATTGATGGCCATTTATATCATCTTGCGAGTGGGTTTTTGTGGAATGCGATCGATTGGAACGTTGCGGTTGCAGTGAATTTGAACCCCATATTGGTAGGAAAAACACTGCCGGTTTGTATGTGGCCATAATCACATTTTCGCCAAGGAAATTTTGATTAAAGTCATCCTAAGAAGCAAGTTTATATGTAAAATACACAACTTACCTTATGTTTTGTCCCCTACGTGAGATCCGTCCCATTGACGGAGTTAGAAGTCGCTTTTATATTTTACTCTAGTGATTAAATTGTCCCGCAATTTTTTTTTTTTTTTTAAACTTCCGAGAACGCAAGTCGGATCTTTTCAGCACCAGCTAGCAGTCCAAGAAAATATATCTTGGACAGACGGGAGAAAACGGCATTTTAATCCCGCCCCCCCCCAAAGGCGCCAAAGTCGCGCGCATGGCCAGTGGCAGAATTGCAGCGCCGCTGAAGGTAAGTATTGTAACATGCCTAATATATATACTCACAAATACACACACACACACACACACACACACACACACACACACACACACACACACACACACACACACACACACACACACACACACACGTACACACTAAAAACCAAACAATAAACAAAAGCAACTCTTTACCACCATCCTCTGCTTCCTCCCTTCAAGCCAATTTTGTATCCAATTAACTTGCTCACTATGGATTTCATGTGATCTAATCATCCTATAGTCCATGTAGACAGCATCTACACTGACCTCATCAATCTTCTTGGCCACCTTTTCAAAAAACTCAAATTTGCAAGACATGATTTCCCACCTATAAAGCCATGCTGATGATCCACAATCACTCCTTGCTTTTCCAAGTGCATGTAGATCATGTCTCTCAGAATCCCCTCTTACCAACCACTTGTGTATGACTTACCGATATATAGTTCTGAAGATTTTACTTGCAGCTTTTCTTAAAATGGGACAAACATTCAGTCTTCTGGCACCTCACTTGTGGTTATTAATGAGACAAGTATATCTGCCAGGAGCCCCTGCAAATTATTCCATAGCCTCCCACAATGTTTTAGGATATACCAAGTCAGGTCCAGGAAATTTATCTGGCTTAATGAGTTTTAAGATCCAGTACCTCCCCTTCTATAATGTTGACTCTCTTCAAGACAGCACTGTTAACTTCTCTGAGTTCCTACCTCCTGACTTTCTACAGTTAGTAATATTCCTTAAACACCTCATCCATCTCCTGTGCCTCCACACATAGACGATCTTGTTGATCTTTACGCAGCCCTAGTTTCACCCTAGTTATTTATTATTTTTCCATTAATATACTTTAGAATATATTAGGATTTTCCTTTACCTCGTATTCCAAAACTATCTCATGCCTCCTGATTTCCCTCTTAAGTATACTACCATGTCCCCTTTGCTCCATGAGGGGCTCACTTGATCCCAGCTGCCTATGCCTGACATATGCTTCCTTCTTTTTCTTGATTAGAGCCTCAATATCTCTTGTCATCCAAGAGTCAAGAGTGTTTTATTGTCATATGCCCCAGATCGAACAATAAAATTCTTACTTGCTGCAGCACAACGGAATATGTAAACAAAATAAATAATACAACAAAAATTCAGAAATAAAAGAACAAACAGATAAAACAAACAAAAAAAAGAACAAATAGATAAAGCAAATAAAAATAATAACCATTGTTGTGTTAGTGAATCCTGGAGCGTGGTATGCAGCTGAGGAAAAGTATACCAGTCAATTCCTTCAATCTTTTGTTCCATTTTCATTCTGGAAATATTACATTATTTATTACACAGTACATCTTGCATGCAAATGAAAGAGTTGACACAATGTTCTGAATCACTACATTTGATAAACAGACTAAAAGAAAACAGCAGGTAGTTTTATCCAGTATTTTTTCCATGGTGTTATTTTCTTTACATAATCATAGTGAATGAAAAAAATTGTGATTTCACCCTCTTTCTGTCTACAAAGTATAAAACAAATAAAATGGTTGCTTGAATTTCATTTAAAAATAGACCATATCATACTTGGTGCACGTGCTGTTTTATCTAGTAGCTAATGTAGCTGGCTTTTTGTATATGTCAATAAATGGTACAGTCTGCAAGTATGTAAAAATAAACTCAACACAGGTAGAATCTTTGTGGGAGATATTCTGCAGTAAAGGCCAGTTTCTATTAATTTCAGAAGTCATTGAACAATAAAATTTAAAGCTTCTGACAAAGTACACAGGACATTTAATTGTCTAAATAATTACTTCCAGGTTTCAAATACTTCTCATGTACAAAATGTTTCATTGTCTCATCTGTTACAAATAAACTCCAGGTCAGTGTCTGACTGACTACACGTGGGGATCAGTCTGGGATAATTATTTTTGTAGAATAACGCCATGAAGTTTAAAACATCCACAGTCGTTGACGTCGTTGACATTATTAAATAGAAGTAGGCCTTTTTCGTGAGTCTATTTCTCTTCTGATTGACATGAATGTTTTCTGTATCTAGATCAATAACAGAGGATTGCCTGATTCTCATCTGCTGTGGTCTTTATAATCTATTGAGAGGAATCCTGCTCATCTTGCCAGATGTGATGCTCGCTGATGTGATGGATAAGTTAATTCAACCAGAAGCACTAATCGTCCTGGTGAATCACCCAGTTCCAGTTATACAGCAAGGAGTTATTAAAGTAAGATAAACAACCAGTTGATCCATTCTGAGATTTGCTCATGAAACTTTGCACAACAAATGGATAACCGTAATGTCTAGCACCAGGTTGTGATCCACATTAACAGTGTTATAGTGAACATATTCTCAACTCAATCACAGTTGTTTATATTGCATGAATTTTAATGTTGCAATCCATTTTCACAGTTGATGTTCAAATTGTCAATTGTAGCACAGTGTTATGTCTGCCACAAAGGCTAGGAAATTCAAATATGATTTACAATTTTGGTTCTAAATTTTAAGCATGAATTTTGTCATGTAAAATGCCTGGGCTTTCCTTGAGGATGGACCTAGAGTCTTTAAAATTAAATGGTTGGGTGCTTCAAGAATAAAGCCAGAAATAACATCTTAAGAGATAAATAATCATTTAGAAAAAAAACAACTCTTCATTGATTATAAAAATATTGGAGATGAGAACCGGTTTAATTTCAAGTTGTATAAAAGTTGGCAGTTAGGTGCATTAATAAGTAAAGAAATGTTTGAAGAAATTAGTGAGAAAGCCTTAGTGAGGTTACTGGCCTTCTCATTTCTAAATTCTAATATGAGAAGTTCACTTGATCACATCAATGTTTCGGGTTTGCCTAGAAGTTAAAAGCTCAATTGTACTTCAATATATCAAATAAATGTTTTGAAAGTTTAGTTCTTTGGTTAATTCAAACCACCTGATCTGATGCTTTCTCATCCCACCAAAGTACCAGCTCTGCTTCAAATCACACTTTGCACTTTGACATTGACAATTTGTACCTTTGTTCAGTATTCCCTTGGTCAATGTAGCAATGTTACAAAATTTTGAGATTTTTAAAATCAAGTCTGCAATTTATCCCATCAGATAAAGCGTAAAAATAAGTTTAATTTGACACCCAATTCACTTTCATATCTTCAGTATTAAAAAGGTTATGGCCATTTTCATACTCGGAAATTAGCATCTTGTTCCCCATTGCCTTTCCATTGACTTAACCCAAAAGCTGTGATCGAGGACGGTCAAAACCCATAACTTTCTTAAAAATTAAGAGAACAATTAAATTTTCTGTTATTAGAGATTGAAGCATTCTGAAACAAATATGTAACAATATTACTTGGATGACCTGAAATTAAAGCATATAATTAGTTAGTTACCTAATTGTAGCTAATTACAAAATTCACTTACTAGATCTAAACATCTATCCATTTCTTAAGAAATGATAAACATTTTTAAATTGCCTAAGTGAATGATAACATTCACACAATAATCCACAATATAACATGATTTTTAAATCTCATTTTCATGAATTTATAGGCCAAATGGAAGGAATTTAGTGTTTAATTCCTGTAAATTAATGGCCATTTAAATCAACTTGCGAGTGGGTTTTAGTGGAACGCGGTGGATTGGAACGTTGTGGTTTGCGGTGAATTTAACCCCCAGTCGGCAGGAAAAATACAGCCGGTTCATGCATTTTTTTGTCCCCTTTTCGCAACATGAAAATGTGATTAAATGCTTCCTAAAAACTAAGTTTTCATGTAAAAATAAACTGTGCAGCTTCTTTTATCGTCTACCTTAGGTCCGTTCTGCTGTCAGCGTTCAGAGCTTTAGAAGATGATTTTTAAACTATTCTAGTTAATAAATAATCTAGCGTAGTTTAAAAATAGCTTCATGAATGAAATGTCGGAGCGATTTCTCTTTAGCGACGAAATCGGCCGACATGGATCGATTTGAACTGTCTAGGGAAAAACGGCATTTTAAACCCGCCCCCCTCTGAAAGGCGCCAAAGTCACGCACACGGGAAGCGGCCGAACTGCAACGCTGCTCAAGGTAGGTATTGTAACATACCTAGTCAATGTGACCCATTTCATTTCCCAGAATCAGATCAACCAACAACTCTAACCTTGAGGCAGAAACATACTGAAAAAATTCTGCTGAATAAAATGTTGTTTAAATTACTTCTCCTCCTTGCCCTATATTTAAATACTACCCCAGTCATAATACTATGTTCCATTCTTGCTACACAGTGGTGAGTCTCTGGAATGATCTGCCACAGAAGGTAGTTGAGGCCAGTTCATTGGCTATATTTAAGAGGGAGTTAGATGTGGCCCTTGTGGCTAAAGGGATCAGGGGGTATGGAGAGAAGGCAGGTACAGGATACTGAGTTGGATGATCATATTGAATGGCGGTGCAGGCTCGAAGGGCCGAATGGCCTACTCCTGCACCTATTTTCTATGTTTCTCTCTCTCCCCAGCACTGTATTTTCTTTCTTAATCAGTATTGCTGCTCCATTTTTCCCCCAATGAATATCTTTCTGGCACCTGGTGTACCTTGAAAGATTTAGTGCCTCATTCAGCTCTTTTTGTGAGCCATGTCTCAGTAATTTTCACGATATCATATTCCACATGACTATTTGCTCCAGTAGCTCACCAGCCTTTGTCCATTTCAACACTGTGTATAAACATGATATAAATCTATTGTTGTCTCGCTAATGTTAGTGCTACATATATATATATATATATATATATATATATATATATATATATATATAAATGTACACACACACACACACACACACACACACACACACACACACACACACACACACGCACACACATATATGTATATATACACATTTTTTTAAAACTCTAGCACTGTCTACCAGTTCCGATCTGCTATGTGCCATATTCCTTTCTCGTGTACTGCTTGACAGTGGTAATCTTCTGCCAATTTTTTTTCAGAACACCACCTTCCATCTCTAAACTGCAATTCACTAACCTTTTCACTAGGATATTGGTCCTAGGTCTGTTGAAGAAGCCCAATCATCTACCCCAGAACTGGTCCCAATATCTTAAGAATCTGTATGCCACTCTACAGTGTCATTTCTATGGCATCCACATAATTAACTTATCTTCCACCTGATTGCACTGGATCATGACTCTTCTTCTTCTTTCGTGTGGCGTGCACAGCCTAAAGTTGTAGGACAACTTGTTCTATTTGATCTTCCGTTTGTGCACGTCGAGTTGATTGCATTAGTCGAAACAGGGCGGACCACGTGAAGGTTGCAATCTTCCACCCCGAACATGACTCTGAGAGCGATGCAATGATTTGATGCCCTTTTTATACTTCATCCTCTTCTGGTTTCCACTGTCTGATCTCAAATATTTTCTTCCAATTGAATCAGTTTTGCTGTATACAGTGAATTCTTCTTATTCGTTCCCTCTGCCCTCCTTAAGTTCCAAAGAGGCAATACACCACATGGAACGTAAGTTAATGGTCATAGAAATTCCTGTTTATCTCTTATTATTTATTCTCTAATGATTCTGGCATTTCTGCTCTTTGTTACCCCTCTGCAGTCATTTGTGCCTTGTTCTGCGACTTAGTATTGTTATCTTCAACATTTTCTAAATGTTTTTGAGGATGGGACCAGCTCCCGAAGGATTGTAGACTTCCTACCTTTTCTTGCTTTTACGGATGACCTTGCTGAAGTGACCTCAAGTAACCATTACTTTGTGTCATCTCCCCTTAATAGTATTATTCCGTACTTCCCTGCACTTGGAACGCTTCTTCCTATGCCAGAAAACCCAAAAACTGCAATGCTGGAAATCTGAAATTAAAACAAAAATGACCTGAAACGTTTACTCTGTTGCTCTTTCCACAAATGCTGTCTAACCTGCTGAGAATTTCCAGCATTTTCTATTGTTATTTCTATCTTTACTTCTTTTTATTTTTATTTCTATCTTTACTTCCTTTCTATCCTATCACCTGCTTTAATCCGCATTAACATCCCAACCAGGTCGTAATTATAGTATTGAACCGATATTGACCGTGAAAGTACCATTCAAAATTCTTATTTAGTGGTCACCTTCTTAAATCCAAGAGCACATCATTTGCTGAGCTTTATTTTACAGAAGAGAATAAGCAAAAGAAGTGGAATTGATACACAAGAAACTATAGCTGCAGGAATCTTGAGCAAAACCCAAATTGCTGGAGTAACTCTTGGTCGGGCAGCTACAGCGGAAGGAAATGAGCATTGCTTGTTCATTTCTCTCCACAGATGCTGCCTGATCCATTGTGTTCCTCCAGCACTTTGGTGTTCTGCTCAAGAGGAGTGGATAATGTGTCTTCATTCCAAGTGGCAGTTGATCCTGATTTATTATTTGTAGCTTTGCAGAGTCAGCTGATGGAATGATAGATACATTGGGAAGAACGTTGTGACCTTGGAGAGTATGTGCAAGAGGTTTACTGGCACACTCCCAGACCTGTGGAACTATCTAAATAGACTTGAGAAATTGAGATATATTTCCTAAGGAAAGAATGTTTAGGGGTTATAAATGAGCATTTCTGGCAAGCCCACCATTATTCCCATTCCTAATTGCTCCTTAGAATGGAGGGGTGAGTCATTTCTTTGAACCTGCAATTTCTGTGGCAAAAGTGCTTTCTCTGCTGTCAGATGGGCAGGGCTTTGGGTTGGAGGAAGTGGATGGATGATCCGTGATGAAGGAATACTGATACATTTTTTCCATGGCAGGATGGCATATGTCTTCGAAGTATGCCTACCGGTACTGTTGTTCCATTCTCCATCTGCACGTGTCCTTGTAGATGATTGACGATAGATACTATAGATTTGATCGTGCTGGCAAAAATGTTTCTGCAAATTGCTGCAGCGTTTCTTATGTTATCTCGGCAGATGCTTTGCACTGAAGGCATGTTGCACGTTTAAACTTGGAGATAGAGTGAAGCAAGCGGAGTTGCTTTGCATGGATGGAGTTGAGGATTTTGGGTGTTGAAGCTGCTTGCTTACAAGCACATAAAAATATTGTATCACCCTTCTGACCTTGTGCCTTAAACCCCTGTCTCACGGTGCGAGTTGGCCCACGAGTGACCCCGAGTTTTCACTTGTGATCACGTATGATGAACGTAGCGGCAATGTCGGAACTCGCGCGATCAACTTGTCCACTCATGGCGCTAATGGCAGGTACACGCGAAACTTGATAACTCGTGAAAAAAATCAAACGTGTTTGATTTTTTCCACGAGTCAAATTCACTGTTCAAGTGTAAAATTGAAACATTTAAACTCGTAGTATTAACGTGGGGCCCGTGCGTTGACCTTATTAACTCGTGAGTTTAACGTGTTAACCCACGTGCACTCTGAACTCGGCATTAATTAGGGTAATTTAAAGACCGCTTTCCGTTTTCCTACGCATGGTTTTAAACACTTGTCACCTGTTAATTTTTCAACATTATTCATCACGATTGTCCCCCTTTGTTGATATAAGACACATATTTTATCGTTTCAATCAACAGAGCATTTGGAATAACATGACAATGTCATGCAGATTTGTATTTGAAGTCATTTTGTGAAGGGATTTCCTGGATATTTATCACGTCTGTGATTTTATTTTTCTTGTTTTCCTTGGTGTTGCGGTCGAAGAGATCCCAGTGCCCCCCTGCGACCTGAAGACAATTGGTGCCCGTGAATTAGCATGGTAATCTCATTCTGATAGATAAGATAAGCAAAGTTATTACCCCAAATGTAGACCGGGCATTGGTGAGTCGCTGTGCTTGGACTCAATGACTCAATTTTACCCTGAGCTTTTAGTGGACATTAACAGAAAAAAAAATGCTATTGACCTCAGATGCAGAGATAAAAATCTGCGATCATTAAATCTCTCAGTACTAAACACAAACTGATTCATAAAGAAATTGTACAAATATAATGGAATTTAATTTTCAACGGATCCGTTGTCAACATTTCGTCTATTCACCCACCGTTTTACCATCCCCGTGCTCTGACATGCTTTCCAATGCTTTAGAATTGAATCGTAGTTGGATGTTACATCCCTTTATCACTAAGATAAAGACATTAAGGTTCAAATGGCTGTGCCATTCAATTTAAAACGTACAAACTGTGACACTGCACAGTACTGACACTAGTCTTCGAAATTAGGAAACAAAGCAAATCAGTGAAAGGAGGACTTCCTTATACAACTGAATATATGTAGCATTGTACTATTAACTAGGAACAGTATGATTAACTATCACTGGAAACACACCCGCCCAACTAGTGCGGGTAAGGGCGTCTTCCACACAGCGCTGTAAATGGCTCAGAGTATTAGACTATGCACAGACCCTCAGGAGGAAATCAATTCAAGACTTCAAATATAACTGCAAGTTTCTTTCTAAAGGCATGTAGAAAAGGAGTGTTATCCTGTATTTTATTTTAATATAATTACGCAGAATGCACGTCTCCTAATCGTACAATCCTGCAGATTTTTAGAAGTTATTTTTGGGAGTGTCATATCAACACACTGCTTAGCATACACCATTTTTCTTTTGGTCAAATTACTAAAATCAAATTCACTTTTCGTGTGGGGTGGTGCTAGTGTCGCTGGTCGGCGCGGACTTGGTGGGCCGAAGGGCCCGTTAGAAACACGGTGTCACTTTTCAGGAGAAGTTGACAGCTCAAGAGTACTTCAGGAGACGTTGGCAGCTCAAGAGTAAATGGGAGACGAGCTTGGTTAACTCTGGAGACGAACTTGGAACATCGCAGTAAACGGCAAAATACCATACCCGTGGGCACTCGGTTCAAACACTTGAACATCAACTTGGGATCTCGTGCACAACTACGAGTCTGTCACTCGGGGTACCTCGTGGGTCAACTCGCACCGTGAGACAGGGCCATTAGAAATGTTGAAAAGGCTTTGGCAACTTGGGAGGTGAATCACTCACAGCAGAATTCTGACCTGCTCTGACATGCAGGTGGCTGCGGTGACTGACTGAGTCACCAGAGACAAGCAGGTAGATGTACAAGATTTTTACTCATCACAAGTGGATCTTCTGGAGAATCTGTTTCTCCTCCCCAGACAATTTATGATACAGAAATGTTTTAGACCTTTTTTAAACACAAAACAATAAACTACAGTTTCAATGGCTCTAATTACGTCCTTAACTCATATTTTGAATGTAGACAATTAACCTTTGCAGAATTATATATTTAGATTGGAAGCATAGCTCAACCCCTTTAAATATTGAAGTACCGGTGATTAGACCAAGAGTTCTGAGCACCAAATGCCCAAACACCCAAATGTACTATTTCTGTTACAGTGTTTGAGGGATGGTTCCCTAGATATGCAACAGCCAGCATGTTTAGTGACAAAACAGACATGTCCTGAACTATATATCATGTGGCAGTAATGTGCCTTAATTGATGTTGTTATAGGAGATGGCCACGTTCTGCCTTCCCTGATCTCATCATGAGGGCCAATTAACCATTCATCAATTGTCTCCCACTGCACAGTTACAATGCTATAGTATCAGAATATACCACACCTGATTGATTTCACGGCCTCAAAGTGTCAGTGGAAGTTAAATTGTGAATAGGGTTTTCTTTGAAATAATGCTTGCTCTCCTCATAATTCCACAATTCCTGAATAATCCCCGTCAACTGGTACAATTAAGTATTTGATCAGCAGTGACTCCCTCCAGGGTGTTATGGTAGGGTATTGAATAATAATTGACTAATCATGCATTGAGTGTCTAGGTGAAGTGGTTCAATGCTCTTGTTGGATGCGGTAATTGCCTGGCACTTGTGTGGCACAAATGTTAAAGTTTATCAGATTAAATAGGAAACATATCTGTGAGGTTGTGAATGAATACAGAACCTGTTCCGTAAATTAAGCTGTGCAAGTAGAACTGAATATTTCATAATCATTAGCGAACATCTCCATGTCTGAAATCAATTAATGAAACACTGAAGATGGTTGGAGTTAGGACATCTATATAAAAAATCTAGTGTCCTGAGGCAGAGGTGACTGACCTCCATCTTTCACAAGTACTATCCTCAATACTGGGTATGATTTGTTTTACCCCTGATTCCCAATGGCGTCAATTTTTCTGGAGCTTCTTGATGACACTTGGTTTTACCACACTGCTGGAGTCCACCTTGTCTATTCATGTTTACATTAAGGGAGTAATGAATTTTAAGTCTTAAGTGGCTCTGGGAGAACCAAGCTGAAGTATTTATCAGTATGGTAACGCCATTTTGATAGCATTGCCATTATCTGTTACATCATTTTGCTGCTGGTTAAGAATAAGATGAAACAACAGCAATCTCATGCGTTTCTGTGCCCTAGAAATGCTCTAATTTGAGTTGTGTTTGCAAGTACAGCGAGATAGTGGTACAATGAAAATCTTGCTTGCAGCAGCATTACAGGCATAAAGTCAGACAACACACAAAAACTTAAATGATATATAAATTACACAAACATAAACGATCAATCGCTTCTGCACTCTTGCTTTCTCGCACTGGCTCACTCTTGCTGAATTTAGTCATTTGACTGGTAGAAGCATATTCTGCAGTAACTTTCAAAAGAGTATCTCTCATTAAAATGGGAAAAAATTGCAGTAGTAGGAAGAAAGAGCAGAAGGATGAGATTAAATTGCAGTTCTTTCAAAAGCTGGCACAGGAAAGTGGCTGAAGAAATTCCTTTCTGAATGTGATTCGATTTGTATTATTTTATAACTGAGATGTCTATTTCAACACTCCTCGGGTGTAATTTTCCTAATTCAGTTTTAACATGTTTTGTTAATAGTTGCTGGATGCATATTTCACACGTGCATCAAAGGAACAAAAGGAAAAATTCCTGAAAAACCATGGATTTTCGTTGCTGGCCAATCAGCTTTATCTTCACCAAGGGACACAAGGATTGATGGAGTGTTTTCTTGAAATGCTGCTGGGCCGAGGAGTCGATCTGGATGAAGAGTATGTTCATTTTTTTTAGAATAGTGCAAAATTGTAGTGAAATCTGGAGTAATGCAAAAAAAAATTAAAGTAAAATATTGGAATAACTTATTAAGGTACAGCTAAGAGTATGTGGCTGCACCTCCTTGAAAGGGGAGTGATAAAGGTTCAAGAGTCTGATAGCAGTGGGAAAGAAGCTGGTTATTAAATGTGACGTCTGGGCTTTCAGGCTCATTTATTGTATCCCAGAAAGCCGAAGAGAGACAAGGGAATGGCCTTGGTGGTGGACATCCTTGACGATGCTTCCAGCCTTCCTGATGCAACGGACTGTGAAGATGGATTGGATGGAAGGAAGTAACAAAGATGACGAGGATAGGATTGCATTCACATCATTTCTTATGACAATGACATTCTTGCTTTGCTTGAGCACAACAGAACATAGTAGGCATTGACTACAGAACAAATCAGTGTGCCCATATACCATTATATAAATATATACACACATGAATAAATAAACTGATAAAGTACAAATAACAGAAAATGGGCTATTAATGTTCAAAGTTTTGTTCGATCCAAGTTTAATAGTCTGGTGGCTGTGGGGAAGTAGCTATTCCTGAACCTGATCGTTGCAGTCTTCAGGCTCCTGTACCTTCTACCTGAAGGTAGCGGGGAGATGAGTGTGTGGCCAGGATGGTGTGGGTCTTTGATGATACTGCCAGCTTTTTTGATGTATTATACAAAAATTATTTTGTCTGGCTGATGTTAAGGGCTAGGTTGTTGTCCTGACACATGACTGCTTATTCTCGATCTCTTCATCTCATTGTTGTTAATGTCATGTTTTTGGCTTTTTAACTGTTAGTACTTTTGAAAGTCTCAATAATTTAAACTGCTGTATGATGACTTTAAGCAAATTAAATATCAGAATCACCAAATTGCAGCTGAATGCAGAGGTGAAATTGGATATTTTCTCAAGTGTAACAATTTGCAGATCTGCTAAGAAAATAGATGCATTAACATGTTGAAAATGCAAGGCAAAACCTATACCAAAAATGGGATAGTTATGCTTTTCCAAAAAATCTTTTTTTTATATTTAGAAGAAGCTGGCGATTGCATTTGCCATCTCTTCAGAATCTATGTTTGGATTACTTCAGGGGCATTAAAGCCTGGGAGTATTCTAATTTGTTTTGTACAACAATTGATTATAACGTGCATTGTTGGAAGATCTGTGGGTTATAAATATACATATTTGGCTGGTTTTATCATACTGTTCCTCTGATGATGTCTTTTGTTTTTGAATCTGAACAGGTTGGATCCAGAGGCAATGGCTCACATTGACCCATTCCATAAAAGGTGCATTATTCCCGTGTTGGGCCTTATTGAAAACTCTCTATATGAAAATACATTGGTGCACCATATATTGTATGTTTTACTCCAGTTTCTGAATGCCTGCCCCAAGTTAGCTGATATTCTTCTCGACAATGGCCTGCTGTATGTCTTATTCAACACCTTGGCAGCCCTTAATGGACTAGAGAATGGGTAAGGAAGTTATTATGGTTAGTTTTAATAAACAGTACATTTCTATAATTATCTTTCAACCTTTGCAAATGCCATAGCTCAATTTTCATTGTTAATTTTGAAACAAATTTTATGATCTATTTGAAGTGTGAATGAAATTCTTAAATTCCCCTACGGTAGATACAGGTGTTGAACTAACAGGTTTCCTGCCCAATATTTGCTCTTACCTAATGTGGCTAAAACAGATTATTTGGGCATTATCGCATTCCAACTTCTAAGGTCCTTGCTGTGCGGAAAGGTATAACTGCATTTCCTAAATTACAAGAGTAATTTTAAATCTCAACTTCAGTTAATTACAAAATCTTGAGTAGAAAGCTAGAACCTATTCTTAAAAATTTGGTCTCCTTTTATCAACTTTTTACAAGCATATGGTGCAACGTAACATAACCTTAGAAATTAAATGGTTTAGAACCGGGTGATGGATGGGCAAAAATATGAGATAGGTAGATCTCTCCTAATCTTTCTTTTCTTTACTTTCTCCTTTTCTTTCAATCTTTTAACTTCTCATCTTTGTCCTTTATTTCTTTCGCTTTCTGTTTCTACTCCCTTGACTATCTATTCCGACACTCTTTATTTATTTTTTCTCTCACTGATCTTTTATTATTAAATCAAAAGTATGAAGTTGTACAAGAATGGAAATATGTATGTATGTATGTATTAGGTACTTAAGTACCACACTATTGTACTTACGTCAAACAAAAATAAACAAACAAAAAAAAAAAGCTAGAACCAGTAACGATAACCATTAAACCACTGATAGTTGCGATCTGGTTCACCATCTGTTCTTAAGGGAAGATAAACTGCCAATTTTTCTCACCCCAGTGTTTGTATTAACGCTTTACTGCAAAATTCTGAAACTGTGTAGCATAGCTCTCAGATACTTTAAAATTACTACTTCAGAGCAGACATTGAACCATTGGCAGGATTTGGGTATGACCCTGCAATGTTTTCCATAAAAATGGAGATGCGTCTTAATTAGAAGATCTGTCTCACAGTTAATCACCATCTTGAATAACCTGTATTGGGCCTTTCAAACAACATCTCAAATATACATCTCCAATAGCCCCATCTGGATCCTCTGCTGTGTCCTGACTCACTGACAGGAACTAACCTGGCAGAAGTGGCAGTGCAGTGGTTGAGAATTGGAAAGGAGTTGCCTGGGATTGCTCAGTATTGCAGCCACAGACTAGGAAATCTCAAACATTAAATTAAGCAAAGCCGTGACTACTCACAATCGAGAACCTTGCCTCAGCTGATGAATCATATCCACTCTATGTTGCATGTTACTTGGAAGAAACACTAAGAACAGTAAAAGCAAATATGTACTATGGGTGGAATCCTTAAATACTTACAGGTACAGTGCCCTCATCATGTTTGGGACAAAGACCCATCATTTATTTATTTGCCTTTGTACTCCACAATTTTAGATTTGTAATAGAAAAAAATCACAGGGTTAAAGTGCACATTGTCAGATTTTAATAAAAGCCATTTTTTTACATTTTGGTTTCACCATGTAGAAATTACAGCAGTGTTTATACAAAGTCCCCCCCCCCCCCCCCCCCATTTCAAGGCACCATAATGTTTGGGACACAGCAATGCCATGTAAAGGAAAGTACTCGTGTTTAGTATTTTGTTGCATATCCTTTGCATGCAATGACTGCTTGAAGTCTGTGATTCATGGAAATCACCAGTTGCTGGGTGTCTTCTCTGGTGATGCTCTGCCAGGCCCGTATTGCAGCCATCTTTAGCTTATGCTTGTTTTGAGGGCTAGTCCCATTCAGTTTTCTTTTCAGCATATAAAAGGCATGCTCAATTGGGTTCAGATCGGGTGATTGACTTGGCCCCTCAAGAACTGACCATTTTTTAGCTTTGAAAAACTCCTTTGTTGCTTTGGCAGTATGTTTGGGATCATTGTCTTGCTGTAGAATGAACCGCCGGCCAATTAGTTTTGTGGCATTTGTTTGAACTTGAGCAGCTAGGATGTGTCTATACACTTCAGAATTCATTATGCTACTACCATCAGCAGTTGTATCATCAATGAAGATAAGGGAGCCGGTACCTTCAGCAGCCACACATGCCCAGGCCATAACACCCCCACCACCGTGTGTCACAGATGAGGTGGTATGCTTTGGATCTTGGGCAGTTCCTTCTCTCCTTCATACTTTGCTCTTGCCATCACTCTGATATAAGTTAATCTTCGTCTCATCTGTTCACAAGACCCTTTTCCAAATTCAAAGTCAATTTTATTCGTCACATGCACCCGAAGGTGCAATGAAATTAATTTGCCAGCAGCGATACACTTAAAAAGAACACACAGTACACAATAAGATTTAACACAAACATTCACCAAAGCATTCCTCACTGTGGTGGAAGGCAGCAAAATTCAGACAGTCCTCCTCTCTTGTTCACCAGTAGTCGGGGCCGTCCGCAGTCGCAGCTACGGACGGCCCGATGTACAGGCCCTCTCGTCGCGATGATCCAAACTCCGACATCGGGACGGTCAAACACACTCCGCGGCTTGGAGTGCCCAAATCGGCACTTTCTTACCGGAGACCGCGGCTTCAAAATGTTATAGGCCACAGGCCAGCAGTCGGAGCTCTTCTCCGGCGATTCTCGGCAAGAGATCCCAGACTCCGCGATGGAAAGACCACACCGCGCCTGCAGTTAGAAGCTCCGCAGACAGCGGCTTCAGGATGTCGTAGTCCGCGGACCTGCGGTCGGAGCTCTTCTCTGGCGATCCACAGCAAGGGATCCCAGGCTCCGGATGGTAAGTCCACCCCATGCCCGTGGCTAGAAGCTCCGCAGACCACAGCCCCATGATATCAAAGTCACCAGGCCAGCGATCAGAGCACTCCTTTCTGGCGACCTCCAGAAAGGGTTCGCCCCGCTCCGCAATGGAAAAAGTCCACGCTGCGCCCGCTGCTGAAGCTCTTGGGAAAGATTCCGGGAAAAGCCGCTCCAATCCAAGCTGTTAGGCCGTGAGGGAGGCGACGTAGAAAAAGTTGCCTCTCTGTCGAGGAGTCGACCAAAAGCGGTCCCCCCCCTTTTTTCCCTCCCCACCACACCCCACACAAGACTTACCGAGAGACACTAAAACATTTGGACACACCAAAAAAAACAAAAAAGTCGAAATAACGAACACGCTGTTGGCAGGGCAGCAGACTCGCAGTGCCCCACCCACCAAACTGTGGTTGCTCTTTTAAGTACTTCTTGGCAAACTGTAACCTGGCCATCCTATTTTTGTGGGTAACCAGTGGTTTGCATCTTGCAATGTAGCCTCTGTATTTCTGTTCATGAAGCCTTCTGCGGACAGCGATCATTGGCAAATCCACA
Source organism: Okamejei kenojei (assembly GCA_035221665.1). Lineage (NCBI taxonomy): Eukaryota > Metazoa > Chordata > Chondrichthyes > Rajiformes > Rajidae > Okamejei > Okamejei kenojei. The sequence continues at coordinate 26,315,313 of CM069135.1, read as the reverse complement.
CCTGAAAAGTGTTTCTGATCTGTCGGACAGGTGTTTGGGGATTTTTCTTTATTTATAGAGAGAATTCTTCTCTCATCAAATGTGGAGGTCTTCCTTGGCCTACCAGTCCCTTTGCGATTAGTAAGCTCACCAGTGCTCTCTTTCTTCTTAATGATGTTCCAAACAGTTGATTTTGGTAAGCCTAACGCTTGGCTGATGTCTGTAACAGTTTTATTCTTGTTTCTCAGTCTCATAATGGCTTCTTTGACATCGGTGTGATGTGGCGGCGCCTAACGGCAGCGGCTCGACTGCAGTCTGTATGTCGTTTTTTTTTTGCCTCGTTAAATGTATGTTTGATTCTAGTTTTATTTATTTTTTTTAGCTGTGTATATGGGGGGGTGGGGGGGGAACCATTAGTCTCTTCCCCGACCAGAGAGGACCCGACATTTTCCCTGTCGGGTCTCCGGTGTCCTAACGTCGTGTAGCCAGCGGCGGCCTCCGGCCGGAACCAACCTGAGGGCTCCAGTCGCGGAGCCTGCAGACCTGCCATCGCAGAGCTGGCTGACTTCGGAGCGGGAGGAGCTATGGCGGCGCGCGGCTGCGACCCGACTTCGGAGCTTCGGAGGCTCCGGCCACGGGCCCTGTAGGGACGGTGACATCGGGAGCTCGCAGGTCCCTGGTGGGAGATCGCTTTTCGGAGCTCCCACAACGGCAACTTCTCCTGATGGAATCGCGGTGCGAAATGACTTGGGGCGGGGCCTTAACATCGGGAGCCCCAGTTCGCCTGGACGTTGAAGTTGGACTGCTGGAGAAGAACAAGGGAAGAGATAAGACTTTTGCCTTCCATCACAGTGAGAAGGTGTTGGAGATTCACTGTGATGGATGTTTGTGTTAAATGTGGGTCTTGGGTTTTTTTTGTAATTGTTAAGATTGTGGAAAATGCAATTTTGTTCAAACCAAGCTGTTTGAATGACAATAAAAGGCACTCTATTCTATTCACACTGTGAACATCTTCCATTGGTTTGTACAAAAATAATGTCATGCCAAATAATACATGGAAATCAAATTACTTCAAATGCAGGAAATCTGAAATGGAAAATAAAATGTTCGAAACACTCAGGTCTGGCAGCAGGTGTGGAAAAAGAAACATTGAATGTTTCGGGTCCAAGACTCTTCATCATAACTGGCAGAGAAAACAAGTTAGTTTTCAACAGCAGAGAAGGTGGAAGATGGATAAGTAGCACAAAGGGAGTATCTAGCTTGAGACGCAATTAGTAAATGTAACAGTTATAATAAGATTATGCGTGTGTTGCTAATAGTAAGACTGGGAAATGCCCAGCAAAACAGACAATACAAATAGAAAATATTTATAGCGGGCAAAAATGGCCTGTCCTGAAGGACCTGATGGAAAATTAGGTGTTTTTCCTGAAACTTGATTTGGATCTTGTTGGAACAATGAAGTTTTAGTTTAGTTTAGGTTAGTTTATTGTCACGTGTATCGAAGTACAGAGAGAAGCTTTTGTTGTGTGCTAACCAGTCAACGGAAAGATAATACATGATTACAATCGAGCTATATGCAGTGTATAGATAGATGATGGGGAATAACGTTTAGTGCAAGGTAAAGCCAGTAAAGTTCAATCAATGATAGTTCGAGGGTCACCAATGAGATAGATAGTAGTTCAAGTCTCTCTAGTTGTGATAGAATGATTCAGTTGCCTGATAACAACAAGGAGGTCACAGGCAGAGAATGGGAGTAGGATAGAGAATTAAAGCAGCAGGCAACTCTGTGATTGAATGCATGTTCTATAGAATCTGTGTTTGGTTTTTCAAATGTGGAGAATGCAGGACACCAGATTGGATGAAGTACAACTGAATTATTGCCCAACTGGAGAGCCATCTTCCACCCCGGAAAGTTGGGAATGGAAGAGTTGAAAAGTGTCTATTTGTCATATGCAGCAAATATCAATTCGAACAATGATGTTCTTTCTTACTGCAGCTTTAAATACGCATTGATGCAACAACATAATATACAATAAATTATCAGTTATTCTAAGTGTAGCGGCAGATTTTTATATCGTACAAGAGATTACTCCCTCTAGCCCTAAATGGACTGCATGGTTAAGGGGAATGTCTTTTTATGCATGCGAGCTCACCATCAGACACCTTCAGAGCTTTTTCATAGATAAGTCTTCAAAACACAATCTTTTGATGAATAAATTCTTTATTGTTGATGAAAACAATAAGGTACATCCAAACTTCTTACAACTCGTTACTATAATCTCCATCGAACTCCAGTTTATTGCTTTTCTACTCCTTATACATTACAAAACTCCTCGTGTCTCCGTTACACTTCGCATGGTCAAAGGGTAAACCTTCTCCATTCTGGTTCCAAACTAAACTAAACACTAAGCTTCTGCGCAAGAAACTTAGCTCGAAACACACCCAAAAATATGTCATAAATTCCACCCACAATATGACGGGCAGTCTAAAATTTTAAGGCACGTGCCATAATTAATGACACACAAAACAAGTCAAATGGCCACTACACTAAGTAAACCAGTCCATGATAGTGCAAAAGCCGTAGGTCTGAATCGTAGGTCATTGTTTCACAATAAAGGGTTGGTCATTTAGGACACAAATTAGAAGAAATATCTTCACCCAGAGGGTGGTGAATCCTTGCAGTTCTCTACTCAAGAGGTTGTGAGAGCTCAGTTGCTGAGTTTATTCAGAACAAAAATCCTTAAGTATTGAGGAAATCAATGGAAATGGGGCAAGTGCAGGAAAGTGCTGCTGAGATAAAGCATTGACCACGATGTTGTTCAGTCACTGAGCAGGCACAAGGGGCCAAATATGCTACTTCTGTTCTTGAAAACAATCAGACCTTAGGACATTCCATTGTCCATAATGGCAGAGACCAGATTGAAACATTTGCCAGAGATTTTGAATGCAAAATTCCTCTTAGCTTCTTACTGTGATTCTCCAATCCAAATAGCCAATCCGATTCACTCCTTCCATATCCATAAATAGCTGTTTGCTTTGGATATCCTTAAACCGTGATGCAAATGACATTGTCTATTTTTTCTCCATGATGTGTTCTGGAATATTTTTTGACTTTAATATATAAACAAGTTATTCTTGTAGTTTGACCCTAATTCTCAGTAATTTCCCGGCTTAAACAGTCCCACGTTTCTCAGCCATCTTTAAAAGTCTTTAATAGAGGTTGTTTTTGGTTTTATATTTATAGAATGGCATTGTATGCAATAGTCCTGCATTAGCATTGCATTGTTTTGCTAAATTCAATAATTTTGTTTCATTATAGCATTCCATTGAGTGAGTACAGATTGGTGTTGTGTGATATTCAGCAGCTGCTGGTCGCAATTACCATCCATTCCTGCAGCTCGTCTGGCTTACCATATTTTCGCATAATAGAGGATTTAATATCACTGCTTGGATACCTGGAGAACAGCAAGGACACGAAAACTAAAGGTCGCCTTAACATTTTCAATCTGATTACAGTGTTTCATAGGGCAAAGGTTAATCATTAAGAATACCAAATAATTTAAACATTAGTGTTATTTTAATCAGTTTGTTATTTTCTTCACAAATGGTCTCCATTCAAACCAGCTACCTGTTTATTCAACTAAAATTGGACCATGTCATAAAATGCTGGAGTAACTCAGCGGGTCAGGCAGCATTTCATCTGAAAAGTCTGAAGAAACTCTCAACTTAAAACATCATCTATCCATTCTCGCCAGAGATGCTGCCTGACCTGCTGAGTTACTCCAGCATTTTGTCTAAGCTCATTTCTCGTTAGTTTTGTATTATTACAAACCAAATCATTTAAATGAAAATATTGTAATTTTTTCCTTCATTTAACTTTGTTAATACTATGATCTAATACTTAACCAGAACTAAATCAAGCTTAGATTTTGTAGGTAAAGGACAGGATGAAGGATGTATTAACAAATAGTTGAGATATTTTGTTAAGGTATTGATGTTTAATCTTTGTATTCTAAGCTGTCAGTATCCTTAAGGCTGCTTCATATATTTAAGAATAAAAAAGCAGGAAAAGGGAAGCAGACAATCTATAATTATTCCTCCTTCATTTTCTTCTGGCATTTAAGGTTCAGTATTTTAATGTATTACCTGACTTTGAACATGAATGTTCAGTTCTCCATTTCTTTGTCTAGGTCAAGTATAAATATTATAAACGTTGAAGTCCTGGGTCACCTTTCTACATCCTTACAGTTAGAGTACACTTTGCTTATTTTCTTTTGCTTGTCAATTTCCCTGTCCGTGTCAGTGTTTTATTTCAAATTCCACATATGCTCATTTTTGGACCTCTGCATACCTCCTGAAAGTCCAATAAATAACATTCCTGGATATCTACCTGTGGTGGAATATTTTACTCACACTAGAAATAGGAATATAATGCCATCATTTTGAGCCATTAATGCTGTACTTTCAGCACTTCAGGAATCTGTCATAGAATCATTGAAATTTATAATACAACTGTGGCCTTTCGGCTTATTTTGTTCATACAAGACCCAAAAACGCTTAACTTTCTCTAATGCTCAGATGTCTGTCTATAGCCATGTGGAGTGCAGCACTTTAAATGATCCATCTCCTCACTTTCATTTTGCTGAACAGCTCTTTAAACCTAACAGCACCATTGTGGACCCTTGAAAAACCATGTCCATGAATCTGCTGTTAGGAAAAGGGAGTGCTTTAGAATGTAAACACTATGTTACAGGGCACTAGCTTTAAATTTTGTGATCTGAACAAAAAAGTGCCTGTAAGGTTGTAAAGTTTCAAACTAAGATCTGGATTCCTGCTGGAAATTTGGCAGTCGCAGCAACGTTTCAAATAGCAACCCAGACATGTTAAGCCAGTGTGAAGAATTCGGAAAAGAATAGTAAAAAATATTGTTTCCACAACCAGAATGCTTCCTAAGGGAAGCAAGTGTTTCTCCTGTGATAACTACATCAAATAATTAGTCTTATGCATCAGGAACCTTCACTAAGAGTGGAGTTTATACTGCTACTGTGCAGGTGTGTGCAAAAGAAGTGCCATTGACTTTGGGAAGTCATAACAGATGGGTTTAAATATTTGGACACAAGCACATGGAGACTGAATTCAGCATTTTCTAATCAACAGCATTATAGATAAAATTCTGGAAATTAACTTCTACAATACCTCTTCCCATCCCCCTTTTTCTCCTTTACTACAGCCAGGTGCATAAAACAAACGGGAGAGATGCTGGGTTTCTGGAAATGTAGGAACTGGAGGAAACCATTTAATCTATTAAGCCATTCATCATGCAGTTAGATCATGGCTAATTATAAAATCAAAGAATGTTATGGGATGGCAGAGAAAGGTCATTTGGCCCTAATGCACATTAAACAAAACAAAAATCTAGTTCTTGCTCTCTAGCCTGGTGGGTTACAGCACTTCAAATGTTCATTGTCCTGCTACTTTCAGGGATGTGTGTATGTACAATTCAAGTTCCTCTATACCTCTTTGTTTCTAAGTGTACAAGGTAAAGGAACTAATGTGTTCCTTGACTTTGCTTCCCAAATGAATTCCTTCACACTGCTCCTGACTAAATTCCACTTGTCACTTTCTTGCCCACCTGATCATTGATATCTTTTTGAAATTTTCATCTTTACTGTTCACCACATGGCAAATTTTGTTTTGAAATAACAATAATAGAGAGTGTTTAATGAAAGTTCTCCTTTCTTAAAGTGACATCTCAGGCTGTGGCTGTGGTGTAAATGTAATCAGTGTCTGTTCTTGTGTAGAAATGGCCATTGTCCTACAGTTCCGGGTGCTTCAGAGTGCAATTGAATTTATCAAAACCACAGCTACTCAGGATGCACAAACTATGAGTAGCTCCTTCCATTTACCTGCAACTCAGCATCATGCCATTCATCAGAAGAGGAAGAGTATTGCTGGTGAGTGTTGCAATTTTCAACTGGCTGCTTTATAGCTAATTGTAGGCTAAATGGCTATTGAGCAAGGTGTTTACACAATTAGAATTGTATATGATTTGTGGCAATTTCAACATACAAATTTTGGTTTTATCGGTGTGGTATGATGAATTTTAAACAGCCCCTTCATGTAAATGTGTGGAGTGAAGCATGGTAACCTTTCATGCGGCATTGGGCTAATTTGCTTATAATTCTGCAAAGTATATGTCATTTTATTTCAAATAAATCTAAAGTGATTTATGTTATGACCAGTCTCTCAGGGTTGGGGTGTTACAAATACACAGAAATAGTTATTGAGTTTGTAGACTTATTTAAGTGTAAATAATTACAGTTTGGTAAGAAAATGTAAGCATTCAATTTCTAAAACTAGAGCCCATACAGTAAAGGTTGAACTAGTTGGTTGTGATTGTGCTCTGGTTCTTTCATTCAAGGGTGTGAATAAACATAATTTAAAATAAAATTGCTCTTAGTCATTTGTGTTTTTAAATGAAAGGAGCTCTTAGTGAATAATACGGAACCCAAACACAAATGCAAAGCAACTGCAATCAATGGGTGGTCAGTAGACAATAGACAATAGGTGCAGGAGTAGGCCATTTAGCCCTTCAAGCCAGCACCGCCATTCAATGTGATCATAGCTGATCATCCCAAATCAGTACCCCGTTCCTGCACTATTATTTGCAGAGTCCTGTGGCTCCTAAATGACATTCAGAATGGCAATGACCCTGAATCTATGCTACAGTGCCCTCCATAATGTTTGAGACAAGGACCCATCATTTATTTATTTGCCTCTGTACTCCACAATTTGAGATTTGTAATAGAAAAAAATCACAAGAAAAAAACAAAAGTGCACATTGACAGATTTTAATTAATGCAATTTTTATACATTTTGGTTTTGCTATGTAGAAATTACAACAGTGTTTATACATAATCCCCCCATTTCAGGGAACCATATTGTTCGGGACACATGGCTTTGTATTTGTAGTTGCTCAGGTGTGTTTAAATGCCTCCTTAATGCAGGTATAAGAGAGCTTTCAGCACCCAGTCTTTCCTCCAGTCTTTCCATCACCTTTGGAAACTTGTATTGCTGTTTATCAACATGAGGACCAAAGTTGTGCCAATGAAAGTCAAAGAACCCATTATGAGACTGAAAAAAAAAAAAATAAAGCTGTAAGAAACATCAGCCAAACCTTAGGCGTACCAAAATCAACTGTTTGGAACATCATTAAGAAGAAAGAGAGCACTAGTGAGCTTACTGATCATAAAGGGACTGACAGGCCAAGGAAGACCTCCACATCTGATGATATAAGAATTCTCTCTGTAATAAAGAAAAATCCCCAAACATCTGTCAGACAGATCAGAAACACTCTTCAGGAGTCAGGTGTGGATTTGTCAATGACCACTATCCGCAGAAGACTTCATGAACAGAAATACAGAGGTTACACTGCAAGATGCAAGCCATTGGTTAGCGCACAAATAGGATGGCCCGGTTACAGTTTGCCAAGAAGTACTTAAAAGAGCAACCACAGTTCTGTAAAAAGGTCTTGTGGACAGATGAGACGGAGATTAACTTATATCAGAGTGATGGCAAGAGCAAAATATAAAGGAGAGAAGATCCAAAGCATACCACTTCATCTGTGAAACACGGTGGTGGGGGTGTTATGGTCTGGGCATGTATGGCTGCTGAAGTTATTGGCTCACTTCGCTTCATTGATGATACAACTGCTGATGGTAGTAGCATAATGAATTATGATGGGTAAAGGCACATCCTATCTGCTCAAGTTCAAACAAATGCCTCAAAACTCATTGGCCGACGATTCATTCTGCAGCAAGACAATGATCCCAAACATACTGTTAAAGCAACAAAGGAGTTTTTCAAAGCTAGAAAATGGTCAATTCTTGAGTGGCCAAGTCAATCACCCAATCTGAACCCAATTGAGCATGCCTTTTATATGAAGTGGAAACTGAAGGGGACTAGCCTCCAAAACAAGCATCAGCTAAAGATGGCTGCAATACAGGCCTGGCAGAGCATCACCAGAGAAGACACCCAGCAACTGGTGATGTCTTGTGAATCGCAGACTTCAAGCAGTCATTGCATGCAAAGGTTATGCAACAAAATACTAAACATGATTACTTTCACTTACATGACATTGCAGTGTCCCAAACATTATGGTGCCCTGAAATGGGGGGACTATGTATAAACACTGCTGTAATTTCCACATGGTGAAACCAAAACATATAGCTCGGAGGCTCCAGCCGCAGGTCCGGTGGACGGTGACATCGGGAGCTCGCGGATTCCTGGTGGGAGACCGTTTTTCGGAGCTCCCGCAATGGCAACATCTCCCGCCCGAGTTGCGGGGTTGAAAATGACTCGGAGTGGGGCCTTGCATCGGCCCAGTGCGGCTTAAACGGCCGCGGGACTTGCCGTCGACCGCTGGGGGCTCCAACATTAAGACCCGGAGCGGGGCCCTACATCGCCCGGCGCGGGACTTGCCATCGCCAGCTGGTGGATTTAACATCGGAGAAGAATGGAACACAGGGGAGAGACAAGACTTTGACTTTCATCACAGTGAGAAGGAGATTCACTGTGATGGATGTTTGTGTAAATTGTGTTGGTTGCGTGTCTTGGTTCTTTTTTTGTTGTGTGACTGCAGGAACCAAATTTCATTTGAACTTCTTTTGAGGTTCAAATGACAATAAATAAATTGTTGTATAAAAATGACCTTTATTAAAATCTGACAATGTGCACTTTTAACCACACGTGATTTTTTCTATTACAAATCTCAAATTGTGGAGTACAGAGGCAAATAAATAAATTATGGGTCTTTGTCCCAAACATTATGGAGGGCACTGTATGTAGGACAAAGCTGAGGACTAACTCAAAAATAAATGCTCAGATAAAGGCACTGCTCCCTCAGTGTGTAATTCTTTTTTCTTGGGAATCAAAAGTGTAAGATGTAGACTGAGATGGGGTAATTTAGGGTTGGGAAAATAGTTAATGATGCAATTCATAAATACAGGACCAGTGTTTAAACTGGGACATTGTAATTCAAAGTTAGATCAGAGAGTAGATTGGCAATTCAGTTAGAAAATCTGACTAATTTGAAGTTAAAAAATCAGAGTGGTGATTGGGATTGTGTGATTCGGAATCAGTGTGAGATTCAGGATAGTGCATCTGTCAAGTTGGAGGTGGGGGGGGCGGGGGATTAGAAAAATCGGAGTTGCTATTGGAATAATGCAGTTTGAAGTTAGAAAAACAGTGTTTAGATTGGGACAGCATAATGCCAAAGAGAGAATTTTCAGAGACAGGAAAAAAATGCTAGAATATGCAGCGATTCAGGACCTTACTTCAGATGGGTCAGTCTGAAGAAGGGTCCTGACGCAAAATGTCTGTCCATTGTATCTACAGAGGTTGTTTGGCCCGCTGGGTCTTTTTGCTCAAGATTCCAGCATCTGCAGTTTCTTGTCTCCATGAAAATGGATGCTGTTTGTCATCTCTGGATTGAATAGTTTAAGAGGCTGCAGGTAGATGGGAGTGACAGAGAATTAATCTACAATTATCTTGTTTTGCACTGAACAAAATCACCTTTATCTTGTCTCACATTCTCCAAATTATAGTTGCTGCTACTTATTTCAATGTTTTTATTTTGCTATCCTCTCTTAGAGGAATGTATTTATAGCTGGTCTTGAATGGTGGAAGGAACGATATGTTCATACACAAAGCTGCGGGCAAACATTTTAAAAGGGAGGGCCTGCAATATTTTCAAAGTCTTGTGGTGACTCATTGAGTATAAATGTGTTCTTTGTATTACATTGACACACACACACACAGGTGAAAGAATATTTGTTTAACTCTTTATGAACATTGCTGGTCCTATTGTTTGCTATATTATGTAAACATAGGTTGAACAATTTTATTTAACTCTTTAATTGTTTTCCAAATTTTTGAGGAAAACAATCAGTAATTAATTTGAGAAATGACTTCAGAACTTAGTTGGGAAATGTTTAGCTGGATGTGGGTTTTGCAAACTAATGTAATCGTTTGCAGGCAGTACCATTTTAGCCATTGTTTCACTCTCCCCTGCATATATCTCTATATTTTGTTTATTTACAACAAGGTTCAATTGCATTGAAAGATTCCATTATTCCACGGCTGCCAAGACAACATTTCTCCTCGTATGGTCACCTTCCAATGGCCTATAGCTTGAACCTAGTGCATCAGGAGTCATCCTTGCCACTCCCAACTGGATCCATATCTTATTCTTTCCCTTCAGAAGCAGGTGTAGTAATGGACTTCTGAATTCAGATCCTGGAAAACCATTTCATTCAGAAATGTTTTCTGTCAACGGCAGACTGCAAAGTATGCATTGTCGATGTAAAAAAACATCACCTCTGATACTGTAAACCTACCAGACCTTTGAAGACATTGTTTTAAATTGCCAGTATGTTTCAGCATGAAGTAGATAGACTCCGAAATGGGAATTAGAAATGCTCAGAAATAGAATATCAGCAAAGTTTTATGTATTTTTAGGTTTACAGTATTAAGTTCAAATCAGTGCTTGAATACACATTTGTGCCACTGATTTGTTTGCAGTTCTGCTACAACAAATACTAACCAAAACAATGCTGTCATAGAGTAGAGATAAACTATTACATTCGAAATTATTTTAGATCTAATTTATTCACCAATTTACATAAAGTGATGTTTTGGCAGTATATGTGGTTTTTGCTTTTCACTATCGTCCAGCCCTTTAAAGCTATTGTAAATCAGGACTCCTTTCAGCTGCAGACAGTTCATTTGTTCATATTTACAAAAACATCTGTGAAAACATTTACAAACCTTATCAAGCTAGCAGGTAAGATCATTTTAAATGTGACATCATCAGAAGCATGTGTGATAGTGATGGTTGAACTCATGTGCTACCAAAACAAATCTTTCTTTGTTCTTATGTGCCTCATGCCTTCCCAGCTTGAAGGAGTTTGGTTTATTGTTGCTTGAGCTTAGTAGTGTCTCTTAATGAATTCAATTTTATAATCTTGAGATAATCTTCAGCGTGATTGTAAATAAAATGTAGTAAGTTCACAAACTTTACTGAAGCTGGATTTAACATGGAATCTTATTGCTAGGTCCTCACAGGTTTTCAGCTGCTCCATCTGATGCTTTGTTGATGAAGATGCGATCAATGGCCAGCGATGAACTCTCTATTCTAATGCAAAGGAGAATGAGCCATGAAAACGCAATGAGAGCAACTGAGACAGAGTTTGTACAGAGACTACAGAGACTCACCATTTTATCTGTTAACAGATTAATCTACCAAGGTAGGTGACTGAGTTACCATTTACTCCACTTACATAGCTTATTCTTATTTGAGTACACAGATGCCAAATTTCTTACCAAAGTAGCCAGACTTTATTGTAAAGCTATACCACCGTGCAGGGCTTCTCAATCAAGCCCACTATTGACTTCACTTTACTCAAATTCACTTCTGAAGGAAATCACAATAAGGAACTCACTTATTCTCTATTTATATCTGTATCGCAACCATATTAATGGCGAATTGTTACCATTAACATGATTGCACTTGTGCAATGATAATAAATTGACAGTCCTTCTTTAAATTTAACAGAAATGATAGGATTTGAATTGGAAGTTAGTGTACATGAGATAATCAACTTTATTTAACAAATGAATTATTGCAGTAAAATATTCAATGGAATGCCATTAAATGTGATTTTCAAAGGAAAAAAAAATTGGTAGATCAAGCAAGTCCAAATTAGCCCAATCATGATGAGAGTGACTGTGTAAAATATTTAGGACGCAGTCTAAATATTTAGAAATGTGTTTTAAATGCCAGAAACATTCCTATTGACTTTGTTGACGGTTATTGATAGTGGACAATCAGCCATGATCACAATGAATGGAGGTGCTGGCTCGAAGGGCCAAATGGCCTCCTCCTGCACCTATTTTCTATGTTTCTATGCATATTGGCCAGCTGTTTCTCCGCATTTCTGAAGCCAGGTCCTGATCTAATCCTGGCATGTGATGGGATTTGTATCCAGAAAACCTTGTCCTGAGAAGAGTTGGGGAGTTTAGTTTAAAGATACAACGTGGAAAACAGGCCCTTCGGTGCACCGAGTCCACAACGACTGATATTCACCTGTACACTTGTTCTATCCAACACCCTAGGGACGATATATAGAAGCTAATTAATCTACAAACCTGCACATCTGGAATTTGGGAGTAAACTGGAGCACCCAGAGAAAACCTACGCCATCACAGGAAAAATGTACAAACTCCGTACAGTTAGCACCCATAGTCAGGATTGAACCTGGGTCTCTGGCACTGGAAGGCAGCAACTTAACCACTGCACCATAGTACCACCCTGTAAGGAAGGTCTCTTTGCACGTCCACTGGAATGAAGTGAGAACTTGGTGGGTAGGGGAGTGTTTAGTGTGGATATCTAAATTCTAGACTGTCATTTATTACTTTCCATCAGCTATGAAAATAACTATTTCAATAAAAGAATGCAGGTCCTTTGGGAAAAACTACAAGGATTAATTCTTAAGTGTGAGTTTACAGACTGGTACCCTGCTGTTATCTGCATTACTCAATTGACAATGAATGTCACAACAGGCACCTGCAGGTTTGTAGCAATTGTGGTTAAACGGTAAAACGGGTAAAATTGGGGTGAAATGGTTTAAATTTTCTAACATAGCCTTCTAGACTGGATTTATTTTCACAGCCTGCACTTGGTGAAACAATGGACCAAATATCCCATTTTTCTATTCAGTTAAAAGCAGAAACAATTTTTTTTAAAGCATTACTTAAATATGTATTGTTTTCAGAAAAGAGACAAGTTAAAATTAGATAAAGTAATTTCAAAACTAACATCAAGAGCAAAATGCTCCCATGTAGAATGTTTTAATTTTTAATTATGAATTAATAGGGAAATCAAAGTTTCTGAGGACACAGTGAATCTCCTAAAAACTGAAGTCTGAGGGTTTTGTTTGGTAACTCCAGACATCTTTTGTGTGCTTGAATTGTCAGCAAAATATTGTTGCCAAAATAGGTTAAATGCTTCAATAGGCAAGGCAATGTAAAGGTACAATTACACTGTGCTATTCATTGCTTACGATATATTTTTATTGGGGAAAACAAATGGTCGGCACGGACTGGAAGGGCCGAGAGGGCCTGTTTCCGTGCTGTAATTGTTATATGGTTATATGTTATATGGTTATATGGCTATATGTGTTGAAATGTGTCATTTTACTTATTTAGAACTTGACTCTGACTTTCTGGATTTATTGAGCACATCTGAATATTCACATCAGAGTGCGGTCCCTGAGGGAGAAGGCTTCGAGGAAGGTGCATCAGAACTACCCAACAACAACATAAAAATATTCCAGAAAGAAATGCTAAAATTGATGATTGAAGGAATTAAAATATCCTTGGTGAGTGATTTGATTCTTAATGTCCAAATGGTAATTTAGTTCAGAAATTCTTGTTGCAATGTGGATAGAATTTTGCATCCCACATTGGTATGCTGCATATCTGGTGAGTTGTTACTTTCTATACAGGACTTTGCCAAAGGATTTGAATGTCATTTATTACGCATTAATCTCATGGGAAGGCTTACTTGATCCAATTATGCTTTTTATCTTCATCATCAACGTTAAGCTTGACCTGGCCGGACTGCCTTCTGGCATCTGCACGTACTATTACTAGATGTGGAGAGCCATGTGAGCTGACCTGCTGTACCTGATGTGCATCCACTGAGGCAGAATGGACTCTGCGTTGTGTCTCCAGAGATACTCAAAGCCGATTGGAACAGATGTAAAAACATTTTGAAAGACTTGCTATGTTCCAATATGAGCCCTCCCTAATGTAAGGTTGAGGTTGAGTTGCAAAGTGCATGCGGGTTCCCTCTTCAGTGAGTTAATGCTCTAACACAGGACTTGATGATGACATTAGGATTGAAGTATCAGTCATCTCAAAGACACTTGTGTGAATGGCTGAACTAGTGGATCCCTTCAAAACCGTTGGCTGTCAGCCAGCAAGATCTGGCCCACACAGAGCCGTTTTTACAGCCGTTTTGGGCTCCTTAAAGTCTACGTCCTTAACCAAAATGTTGGTGATTTGACCTAATGAATGTTTTTGCAGCTCTGTCTCAATTTTTTTTTTTACTAATGTTTTATTGAAGTTCATTGCGATGTTTTACTGTCCTAAAGGCAGACGTGTTTGGCTGGTGTGGGGAAATCTGCAGACTTGCCTTCTGCGAGCAAACTGCCTGTAAAACATATTTCACTTGTAGAGCATAACGCATGGTATTCTTTAGGTATTATTCTTTGGGTATTATTCAATGTGATTTAAGCTTCTTGGAAAATTGTCGCCATCTTGCTCACTGTAATGTATTGATATGAATCGTTTTAGGAAGCGGGTAGAAACAGCCCTCCACGACAGCAGTGGAAGCGCATGCTTTGGTCCTGCAGAGAGACATTCCGGTCCCAGTTGGGTCGATTGCTTGTTCACATTCTGTGTCCCGCCCGCTCGCTAGAGGAGAGGAAAATGGCTTTGGAAATAGCTTATGAACCAAACCATCAGGAGATTCTGAGAGAATGTCTTGGCCAAGCTTTGGAGGTAAGGCAGCCACCGTATATGTTTGCCAGATAAATGCAAGATGTTGTGCTAAAGCATGGCAGCTGAGCCATGTAATGTTATACCATAAGTTATTCTATTATTTAATGAAAAATAATGAGATTTTTGTTCGATAGCAACGCGTGCAAATATTTTGGAAGGTGAATACTCATATTTTTAATACAACTCCACTACAGTACATTGATATTTGTAAATTGTCTAAATTATATTACCTACTGAAATATGAATGTCTTAACAAAAAAAAAGAATTGGGAGCAAATGAAACAGATTTTAAAGGTGTGGATCTTTTGGTTCTGATCATCTATAGCATGGACCCAAACTGGCATTGTATTTGTATGAACTGATGCATGACCATATGGAAGCCTTGTCCAAGAAACAGCAATCTGCAGCAAGCAACTTTTACACCTCTTTAAAGCTCTGTGGACACAAGTGTATTCCTCTTGGTGCTCCACCCAAAGCAGATCTCATTAAAGCCATTGAAGAGGTATGATATGAATAGTTGGACGATATGATGCATGATTATCTTTTTAATATGGAACTAATTTTGAACAAGATAGCAATAGCGATTTTAACATTAATGGTGCAGGTTCTATTATTTCTAGCAATGAGCCATGTGCGTCCCCCGTCTCCTTGCAAGTACAAACGTAATAATGCAATAATATACTTTTTGTTCTCCCGACAAAATAAAATTGCAACTGTAATGGAATGAATCAGGCACAGCGTTTAATATTTTGCATTAATAATATGGTAATATTCAAATAAAAAGTTAGAAATAATGGGTATCCTCTATTACAAGATTTTGGGGGAGAGTGCCCCTCTGGTGTTATGTTCTATTCACAACTTGCCTTGAGCACCTATGAATAACCATTTGATTCATATTTTCATTACAGATTCTACAAAATTCAAGCTATGTCAGATTTCTGTCAGGTGGCATTATCTTTATTAAAATTATACTTCTGAGTTTTCCCAGGTGCTTAGTATGTTTCTCCAATAAGAAAGTAATTTACCTGGGTCTGAAAGGTCAAAGACAACAGATGGTAATCCTCCGGAAGCTTCAGCGTAAAAAAAAATATATCACAAGATTCTTTACCGAGGCATTATCAAATATATTTTGATGTTTTGAGATAGCTAAGCTTGGTTAATAATTTACTTTTTAAAGAGCATATTGAAGACAGGAAGCAATGCAGGGTTGTTTAAGAGGTAAATTTGGGCCTTGGCAACTGTAAGCATGACTGTCCAGCAGGTTAATTTTCCAATTTGATTTTCCCAGTCTCTATGATTAAAAAAAAAACTTCTGACATTATGGTTGATCTTTACAACAGCATTTATTTTGCTGATAATTACCCCACCATGTTGTCTGTCTGTAGTGATTCTATTTCCTGACTTTGTGAACTGAGGTCATGCTTAACCAGTGCCCCATTATTAATATTAAAACTACGTTACTTTCTCCTTTTCCTTCTGAGAGGGACAAATGGAGATGAGTGAGGTTTTTCAGTGTGAAACTATTGTCAAAATTAGATTTTGTTTTGTAGATAGCTGGAAAAGATCCTTGCTTTCAGAGCCCAGTCCTGCCCAAGTCCTGGTACACCATTGTGTCTGCTACTGAGATTTACCTATCTGCATTTGTAGCAGAGATAGGCAAGTCTTGATTCTGCACATATGGGACAGGGCAAGCTTTTTGACCACGGTCTCCATTTTTTTTTTTGATTGAGTGAGCTGAATAATGCAAACCAGCTTTTGACCATTAATAATAGATACTATTGACTTTCAGGAGCAGACAAAATATGTGAATGAGAAGATTGCAAATAAAATTGCCTGGGAAAAGAAAATGGCGACTTCTCAGCAGAGGTAAAGTTGCAATTGACAGCGTATACATTTACGCACTGAACTATAGGATGCAAGCTATGCCCCATCTTGGTATTTCCTTTCTGGAAAGAACCGGAAAGGAAGAGAAAAGACTCAATAGGAAAGTCTTGAGGGTTTATGTGGTGAATTTACCCTCAATTGTTAAAGCTCAGAAGCTTTGATACATGGGGTATAAACCAACTCTCTGTTTTGTTGGTTATGGTTATGTCTTGTCTATTGACGGTAGTTTCAACCAATACAATTGTTAAAACATTTATTTATGCTGCAATGTTTTCTTTTTAAACAGACAATATTCCATTTGCAAATTGTTGATGGCGACTTTGACTTATAAGGCCCTTATCAAGTAGAAAAATGCTTCAGGGGTCTGTAAAGGGATTGAAGTTTGAGGGAAGACTACTAAAGGAATAAAATGTTTGAAGCAAAGAGATTAAGTGTGGGATCTCCACAGTGACAGGATCAGAGCCAGAGTAATTATGACGAATGTGTGGAGCTAAGCAAATAACTATCATTCAAGGATTGGGGAAATGATGTGAGATAACTTCTTGAGCTCGAAGTTGAGATAAAACTTTGGGAGGATTTAAATATTTTATTCTGGTGTGAATGGAGTAACTGAACAATCTTGATGTATCGTGGTATCATTGCCATGCATGTCAAAGCTGAATAAATGTTTACATGGAAGGTGAAGGAGGAGGGATTCATATTTAACAGAATTACAGTGGCTGAAGAAAAGTGTCGAAAATAGTGTTAGAATAAGTCCTGATAGACAATAGACAATAGGTGCAGGAGTAAGCCATTCGGCCCTTCGAGCCAGCACCGTCATTCAATGTGATCATCGCTGATCATCCCCAATCAGTACCCCGTTCCTGCCTTCTCCCCATATTCCCTGACTCCGCTATTTTTAAGAGCCCTATCTAGCTCTCTCTTGAAAGCATCCAGAGAACCTGCCTCCACCGCCCTCTGAGGCAGAGAATTCCACAGATGAAAGATCATCAACCTGAAACATTAGCACTGTTTCTCTCTTCAGATGCTGCCTGACCTACAGTATTTCCAAATTTACGGTTTTTATTTCAGATTTCCTGAATCCGCTGTTTTCTTTTGCTCTTCAAGACCAGGTGTATAATTTATAGATGGGATGAATGCACAGTCTGTTACCCCGTATGTGGAATCAAGAACCAGAGGACATATGTTTAAGCTGAGAGGAGAAAGATTTAATAGGAACCTGTGGGGCAACTTTTGCACAGAGGGTGGTGGGTATATGGAATGAGCTGCCAGAGGAGATAGTCGAGGCAAGTACTATAACAACATTTAAATGGAATTTGGACAGGTACATGGATAGGAAATGTTTAGAGGGATATGGGACAAATTGGGGCAGGTAGAACCAGTGCGGGTAGGGGATCTTGGTGGCATGGGCAAGTGGGCTCAGGGCCTGTTTCCATGCTGTATGACGCTATGATCACTGTCAACTAATATCCACTAAAAAGTGCAAGAATATGCTTATCAGATGAAAATGGGATGTTTTCTATTATCAAGTTGTTTATTAAACAATGTTCAAGATCATAAATGAGAATTTAGAGTCTTGAAAGCAGTATTGAAAGGCTCTCAGAGAAAATACTGAGTCTATTTCAAAGACTTAAGTAAAAGGAGGGAAATAAAGATTGTTATGTGCCATATGACAAGTATTTTTCCTATAATTTTCAAGATTTTTCTTTTCTTTAGCCTCCTACAACGGCTGGATTTAAAGTCCAAAGATATTTCCAAAATAGCGGCTGAAATCACTCAGAACATCTCTCTGCAGCAAGGCATGGAGAGGAAGAAAGTGATTCAGCATATCAGGAGAATGTATAAGGTAGATTTAAGTGCTGGCAGACACTGGCGAGAACTTGTTCAACAGCTTACACATGAAAGGTAAATATCAGAAATAAAATTAGAAGTTACTTAGGAAGAAAGATAAATGTTTTCCCAAGGCAATTGCTCGTATTTTGCAAGTACATCATTTGGCAATGACCAAAGTATGAATGGGGAACTTATTAACTTTCAAAGTGATATATAATTGTTGGCATTCATAGCAAATGGATGGTATGTTGGCATTCATAGCAAAAGGATTTGAGTACAAGACCAGGGAGGTTCTACTGCAGTTGTACAGGGTCTTGGTGAGGCCACACCTGGAGTATTGCGTACAGTTTTGGTCTCCTAATCTGAGGAAAGACATTCTTGCCATAGAGGGAGTACAGAGAAGGTTCACCAGACTGATTCCTGGGATGGCACGACTTCCATATAAAGAAAGACTGGATAGACTTGGCTTGTACTCGCTGGAATTTAGAAGATTGAGGGGTGATCTCATAGAGACTTACAAAATTCTTAAGGGGTTGGACAGGCTAGATGCAGGAAGATTGTTCCCGATGTTGGGGAAGTCCAGGACAAGGGGTCACAGTTTAAGGATAAGGGGGAAGTCTTTTAGGACCAAGATGAGAAAATCATTTTTCACACAGAGAGTGGTGAATCTGTGGAATTCTCTGCCACAGAAGGTAGTTGAGGCCAGTTTGTTGGCCATATTTAAGAGGGAGTTGGATGTGGCCATTGTGGCTGAAGGGATCAGGGGGTATGGAGAGAAGGCAGGTACAGGATACTGAGTTGGATGATCAGCCATGATCATATTCAATGGCGGTGCAGGCTCGGAGGGCCGAATGGCCTGCTCCTGCACCTAATTTCTTTGTTTCTAAGTTTCTATAATGTTTAGCCTGTGACATATTGTTCTCATTCACAAAGTGTAAAACAAAGTCTTAATACATGTAAGATCTTTAATAATTCTATCTCTAATAAAATACTCATAATGTACTGATAATAGATAATAGGATATCTTTCAAAATATTTAACGTTCCCTTCTCACTAATGCAACTTAAAGGAAGGAAGTCAAGAGTTCATTGGGTAATTCAAATGAGACATCGGCATTTTCTTATTTACTTTGTTAAAATACTGGTTTCAAAGATATTTGGTCCTGGGACTTTAGCACTCTAAAGTGGCATTAGTGTCTTTATTATTGCTTTGCTTTTGTTATTATGACATGTCTTGAATTAAATATTAATTCATTGTGATGCCCAACTTGCTAACCACGTGCTCTACTATAAATATTGAACCAAAGCAATTAAACATCCATTATTTTTTTTAATTTACAATCACTTTCACAAGGTCTGTAGTAATCCTGGCAATTACAGTTCATTTTGATTTTCCCTCCCAATTTCATTTCCCTTTTTTCCAGCTGTTACTGTATATTTTGTTACCTTTTGCGATTCTTTGTATTCTCCTAATTGCCAGCATCTGTGTTTTTGTCTTTTTCTGTGCTGTTTCTTTTAGTTTTAGATTATCTCTCACCTCTTTAGTCATCTTATGCTTTTTTTTGGTAAGTAGAGTTATTGTCCCTTTGGGGTATAAATTGGAGGGTATATCATGTTAAAAGCATGTTTGATTTGTTGTTTTGCCCATTAACAAGTCTACAGTGTTAACAATGAAGGGGTCACTATTTCATTGCTTTGAACTCTGCTTTGGTTGATTATAGAATCATAGTGCTTGCTGCACGTTTTTCCCTTTATTTGCTACATTAAACTTGGAACATTTTATAATTATTAAATAACTTTTGGTGCACTTTTGCCTAGATTTCTCAACACCAACTTTAAATGTGTTCTTGCTTCATAAAAGGATATGTGATGTTGGTGCAGGGACCTAATTTGAACCTGCTCATTAGTCCTCACTAATGCTCGGCAAATTTGTGAATTTATATATATTCTGCCACTTCTATTTGGCAGATGGGTGGATATGAAAGGGAGACAAATGGGTGACAAAGGGGGACTTAAGGAGACAAACGAGTGTCAGATGAGGAGAGAAGAATTAAATATAAAACTAGGGAAGGGGCATAAGTGGAAGGGAGGGAGGTGTTATGGTTGGAGAATTGGATGCACACAAGGTTGGAGAGTGGGGTAGCCACGGGAGGGGGGGGGAAGAAGAGAAAAAAGAAAAAAATGGTGGGATGTTGTTCCCTAAAATTGGAGAATTCAATGTTCATACCGTCAGGTTGTAAGCTTCCCAAGCAGAATATGAGGTGCTGTTCCACCATTCCTTCAGTTTGCGTGTGGCCTCATTTTGGCAATGGAGGAGGCCCAGGACTGAAAGGTTGACACGGGAATGAGAGGGGGAATTAAAATGGTTAGTGACCAGTTGAATCAGCAGGCCTAGGTGGGCCATGTCTTCCTATTTATGTTTTTCCAAAGTCTTTATAATTTATTTTGTATTTGTTTGTCGAGTTTATGCGCCTGTGATGCTGTCTCTAAAGAGGATGTACAGTGGCTTGCAAAAGTTTTCAAACCCTTTGAACTTTTCCACATTTTGTCACGTTGCAACCACAAACGGAAAATGATACATGGTTTCCAAATTTTATTACAAATAAAAAACTGAAAAGTGTGGTGTGCAAAAGTATTCAGCCCCCCTGAATCAATACTTTGTAGAACGACCTTTCGCTGCAATTACAGCTGCAAGTCTTTTGGGGGATGTCTCTACCAGCTTTGCACATCTAGAGACTGAAATTTTTGCCCATTCTTCTTTGCAAAATAGCTCAAGCTCAGTCAGATTGGATGGAGAGTGTCTGTGAACAGCAATTTTCAAGTCTTGCCAGAGATTCTCAATTGGATTTAGGTCTGGACTTTGACTGGGCCGTTCTAACACATGAACATGCTTTGATCTAAACCATTCCATTGTGGCTCTGGCTGTATGTTTAGGGTCGTTGTCCTGCTGGAAGGTGAACCTCCGCCCCAGTCTCAAGTCTTTTGCAGACTCTAACAGGTTTTCTTCCAAGAGTGCCCTGTATTTGGCTCCATCCATCTTCCCATCAACTGACCAGCTTCCCTGTCCCTGCTGAAGAAAAGCATCCCCACAGCATGATGCTGCCACCACCATGTTTCACAGTGGGGATGGTGTGTTCAGGGTGATGTTGCGTGTTAGTTTTCCGCGACACATAGCGTTTTGCATTTAGGCCAAAAACTTTATCATCAGACCAGAGCACTTTCCTCCACATGTTTGCTGTGTCCCCCACATGGCTTGTGGCAAACTGCAAACCGGACTTCTTATGGCTTTGTTTCAACAATGGCTTTCTTCTTGTCACTCTTCCATAAAGGCCCGATTTGTGGAGTGCACGACTAATAGTTGTCCTGTGGACAGATTCTCCCACCTGAGCTGTGGATCTCTGCAGCTCCTCCAGAGTTACCATGGGCCTCTCGGCTGCTTCTCTGATCAATGCTCTCCTTGCCCGGCCTGTCAGTTTAGGTGGACGGCCATGTCTTGGTAGGTTTGCAGTTGTGCCATACTCTTTCCATTTTCGGATGATGGATTGAACAGTGCTCTGTGAGATGTTCAAAGCTTGGGATATTTTTTTATAACCTAACCCAGCTTTAAACTTCTCCACAACTTTATCTGTGACCTGTCTGGTGTGTTGCTTGGGCTTCATGATGTTCACTAATGTTCTCTAACAAACCTCTGAAAGGGGTGGAGAAGGGAAGATGTGGCTAGTAGTGGGATCCTGTTGGAGGGGGCGACAATGTCGGAGGATTATGTGTTGAGAGAGACGGCTAATGGGTTGGACAAGAGGGACTCTGTCCTTGTTACGAATGGGGGGAGGGGGAGCAAGAGCAAAGCTGCAGGATATCGAGGAGACCCTAGTGAGGGCCTCAACTATAATGGAGGAGGGGAACCCCTGTTCCCTAAAGATAGATATTGACATATGTACCAATAAGTAACTAGTTAGGGAGGTCCAGAACAAGGGGTCACAGTCTAAGGATAAGGGGTAATTCCTTTAGGACCGAGATGAGGAAAACA
The DNA here is from genome assembly GCA_035221665.1 of Okamejei kenojei. Lineage (NCBI taxonomy): Eukaryota > Metazoa > Chordata > Chondrichthyes > Rajiformes > Rajidae > Okamejei > Okamejei kenojei. Next base: position 26,292,966 of record CM069135.1, on the reverse strand, counting down.
TTTTTCACACAGAGAGTGGTGAATCTCTGGAATTCTCTGCCACAGAAGGTAGTTGAAGCCAGTTTGTTGGCTATATTTAAGAGGGAGTTAGATGTGGCCCTTGTGGATAAAGGGATGGCAGGTACAGGATACTGAGTTGGATGATCAGCCATGATCATATTGAATGGTGGTGCAGGCTCGAAGGGCCAAATGGCCTACTTCTGCACCTATTTTCTATGTTCTATGTCTATGTTTAGTTATTTAAGTATTACGTTTTCAATAATTTTACTTCTAGGGCAGTATGGTATGATCCAGTATCTTACCCAACTTCATGGCAACTGGATCCAACTGAAGGTCCAAACAGAGAAAGGCGACGTTTACAGAGATGTTATTTGACCATACCCAACAAATATCTGCTCAGAAATCGACAAAAACCTGAAGGTAAAAAGATGTGATAAGATTTGAATGCTTTCTATAATTTCATTCTGATTTTATTATACTAATACTTTCTTTTTTTTTTGCAGAACCACTGAAACCACCTCTGTCATTCTTGTTCGAGGATAAATCCCGTTCATCTTTTTCATCAACTGTGAAGGATAAAGCAACAAGTGAACCCATCAGGTAGTCATCCCCTTCGATGGCCTTAAATGATTCTTTAAAGTAATTATTGATGTCTGTATAAGGTGCAAAGTGTTGGCTTCATTATTAGGAATGGCAATAGACAAATCATAGCACTGCAATATGGTACTCAATCTATTGTTACCATGTAGAAACATCGAAACATAGAAATTAGGTGTAGGAGTAGGCCATTCGGCCCTTCGAGCCTGCACCGCCATTCAATATGATCATGGCTGATCATTCAACTCAGTAGCCCGTACCTGCCTTCTCTCCATACCCTCTGATCCCCTTAGCCACAAGGGCCACATCTAACTCCCTCTTAAATATAGCCAATGAACTGGCCTCAACTACCCTCTGTGGCAGAGAGTTCCAGAGACTCACCACTCTCTGTGTGAAAAAAGTCTTTCTCATCTCGGTCTTAAAGGATTTCCCCCTTATCCTTAAAATGTGACCCCTTGTCCTGGACTTCCCCAACATTGGGAACTAACTTCCTGCATCTAGCCTGCCCAACCCCTTAAGAATTTTGTAAGTTCGTATAAGATCCCCTCTCAATCTCCTAAATTCTAGAGAGTATAAACCGAGTCTATCCAGTCTTTCTTCATAAGACAGTCCTGACATCCCAGGAATCAGTCTGGTGAACCTTCTCTGCACACCCTCTATGGCAATAATGTCCTTCCTCAGATTTGGAGACCAAAACTGTACGCAATACTCCAGGTGTGGTCTCACCAAGACCCTGTACAACTGAAGTAGAACCTCCCTGCTCCTATACTCAAATCCTTTTGCTACGAAAGCTAACATACCATTTGCTTTCTTCACTGCCTGCTGCACCTGCATGCCTACTTTCAATGACTGGTGTACCATGACACCCAGGTCTCGCTGCATCTCCCCTTTTCCTAATCGGCCACCATTTAGATAATAGTCTGCTTTCCAGTTTTTGCCACCAAAGTGGATAACCTCACATTTATCCACATTATACTGCATCTTGCAAACATTTGCCCACTCACCCAGCCTATCCAAGTCACCTTGCAGTCTCCTAGCATCCTCCTCACAGCTAACACAGCCCCCCAGCTTAGTGTCATCTGCAAACGTGGAGATATTGCCTTCAATTCCCTCATCCAGGTCATTAATATATATTGTAAATAGCTGGTCAGCTGCTTGATTCCAATTTCCAAGGTTAATTCCAATTTCTTGCTTCTTACACCTGCAAATTTTTCCTGTTAACCAAATACTTATTGATTCAGATGAAAATAATTTTCTCGTTTAGGATTATTATTGTCACACATACCAAGATGTAATGAAAAGCTCTATTTTGCATGCTATCCAAAAAGATCAGATATACCATACATGTATGGTCAAGCTCAAGTACGATAGAGTAAAGGGGAACATACTGAGACAGAATGTAGTCCTCAGCATTGTTGCAAATCAATTACATAGAGAATGTAATTCAAAGGAGTAGGGTGAATCAGACAGCACTCTAGCTTATGGAAGGACCGTTCAGAAGCCTGATAACAGAAGCTGTCAGCTGTCTGACGGTGCACACTTTCAAGCTTCTGTGAAAAGTGAAGAGATTAATAGTATTACAATTATGATAATTGATGATCATACTGAGACTAATGTTTTGTTTTCTAAATAGATTCATACGCAAATGTATCAATGTCGCCCCTTCTCGAGAAACAGTTGGTGAACTCCTTCTAGGTTAGTACCGTTTGTAAATTCTCCACAAGGTTTCACCTGAGCATTGAGAGTTCAGATACCATGAACATTTGTTTGTTTTCCAGGAGAGTCAGGAATGTATTTTGTTGAGGATAATGCTGCTGATGCCTTTGAGCATCCTGTAAGTAACTTTTTAAAAAAAATGTTTTTATTGGATTTGCTTTACTTTGGGAGTTGAGAATTTTCTTGTGAAGTTCAGTAATTGTTAAAAGGTTCATATGTATCAACATCAAATTTAATGTAACATTTTTCTCTAGAAAGTTGCTGAATTTCAAATGTGATGTTTCTGTTGCAATCAAATACTGAAAGTGTAGCCAAGTGAATCTTTGGAAGAGATTTTAACAATATGGTTGGAATTGAATAATTCAGTTTTGCAAGTAGGAAGTTGTCTTCAAATGTCAGCTGGGCCTAGTAATTATATGAACATGTCTAAATTATGAGAACCAAATATGTTGCCTTGAACCCTGCTGACTTAAGTAAGTAAGTTTATTGGCCAAGTATTCATATACAAGGAATTTGCCTTGGTGCTCCGCCCAGAAGTAACAACATGACATGCAGTGACAGTTACGAATGAATCGGAAAACACTGAACATTAATAATAATAAAACATTAATGATAAAACACCATTGATCAAGCATGTGAACCAACAAAATACCAGATCAAACGGAGGCTACAGACTTTTGGCTGTTGACTAGAGCAACTACTCGTGGATAAAAACTGTTTTTATGTCTGGCTGTGGCAGCTTTGACAGTCCGGAGTCGCCTTCCAGAGGGAAGTGATTCAAAGAGTTTGTGGCCAGGATGAGAGGGGTCAGTGATGATCTTGCCCGCTCGCTTCCTGGCCCTTGCAGTGTACAGTTCATCAATGGAGGGAAGGTTGCAGCCAATAACCTTCTCTGCTGATCGGACGATTCGCTGCAGCCTCCAGATGTCGTGCTTGGTGGCTGAGCCAAACCAGACCCGATGGAGAAGGTGAGAACAGACTCTACGATGGCCGTGTAGAATTGGACCATCATTGCCTGTGGCAGATTGTGCTTCCTCAGCCGCCCTAGGAAGTACATCCTCTGTTGTGCCTTATTGAATTGGGAGTCAATGGTAGCCCCCCACTTAAGGTCCTTGGAGATGATGGTCCCCAGGAACTTAAAAGACTCCACAGATGTGACTGTGGTGGTGTTGTTGATGGTGAGTGAGGGGAGGGGGAGCTCTCCTAAAGTCTACAATCAATTCCACTGTCTTAAGAGCATTGAGCTCCAGTTGTTGCGACGGCACCAGGACGCCAGCTGTGATACTTCCTGTCTGTAGGCAGATTCCTCTCCATCCTGGATCAGTCCAATCAGGGTTGTGTCGTCCGCAAACTTGAGAAGCTTGACAGAGGTGTCTGTGGAGGTGCAGTCGTTGGTGTAGAGAGAGTAGAGGAGAGGAGAGAGTACGCAGCCTTGCGGTGCTCCTATGCTGAGGGTTTGCCGGTCCAAGATGTGCTTTCTCAGCCTCACATGCAGCATCCTGTCTGTCAGGAAGCTGGTGATCCACCGACAGAGGGGTTCAGGCACAGTCAACTCGGAAAGTTTGGAGTGTAGTAGCTCTGGCACTTGCAGCTAATGCAACCGTGCTTTCCTACCATATGAACAGTCAGTCATAGCAATGCTGAAGGAATACTGTACTGTTGGAGGTGTTGTCTTTTACATGAGCTATAAAACTAAGGCCTCACCTGAAAATTCAGCAAGACATAAAATATCCCATGATCTCATGCAAAGCAAAATGGGGGAATTTTCCCATCATCTTAGCTAACTAATATTTTAGAATATCCTGAGCTGTTTAATTGCAAATTTTGATGCTTATATTTACAAAACATAAATACTTCTACCCGTGTAACTATTGCTTTGAAGAGTTCTGCAGTGGAAATGGAACCAGCTTCATTCTCCTGGACATATGAAGAAATCAAGGAGATCCATAAACGCTGGTGGCAACTGCGAGACAATGCACTGGAAATCTTCCTAACCAACGGCAAAACTCTTCTTCTGGCATTTGACAATACAAAGGTATATCTTGGAAGGATTTTCATTCCAGTCTTTTCTTGTTGAGAGAAGATATTTCATGGACGACCATGATGGCATTTTTCATGATTCCGCTTCTGTGTTCTCTTCTGTATGACTGCAACTCCTTGCATGCGTGTTACTCTATGCAATAAGGGGCTTATCAGCACCTCCCTCATTTCAACTTTTACATGTGTGCCCTGTAAGAAACAGTGACTGCTGTAAGGTTGACTGTTGGACTGACTTTTACAGGAAATGCTCAAAGAAACTCAGTGGCAAAAAGTCAAGTTGGTTTCTTCCTCGCTACAAGTGCTGAGGCAATTTATTACAAACAGGGCAAGTCAGAGATCAAGCCTGGCCCCTAAGTTAACCTTTTTTACAAAAAGATAGAATTACCTTTGATTTACTTATCAAGATCATGTGACAGACAGCTATCCTGTAATATCCAGTGCAACAAAATCAACGTAAGCGTTTTTTTTACATGGTCTTGCAGGTCAAAATGTTGTATTGTCACTATTTTAATAGCATTAAAGGAAATTGATATTACAAGGTTATGAACTCATTAAAACAAAAAAGAGAAAATACTTGGATATCTTTCATTGTCTCCTGTCTGATGAAAGATAACAAATCACCCAATTTAATCAGTAATTTCTTACCATCATATCCCTGCTGGAAGTAGCATTCTACCTCAACTGGTGACGTTCAGTTCAAAATTTTCCAGCTGACAATCTGTGCTTTCTTAATGCTATACTTCTAGCTCATAGTGACACCCATTCTCAAAATGTGTCAGAACTATAGCCATTTATGGCACAACAAGTGGCAGACCGTTAAGTCCATTGTGTTTGTGCCAGCATTGAATATGCTTTCTCTGGTAATCTATATTCATTTTCAGTTTTTGTGCAAAGGAACCCAATTTTACTGGGAGTTTTGTCAAATCTTGTCTTCCAGATGATTGCTGAAAATATTGGCACTTCATTTGATCTTTGAAAGAGTTGTTTATAGATTGGACATATTGTAATGTAAATTGACTTGCAAATACTGTCGATAATTGTTGTATATAGTTCCTACAGTTATATTTGATTGTTCATGAACTTAGATCTGTTTTTTATTTTCATTTAGGTTCGGGATGATGTTCATCACAACATCCTGTCTTCCAGTCTCCCAAATTTGTTAGAATATGGAAACATTACGGCTCTGACTCAGCTGTGGTGCTCAGGACAAATAACCAATTTTGAGTACTTGACACATTTGAACAAGCACGCTGGCCGCTCCTTCAATGATCTTATGCAATATCCTGTTTTTCCCTTCATGCTGAGTGACTATTCCAGTGAAACAGTCGACCTGACTGAACCTGCCATTTACAGGTAACTTTATGTCCAGATAGTTTTTTTTTAAATCAAGTTCCTTTTGTTAAATGTGAACATCTGCTGCAGGTGTCTCTTTTGCCAGTCCTGGATGTAACTGATATTGGATAACTTACCTAATATCATGGGATCGAAGAATTTCTCTCTATATGGGGAATTATCTGGTGCATATTTTAAGATGTAACTTCTATGGAGCTCTTTTCTGATGAATGAACGTTGTTGCAATCTTTTCAGAAACCTTCTAAAGCCTATTGCTGTGCAGTCCAAAGAGAAGGAAGATCGATATGTGGACAACTATAAGGTTGGAGGTTAACATAAATAGTATATTCGGCTTTGTTATAGTTAAAATTAATATTTTGTGTGCTTTATACTAAATACAAATTTATAAGCTTGTCAAAGAGGGCTAAATTGGTGCTGAAAAATGTTAGCTCATTTTAGATTCCATTTGTCATTGTACCCATAGATCAGTTACGCCACTATTAGAGGAGAGTCCCTCTCCTATTTGTAGACTACACCATGAGCATTGTTCAACAGTAGGATATTTTTCCCATTTTCTAATCTGAGATCTCCCCCCACCTCCCCCTCCTCATAACCTTCTCTGACTCGCAATCCTTTCATCAATAGATATCTTGGATTGCTAAGGTAGTGTAGCAGTCAGTCGTACTTTGGACATTTTCCTGAACTCTGGTGCTGTCTCTGTGGAATTTACACATTCTCTCCATGGCCATGAGTTTACTCCCATATCACAAAGATTTGCTAATAGGTTAAATGACTACTGTAAATTAGATTAATGGCAAAAAGGTAAAGGGAGAGGATAGGCAGGGAAGTAAGGAGAGGAGGAATGGGATTAATGGGATTGTTTCTTAGAAAGCCGGCATGAATCCAGTGGGCCAAATGGTGGCCTCCTGTGTTGTTGGAAGTATAAGATATCACTGTTTGCCTGTTTCGAATGAAGACTGCAAGATTGAGATGTCAGTATATTATTGCCCTGTTCCACGGTACGAGTTAATTCCAAGAGCTCTCATGAGTTTGCCCTGATTCGAACTCGGAGATTTACGGTAATGGCCACTCGTCGGTACTCGGGGCTCTCGTGGACATTTTTCAACATGTTGAAAAATCTTCCCGAGCTTACCTGCCGTTAGCAAGTCTTCCCGAGAACCTGCCGTTAGCGTTACGAGCCACTAAGCGACGTCCCCGAGCTCCGACGTACCCACTACTTCATTCTCTGTGCTTACCACGAGTTTGATTTTTTTTAAACTCTGGAGAGCTCTTGGAATGAACTCGTACCGTGGGACAAGGCCATTAGTATACTGCACCGTATGGTTTCCACATTTTCTCAGTCATATATATGGATAGTTACTGGAATAGAAGAAAATATATCTTATATTACATTGTCAGTTAATTTGATATAAATTAACCCAGGTACGTTGTAAACATTGAAAGGCTAATGCTTTTTACAGATCTTGGACTAGAAATTGGAGTGCCTCAAAATATGAGCATGCCAACCACGTTTTGCATTAGCTGCACTTTCTTAAAGCTGGCTATGGATTACTACTAATTATTCTGTCACTCTTTTTAACAAAGTATTAATAAGCTGTTGGTCACAATTACAATGAGATGCAACTTTTCAGGGAGGATAGGAAAAAGGGAATTGGCCAGTGGTCTGAGTGAAGTGGGTGAAGTATCTTGTAAAAGGGTGATCACAGACTAAAAACAACCAACAGGTTTATTGAACATCCCCCCTTCTGGCTCCACATTCAGCAGTATTTAAAAGTTTGTTTTTGTTGTCAACTTCCTTTGATTTGCTGGTTGGATTTTTTTTTTATCTTGGGAAACTTTTGGCAGTTCATAACATACTCCATTAATTCCATAAGTGATTTTGGAGGAATGGTCTCAATGAGCTTTATGGTCCTTGATTGGCATGGATGGTGGAGTAAACCCCAGTTTCGGGTGGCACTCTGACCAGTTTGTCATACATTAGGCTAGCATTTCTTATCACATTTTTCAATTTCTGGTCCTATATTTGCAACTGTTCAACTAGTTGTAAAAATACATGTTTTGCAACTGTGTTTCCACCAGCTGCCTCAATAATGATGTGGTGTCAGATCGTAGCAATTAAACAAATATGATTGTTCTTTCTTGTCAGTACCTGGAGGAGGAATTTCGCAAAGGGGCTCAAGAAGATGATCCTATGCCACCAGTCCAGCCATATCACTACGGGTCTCATTATTCGAACAGTGGAACAGTTTTGCACTTTTTAGTCAGAATGCCACCATTCACCAAGATGTTTCTGGCTTATCAAGGTAAGATCCATTGGATTAATTTTTTGTTTCAACGTTCAAAATTATTAAATGAAAATAAAATGCAAAGAGTTTGCTGGATGTTTTTACGTTTTATCAACATGGTCCCATAATATCATGAGACAGTTCATTACTTTAACGGGAGTACAGGAACATGATATTTATAGACAATTCTTTGCAGGTGGCTGATTAACTTACTGTTATGGAATTGAATATACCTGCAAGGGTGGTGGAAACAATCTCAATATTTACAGAAAGGGAAGTATTTACAGTACTCTGGAGAAAGAGCATGAGAGCAGGACTAATTGGGTAGTTTTTTTTTCAGGGATGCCATGGGCAAGTGGGGCTGAATAGTATCTTGTGCTGTATGATTCAAATGCAGAAATATTTGTTGCCAAGCCCAAAGGGAGCATTTTTTTTTTAATGGCCCATTGTTGAAATATGCCTTTCATGTGACATTGACTGTGAATTGTATTTCCTATGCCTAGATCAAAGCTTTGATATCCCAGATCGAACATTTCACTCTATGAATACTACCTGGCGCCTGTCCTCGTATGAATCAATGACTGATGTGAAGGAGCTCATTCCAGAATTCTTTTACCTTCCGGAGTTTTTGGTCAATAGAGAAGGTGTGCACTTTAAATTAGTATTTCACTGTCTATTTACTACTTATACCATGTGTGAAAGGAAGTGCATTATTTGGTTAAGCAAATTATTATTTTATTCAAATAGTTTTTGAGAAAATTTGGGTTTTTTTCAGTTATTGATGTTAAAATTATTTAGTCTAGATGAATGTCAAAAAGAAAATATCACATGTCCATTTGTCTACAAGCCAAAATTACATTGGCAACTTTCAGAAACGTAATTTGCCTACCAAAAAAAAAGTGCATTGATGGTTAAAATATTTGGGGAAAATCTGGCAATGCACTTCCTAAATCTGATCTAGCATGAATGATGTTTTATCATAGTTTTTTTCTGGAGTGGGAGAAAAAAACATAATTCAAACAACTAGAATCTGAAAAAGACTGATTATGCCATTTCGTGTCTGGTGACCTACTGTCTTTTGGGTTAATGATCCATGTGTGCTGCTTGTTTTGAAACACAGTCTATCTCCCCCTCACCTGCCACTCCCTGCCTGAGCTGGTCAGCTAACCTGGCAGTTCTCAAATTCTCAGCTTTGTTTTCAAATCTTTCCATGGACTTGCTCCTCCCTACCTCTGCTGCCTCTTGTAGAAGCCCCCCGCACTTCCCAGACTACAGTTTTTGTCCATGCCCAGCCTGTATCATTACATTATTGATGGCTGTAGGAGAGAGATAATTAGCTAGTATTAATGAATCTGGGTTGTACGTAATAAAAAAGGTCAATGCATGTAAATATTTCAACAGTATTCAACAAAATTGGATGATTTTAAATTTACCCACTCCTAGGGTGGCATTGTGGCACAGCAGTAGAGTTGCTGTGTTGCAGTACTAGGGACGCGGCTTTGATCCTGAATACGGGTGCTATCTGGACTGAGTTTGAATGGTCTTCCTGTGACTGCGTTGGTGTTCTCTGGGTGCTCCGGTTTCATCCCACATTTCAAAGACGTGCAGGGGGGTTTCTAAGTTAATTGGTCTCTGTAAAATTGCCGCTAGTGTGTAGTGTACAGGTGATCGTTGGTCGGCGCAGACTTGGTGGGCCGAAGGGCCTGTTGGCACAATGTATCTGTAAACTAAGCTACTCTTGGTGAAGTATGATGACTCATTTGTCATTTGTCAGCTTGCAACAACCTGCGCCTTCCTTCCTCTGTTGCATTTAATCCACAGTCTGTTGGCATCACTCCTAATGTTGGCTCCATTAATTAAACTAATCTTGGCTCATGTTTTAAACCCAAAGTACGAGCAAGTCTTCCCCCTTTGAGAGCTAATTACGCTAGCAACATATCCATATTGCTTCTGTCATCCAACTATGTTCATTCTGTTGAATAATGCTCAAATTCTATTGCATTGGCCTGCCATTTTAAAGTAACCATTCCGAATGTTAGTGTCATCTTACTGTTAATGTATATATTGACAATGGTGCGTTCATTTTTTCAAGGATGTTGTTCTGTCTGCTTGCTCCTGCTTCCCTATTATCCCAACTAATCTCTCCTTTTGGATATCCAAATCATACAATAAACTCAAGATGTAATAATTCTGGCCTACATCGTTAATTTGTCACTGTAAATGATCTGTAGTGCACTATGGCTAAGAAGGCCAGGTAAAACTTATTTTGCTCATGTTCATTGAGCTTGCAAGCTATCTCAGACATCATATCTATATACTTATAAAACTGTGTGAGGGTGTGTGTCATTTTGCCTTTGAAACGTATCTCCTCGAAAACCAGATGAAAAAACGCAGAGATTTGTACACATTTCAGTAGGCATTTAACTTATGATTTCAGAAACCCACTCCTCTCTAAATATGGTCAATTATTTCCCCAGATTTTGAATAAAGTTGTTCGCAAAACTCAATTTAAAAAAAAATAATCGCTGCTTGCCAGCTGCTGACATCACAATGCCCACATGCCCACCAATCGAGGCCCACCTGTCTCTTCCCGCCGCTGTGGATTAATGCAGCTGCTGTCAATGTGCATGCGCAGTTTTCTACGAGTCACCTTATGCCCCTCCCCCTTTATTCAAAACGCGCAGAAAGAACGAGCGTCTTGCAGATCCGGAGGTCACCGCCGCTCGCTCACAGCCGCCCGCCCGCTCACAGCTGGCCCTTGTGGCTGTAGGGATCAGGGGGTATGGAGAGAAGGCAGGCACAGGATACTGAGTTGGATGATCAGCCATGATCATGTTGAATGGCGGTGCAGGCTCGAAGGGCTGAATGGCCTGCTCCTGCACCTAATTTCTATGTTTCTCACTCACAGCTGCCCGCTCACCGGAGGCCACCGGCTTGCTTCTGAATCCTCTCCCTTTCCCCTGACCGATCGTAGAACATGGCGGCGGCGGCCGTTACCCCCTTCCCTCCACCCCCTAACCCCTATCCCCTCCCTTCCCCCTCACCTCTCCCCTTTCCCCTCTCTCCCCCTCCCGCCCTCCCTTTCCCCTCTCTCCCTCTCTCTCTCCTCCCATCTCTCCCCTCCTCCCCCCCTCCCCCCTCACCGACCCTCCCTCTCCTCATCCCCTCCACCCCCCTCTCCTCTCTGTCTCTCTCTTGCCCCCCTCTCTCTCTCTGTCTCTGCCCCTCTCTCTCTGTCTCTGCTCCTCTCTCTCTGTCTCTGCCCCTCTCTCTCTGTCTCTGCCCCTCTCTCTCTCCCCCGTCTCTCTCTGCCCTCACTCTCTACCCCCCCCCCCCGGCGAGTTGGCGGCTATGCATCAGCGGATAGGGCAGTTATGGGGTAAAAGGAGCAAATTAATATTATTAATATAATTTCAAGGAGGGTAGTTAGTGTGCGTGCGGGGGGGGGTAGCTAGTGTGTGTGTGTGGGGGTGGTTGGCGTCCGTGACACCGCATGTCGCCCCCCCCCCCCCCCCACCCGCAATAGCGCTTTGACGGGGGACAGTTTTTTTTTACATATTCTGGTAGAGATTTACTTCATGAATTCAAAAATCTCTGAAAATTTGGTTAATTATTTCCCGAGTTTTGCTGTCACAATGCCTTTGCTCCTCACGACCAGCTGCGCAGACTTTTCAAAGCGCAGCCAGTTACGTGGATTGAAGCCCGCAAACACGTGATCAAGTCGTCCAGCGCACTCCACTGGGCTTCTTGAAGTTCAACAACATGTTGAACTTCAAGAAGCGGTGGCGGTCGTAATTGCAGAAAGAACAAGCAAGTTCTGCAGATCCTGAGGTCACCGGCTTGCTTTTGAAGAACTCGCCTGGCCGCACCACTCACAAGACCTTTGAATAAAAACACGCTGTTTTCTTGCTCGCGCTGCCGGGAGCGAGTGATTCTTGCGTTCAAGAATCAGCCCTCACGTCTGACGACGTGCCCCCACCTCTCAAACTCTTCCCCTTCCCTCTCACTGCCCCCCTCACGCTGCCTCTCCCCCCTCCCTCTCTGTGCCTCTGTGTCCCTCTCACTTCCTCTCTGCCACTGTGTCCCTCTCTCTGCCACTGTGTCCCTCTCTCTGCCTCTGTGTCCCTCTCTCTGCCTCTGTGTCCCTCTCTCTGCCTCTGTGTCCCTCTCTCTGCCTCTGTGTCCCTCTCTGCCTCTGTGTCCCTCTCTCTGCCTCTGTGTCCATCCCTCTCTCCCCACTACCCTCCTCCGCACCTCCTCTCTCCCCACTCCTCTCGACCCTCTACTCTCCCTCTCCCACTCCCCCTCACCCCCCCCCGTGTGTGGGGGGTGGTTAGTGTGTGTGTGACGCCGCACCCCCCCCCCCCCCCCGGCAACTGTGTGTTGAGGGGATGGGACCCAACGGGACCCCTTGGTCTAGTACATACTAAAATTCCATCACAACCTATCTACTTCCTCTTCTTCTAAACTGGTCCTTATACTAGATTCTTCAACCATGCTTGTTTATCTATTCTAATATTTATTTGTGCTCCATGTTAAACTTTGAACATATTCCGAAGAATTGCTTTGAAATATCCCCCTATATTAAAAGCATCATATCTGCACGGTGTTATGTGTCAAAAGTTAATTATCGGCATGATTGTGTTGTAAAAATGATCAAGTCATGGTACTAATTCTTCATACCGTTGTAAAGTTGAAGCATTTCTATTTGTAGGTTTTGACTTTGGAATGCGGCAGAATGGAGACAGAGTGAATCATGTAAATCTTCCACCTTGGGCTCGTAATGACCCCAGGCTCTTCATCCTGATTCATCGCCAAGCCTTGGAGTCAGATCATGTTTCACAAACTATTTGCAATTGGATTGACTTGGTGTTTGGAAACAAGCAAAAGGGGAGAGCTGCAGTTTATGCTATCAATGTTTTTCATCCTGCGGTAAGTCTCCATCTCACTCAGTTCTCATATTCAGCTTTCAAATGCAAAGTGGACTAACCTCCCAATGAACAATCGTCTATAAGGCTCCAAGCAATTTTGAAATGCAGAAACTAATTCTGAGCTGTGCTTTGTGTAGGACATTGCAAAAAAGATAAATGATTATCTGATTTTTTTTAAACATGTAAAATGGAAATTAATTTGAGTCTGCGCGAGTGGGAAAGGGTGGGTGGAAGGGAGGGAATTGCTCCCTCCCCATATTTACTGGGTAAATAACGTGCTACTCTGCTTTTAATCGTGCCATCCCCACTGTTTTTCCTCCTCCTCCATTATAGAGGAACTTGAGGAGGGGGCATTCAACCCACATCAACACCTTGTCAGTCTGTATTGTAACCTAATGGTCAGTATTACACAGACTTCACGGATGTCTCACAGATTCCACACCTTCAATAAATTTAAACAGACCCTACACTGTTTTAAAATACAACAAATTAAAACTACCTTTCACTAATGTTAATCCATTTCAGATCATAATGGAAATAATATAAAGAATAATACATTAAAAATATAGCAAATACTTAAAATCTGAAAAAAACAAATGATGAAGATACCACAGGTTAGGCAGCAGTTGCAAAGAAAGAAGAGCTACATCTAAAAAATCACTATTTAGAATTATTTTCTGTGCTATAAAGTTACAAGGATCATTGGAGGCAATTGTTCATAGAGTTCAAGAGCTGAATTTGCATATTGTTTATTTTTTATAAATGATTAATTTTAGCCCTGAAATTAGTTCTATATTTCCATTGTACTCTAGTACACCTACAAGTGATAGGAAATTGAATTAATCGGCATTCATTGTACGCCAGATGGATCAAATTGCCTCATGCACTGTTAGCTTCTGTAATAAAATGGTGTGGAATTAATGATTTGATTTTAATCCTGTATGGTTGCTTTACTTAACTAGTCTTGTGGCACTTTAATTGACAGTTGGCACGTTAGCTGACATTATCAGTTGGGATGTGATCACATCATTGTAAATTTTAGCAAGTGACAATCCACAATTATGCTAATTGATTAAAACAATAACTTTATAAATGTGGTTATTACTGAGAAAGATAAATACAATCCAACTTTTAAAGGGCAGCTCCACATATAACCATATAACCATATAGCAATTACAGCACGGAAACAGGCCCTCTCGGCCCTTCCAGTCCGTGCCGAACATTTATTTTCCCCTAGTCCCATCTCCATGCACTCAGACTCAGACCATTCCCTTCCCGTCCATATACCCATCCACTTTACTTTTAAATGTTAAAATCGATCCTGCCTCCACCACTTCTGCTGGAAGCTCATTCCACACAGCCACTGAGTAAAGAATGGGATGGAAGAAAACCTAGTTTGATTTTTTTTTAGATTTCTGATGGTTTTTTTTACCTGTCTTTGCCACCCTAATCTTTGCACTCAAGGCCAAAAAACAAAGGCTTGTTTCAAAAATCTCCTTTAAACGAGGTAGTCTAAAAGCAGCTTTATCTTGATTTTCTGTACTGGGCTTCTCTTTGGAAAAGATCAGGTTTTGCCATATTTATCTGGGATCCAATTCTATCCAGTTTCCATTAGTGAATGAAGACTTCTGTTTGCCCTGAAGGTTCTGCAACTGCTCAGCAAAGAAGCTGATCCTTTCTCATTGGTGAGCCATCCTGAAGCATCATATAGCCAAATGTCTCCCATGTCAAGCAAAAGTTGCATTTTCAGTGGCCATTTTCTTTTCAATTCTGATCCATTGCAATCAACTAGTGAACTGAAGTGAAAATATTTCAATACAAATAGAGGGTGGCACAGTGGTGATGTGGGGAGTGCATTTGTATCACAACTCCAGTCACCTAGATTCAATCCTGACCTCAAGTGCTGTCATTGTGTGGAGTTTGCATGTTCTTGCTCCATCGTCTGATTTCCCCAATCTTCTGATTTCCTCCCATATCCCAAAGGCACACTGGTGTTAAAATTATTGGCTACTCTAATTCACCCCTCAGTATAAGTGGTTGATGGAGGGATCAGAGGGGTGTTAATGAAAAGTGTGAGAATAGATTACAGGGTAATAAGTAGGAGACTGGGTTGTCTGAGAACTGGCATAGATACCCTATGGCTGATAACCTTGTGAGTCTTACAGAAAAGGATAAATATTTTCAATCAGTTTTGCAATAAACATACTCCATATTTTGCTGATAGACTTATTTTGGCATGGATGTGTCTGCTGTTGAAGACCCAGTGCAAAGGCGAGCCCTGGAAACTATGATCAAGACCTATGGCCAGACACCTCGGCAGCTCTTCACAGCTACTCATCCAAGCAAGCACGGGCCTAGACTGTCAATGGATGGGGAATTGCCTGCAGCCATGGGTCTACTTGTGCAGTTTGCCTTCAGAGAGAGCAGAGAGCACACCAAAGAAGTCATCTACCCGGTATTTATTGCAGGCTGTTATGGGGTTATAAATGATTCTTGAGTTTATGACACATTTATAAGTTAATTCCCAAACCAGTTTAGTTTCTTATGGAGGAGACTTGATGGCCACTTCGCCCTCCTTGTTCATAGATGATGAATAGTCTCCATAATGAATGATCTTGGAGTGGGTTATTTATCATCATAATTATAGTTATTTTGTAAAATAGAAACATACAGGACATATATATTCGTGTTTTAATTTTTAACATTGTTTCTTGACAGAGGTTATTCATTTGTTGCTATTTCAGTTTTTTCATTAGATTGTTTTCTTTTAAATTAGCTATTTAAATTTATTCACGGTAGTGTTGAATCTGGGATCATGAATAATCATGTTATCAGAGATCTTGTACTTTTTCAACTGAGATTTTCTTTCTTCCAAAATTTGGGAAATGTTAATTGTCAATTTAATCATCAGTTAACTCAGTTTGTAAGCTTGGTGCTTACTAATGCTAACTAACCACCTTTTAGCCCTATATAATAATCATTCTTGGACAAAAATGTTTTGGAAGAGTTGTAGTGACTGAGTGTTTTTCTTTAATATCATATAACTAGAGTCCTCTGTCGTGGATTAAAGGACTGAAGTGGGGCGAGTATGTGGGTTCTCCTAGTGCACCAGATCCTGTAATTTGCTTCAGTCAGTTCCACGGAGAACAATTTGGATCACTACTCGCATTGCCCACCAGAGCCATCTGTGGTCTGTCAAGCAAGTTTTGTCTCATGATGACTTACAGCAAAGAGCAAGGTACCTTCTTCATACAAACGGTCTGCATGATTTGTAAATTAGACCACAGTAGGAAGCCACTAGTTCCAGGCAGTCCCTGTTGATACTTATGCTCCATGTGAGTTGCCTTCTCTTCATCTTGCCCCACCAGCAAATCCTCCTATTTATTTCACCCTTGGTTTTCTAGGTTTCCCTTCAATATGCCTCCAGTTTTAAATGTTGCTAGACCAAGTGCAGACCCGTTGGGTCTGTTCCCCCAACGCGCGTTTGAGGGGGGGAGGGGATGCGGCGTCACACACACTAACCACCCCCACACTAACTACCCCCTTGATATTATAATATTATTAATTAGATCCGTTTATCCCATAACCACCCTAGCCAACGACGCATAGCCCCCAACTCGCAGTCCATCTATTCCCCACTCCCTATCACCCCCATTTCTCTCCCTCTATTCCCACACTCTCCCTCCTCACATCCCCCTCTCCCTCCCTACTCCCTCCTCTCCCTCCCTACTCCCTCCTGTCCCTCAATCTCCCGACTCCCCCTCTTCACCTCCCCAGGATCGGGCCTTACCCCACCCATCGACTTATCTCTACTCCCGATCTGCAGAGCATGCCGGCGTGAGAGTGGAGCTGTAGGCTTCTGACCAAAGATCCTGCTTGTGACCACGCTCCTCTATAATCTTTGCTTGTGACTCTCTGAAGTGCGCAGGGGATGCACAGGCGGGTGGGGCTTCGCGAGCTGCGCCAGCTTCGCGGAACTGGCACCTTATCTCTCCTCCCGATCGGCAGAGCATTTTGAGAACGGGGGGGGGGGGGGGGGGGGGGGTTTGAGCGGGCTGGCAAAAGAGTCTTTGATTCCAGCTGCGGGAGGCGCGAGCGTAGTTGGAGGAGGGAGGGAGGGGGGGAGGGGGAGCCGGGCTGGCAAATGAAGAGAGAGAAGCGGCTTGGGATTGGTCGGCATGTGTGATTGCGACGTAAGCAGCTCGTGAGGTGCCGTTTCGATTTTAAAATGAGTGAGGGTGGGGGGGGGGGTGATGATTTTATTTAAAAATGTGTACATAAAAATGTCTAAATGTAATGAGGAGTAAATCCGTGCACGTAAAATAGCTCAAAACAGACGTAATTTTCCTCCAAGAGACTCACCTTAAAAAGGAAGCGCAATACAGATTGAAAACAAAATGGATTGCCCAAACATATCATTCCTCATTCACACATAAATCTAGAGGGGTTGCAATTCTAATCCATAAAGGTATACCTTTTAAACATATATCAACTACAGAAGATACCAATGGTAGATATATCATAGTAGTAGGCGAATTATACTCAACAAAAGTGACTCTCCTTAATATATATGGACCAAATTTTGATAATCCACTGTTTTTCAAGAGAATACTTAATATTATTCCGGAATGCACACAAAATAATTTAATAATTGGTGGAGATTTAAATTGTACACTGGATTCATATTTAGATAGATCATCAACTCAAAGAAAGTCAAAATCTCTGTCAAGTGAAGTTTTAAACTCGTATATAAACAATACCAATATTAAGGATATCTGGAGAATTGAAAACCCATCCAGAAGAGAATACTCATTTTACTCATCTGTGCATAAAACATATTCAAGGATAGATTATTTCTTAGTAGACGCTAAACTAATTCCATTTACTTATAAATCACAATATCATAATATAATTTCGGATCATGCCCCATTAACGTTTATGATTAAACTAAACGGAATGGACAAGAAACAGACACAATGAAGACTTAATCCTCAAATTTTAAAAGAACAGGTATGTTGTGAATATCTTGTAAAACAGATTAATATGTTCTTCGAGGTCAATGACCAACCTGAAATCTCTGCTTCCCTTCTCTGGGAAACATTCAAAGCATTTACACGAGGGGTATTAATCTCCTCTCAGGCATTTCTTAATAAAGAGAATAGAGCTAAACAACAGACATTGGAAATGGAAATAAGGCAATTAGACATAGAAAATGCAAGAGCACCTTCATTGGCAAAACATAATAAAATAACTGCACTGAAATATAAGTTAAATAAAATATACTCTGACCAAATAATAAAACTTTATCAACACACAAAACAATTAAATTTTGAATTTGGTGATAAACCACATAGATTATTGGCACGCCAGCTTTGTAAAATGGATGGGGGAAAAAAAGATTCATAAGATTAGATCAGAAAAGGGAAAAATACTAACACTCCCCAAAGATATTAATGACAGATTTTTACAATAGTATCAAAATCTTTACTCAACTAAAGTGACACAACAATCAATAGGAATGGAAGCATTTTTACAGAAATGTAACTTTAAAGGCTTAGATCTGCAAGAACAAGAATTATTAGGAGCTGAAATAACGACTAAAGATATTGAAGAGTCAATTAGATCTTTAAAAAATGGAAAGGCCGCCGGCCCTGATGGCCTAAGTTCTGAATTCTATAAAAAAAATTATGATCTGATTTCTCCACGCTTACAAACACTGTATAAACAAGTTTATACTCAACAGCAATAGCTCTATTAAATACTGATCAGAAAATATTAACTAAAATCCTATCTTATAGATATAGCTTAGTAATTAACAAATTAATACACTCTGATCAAACAGGTTTTATCCCAAAACGTCACTCATTTTATTATCTTAGACGATTATTTAATATTATATATTCAAATAGAATTGCTAATGCAGACCTAGCAATTATATCGCTAGATGCTGAAAAGGCCTTCGATCAAGTAAAATGGCCATGTTTATTTTCAGTGATGGAAAAATTTCAATTGGGAGAGAAGTACTGTGCATGGGTTAAATTATTATATTCTAACCCAACAGCTAGAATACTAACAAATCAAATGTTATCAACTAAATTTAATCTTTCAAGAGGTTGTAGACAAGGATGTTCGTTATCTCCATTATTATTCGCTTTAGCAATTGAACCACTCGCAGAAAATGTCAGATCTAATCCAGAAATACATGGGTACAATACTAAAGATACAATGAATACAATTTCTCTATATGCAGATGATGTACTAATATATATTACAAAGCCAGAAATTAGTATTCCAAATTTCTTAAATCTAATAACTCAATTCGGTCAGTTCTCAGGATATAGAATTAATTGGAATAAAATCGAAATCATGTCAATAACGGATCACAATTTACATATACTACAACAATCACCTTTTAAAATAGTTGAAGAAAAATTTAAATATCTAGGTATTTATGTAACTAAGGGGTATAGTTCTTTATTTAAATCAAATTTCCCACCTTTACTGAATAAACTAAATAAGAATATTCAATACTGGAAACCACTTCCTATTTCAATGTTCGGTAGAAGTAATGCTATAAAAATGATTTTTCTGCCGCAATTATTGTACTTATTTCAGTCAATCCCGATATATTCCAAAATCTTTTTTTTTAAAAGTAGACTTTACTGTTACAAGTTTCATCCGGGATTACAAGAATCATAGAATAAATAAAAAACATTTATGTAAATCAAAGATTAATGGAGGTTTAGCTCTACCAAATTTTTTGGTTTATTTTTGGGCAGTTTATATTAAAAACATGATTTTTTGGCTGGTAGAAATGTTCTCAGGGAGAAATGTTCGCAGGGAGAGGGGTGGGGGAGAAGAGGGGAGGAAAGGGAGAGGGTAGGGGAGAGGTGGAGATAGAATGGAGGGGGAGAGAGTGGAGGGGAGGGAGGGCGAGGGGAAGTGTGAGGGGGAGGGGTAGCAGGGAGTGCTGCAAGAGAGAGGGGAAGGGGGTGGGGTGGAGGTGGGGGAGGGAGGAGGGAGGGGGATGAGGAGAGGGGGATGAGGAGAGGGGGAGGAGGAGAGGGGGGTGGGGGAAGCGGGTGAGGGATGGTTCGAGAAAGGGAAGGGGAGAGAGGGAGGAGGGGGGGAGGAGGGAGAGGGGGAAGGGGAGAGAGCGGGAAGAGTGGAAGGGGAGAGGGGTAGGGGAGAGAGGGAATGTGGAGGGAAGGGCAGAGTGGTAGGGGGAGGGCGAAGAGCGGGGAGGGAGGGGGTGGATTCCCACACACGTGATCACGAGCTTCGACACAGGCTGCGGGGGGCTGGGGCAAAGGCATATGTAAATGAGATCCATTCCGATTGGACATCTGTGAGGGATGGCATTGTGACGTCACGCAAAGAACGTGCTGCAACATTCTATGGGTGAGAGCAGTTTGATTTTTTTAACATTTTGAAATATTGGGGGGGAGGAAGGAATTTATTAAAAATGTGTATGTAAAAATGTCTAAATGTATTGAGGAGTGCGTTAGTGAATGTAAAAGTGTAATGTCTAGCAAAATGGAAAAAATAACGGCTTTTTACGCGTCTGGTTTTGGCGGACCATGGAATCAAAGGGCAAAAATGTTATCTGAAAAAAAAATGGAATGTGACATACACCCACAAAGCCGACACACACACACACACAGTTTTAATATATAGTTATATAGATAGATAGAAACATAGAAATTAGGTGCAGGAGCAGGCCATTCGGCCCTTCGAGCCTGCACCGCCATTCAATATGATCATGGCTGATCATCCAACTCAGTATCCTGTACCTGCCTTCTCTCCATACCCCCTGATCCCTTCAGCCACAAGGACTACATCCAACTCCCTCTTAAATATGGCCAACGAACTGGCCTCAACTACCTTCTGTGGCAGAGAATTCCACAGATTCACCACTCTCTGTGTGAAAAACGATTTTCTCATCTCGGTCCTAAAAGACTTCCCCCTTATCCTTAAACTGTGACCCCTTGTCCTGGACTTCCCCAACATCGGGAACAATCTTCCTGCATCTAGCCTGTCCAACCCCTTAAGAATTTTGTAAGTATCTATGAGATCACCCCTCAATCTTCTAAATTCCAGCGAGTACAAGCCGAGTCTATCCAGTCTTTCTTCATATGGAAGTCGTGCCATCCCAGGAATCTGTCTGGTGAACCTTCTCTGTACTCCCTCTAAGGCAAGAATGTCTTTCCTCAGATTAGGAGACCAACACTGTACGCAATACTCCAGGTGTGACCTCACCAAGACCCTGTACAACTGCAGTAGAACCTCCCTGCTCTTGTACTCAAATCCTTTTGCTATGAATGCCAACATACCATTCGCTTTCTTCACTGCCTGTTGCACCTGCATGCCTACTTTCAATGACTGGTGTACCATGACACCCAGGTCTCGCTGCATCTCCATTTTCCTAATCGGTCACCATTCAAATAATAGTCTACCTTCCTGTTTTTGCCACCAAAGTGGATAACCTCACATTTATCCACATTATACTGCATCTGCCATGCATTTGCCCACTCACCCAGTCTATCCAAATCATCCTGCAGCCTCCTAGCATCCTCCTCACAGCTAACACTGTCCCCCAGCTTTGTGTCATCCGCAAACTTCGAGATGTTGCATTTAATTCCCTCGTCCAAATCATTAATGTATATTGTAAATAGCTGGGGTCCCAGCACTGAGCATTGCGGCACCCCACTAGTCACTGTCTGCCATCCTGAAAAGGACCCGTTCACTCCTACTCTTTGCTTCCTGTCTGCCAGCCAGTTCTCTATCCATATCAATGCTGAACCACCAATACCATGTGCTTTAAGTTTGTATACAAATCTCTTGTGTGGGACCTTGTCGAAAGCCTTCTGAAAGTCCAGATATAACACATCCACTGCTTCTCCCTTATCCACTCTCCTAGTTACATCCTCAAAAAAAATTCAATAAGATTCGTCAGACATGATTTACCCTTCGTAAATCCATGCTGACTTTGTCCAATGATTTCACCACTTTCCAAATGCGCTGCTATCCCATCTTTAATAATTGACTCTAGCAGTTTCCCCACTACCGATGTTAGACTAACTGGTCTGTAATTCCCCGTTTTCTCTCTCCCTCCCTTTTTAAAAAGTGGGGTTACATTAGCTACCCTCCAATCCTCAGGAACTACTCCAGAATCTAAAGAGTTTTGAAAAATTATCACTAAGGCATCTGCTATTTCTGGGGCTACTTCCTTAAGTACCCTGGGATGCAGCCTATTTGGCCCTGGGGATTTATCGGCCTTTAATCAATTCAATTTACCTAACACCACTTTCCGGCTAACCTGGATTTCACTCATTTCCTCCATCTCATTTGACCCGCGATCCCCTGCTATTTCTGGCAAATTATTTATGTCTTCCTTAGTGAAGACAGAACCAAAGTAGTTATTCAATTGGTCTGCCATGTCCTTGTTCCCCATGATCAATTCACCCGTTTCTGACTGCAAGGGACCTACATTTGTTTTAACTAATCTTTTGCGCTTCACATATCGATAAAATCTTTTGCAGTCAGTTTTTATGTTTCCTGCCAGTTTTCTTTCATACTCCATTTTCCCTTTCCTAATTAAGCCCTTTGTCCTCCTCTGTTGGTCTCTGGTAGGCTGCTTTTTCTGGCTAATTTGTACGCTTCATCTTTTTCTTTGATTTCCCTGATTTCCCTCGCTATCCACGGATGTGCCACCTTCCCTGATTTATTCTTTTGCTATACTGGGATGAACAATTGTTGTAGTTCATCCATGCAGTCTTTAAATGCCTTCCATTGCATATCCACCTTCAACCCTTCAAGAATCAATTGCCAGTCGATCTTGGCCAATTCACGTCTCATACCCTCAAAGTTACCTTTCTTTAAGTTCAGGACCCGTGTTTCTGAATTAACAATGTCACTCTCCATCCTAATGAAGAACTCAACCGTATTATGGTCACTCTTGCCCAAGGGGCCACGTACAACAAGGCTGCTAACTAACCCTTCCTCATTACTCAATATCCAGTCTAGAATAGCCTGCTCTCTCGTTGGTTCCTCCACATGTTGGTTTAGAAAACTATCCCGCATACATTCCAAGAAATCCTCTTCCTCAGCACCCCTGCCAATTTGATTCACCCAATCTATATGTAGATTGAAGTCACCCATTATAACGGTTTTACCTTAGTTGCACGCATTTCTAATTTCCTGTTTGATGTCATCCCCAACTCCACTACTACTGTTAGGTGGCCTGTACACAACACCCACTAGCGTTTTCTGCCCCTTAGTGTTTCGCAGCTCCACCCATATCGATTCCACATCCTCCAAGCTAATGTCATTCCTTTCTATTGCGTTAATCTCCGCTCTAACCAGCAACGCTACCCCACCTCCTTTTCCTCTAATAGATAGATAGATAGATAGTAGATAGATAGATAGATAGATAGATAGATACCTTTATGGCATATCATCTATTTCCCAGTTCCCCATGAAAGTGGTGATGAACTGCTACAATGCGACTGTTTGTATTAGATAATAGATTTTCAGTATTTTTAGATAAGAAAATCTGGGATGTAACCCCTAACGGCGCAGGCAGGTGGGACTAGTGTAGCTGGGACATGTTGGCCGGTGTGGACAAGCTGTGCCGAAGGTGCCCGTTTCCAAACTGTATCACTCCATGACTCTATAAAGGATATCGAAAAGATAAATGCGATGAAGTAACTGCCTTGCATTTTGTGAATGATATACATGACAGCTACAGTGCAATTGAAACAGAGAGAATGCCAGGCAAGCAGATTGCTCTGTCCTGAATACAATTTAGGTTTTTGAAAGTTTTTGTGACTACGCATATTCAGTCAAGTAGAGGGTGTGGAATGCTCAGGGGTGCAAGCAGACAAAAGCGCAATTAATGTTTCAGATCATCTCATTAATGTTTCTCTCCACAGATGCAGTCTGATATGTTCAATACTTCAAGCACTATCCATTTTTTTTCAGATTTTCAGTATCTGCATTTTTTCATTTGTAAGTGGAAAGTATTCTTTCATGCTTGAAGCTTGTGTCCTGCTGATAGTAAAACTGGAGAACAAGTCTTCTACATGCTCTACAACCATTGCACTTCAGTGGTTCGTCCAAATAAATTTCTGGTTAGCTTTTGTCAGGATGGTGATGGTAGTGGATTGAAGCCGGTAATACAGTCAAAGTGCAGAGTTGGCATTTATAATCCCTCTGGCGAAACACGTCCTTCGACCCACCGAACAATCATCTGTTCAAACTAGTTCCATGATATCGACTTTTTGCGTCCATTCCTTACACACCAAGGGCAATCTACAGAAGCAAATTAACCTAAAATTCATGCACATCGTTGTGATATGGGAGGAAACCAGAGCATTCTGAGGAAACTCGTGCGGTCACAGGGAGAACATGCAAACTCCACATAGACAGTACCCAAGGTCAGGATCAAACCTGGGTCTCTAGCACTGAGATAGCAGCTGTGCCAACTAGGCCACCATGCCACCCTAAATGTATGGTGATCAGAACTGGACATAATACTTCAGCATCTTTCCTACCACGGACATTAGACTCGCTGTCTTGTCTTAACACTGCTACACTTTTTAAATAAGAATACCACATCTGCTGTCTCCAGTCATCTGGCACATCACCTGAGGCCATTTAAAAATCACTGCCAGGGCCCCGGCAATCTTCCTCATCTCCCAGCCTGGAATACATCTCATCGAGCCGCGGGGATTTATTCACCTTTTAAGCCCATTCAAACATTCTATTTGATGGTCTTGTTGATCACACTTCCATTATTTCGATGGTGTTTGGGAGAGTTCTTGGCGGGATAGTTAGGCACATTGGATTTGTTCAGCTTTTGCGGACAGGGATGACCAGGGTGGTTGTCTGAAGAAGGGTCTCAACCCGAAATGTCACCCATTTCTTCTATCCAGCCATGCTGTCTGTCCCACTGAGTTACTCCAGTATTTTATCTATCTTCGATGTAAACCAACATCTGCAGGCTCTTGTGTGTTGTGACATTAAAATAAAGAATGTTATCCATTAGTTGAACAATATGATTCTTTGAATTGAGCTTGACTGGTTGGCAGGGAAGATACCCTAAATCAGATGCCATCGTGATTTTTTAAATTATTATGAAGGGGGTCTTTGCAAAGTTGACTTGGCAAAAACAATATTGCCCTGTTATATTTTTGATACGTAGGTATCAGATGGAATTATAGGGCAATGTGTTAATGGAATGTTCACTAAGATTAAATGTTAAAGAAGGAACTGCAGATGCTGGAAAATCGAGGATACACAAAATGCTGGAGAAACTCAGCGGGGTGCAGCAGCATCTATGGAGCGAAGGAGATAGGCAACGTTTCGGGCCAAAACCCTTCTTCAGACTGATGGGGGGTGGGGGGGAAGAAAGGAGAAAGGAGGAGGAGGAGACCGAGGGCTGAGGGAGAGGTAGGAAGGGGAGGAGATAGCACGGGTTAACAGAATTGAGAGAATTCAATGTTCATGCCAAGAGGATGCAGACTCCTCCCGCAAAGACCGCTCCCTCCGCAACTCCCTTGTCAATTCTTCCCTTCCCTCCCGCTCCACCTCTTCCCCGGGCACTGCTCCCTGTGATCTTGACTTGCATATTCAAGAGTCAAAGGTGTTTAATTGTCATCTATACTGGCAACGAGCAATTAAATTGTTTTTTACAGGCCTATTAACTCAATTATACACAAATAAATAAACAATAATCAATAATGCAATAAATTAATAATCAATAATGCTGGGTACCATATAATACAGTAACACGTTTAGCAGATCTCTATAATGAATTTTGGTTATAGCAGACTGCCCCCATGCCTCCCCTGGCTCGCGCCACCTCCCCGCCTGAGCCCACAGCCACCACTGGCGGTCCACACAGCTACCATTGACCTTGCTGACACTCTCCTCTTCCCTCTCCACCAGCAGGCCAGAGCCATCAATTCACCTGGATTCCACACCCATTTCCAGACCAAGTCTGAAGTAGGGTCTAAAACCGAAACATCATCTATCCATGTTCTCCAGAAATGCTGCCTAACCTGCTGAGTTACTCCAACAGTTTGATTTTTTTTGTATATTAACCAGCAACTACAGTTGTTTGTTTCTGCTACTTATACAATGATAATACCTTACTCGTTTATAGCAGACAATTGGCAACAATGGACACCACCCCACCCGCACACCCCCCCCCCCCCCCTATCCTTTATAATGAGGGTTTACTCTACTGCAAGTAATAGTGCAACCAAAACAAAGTCTATAATAGATCATATTGCTGAGATAGTTGTGGTTAGTGTTGTGTAGTGTTCAAGAGTATGATGGTTGGTGGGAAGATGCTGTTTTTGAAACTAAAGATCACGATTTTCAGGCTCCTATACCACCTTCCTGATGGTAGTAGTGAGATGAGAGTATGACCAGGGTGGTTTGGGTCTTTGACGATATTACCTAGCTCTTTGAAACAGCGCCTTCTATAAATCCCTTTGATGATGGGGAGATAAATATCAATAAGGGACTGGACAATGTCTACCGCTATCTGCAGCCTCCTTCGTCCTCGGGAGTTTGAGTTACTGAACCAGGCTGTGGTGCAACCATCAGTATGCTCTCAACCATGCACCTGTAGAAGTTCAACAGAGTATTCGGTGACATACTGAATCTCCTTAATCTTCTAAGGAAGTTGATTAGATTTCTTTGTGATTTACATCAGTGTGCTGAGCACTGTGTGCAGTGCCCTAGACTGATCTACAGAGCTATGCATGTCCAGGAACTTGAAGCTGTTGACTTTCTCTTCAACTTTCCACTCCTGAAGTTAACGTTGAGCTAATGTTGAGAGCGCGTTTGGTGTTCTGGTACCATTCAATCAGATTATCAATCTCTCTCCTGTACACTTGACGGCATTACCTGTCATTCATTCAACAAGACTGATATCATCTCCAAATTTAAAGATGGCCTTGGAGCTCTATCTGGCCACAGTCATGGGTATTGAATGAGTAGAGCAGTGGACGGAGCACATGGCCTTGAGGTGCTTCTGTGTTGATGGTTATCGAGCAGGGAGTGTTGCTGCCAATTCATACTGATTATGATATACATGTGTGAACATTGAGGATCCATTTGCATAGGGACGAGCAGAGACCCAGTTCTGAGTTTTGTGATAAGTATAGAAGATTCTCACAACTCTGAATAA
Source organism: Okamejei kenojei (assembly GCA_035221665.1). Lineage (NCBI taxonomy): Eukaryota > Metazoa > Chordata > Chondrichthyes > Rajiformes > Rajidae > Okamejei > Okamejei kenojei. The sequence goes on along the minus strand of CM069135.1, from coordinate 26,265,841 downwards.
CGTCTTTTTATGAGTAAACAGTGGATTTTTTTATTATTATCTCATATTCATGATACGTACTTCATCAAGTGGAAGCAAATTCTCTACCCTACCAAAGAGACTTATCACATCATCACTCAGTGTACTAGAATTCAAGAAAAAAGAGCTTCATGTTTCCTGATTGTTGCTTCCTTATTTATTTCCATCTGAATAATAGGTGTTCGAAGTATGCACAATACAGATATCCAGTGGTCAGCCATTTTGAGTTGGGGTTATGCTGATAACATACTGAGACTGAAAAGCAAACAAAGTGAGCCACCAATCAACTTCATTCAGTGCTCTCCTTTGCACCAGGTATGAAATCAGCTCTGCAGTAGAGATCTCATGGTTTCTTACAGTCCACAGGTTCAATTTCTATTTCCAGACTCACAAATGTTCCTTATTTTTACCTTTGCATTAATGTTTAACAACTTTGGTCAAAGATTAATAACTATACCACTGGCTTATTCTATTTTCCCACGCAATTATCTTAAATCTTAGTTCAGTCCTTCATTCCTCTATATGCTGCTCCTTAAGAACATTAGCACATGGTTAATTAAGTAGGTTATGTTAAATATTAATGTCATTGTTTAGTTCACAGCTACAATCATGTGGTCACTTCTCTGCACCACAGTTTAGTAAGAATCTCAAGGCCTTGGAGAGAGTTTGCAGGAGATTTTCTCAAAGTTTATATGAGCATAAGAATTTGGAGCAGGATTAGGCCAAATAGCATTTCAAGTCTGTTGCATCATTTATAGTAAAATGGTGGCTGACCGGATCTAGACTTCAACTCCATTTTCCAGCCTGTCCCCACCAATGTTGACAATGTCAGACCAGAAATATGGCTATGGACAACCTCCATAGCTCTCTGGAATAGAGAATTCTAAAGATGGAAACTTTCCAAGAGAAGAGTTGCCTCCTCATCGCTATTTATAAACACCGCCCAAGTTCTAAATTTTCCCTCAAGATGAAACATCCTTACTGAGTTTTTTTGCATGTTCCGCAAAAATTAATGTATTTTAGTAAGATCACTTTGTGTACACCAAATTTCAAAATATTATGGACTTCGTCTGCTCAATTTTAACCCATAAGATGCCGTATTCGTCTGAGAAATCAGTCTAGCAAGCAGTCTCTGAACTGTTTACAAACCAAATATATGAGAGGAGAAGGCAGCAACTGCAGGTGTAGCTCAGTGGGCCAGGCAGCATCATAGGAGAACATGGATTGGATAAATTTTTGAACGGTACACTTTTTCAGACTGATCCCAACGTGTAAAGTCACTGATCCATGTTCTCTTGAGATGCTACCTGACCTGCTGAGTTACACCACTGTCTTCCAGTCTAAATATATTTTTAAATAAAATTACCGTCTGTGACATGCTAATGCTTATGAAGTCTTTCATAAATCCTCAAATGATCAATTGTAATTCTGTTGGGAAGTTTGATGAAATACAGAAAAAAATATTTTTAGATATCAAAGAAATTAACATTTTCTGAAAGTTCATAATATATTTTAAGAGCCATGTCTTGGCTGCTGATTTAAACGTTACATTCTAATTTTGAATCTGGTTATAAATTGTCATTGGCTCTTTTACAGGTTACAAGTTGTGCGTGGGTGCCTGACAGTTGCCAGCTTTTTACTGGCAGTAAGTGTGGAGTGGTAACTGCGTACTCGAGCAGGTTCACCAGCAGCACGGTATGTGTAAAAGATTCACTTTGTGTTCATTGGTCTCCAACTGTTTTCCAGATGTAAGCTTTAACATGTTACTGCGTTTATAAGTTGAATTAAAATACTGGAGAGGATTATCATTATTCTACTTCAGGTAACTGATTAATTGTCAGTCTGGATATGGTGGGCTGAAGAGCCTGTTTCCATGACACTAATACATTGAAAAACAGAATCAAATTTGTTTAGTGTTTCTCTTGGGATTTTGTTTACTGAAGACTCATGTCAATCAGAATGTAGTGAGTTTAAGTTCCATTCCTGAGATTTGTACATTAAAACACATGCTGACACCATAATACTGAAAGACTGCAGGTCAAAGGTGTTATCTTTGATGCAATATTAAACCACGTTTCCTTCTTGGGTGGCTATAATCCTTATTCAAGTTAATATCACTAAAGTAATGGTTATCACATTGGTATATATAAATTATGTCATGTTTCTTTCATTACAACAATGATTATACTTATTAAATTATACTAGAGGCTGTAAAACTATTTTGGCATATCTAAGGTCATCCAAGTCTGTCCAAAGCAAGTCCTCCACTGAAAATGTGTAGTGTCTGCAATTCAGTGATTAGCAGAGATGCAGGAATGTACAGTACATATTAGAAATGTAGATAAGATACTGACATTTTTATTTCATTTTTTTCAGTCTTCTGAAATTGAAGTGGAATCTAAAGTCTACCTGTATGGCCATACTGCAGAAGTAACCAGCTTATGTGTCTGCAAACCGTACAGCATTCTCATCAGTGTCAGCAGGGATGGAACCTGCATTATATGGGATTTGAACAGGTTCAATGAATAAATATTTTATATACAAGGCTGTCTAAGAATCAGTTTATGTGGTCATGAATTAATTTTAACATAACAAATTCTGAAGAAATTGTACAAGAATGCATATACAAATAATGCCTCATATATTTTCACTGGCTCAAAGTTGCCTCGAAAGGCAGGTGCCTTACATCCACAAAGTACAAAGAAAAGAAAGAAGAGGGGAACAGTTGTGGTGAAGGAAGGAATAGGAGGGAAGGAAAGAACAGGAGGTGCAGGAGAGCCAATTGAACGATGGAATAGAGGACATGATGCTTAATTTTTACTACTTCCTCCTGTAGCCCACTGTTGTCTTCACTTGCAATTCCGTCTTTTTCCCTGGCCCTCTAGCCTAAACATACATTAAAGTTGCTTTGATATAATGTGACCAGGTGCTGTTTTCTTTATATAGTGAACTTTGTTCTCTCAATGTGCATGTATCCTTTTAGTTTAGTTTATTGTCATGTGTACTGAGGTACAGTGCAAATATTTTTGTTGCGTGCTATTCAGTCAGCGGGAAGACTATACAGGATTAAAATCAAGCCATCCATAGTGTACAGATGCAAGATAACGGGAATAAAATTTAGTGCATAATAAAGTCCAGTAACGTCCGATTAAAGGTTGTCCCAGGGTCTCCAATGTGGTAGATGGTAGATCAGGATCGCTGTCTAGTTGGTGATAGGATGGTTCAGTTCCTGATATCTAGGAACAGGTTACATTTTGCATTGTGTGATTACTGTTCTTGAAATGTAATTTTAATCTTTAAAGTCTTTAAAGTTCTATGATCGTTATTTACAGGTTCTGATTGCTCTCATCTCTCTCCTTTGTCCTGCAGGTTGTGCTATGTTCAAAGTTTAACAGGACATAAAAGTCCAGTGACAGCGGTTTCTACTAGTGAAACAACTGGTGATACTGCAACAGTTTGCGATTCGGGTAAGTGAAATGGATCTTTGGCTATTTGCTGTTTTCGATAGTACTGTTATCTGGCCGCCTTCCAGGTTACTGTTGTTTCCGCTAACCTATTACCAGGAGGTCGTAGACCTCATTCAGATGTGACCGTCCATCTGATTCCTTCTCCCATGACCTATTTACCCTAGTGATTTGCAAAGCTGATATAACAAGAATATCCTTTGGCTGAATTAGTAAAATCATGATGTTGGTGGAAGTATGTCCCATTAGAATAGTTCAAATAGTTCATCTAAATCCTGCTGTGAAAAGGTGAGAAATAGAAATCAATAAATTGTCCTTATAAAAAAGAATGAACTAAAATGTAGAATAAAACTGGGAAAATACGTGTCAACTTAATTCACAGTTCATACCTCAGTTTAGACATTTTTCCTTGCCACAATAGGTGCATTAAACTAACAATTGGTCAGTTGGGACAAAACCATTTTGTGCATGGACAGGCAATACTCCTTGTGCAATGGATTAGCTCTTGCACAACTAAACATTCACAAAGACCTTTCCTCCACCAGTTTCACAGTTGGGTACTAGTGGGGTAACAAAAGTGTTAAGTCACTAATGTTAAGGAAATGGTAATGAACTTGGGGAATGGATGGAGTTGCAGTGAATGATCAAGAGAGGGAAGGTGTAGTGATAGAAGTCAGAGTTCGCATAAAGTGGTGTAGCCCACAGTAAGGTGGGGTTCTGGAATAGATGTGAGTAGCTTCCTGTGGGTAGTTCCATCTGCCAGTATCCAAGGCCCAGAACTGGTCCCCTTTGAGTTCCATTGATCAACCCTCATGAAGACCTTCTGTACAATAGGACTGCACCATTCACAGGCCACAGATAAGCAAAGGAATTTTAAGCCAGTGGCATCTTATGTGAAAGAAGGAACTGCAGATGCTGGTTTACACCGAAGATAGACATAAAATGCTGCAGTAACTCAGCGGGACAGGCAGCATCTCAGGAGAGAAGGAATGGGTGACGTTTCAGGTCGAGACCCTTCTTCAGAATCTTATGTGAGTTAGACTGTTCAATATATTGCAGCATATGCTCGGGTCTCTTCTTGCATTCTGATGGAGCAGTTGGTAACCTTTGTGTGATAAAATCAAGTTTTTAGGGATTTATGACTATATACAACATAATTCTTTGACATCTGTTTTCTTTCATGAGCTGCAATCGTTATTGTCTTGGATTGAAGACAGCAGTTTATTCATTGCAATGTTCATTATCCTGAAGGATGATTTTAGTTTTGTAATTTTATTTCCTTAGTTGGTGGTGGTAGTGACCTGAGACTGTGGACAGTGAATGGAGATCTCAGTGGCCACGTGCACTGTCGAGAAATAATTTGCTCTGTAGCTTTTTCCAATCAACCTGAAGGTGTATCTGTCAACGTGATTGCTGGAGGGCTAGAAAATGGCATTGTAAGGTTAGTGTCATACCATTGTAACTGAGCTATAATGTATATTCTCATCATCTCCACAAGGAAATTGGGCACAAACTAAATCTTGGCTATTAAAGACTGAAAATGCTGTTCACTCACTTATGAAGAAGAATCTCTGAAATAGATAGTTGGAATATAATATAGTTACATTTTGCTGATAATATACAGAAATTTTCTGTGATCCCTTTTGAAGTACTCTTTTGAGCAGTTTTTGTTTTCTCATTACTAAATAAAGATATATTTTCAAATCAGTGACCCTAATACCTCAGATTAGGGAATTATCCTATGACGGGGTATTGATGTTTAGCGAATACTCAGGTTAAAAAGAAAGAAATTTAATTGAATTAATTTTATTCGCCAAGTATAAAGTACATACAAGGAATTTGTCTCGGTGCTTTGCTCGCAAGTAACAACACAATATACAGTAAACAATTAAGAATAAAACATTATAATTTAAACGTGAAGAATGAAATACAATACCAGAGCAAAAGGAGGCTACAGACTTTTGGTTGTTGAGTAGAGCTACTGCTCGTGGGAAAAAAAGCTGTTTTTATGTCTGGCTGTGGCGGCTTTGACAGTCCGGAGTCACCTTCCAGAGGGAAGTGCTTCAAAGAGTTTGTGGCATGGGTGAGAGGGGTCAGAGATGATCTTACCCGCTCATTTCCTGGCCCTTGCAGTGTACAGTTCGTCGATGGGGGGAAGGTTGCAGCCAACAACCTTCTCTGCTGATCGAACGATGTGCTGCAGCCTCCGGATGTCGTGCTTGTGGCTGAGCCAAACCAGACCATGATGGAGAAGGTGAGGACAGAATCTGCGATGGCCGTATAAAATTGGACCATCATTGCCTGTGGCAGATTGTGTTTTCTCAGCTGCCACAGGAAGTACATCCTCTGTTGGGCCATTTTGACTGTGGAGTCAATGGTGGCCTCCCATTTAAGGTCTCTGCAGATGATGGTTCCAAGGAACTTAAATGACTCCACAGATGTGACTATGGTGTTGTTGACGGTGAGAGGGGGAGCTCTCCTAAAGTCTACAATCAATTCCATTGTCATAAGAGATTTGAGCTCCAGGTTGTTGCGATGGCACCAGGACGCCAGCTGTGTCACTTCCTGTCTGTAGGCAGATTCCACTCCATCCTGGATCAGTCCAATCAGGGTCTTGTCGCCGCAAACTTGAGAAGGTTGACAGGAGTCTGGAGGTGATTTTATTGAGACATGAACAATTCTGTGAACTGCTGAGAGACAATTTCAAGCTGGGAGAAGAACTAAGAGCAATAGTCTCCATCTAGGGAAGCAGTCATTTGGAATGTACATGAAGAGGTATATTTTAAAGCGCAGTTATAATACCAGTACTAGTGTACTGTTACGTGGCTCATTTAGGTGGCTAATTATTCCTCAGTCCCGATCCCATCTGCTATCCAAAGATCCAACACGGACACCATTGTGCTCGCAACCCTGAGGGTTATGCTCTGCTTAATGATTGTAATTCTTACCCATAGTTCCCAATTCATTCAGCTTGATTCGATTTTTGCTTAAAGACCTAGGTCTGAAGCATTTTTACTTTGAATGACGTAGAAACATAGAAAAAAGGTGCAGGAGTAGGCCATTCGGCCCTTCGAGCCTGCACCACCATTCAATATAACCATATAACAATTACAGCACGGAAACAGGCCCTCTCCGCCCTTCCAGTCCGTGCCGACCATTTGTTTTCCCCTAGTCCCATCTACCTGCACTCAGACCATACCCTTCCATTCCCTTCACGTCCATATACCTATCCACTTTACTCTTAAATGTTAAAATCGATCCTGCCTCCACCACTTCTGCTGGAAGCTCATTCCACACAGCCACCACCCTCTGAGTAAAGAAGTTCCCCCTCACGTTACCCCAAAACTGCTGTCCCTTAATTCTCATGTCATGCCCTCTTGTTTGAATCTTCCCTACCCTCAATGGGAAAAACGTATCCACGTCAACTCTGTCTATCCCTTTCATCATTTTAAAGACCTTAATCAAGTCCCCCCTTAACCTTCTGCGCTCCAAAGAATAAAGACCTAACTTGTTCAACCTTTCTCTGTAACATAGTTGCTGGAACCCTGGCAAGGCTGATCATGGCTGATCATCCAACTCAGTATCCTGTACCTGCCTTCTCTCCATACCCCTGATCCCTTTAGCCACAAGGGCCACATATAACTCCCTCTTAAATATAGCCAATGAACTGGCGTCAACTACCTTCTGTGGCAGAGAATTCCACAGATTCACCACTCTCTGTGTGAAAAATGATTCTCTCATCTCGGTCCTCAAAGACTTCCCCCTTAAACTTAAACGGTGACCTCTTGTTCTGGACTTCCCCAACATCGGGAACAATCTTCCTGCATCTAGCATGTCCAACCCCTTAAGAATTTTGTAAGTTTCTATACGATTCCCCCCACAATCTTCTAAATTCTAGCGAGTACAAGCCGAGTCTATCCAGTACCTTTCTTCATATGAATGTCCTGCCATCCCAGGAATCAGTCTGGTGAACCTCCTCTGTATTCCCTCTATGGCAAGAATGTCTTTCCTCAGATTAGGAGACCAAAACTATACGCAATACTCCAGGTGTGGCCTCACCAAGACCCTGTACAGCTGCAGTAGAACCTCCCTGCTCTTATACTCAAATCATTTTGCTATGAATGCTAACATACCATTTGCTTTCTTCACTGCCTGCTGCACCTGCATGCCTACTTTCAATGGCTAGTGTACCATGACACCCAGGTCTTGTTGCATCTCCCCTTTTCCTAATCGGCCACCATTCAGATAATAGTCTACTTTCCTGTTTTTGCCACCAAAGTGGATAACCTCACATTTATCCACATTATACTGCATCTGCCATGCATTTGTCCACTCACCCAACCTATCCAAGACACTGCCTATGTCACAGGAAGATACAGTCAGAGACCACTGTCTCTGAGAAATTGGAAAAAAAAAATTTCACCTTCTAGAACTAGCTTTGTAGCCCTGCAGGTCACAGCTCTTCAAGTGCATGTCCAAGCACTGTTTAACTGTGATAAAGGTTTCTGTGTGTACCAACCTTTTGGGTAATTAATTCCAGATCCCTACCACACTCTGGATGGCAAGGTTTTCCTCATCTTCCCTCTAATTCTCTAACCAGTTACTTTAGATCTATGCCAACTAATTTTTGACCTCTTTGTAAGAACAATGGGTCCTTTCTATTCAAATGTTTTGGTCCGTCATAAGCATGTTTCTCCACAGTCTGCTCTGTTCCAATGAAATCAACCATAGCTTATCCAATCTTTCTTTTCAGACATAATTTTCCATTACTGGAACATCTTAGCAAATCTCCTCTGCACAATCACATCTCTCCTGTAATGCGGTGACCATAATTGTATGTGGCATTCAATTTGTAGCCTAACTTGTGTTCTTGCTGCATCTCCATGCTCTTGTAATCTGTGCTACAGCTAATAAAGAAAATAAATCCCTTCATTATTTACCCGTATAAAGATCTCTGGACTTGAACTCAAAGATCGCTTTGGTTTTCCACACCACTCACTATCCACCCATTTATTATATATTTCCATCACTTGTTGCGCTTCCCTAAATGAATTACCTTACACTTCTTTGGATTAAATAGGACTTTGCATTTTTCAGCTCCATCAATACTCGTGATGCTAGTTTACACCAAAAATTGACACAAAATGCTGGAGTAACTCAGTGGGTCAGACAGCATCTCTAGAGAAAAGGAATAGGTGACGTTTCGGGTTGAGACTCATCTTCAGACTAAGAGTCAGGGGAGAAGGAAACTAGAGGTATGAACAGGTACAGAACAAATCGGAGCCGGTTATTGCTATATATTGTTCTGTCATCATCATGGATCGAAGTTCAGGAACTCCTTCCTCTGATAACATTATGGGACTACCATACCATACAGACAACAACCGTTTAAAAAAAACAGCTCATATCTGATGCAAAGAATCGGCTTTCATGGACTTTCCAGTGGTACCCATTTTTTACATACTTCATAAAATCATCAGCATTTTCTATACCTGCAATTGATTATATATCAATAGGCCACTAAGATTGTGAAATGGCAAGATCAAGGCCGATGATGACACGTTTACCACAGCATACTATGCTATGTTGAGTGTAGCATTCTACATAGCATAGTATGCTGTGGTAAACGTGTCAGACAACTGAACTCAAACTCTGGGATTGGACCTTTTGTCGTCTGGATTGCTGGTCCAGTAATATAGCCACTGAATATGAAGGATAACCTAATTAAAAAAACCTTGTGGTTGGACCCACCTCATTTACTACACATATTTTTTGACCTTCCAACGTCAATTTCAGTTCTGTGATGTCAGAGAAATGACGCTATTCCATTTTTGATTGGTTGTCCATTGTTAAAGGTATGAGAATATGAAAAAACTTCATTCCTCTTCTCCCAAGTGTGTAAGTTAAACATTTCCAGGAAAGGTTCTGGAGAATATTTGAATGAAGGCACTTGGCAGCATTATTGTTCTGTTAAAGATGCTCTGATTTTTTTAATTTATTTTAATCACAATGGTAATCTGGTTAAAATAAAATATTCGACATTTCTGATGAAACAACAAATGGAAAGATTTGATACATACAGTTTCACAGAAACTCTGCTGGGAATCTTTCTCCACGTAGTACATTTATAACATTGCGTTCATATTTCACTTCTGTTTCTCTGGAAGTACTTAAGTCTTTGCTGACACGGTTCTTGCAATAAAAATTGAAGTTGGCATAATAAGTAGGAAAACTTTTTTTGTATTGTGTAGGCTGTGGAGTACGTGGGATCTGAAACCTGTTCGAGAAATTATCTTCCCTAAATCAAACCGGCCTATTGTCAGGTAAGAATGAGCAAAATATTATCCATGGTGAAAAATGAACCAAAGTTTGATAGTTGGAACATGTACAAGATTCTTTCTCACAAAAACTTTAATCCACGTTTGGCCGTGTGAATGGCGCGAAAGCAGCCCTACAACCCAGAGTGTATCTAGGTGGACAGTGCTGTAACACAGTTATCAGAGCAAAGTAACCCAAGAACATTTCCGACCTGTGCTTTTTGTGCGCAGTTTGCACATTCTCCCAGTGACCCTGCAGATTTCATCTCAGAGTTTTGGTTTCCTCCCACATCCCAAACGTGTGGGTTGGTAGGTTAAATGACCATTGTGAACTGTCCCTATATGTAGGTGAGTGGTACAATCTAGGGGAGTTGATGAGAATGTTGGGGAAATATTGTGGGTTTAGTTCAAATGGTTGAGTGGACTCGGTGGGCTGAAGGGACTGTTTCTACACTGACTAAAGATTATGCCTTATTCTAGGAATAAACCAGGATGTTTCACAGGGAGAAACAAATTTCAGTGGGAATGACCTGGAAATTACCTATGTACTATTTTTTCAAGTCTCCTGTTATCTTCTATTTTACTTCTCCATCTCAGATAATGGCTTCAGCTGCCTAGGTCCGAAACTCTGTAATTCCCTCTTTATTTTTGTTGTCTCTCTTTTAAAACCTACTTTGTCTTTCACTTAGCTATCCCCAAATCTCCTTAAGTTTAAAACTGCAGATGCTGGAAATCTGACATTTTTTTTAAATGCATGAAATACTTAGCAGATAAGTTAGCACCTGTGGGGAGAGGAATAGAGATAATGCTCTGGGTCAATGGTGATTCCAACAGGATTAAGAAAAGTTTGAGATCTAACATGTTTTAAATAGCACCAATACTTGTGTCATTTGATTTGAATGGTCTCCATGTTTGATTCTAACATTTCCTATTTCTAATGGAAGCTTATTTACTTGAAACATTAACTATATCACTCTCTCTGCTGATGCAAACTGATCTGATAGGTTTTAGATGTACCACATGGAAATAGGACCTTTGGCCCACAGAGTCCGCGCCGACCATCGATCACCCGTTCACACTAGCTTTATGTTATCCCACTTTCTCATCCACTCCCCAGACACTAGGGTTAATTTACAGAGGTCACTTAACCCACAACCCCGCACGTCTGTGGCGTGTGGGACAACCCATGCAGCCACAGGGAGGATGTGCAAACTCTGCACAGACAGCACCCCAGGTCAAGATCGAACCTGGGTCTCTGGCACTTTGCGGCAGCAGCTCTATCGGCTGTGCCCACTGTGCCGCCGATAGTAGTATCCTCAACAAGTATCCTCAACATTTTCTGTTTTTATTTCACAATCTCCTTAAGTAGCTTGGTGTTATATTTTATTTGATAATACGCCTGTGAAGAGACTTGGAATGTTTTCTGTGTTAAAATTGCTGTATAAATAGAGTTGTTGTTTGAAAGCTGCCAAGTTAACAAATGGAAACTGTTGTTGGAGGAAAATAAAATCTGGTGACACTAATTGTTGGGTTTCTGCTTCATTTGTTTTTGGCTGCAAACCCGAAAAACATATAGTAAAAATAAATGTATATAAAATATAACAGGAAGTCTAAATCTACACTGAGACCTCCATGATTCTCACATTAACAGCTAAAACATTTAAATTTGCTTCTAACTTTATGATGAGGTGCAAGCAGTTTAAAAAGGATATGAGGAAAAGTCTTTTCACTCCGAGGGTGTTGCAACCTGGAACGCACTGCCTGAGAAAATAGTGGAGGCAGATATTCTCGCAAAATTTAAGAAGTATTTGGATTAGAACTTGAATTGCCAAAGCATATACGTCAATGGACCAAGTGCTGGTATTATGCGATTAGCATAAATGAGTTTGATGGTTGGCATAGATTAAATACAAATGACCTGTTTCTGTGCTGTATTGCTTTGACTCTTTAGATACTTTATTGCCATATCCATCTCCAGACTGCATCATAGAAACATAGAAAATAGGTGCAGGAGTCCATTCAGCCCTTCGAGCCAGCACCACCATTCATTGTGATCATGACTGATCGTCCCCAATCAATAACCCGTGCCTGCCTTCTCCCCATATCCCTTGATTCCACCAGCCCCAAGAGCTAATATCTAACTCTCTCTTAAATCCATCCAGTGATTTGGCCTCCACTGCCCTCTGTGGCAGGAAATTCACAACTCTGGGTGAAAAAGTTGTTTCTCACCTCAATCCTAAATGGCCTCCCCTTTATTCCAAGACTGTGGCCCCTGGTTCTGGACTTGCCCAACACTGGGACCATTTTTCCTGCATCTAGCCTGTCCAGTCCTTTTATAATTGTATATGTTTTTATAAGATCCCTCCTCATCCTTCTAAACTCCAGTGAATACAAGCCTAGTCTTTTCAATCTTTCCTCATATGACAGTCCCACCATCCCAGGGATCAATCTTGTGAACCTACGCTGCACTGCCTCAGTCACAAGGATGTCCTTCCTCAAATTAGGAGACCAAAACTGTACACAATACTCCAGATGTCATCTTACCAAAGCCTCTCTACTCCTATACTGAAATCCTCTTGTTATGAAGGCCTACATTCCATTAGCTTTCTTCACTGACTGCTGTACCTGCACGCCAACTTTCAGTGACCGGTGTACCAGGACACCCAGGTCTCGCTGTACCTCCCCTTACCTAACCTAACCCCATTGCGATAATAATCTGCCCCCCTTGCTTTTACCACCAGAGTGGATAACTTCACATTTATCTATATTATAGTACATCTGCCATGCATCTGTCCACTCACTCAACCTGTCCATGCCATCCTGCAACTTCCTAACATCCTCTTCACAGTTCACACTGCCACCCTGCAAAATTGCTAGTGTTGCTCCTAATTCCCTCTTCTACATCATTAATATATATGGTAAACAGTTGCGGCCCCAACACCGAGCCTTGCGCCATTCCACTCGCCACTGCCTGCCATTCTGTAAAGGACCCGTTCACTCCTACTCTTTGCTTCCTGTCTGCCAACTAATTTTCTATCCATGTCAACACCCTACGCCCAATACCATGTGCTCTAATTTTAGTCACCAGTCTCCCGTGCGGGACCTTAACAAAGACTTTCTGAAAGTCTAGATACACTACATCCACTGGCTCCCCTTCATCCTTTTTACTTGTCACATCCTCAAAAAATTCCAGAAGATTAATCAAGCATGATTTTCCATTCATAAATCCATGCTGAATTGGACTAATCCTTTTACTGCTATACAAATGCCCCACTATTACCTCTTTAATAATTGACTCCAGCATCTTTCCCACCACCGAAGTCAGGCTAACTAGTCTGTAATTCCCCGTTTTCTCTCTCCTTTCTTGAAAAGTCGGATAACATTAGCTATCCTCCAATCCACAGGAACTGATCCTCAATCTAGTACTTCTGGGAGATTGTTTGTGTCTTCCTTAGTGAAGACGGATCCGAAGTACCTGTTCAACTCTTCTGCCATTTCCTTGTTCCCCATAATAATTTCACCCGTGTCTACCTTCAGGGGATCCACATTTGACTTTGCTATTCTTTTTCTCTTAACATATCTAAAGAAGCTTGTACTGTCCTTATTTATATTCCTGGCCAGCTTCCCCTCATACTTCATCTTTTCAGCCCATATTGCCCGTTTTGTTTCCTTCTGTTGTCCTATGAAAGTTTCTCAATCCTCTGGCTTCCAGCTACTCTTTGCTGTGTTATATATCTTTTCTTTTAGTTTTATTCTATCCCTAACTTTTCTTGTCAGCCATGGTTGCCTCCTACTCCCTTAAGAATCTTTCTTCCTTTTTGGAATGAAATGATCCTGCGTCTTCCGGATTATGCCCAGAAATTCCTGCCATTGCTGTTCCACTGTCATTCCTTCTAGGATCCCTTTCCAGTCTACCTTGGCCAGCTCCTCCCTCGTGCCTTCATAGTCCCCTTTGTTCAATTGCATCACTGACACTTCCGATGTAACCTACTCCGTCTCAAATTGCAGATTAAAACTAATCATATTTTATGATCACTACCTCCAAGCGGATCCTTTACCCCGAGTTCTCTTATCAAATCTGGTTCATTGGACAACACTAAATCCAGAATTGCCTTTTCTCTGGTCGGCTCCATTACAAGCTGCTCTAAGAATCCATCTCAGAGACACTCTACAAACTCTCTTTCTTGGGGTCCTGAACCAACCTGATTTTCCCAGTCTACCTGCATATTGAAATCCCCCATCACCACAGTGGCATTACCTTTATTACACGCCAGTTTTAACTCCTGCTGCAACTTACACCTTACATCCGGGCTACTATTTGGGGGTCTGTAGATAACACCAATTAGTGTCTTCTTCCCTTTGTAATTCCTCAACTCAATCCACAGTGATTACTGGGAAGGGACTGAATTCCATCCCTCACCAGCAGAGCTCCCCCCCCCCTCCTCTGCCCACCTGCCTGTCCTTTCTATAGGATGTATAACCCTGAGTATTAAGTTCCCAGGCCCGATCCTCCTGCAGCCACGTCTCGGTAATCCCCACAATGTCATATCTACCAACCTTTAACTGAGCCTCAAGCTCATCTACTTTACTTCTTATACTTCGCGCATTCAAATACAATACTTTTAATTCCTTATGTATCTCACCTTTCACATCGATCCCTATTACACTTGGCCATACTCTCCTATCCCTCTGTGAGCTTTCTTTCCCATTAATTCTGGGGTCATTAACTATCCCTTTACTCCCTTTTCCATTAACTCCGTCCTTGACTGTCCCATTTGACACCCCCCCCCCATTTAGTGTCGCAGTGGCAAACCTGCCTGCCAGAATGCTGGTACCCCACCTGTTGAGGTGCAATCTGTCCCTTTTGTACAGTTGCCCCTTACTCCAAAACAGATCACAGTGGTCTAAGAATCTAAATCCCTGCCCCCTGCACCAGTTCCTCAGCCACACATTCAGGTCCTGTATCTCCCTGTTCCTGCTCTGTCCAGCACGAGGAACTGGAAGCAAACCAGAGATAACTATCCTGGAGGTCCTGCTTTTCAGCATTTTTCCGAGCTCTCTAAAGTCACGCTTCAGAATATTCATTCCCTTCTTTCCGACATTGTTTGTGCCAACATGCACTACAACTTCTGGCTGTTCACCTTCACCCTTGAGGATTTTCTGCACTCTGTCCATGACATCCTGTATCCTGGCACCAGGGAGGCAGCATACCACCCTCGAATCCCGTCTGTTGTCGCAGAAACCTCTGTCCGTACCTCTCACAATGGAGTCTCCAACTACCACGGCGTTGCCCGACGTCGGCCTCTTTGGTTTTGGCTCAACAGCACTTTTTGCTTCGCAAGCCAGTGCACCGCTCGGTGTGTTACCGTCTTTTGTCCCTTCTAAGTGGGTAAACCTGTTCTCAAGAGGTACAACACCCGGGGACGTTTGCATTCCATGTTTCCATCCCATTCTCACCATCACCAACCTTCTCTCGTCCAGTACCTTAGGTGTAACAATCTTACTGTAGGACTCGTCGAGGAACGAAAGCTTCTCGAATGAATCTGAGGTCATCCACTTGCTTCTCCAGTTCCCCAATATGGTTCTTCCTTCAGGAACTGGACCTGGATGCACTTCTCACATTTGTAGCAGCCAGAGGCACAAGCAGTGTCCTTGACCTCCCACATACTGCAAGCATCGCACTGAATCAGCTTGCTTCACATCTCCCTCTTTCGTCTCTCCCTGTCCAGCGTTTAGCGTAGCCTCCTCTCCTCAGCCTCCACGTTGAATCCCAGATTGGAGCTACCGCCAGCCCCTCACTAATCCTCCTACTCTACCTCACGGTTACTGGATTTCATAAGTAATGTGAGCAGAATTAAGCCATTCGGCTCATTAAGTCCACTCCGCCATGCAATCGTGGCTGTTCTATCTCTCCTAACCCCATTCTCCTGCCTTCTCCCCATAACCCATGACACCTGTGCTAATCAAGAATCTATCTCTGTCTTCAAAATATCAATTGACGGCCTCCACAGCCTTCTGTGGCAATAAATTCCACAGATTTACCACCCTCTGACTAAAGAAATTCCTCCTCATCTTCCTAAAGGAACATCCTTTAATTCAGAGGCTCTGACCTTTGGTCCTAGACTCTCCCACTAGTGGAAACATCCTCTCCACATCCACTCTATCCAGGCCTTTCACTATTTGGTATGTTTCAATAAGGTTCCCCCTCATCCTTCTAAACTCCAGCGAGTAGAGGCTCAATGCCGTCAAACGCTTATCTTATGTTAACCCACTCATTCCTGGGATCGTTCTTGTAAAACTTCTTTGGACTCTGTACAGACCCAGCACATCCTTCCTCCGATATGGGGCCCAAAATTGCTCACAATGCTCCAAATGTGACTGACCAGCGCCTTACAGAGCCTCAGCAGTTTCCAGTTCTTTCATTCCTATTCAGAGGGAATTGTAGGTCACACTGAGAGCATCCAGGTGTTTTGAGGTAGAGGAAATATTTGTGGAGAAGATTGGGAGTTCTCCCATTCTGTGCCAGTTAGATAAATCATCAAATTATTTTGGTACAGAAGGAGGTCATTTGGTCCATTAAATATGTGCTGGGTCAGAAAGCAGCAATCGCATTATTCGTATTACACCACCCTTGCTCCAAGTTCTTATCCAACTACACTGATTCAGTTTCCACCTTTCCTTTATCTCTTAGTAAAAAAGGCTGTTCCTTAATTCTCCCTTGCATCTATTGCCCAAGATTTCATATTTGTATACGTTGGTCCTTTGATTCATCTGTTATTGGGAGCCACTTCTCTCTGTTTGCCTGATCTAAGACAACCATGATCTTGCAAACCGCAGCTAAATCCCTTACCGTACATTGCTCCAGCATTAACAACCTCTTCTCCAGTCTAACCTTGCAGCTGAAATCGCTCATTTGTGGAAGCATTCGAATAAATCTGTTTTCCTACCTCTTATTTTCTTCATTCCATTCTCTTTGTTCCTAACATGTGGTGCCAAGAATCCCTCGTGTGGCTAGTCAGTTTTCTTGACAGTTCAGTTCAAGAACAGTGCTTTGAACTCGACGGATTTGTTTCAGAACACCAGGGTGCCACATGCAATATTCTTTCAAAATATTCTCCCATGAACAAGGATTTATGACATGCACGCCAGGGCACTGATTCTGCAACCCTTTAGAACTTCGCTGTTTTAGTCAATATAATTTATCTTTATTCTTTCTGCCAATGTGTATCACTTTACACTTCTCTGTACTAAATATCTGCCCATTCTGTCTTCCTGCAGTTTATTACTGTCTTCCTTGTTGTTTTACTGCATTTCCAAGCTTTGTGTCATCTGTAAATTTAGAAATGTTGCCCCGTTCACCTGTGTCTAAGTCTTTGCAGAACTATGATCGCATATTGATCATGAGAGCACCGCCGTCTAACATCTTCATGGCTGAGAAACAACCATTTAACACAACTCGCCTCTTCCTATCTTTAAACCAGTTCCTTATCCATGCAGCTGTTAACCCTTAAATTTCCTGCACCTCAATTTTCCTAATCAGCATTTTATATGTGATTTTATTCTGAGAAGCTATGTTGGTGATTATATACTGCAATCCCTTCATCAATCCTCCCCCCAATCCAGGTGATACAGACAAACATATTTGGTGAAAAGTTGGTTTCATGATTTGAACCAAATCTGTCTCAGCCACTTTATTCATTTTTTTCTTCTGAAAGTTGTTGTCCTAATCCTTTTCTTTCTCTACTATCCTCACCTTAGGTGTTCACTAACTTGTCATAGAGTCTAATTATGTCTCTACTGCTTCTCTCTCTTCATCCCTCCACCACCAGGTAAAATGTCTAATGTTTTGCTCAGTGTTTCTCAGGCCCTTCCCCACAGGAATATTTTTGGCCCCTCATATTTCTCATTTTGCCTTTCAGTAACGTTATCCCAAAATACGTTTTCTCTAATCTTAGATTGGAAACATAAACTTTGACAGTTTAAAGGGAAAATTGTCACTCTGTACTTTTTTATGGGCCCTTTGCAACCTCAGAACATGACAATAAAGTAAATTTGCAGAATATTCAGTTGTGAAATATGGAAAATCAGGTAGCCATTTTATAACGATCAAGATTTCTGAACCATTGTCATCTGATTTAGTGATGCCACTGACGGATACATTTTAGCTAAGCAAAATACCCCACTCATAAATTTTGCATTATGGTGAAACATTTCTTTAATGGAGATTGTGATGCTTGGAGACATAGAAACAGAAAAATAGGTGCAGGAGTAGGCCATTCGGCCCTTCGAGCCAACACCACCATTCAATATGATCATGGCTGATCATCTAAAAGCAGTACCCAGTTCCTGCTTTTTCCTCATTGATTCCTTTAGCCCTAAGAGCTAAATCAGTCTGAAGAAGGCTCGGCCCAAAACATCACCCATTGCCTTCTCTCCAGAGATGCTGCCTGACCCGCTGAGTTATTCCAGCATTTTGTGTCTACCTTCGAGCTAAATAACTCTCTCTTGAAAACCTCCAGTGAATTGGCCTCTACTGCCTGCTGTGGCAGAGAATTGCACAGATTCACAACTCTCTGAGTGAAAATGTTTTTCCTCAAAGAGACATGAGAGTGCAGTTGCCGGAATCTTGCACAACAAACAATCTGCTGGAGTAACTTTGTGTCTGACAACATCTGTGGAGGGAAATGGACTAGTCGACTTTTCAAGTGAAGACTTAATGTCAGATGAAGGGATGACCCAAAATGTCGACAGTCCATTTCCCTCTGCAGATACTGCTTGACCCGCTGACTTCCTCCAGGGGATTGTTTGTTGCTTGTGCCGTGCGGAGCTTGATTTGAAACCATAATCTTTTATCTTAAGTGAAAGTGTGACCACTGAGCTATATCTCAACTCTTCTCAATATTTCAACTGTCAAGTAGGGTTTAAAAAATACCCAAGTCTAAGAGTATCTATACACTTTCCAATTAGGATGTGCAATGAATCTGCAATTTGTGCAGTGGTGTCTACATTTTGCAATAGCTTTCTCCAAGGAACCTCGACTGGTCCACCTAGAGATTTGACTGCACTGTTTATCATGAAGATTCTACAGCTGAAGAGCAAATGTGCTAGGTTCCATGAGTCTGCAGTGTGAATGTAGAACCATTAAAAATTAATAGAGGGACCTTGTGAAACCAGGCTGCGGCAAAGAACCTGCAGGAGAAACAAAAACTCTGAAAAGGAGTAGAAAAATTGAATTGACATTTTGTACTTATAATTTTAATTGTGCTGCAAGTCAGCAGACGGATAAAAGATGTGAAAAAATCTCTAATTTACTGCCACATTTTGATAAAAAAAGCACCTTTGACTTTCATGGTTTTAATCTTTTCTCATGCAGTCTGACCTTCTCCTGTGATGGCCATCACCTCTACACGGCAAACATCGACGGCACCGTGATAGCGTGGTGTCGCAAAGACCAACAGCGGATGAAGCTCCCCATATTCTTTTCCTTCCTTAGCAGTTATGCGGCTGGATGAAAACTTACCTGCAGATTTGCTTGTACCAGTCACTGTGCAAAGAACGGAGCCGCAGTGCTCTTGTGGTTGGGGGTGGGGCTGAGGGGAATATGGGGAAAAAGAAGAGTTCCCTCCCCAGATGTAAATATTCCAAGTGCAAAGAATACCCATAAAAGGATCAGGTGTCCCCCCCCCCCCCCATCAGCAGGACAAGATGGAACAGGAAAACAATACTATAGAGCAGATTTAATAATTGTAGTCTGCTATCTTCCTGTTCCTTGACTCTGTCACATATGCAGTCCTTCAAAGTACTGTCAGTTTGTAGCTGACTAAAACTCAATAACTCCGATTTAAATTTGATGTAAATTATGCAATGTGTCACGTTGTTAGATTTAAAGTGCAATATTTTCTACTTGAGATTCTCCCAACTTTCACATACAATGTGCATGAGACCAAGCAGGTTATTGAGGTACAAGAATAATGAAATAATTTACATAAAATAGCATGGAAATACCTATGTTAAAGCACCTTAAAACAATGTCAGTGCACGCAGCATCTCTCGACTTCTGCCTTGAACGTTTACAATTCACCTCTGCAAGTTCAGCCATTTCTCGTGTCTTTCCTCAAAAATAAATTAATCTTTGTAATAATTTGATATGATTCAGATTGTAACTTTTTATACTAAGCATTAAGCAGACCCTAAATTGAGAAAAGGATTTGCTTAACTGGTGCTTGCCAGATTGCATGAAAGGATAAATGTTATGTCTTAAAGTGAGTGGATGTGCAAATAACTAACGATCCAAAAACAAAAATTATGTTGGCGTTATTGAAGACACAATACTGTTGTCAATTAGATTGTTTATGGTTAGGCTGTTCCCCACTCATGTGATAAATATATGACCACTTATTCTTGTTTCTCCATATGACCATGGAGGGCACATATTCTAAACCCTGACTGCAACTTCCCTCTGAAAGTTGGTTTATTTTTGTGTTTGTCCTTAATCGTATTTAAAAATAGTGTTAGAAAATGTGCATTTTGCAAGTTTTTTTGAAGACCTAGTTTGTCAATTGTTTTCCTGATATATAAAAATTGGCAAACATGTATCTTATTAATTTAAACATTCACAAACCAGTGTTCCTCGAACTTTGAAAGTGAGCATTTGCTGTCTTTTGTACTTATTCCTTATATATCTGTACAAAGTATTTGTGATGAATATTTGAACATTAAATTAATTATAATCTGAGAATTCTACCTTTCTATCAATCATTAATCTAATTAATATTTTATTAATGTTTGAAATCAACAAAGGTCATGACTTGAAAACACACTTAAAATTATTTGTGCTCTTCTACACATACAGTGCTCTCCATAATGTTTGCGACAAAGACCCGTCATTTATTTATTTGCCTCTGTATTCCATAATTTGATATTTGTAACAGAAAAAAGTCACATGTGGTTAAAATGCACATTGTCAGATTTTATTAAAGGGTATTTTTATACATTTTGGTTTCACCATGTCGTAAATACAGCTGTGTATATACATAGTCTCCCCCCATTTCAGGGCACCATAATGTTTGGGACACATGGCTTCACAGGTATTTGTAATTGCTCAGGTGTGTTTAAATGCCTCCTTAATGCAAGTACAAGAGGTCTCAGCACCTAGTCTTTCCTCCAGTCTTTCCATCACCTTTGGAAACTTTTATTGCTGTTTATCAACATGAGGACCAAAGTTGTGCCAATGAAAGTCAAAGAAGCAATTATGAGACTGAGAAACAAGAATAAAACTGTTAGAGACATCAGCCAAACCTCAGGCTTACCAAAATCAACTGTTTGGAACATCATTAAGAAGAAAGAGAGCACTGATGATCTTACTAATTGCAAAGGGACTGGCAGGTCAAGGAAGACCTCCACAGCTGATGACAGAAGAATTCTCTCTATAATAAAGAAAAATCCCCAAACACTTGTCCGACGGATTAGAAACACTCTTCAGCAGTCAGGTATGGATTTCTCAATGACTACTGTCCGCAGAAGACTTCATGAACAGAAATATAGAGGCTACACTGCAAGATGCAAACCACTGGTTAGTCGCAAAAATAGGCTGGCCGGGTTACAATTTACCAAGAAGTACTTAAAAGAGCAACTACAGTTCTGGAAAAAGGTCTTGTGGACAGATGAGACAAAGATTAACTTATATTAGAGTGATGGCAAGAGCAAAGTATGGAGGAGAGAAGGGACTGCCCAAGATACAAAGCATACCACCTCATCTGTGAAACACTGGTGGGGGTGTTATGGCCTGGGTGTGTATGGCTGCTGAAGGTACTGGCTCACTTATCTTCATTGATGATACAACTGCTGATGGTAGAAGCATAATTAATTCTGATGTGTATAGACACATCCAATCTGCTCAATTTCAAACAAATATCTCAAAACATATTGGCCGGCGGTTCATTCTAAAGCAAGACAATGATCCCAAACATACTGCTAAAGCAACATATTAGTTTTTTAAAGCTAAAAAAAATGGTCAGTTCTTGAGTGGCCAAGTCAATCACCCGATCTAAACCCAATTGAGCATGCCTTTTATATGCTAAAAGAATAAACTGAAGGGGACTAGCCCCCAAAACAAGCATAAGCTAAAGATGGCTGCAATACAGGCCTGGCAGAGCATCATCAGAGATGTCCATGAATCACAGACTTCAAGCAGTCATTGTGTGCAAAGGATATGCAACAAAATACTAAACATGACTACTTACATGACTTTGCTGTGTCCAAAACATTATTGTGCCCTGAAATGAGGGGGTGGGGGGGGGGGGGGGGGTGGTAATGACTATGTATAAACACTGCTGTAATTTCTACATGGTGAAACCAAATATATAAAAATGGCTTTTATTAAAATCTGACAATGTGCACTTTAACCACATGTGATTTTTTTTTTCTATTCCAAATCTCAAATTGTGGAGTATAGAGGCAAATAAATAAATGATGGGTCTTTGTCCAAAACATTATGGAGGACACCTTATGTGTTACCTTTTGCTGTGTATTTCCTCCGAATGCCTCAGGCCATACCTTCCACCTCTGTGTCAGCACTTATTTGATTAACTCCAAGTTCCAGTGTCCGGTGTTGTTATTGGCTTGCATTGGCATCTCCTGCCTCGTTTCAGCTAGATACAGCCATCCTAGTGCTGTTAAGGTGGAATCCATCGAGACAAAGAGTTTTCTACTGCTTAAGGCTAACCCTGGTCAAAGTTCAGCACTCCCCATTGAAATGTGTTGGCGGGTAATAAAACAGTTGTTTTATTATTTAGATTAGTTTCAATTTTTTTAATTCATTTGAGATGTTTCAAAATTATGGGAGGTGTAGATTGTAGGAAATCCTTCTCCATGGCACGGGTGCCTTAAGACCAGAGGGCAGAGTTTTAAGTTAAGGAATATGAGGTTTAGTGGGGATCTGAGGAAGAATATTGTCAGTCGGAGGGTAGTTGCAATCTGGTAGGTACTGCCTGAGAACATGGTTCGATTAGGTTTAAGATAGGTATGGATAGGGACGGAGAGAATCCACATCTTAAAATGCTCAACTTTGAGGGTATGAGAGAAGGTCTCGCTCAAGTTGACTGGAGCAGGTTATTTAAGGGGAAAGGAACATCGGCCAAGTGGGATGTTTATAAAAGTGTACTGAAGAAAGCTCAGGATGTGTTTGTCCTCGTTAGAGTGAAGAGGAAAGCAGGCAAACGTAAGGAAGCTTGGCTGACGAGGGGAATTGAGACATTAGTTAAAAACAAGAAGGATGCATGGGACAGGTGTAGGCAGCTGGGATCAAGTGCATCCCTGGAGAAGCTTTGGGAATTAAGGAGTAAACTAAAAATGGAAATCAGAAGGGCAAAAGGGGGCCAGGAGATAGCTTTGGCGGGTAGCATTAAGGACAATTCCAAAAGATTTTATAAATACATAAGGGGGAGAAGGGTAACTAGAGAGAGAGAGAGAGAGAGTGGGACCTCTCAGGAATCAAAGCGGCCACCTCTGTAAGGAGCCACATGAGATGGGCAAGGTACTAATGAGTATTTCTCCTCTATTTACTGAGGAGAAAGACAGTAGGACAGAGGAAATTGGGGCAGTCACTGGAAGTGTCCTGAGAGCAGTCAGGGTTACCATCGAAGAAGTACTGAAGGTATTGTCATGTTTGAAGGTAGACAAATTCTCAAGGCCTGATCAGGTATATCCAAGGACATTGTATGAAACTAGAGTGGAAATTGCGGGAGCACTGGTTGAAAGTTACATGTCGCCCTTAAATACAGGAGAGGTGCCGGAAGACTGGAGAGTGGCTCTTTTCAAGAAGGGCTCCAGGGAAAATGCAGGGAACTATAGGCCAGTGAGCTTAACATCTGTAGTTGGTAAGTTACTGGGGAGTATTCTGAGGGATAGGATATACAGTCATTTGGATGGGCATGGGCTGATTAGGAATAGTCAGCATGGTTTGTACCTGGGAGGTCGTGTCTCACAAATCTGATTGCATTTTTTGAAAACGTGACCAAAAAGGTTGATGAGGGCAGAGCTGTAGAAGTGTACATGGACTTCAGTAAGGCGTTCGACAAGGTTCCGCATGGTAGGCTGCTCTGAAAGGTTAGATCGCATGGGATTCAAGGAGAGATAGCTGAATGGATAGCAAATTGGCTTCATGGAAGGAAGCAGAGGGTGATGGTGGAAGGTTGCTTCTCGGACTGGAAGCCTGTGTCTAGTGGTGTGCCTCAGTGTTTGGTGTTGGGCCTGTTACTGTTTGTCATCTACATCAGTGTTGAATGAGAACATACAGGGCAAGATTAGCAAGTTTTCTGATACAAAATGTTAGTGGTTTTGCAGATGTGAAGATGGTTGTGAAAGATTGCAGCAGGATCTGGATCGATTGGCCAGGATGGGCGGAGGAATGGTTGATGGAATTTAATACAAAGAAGTGTGAGGTGTTGCATTTTGGGACGTCGAACAAGGGCAAGACCTACACAGTAAGTGGTAGGCCTCTGGGTGGTGTTGTAGAGCGGAGGGACCTAGGAGTACAAGTGCATGGTTTCTTGAAGGTCGAGTCGCAGACAGATAAGGTGGTCAAAAAGTATTTTGGCACTGGCCCTCATCAGAGTATTGAGTATAGAAGTTGGGAGGTAATGTTGCAGTTGTATAAGACGTTAGTGAGACCGCATTTAGAATATTGTGTTCAGTTCTGGGCACCATGTTATAGGGAAGATATTGTCAAGCTTGTCAGGGTTCAGAAAAGATTTACAAGGATGTTGCCAGGACTAGAGGGTGTGAGCTATAGGGAGAGGTTGAGTAGGCTGGGTCTCTATTCCATGGAGAGCAGGAGGATGAGGAGAGATCTTATAGAGGTATATAAAATCATGAGGGGAATAAATCAGGTAGATACACAGAGTATTTTGCCCAGAATAGGGGAACCGAGGACCAGAGGACATAGGTTCAAGGTGAAGGGGAAAAGATTGAATAGGAATCAGAGGGGTAACTTTTTCACACAAAGGGTGGTGGGTGTATGGGTGTATGGAACAAGCTGCCAGAGGAGGTAGTTGAGGCTGGGACTATCCCATTGTTTAAGAAACAGTTGGACAGGTGCATGGATAGGGCAGGGTTGGAGGTATATGGACCAAGCGCAGGCAAGTGGGACTCATGTAGCTGGGACATTGTTGGCGGTGTGGGCGAGTTGAGCCAAAAGGCCTGTTTCCACTCTGTACCACTCTATGACTCCTTGGTGAAGACAGGTACTATCGCAACTACTAATAAGCGTCTGGACAATCATCGTGGCATTTGTAGATTGCCGGGCGACTCTGAGGCCCATTGTAAAGATGGCCAGATTCCTCTCCAAGAGTGGATAGTAAACCAGGTGAGTTTGTTTTTAATGGCAAATAATTTTGTGGTAATCATTACTGATGTTAACCCAGATTATGAACTGTATGTTGATTTCCACAGCTGCCATGGTAGGATTTGAACTGGTCTCGATTGTGTCTGAGACAGAGTTCCTAGCTCAATAATTTAACCTCATAGTCATACTTCCAAAAATCTGCATGTGCCCTTGGCTCGTTGGTATTATTTCTTGGATGCCACATATTGAAGAAAGTACCATTAAATACTGCACCATTTACCAGCCTATTATCTGCACCATATCAAGCTGCCAATAATTCCATATTATACTGGACATTTTAATGTGGAAAAACTTGTTTTTGCCATACAGGAGAATCTTGAAATATAAAGGGTTGAGCCCTGAGCTGGGGAGCAGTGGTAGAGGGAGTGTGGGAATCGGAGGGAAATTTGGAAGTTGCGGAGAGATAAGGATTAATGTGAGGCATGAGGGTGTGGGACAAATGTAGAGGGTGAGGTGGTAGGAGCAGGGGTTAATGGAGGGGAAGGTGGACAAAATGAGAGGATGTGGATGGTTATAGGGCAGCCGAGAGGTGTGATTTGAATGATGTGGGTACTGGGAAGATCAGAGGGTGGTGGGCTTGGGAAGTAGAGGAAAGAGGTGGAATTGGGGATGGAAAGTAGAGGATGGGGTATTGTGAGGATGAGTAAGTGGGACAAAGCAAAGAACGGTTGTTAATTGGGGTGTGTGGTGGGTTGGATGGGAGTATGGGTCTGGGATGAGGATTGGGATGAGAATGGGCGAGTGAGCTGGGTCAGTGGAATGTGCGGGGGAGGATGAGGGGTGTGGGACTAGGGGCAAAAAAGATGTGTTGCAGTACTGCCTGGGTGGGATGTGAAACAAAATTAAAACGTGACTTTCCAGCTCGATCATGTTCCAAACTTGTCTCACTCCTGCTGTTTTCATCTCTGGCCTTTGTTTCCAACCATCTGCCTCTCAAGAAATCCCCCCTTCCCCGTGTCGACCCCCTCCCCTCTCAGCCTGAATAAGGGTGTCGACCCAAAGCGTCACCTTCCATGTTCCCCGGAGATATTGTCCGCCCCGTGAGTTACTCCAGCACTTTGTCCTTTTGCGTATGAACCTGTGCCTGATTTCCTTCCTGGATGACCGTCTTACCTGATCAGGAAACCTAGAAATATATATATTTTTAAGTGCCACAACCACTCAGCAGATCAGGAAGGATCTGTCTGTAGAAAATGAATCAAAATTAATACTTCAGGTCAGAGTCCCCGTTCTTTTCCAGGAAACGCAGACCTTGCCGCCCTCGCAACAATTAGTTATGCCGCTGCGCTGGTCTCCCGGGTGACTTGCTCCTGGCAATCAGACCCGACTCGGCTGCAGAGACTGGGGCAATTCCAGCTAGTGGAATGCCTTTGCAAACCTGCACTGAACAACTGCGTGTTATGCTATGTGCAGGTCTGATGTAACCTGGGAGTTCTCCGCCGTGGATGTAGCTCTGCGCTGGATTTTTAACTTATAAAGCACATTCTTGGTACGAATTAATGTAGTACCAAAATGGTGGTGTGGCAAGTGAATGTGACTGAAAACACGATGTGTGTCTGGGAGCTGGAATGAGGGCGGATGTCTTGCAGAAAATGTTGGAACCAGCAACCCTTTGAAAGATTCATGGGCCACTCCTGGGTGGTGGTATAAATCGCGGGACGGTTTATTTACTGTGGTTGCCAGTACAAAGCTCAATGGATTGTGAAAGGCGGGATTCAGTTTGGCGAACGAGTGTTTGCTGTACCTTAAAGGCGCGAGTTGGTTTTGCGGGCGGATCTCCAGCGAGAATCTCCCCCACCCCCCACCCCACCACAAAAAAAGAGGATCGAGGCTCAAAACGATCCATTACTTTGAGTTAGATCCACTAAAGAGGGAAGTGGGCGAAAGCTGTGTCTGGACAGGGAACATTATGCAATGCAGCTTCTCCGGCTTTTTGTGTACCCTCGATTTTCCAGCATCTGCAGTTCCTTCTTTAATAAAACATTATGCAATGCAAAGCCAGGCAGAGATTGCAATACTTCAATCCCTCCACCTCGTACACAGGGGGGGGGGGGCTCCGCTTGTGCAAAATAAACCTCGCCCACCCGTCACGTCAAATAGTGCGGCTGCAAGAGCCGGAGTCGGCGCTTGGCGCTGCCCGTCTCCGCTCCCCTCCCCGACGCGGTTGGCACATTCTCTGGAGAGGAGCTTCCCTCCCCCGCCTCCTCCTACTCCCCTCTTCCACTTGCGAGGATCTGGGCGTTGGACGCAGGCTGACCGGGAAAGCTCTGGGAATACCCCCGGCAAGTGCGGAGAGGAGGAGAGGGGTCGTGGGGCTCTGGCGACCCCGGAGTGGCGGTCGGTCGCCAGCCCAGCATGTTGATGTAGCCTGGGCTCCGCGACCATGCCGGGCGGGGTCTGAGGCAGCTGCTCCCACGGTGCGAGACAGCAGAGCGGAGCGGAGCGGATTTGGGAGCCGGCGGCGCGAGTTGAGGGAAGCAGAACCGACCGAGGAGCGGGGTAAGGATCGTAGGTGGAGGCAGAGGCAGTCGACAAGGATCCCCCTCACCTCGCCCTGTGTGGGGGGCAGCAAGTGGGAGAGGTCGCCCACACTCGAGGCTGGTGGCAGGGTGGTCCCCCCTTTGCCAGCTTGCAGCTGCTGTCAACCCCTTAGACTCTTTTATTGGCCACTGTTGCCCTCTGCATGGGAGAGGAGTGGGAGAGGGGCGGAAGGGAAATGGAGGGGAAATAAAGAGAAGAAAGGGAGGGGGAGGGACGGGAAATAGAGAGAAGAAAGGTGAGCGGAAAAGGGGGAGAAGGAGGGGGTAATCGGTGCTCAGTTTGGTTTGATGTTAAATATGTCCAGCCCTTTGACCCATCTCTTAGCCATCATTCCCCTCCACCTGGGAACGGTGTGGGCAGGGTAGACCCAGTACTCGCTTTAATCTGGTGAGGAGAGGAAATGTGTTCCTGCTTCGTGGGGCAGAGTCCAGCCGCAACTCGTCTCCCTTGTAAGTTTGTTGCATTTTCCACCAGTGGCCCCACCCCAAAATGTTTTATTACCAACAATGGATTTTACCCCTTCTTTAAATTCACCTTTCCTGGTCTTTGCTCGCCGTGGTATCTCTCTCTCTGTCTGTCTCATGTCCCGCCCACACACACACACAAAGCCCACGTTGCTACAGCCCCTGCTGCTTCCACTCCTCCCCGTGCTTCACTGAATTTCACCACTGACTGCAAACACACAAAAAAAATAATCTTATGTGGACCAAGGTGGGAGGGAGGGAGGGAGGGCGAGGCTGAAGAGGAGGCGAGAATTCCCGCGGCGATGGGCGCGCCCCAGAGCTTTAGCTGGTCTGGAGGAAACTGAACGAAGGAGTATCAATGTCCGGGTGCCGTCCTGCAAATCGATGCGATTCCTTGAAAAGCTATTATAGATCCAAACTTCATATTTGATCTGTGAAATCAAACTCCCCCTCCCCTCCGTCTTCTGGACGTAGTATTAAATGGATTCCACCCTGTGAAGCATCTTCCACCAGTGGGGATGGAGATTTACTATTTAACTTCATGACACATCTGCGAAATGTTGTAGTGTAGTCCCAGTTTCCGTCATCTCAAAACCATTCAATTGATAATAACCTTTTGTAATTATTTTTTTACCGGGACGTGGGTGTGGCTGGTAAAGCAGCCGTTTATTGCACATTTTACAGGAAAGTAATGAAAGGGAATTTGAACATGAACCATTTGATGAGATATACAATAATATAATACAATAATACTTTATTGGCCAAGTATGTTTTGCAACATACGAGGAATTTCATTTGCCAAGTCAGTCGTACAAATACACACAAAATACATTTTAACATAAACATCCACCACAGTGACTCCTCCACATTCCTCACTGTGATGGAATATCAAAAGCCGAGCCAGAGTTAGGTTTTAAGTATTATAAATGGTGGGGAGAAGGGTAGATAGGTGTCATGGGGCTATACCACCGTCTCAGTACTAAAGCATAGTGACCAAAGATAAAGTGATGTGGACAGGACAGGACAGATCTGAATAATCTTGTCCCAAAGAACTTGTAGGCATGAGCGATGAATCGTTAGAGATGGACTGAGGTGGGCCAGGATGAGCCGTGTTTACGTGCAGAAGTATGTGATATTGATGGTAGAGAGCCTGTGGCACAGAAATCTCAGCTTGCGGATAAATTGGGTGCCATAATAGAGTGGAGTTCAATCTAAAATGGTAGCCAGTAAGAGAGTGGAATCGGGGCTTATGGCTTGAAGATGGCTTTTAGTTCTGGCCTTTTAACATTGGTATATTATCTCTTGTGCCTGGAATTTATTATCCTTGTTCATAAAATTTGGGATCCTGTGCTGACTCCATTCACCCCCCCCCCCCCCTCCCATTTTTGTGCCGTATATCACACATCCAAACCTATTTTAGATGTCTTCAGATAGATATCCTCTGACCCTTTGAAAGATAAATTATGTTGGATGTGTGTTTTTAGAGAGATTTTTGAACAGTATGAATAGAAGAGAAACTGGACATATTTTGTATTTCTAGAAGGTAATCAGTAAGGTAAAACTCAAAGGCATTTCTGCACCCATTAACCACTGGGGTTGATATAAATGGTCACATGTTGATAGACTTTAATAAGTCGAGAGCTGGGATAAACATTTTCAGGTTACAAACATTGGGATGTGACAAGGATCAGTGTTGGGACTTGACCATTTTCATTCGACAGTAATGAACTTGTTGAAGGTTCTGAAAGTATTGAAGCCGTATTTGTCGATGAAATGGAGATGGGTGAAAAAGTATATTGTGATAAAGTCATAAAGAGTCAGCAGAGGGATGCAGCTAGATTAAGCTTATTGAAACATATAATATTATTAAAGGTTTGGACACGCTAGAGGCAGGAAACATGTTCCCGATGTTGAGGGAGTCCAGAACCAGGGGCCACAGTTTAAGAATAAGGGGTAAGCCATTTAGAACGGAAATAGAACGGAGATTTGTGAGTCTGTGGAATTCTCTGACTCAGAGGGCGGTGGGGGCCGTATCTCTCGATACTTTCAAGAGAGAGCTAGATAGGCTCTTAAAAGATAGCGGAGTCAGGGGATATGGGGAGAAGGCAGGAGCGGGGTACTGATTGGGGATGATCAGCCATGATCACATTGAATGGCGGTGCTGGCTCGAAGGGCCGAATGGCCTACTCCTTCACCTATTGTCTATTGTAAGTTGGTGTCAGGAATTATGGGGAGAAGGCAGGAGAATGGGGTTAAGAAGGGAAGATAGATCAGCCATGATTGAATAGCGGAATAGACTTGATGGGCTGAATGGCCCAATTCTGCTCCTATCACTTATGAACATGGAAATTTGGCAGATATAGTGTAACATCCGCTTGAGTAAGAAGAATAGAAAGGCATGACATTATTTAAATGGAGGAACTACAGAGGTTTGTGGTAGAGTGAGATCTGGCTTCATTCTTGTAGCACATCAGGTCAGCATTCAGGTGAAGCATGTTAGTCTTTATTGCAACAGGAATGAAGTAGGTGGGTCTTGCTATAACTGTACTGTATTGGTGAGACCGTAGGATTTTGATCGAATTATTTTGATTTTGGTCTACGGGCAGAGGCGATTAGTTAAACTAATTAGATTAGTGGGATTGTTCTATGTACTGAAGGAAGAATGCACTTGAATTGGAGGTAGTTCAGAAAAGGTCCAATACATTGATTCCAGATGATGGGATTGTCTTATGAGGAAAGTTTGAGCAGGTTGGACGCACTCAGGAGTTTAGAAGAAAAAGATGATCTTATGAAGCATGTTGGATTCTAAAGGGAAGGTGGATGCCATTTCCCTTCATAGTTGAATATAGAACAAGGGGGCATAGTTTCATGATGAGGAGTCTGCCGCTTTATGATGGAGATGAGGCAGAGTTTCTTCTTGAAGAAGAATCAATTGTTTAGAATTCTCTGCCCCACAAAGCTGTGGAGATGGAGCCATTGAATGTACTCTAGGCTGGATTAAGGATAGCTGGGGACAAGCAAGTATGTGGAGTTTTGGCCAAGATTACACCTTTCTGGATAGTGCAGCAGACTGGAGAGACTTTGTGGCCTATTTCTGCTCTGTGGTTTACCCTCTTCCTGAAGACCTAAAGTGTTTGTATCCAATTAAATACTACTAAAGTATGGTCGGCTTTGTAATGCAGAAAACAGAGCTGCCAATTTGTGTAGCTATGACAATTTAACGTGGTAATGATCAAATAATCGAGTGTTGTTGTTTGAGAAGTAGTTAATGTTCAGAGCAGTTGGGAGAACTCTTCTCCCCACCCCCCCCCCCCCCCCCCCCCCCAATAATTAGTTTTATTGCAGTCATGGGATCTCCCCCCTGACCAGGTAGAGAGGGCCCCAGTTCAACGTCTCACCTAGGAGCTGGCATCCTTGGTAGTGTAGAATTCCCTCAACACTGCAGCGGAATGCCAGCCGAGGTTATATGATCAAGTTTCCAGTTAGGTTCTTCAGCACGAGCCATTAATTCATAGTTTCTCCCACTGATAAAATGCATGGTTCAGTTCATCTCAGCATTTCTGCATGCCAGCCTGTTCATTGTTTAGCGATGATCTGTCTGAATATATAACGCTCCAGTCTTCGAATCATGTCTTTATAAAATAAGCAGAAAAGGTCATCAACCAGGCTGGAGGAGTCAATAAATGATGTAAAAGCTCCGGATCAAAGGAGGTTCCTAATTTTTGCTCCTGGTTGCTGTCTCCCCCCCTTTGAAGAGTGGAGCAACAATCAATCTGCTGGAGGAACTCAGAGGATCAAGCAGCATCTGTGGGGGGGGGGGGGGGGGGGGGGGGGGGGGAGGAATTGCCAACCCTACATCAGGACTGCGAGTGGAGAGGGAAGATGAACGGTATCAACAGGAGAGGGGTAGTGGTAAGATTGGGGTTAGTGGGTAATTGGAGAACCAAGGAGGGATGAAGGATGTTCACAGATCATTGAGGGAGGGAGAGGACTGCTTGACCCGCTGAGATCCTACCGTAGTCTGTTTGTTTGTAGCTCGCTATTCCTTGGTGTCTCTACGGAGAGAGTGGTAATTTTGGAGGACTTGTACCATGGATGTGCTGAGACATGAGGCATGGATGTCCAAAAGGGGGTGAATGTGCATGAACGAGAAAGGTGGTATATTTTCAGAAGGCTTTCGACAAGGTCCCACACAAGAGATTGGTATACAAACTTAAAGCACATGGTATTGGCGGTTCAGTATTGATGTGGATAGAGAACTGGCTGGCAGACAGGAAGCAAAGAGTAGGAGTGAATGGGTCCTTTTCAGGATGGCAGACAGTGACTAGTGGGGTGCTGCAAGGCTCAGTGCTGGGACCCCAGCTATTTACAATATATATTAATGATTTGGACAAGGGAATTAAATGCAACATCTCGAAGTTTGCGGATGACACGAGGCTGGGGGACAGTGTTAGCTGTGAGGAGGATGCTAGGAGGCTGCAGGATGACTTGGATAGACTGGGTGAGTGGGCAAATGCATGGCAGATGCAGTATAATGTGGATAAATGTGAGGTTATCCACTTTGGTGGCAAAAACAGGAAAGTAGACTATTATTTGAATGGTGACCGATTAGGAAAAGGGGAGATGCAACAAGACCTGGGTGTCATGGTACACCAGTCATTGAAAGAAGGCATGCAGGTGCAGCAGGCAGTGAAGAAAGCGAATGGTATGTTGGCATTCATAGCAAAAGGATTTGAGTACAAGAGCAGGGAGGTTCTACTGCAGTTGTACAGGGTCTTGGTAAGGCCACATCTGGAGTATTGCGTACAGTTTTGGTCTCCTAATCTGAGGAAAGACATTCTTGTCATAGAGGGAGTAAAGAGAAGGTTCACCAGACTGATTCCTGGGATGGCACGACTTCCATATGAAGAAAGACTGGATAGACTCGGCTTGTACTCACTGGAATTTAGAAGATTGAGGGGGGATCTCATAGAGACTTACAAAATTCTTACGGGGTTGGACAGGCTAGATGTAGAAAGATTGTTCCCGATGTTGGGGAAGTCCAAGACAAGGGGTCACAGTTAAGGATAAGGGGGAAGTCTTTTAGGACCGAGATGAGAAAATCATTTTTCACACAGAGAGTGGCGAATCTGTGGAATTCTCTACCACAGAAGGTAGTTGAGGCCAGATCGTTGGCCATATTTAAGAGGGAGTTGGATGTGGCCATTGTGGCTGAAGGGATCAGAGGGTATGGAGAGAAGGCAGGTATAGGATATTGAGTTGGATGATCAGCCATGATCATATTGAATGGCGGTGCAGGCTCGAAGGACCGAATGGCCTGCTCCTGCACCTAATTTCTATGTTTCTATGCTTCTATATTGATGGGGTGAAATGTAGGGTAAGAGGAGGTTTGTGAGAGAGCAGGAGGACTGAGTGATTTGTTTGTGTGCTAACTATTCGGTATTTTCCATTTAATATAATTTCAAATTTCCAGGCATGTCTGAGAAGTAACAGCTAAGCTGAATAAGGAGGTACAAGGAACTGAAGATGCTGGTTTACGAATGAAAGCTGAATAACTTGTCTTTATATTTTGGGTTAAGTCTCCTGTTTGTGTGGAGGGAGGGTGAGTGGGTCCCCATTGCTGGGAGCTGTGAGAAACTGCTTAAAATCTAATTGTAGCTAATTTCCCACCATGTCAACGTAAACCTTTAGGGTGCCGGCTCTTGATGCACTGATGAAGGGTTATTTCTTTTAAAAAATCGAAGCGAGTCACGGACTCCAGCAGTGGTACATGCCAGCAAGTGATTCTCCCCCTCGCTCACTTCTCCTCCCTGTGGTGCTAATTGCCTCTCACGACTGAAACAGGATTGAATGCAGATGTTTCCTTTGAACATCTCTGCTGCATGTTTGAGCTGACAGTAATTATCACATCCTCAGCCTCTGCCTCCCGCAGGGTGCTGAGGGGGTTGAATGTCTCTGGTGGGACATTCGCACACGGCACATCCTGTCTCACCTGCCTGCCTGTCTCCTCGATGCACATCTGCGGCAGGTGTACTGTTGGGGACGGGGTTTCAGACCATTCCGCAGACCACTCCCTTGTGAATGTGTCATTTATCGTGTGAGAACACCCCGATTAACAGTCTAATGCTTCTGTGAACCAAGATGCTGGATTGAGATTTAGATAGCACAGAAGTACAGCGCTGGAGACATGGATGTCCGAGAGGGGGTGAATGTGCATGAACGTGAAAGGTGGTATATTAGTCTTTATATAGTCCACACAAGGCTCCTCCACCCTTCCTCATCTCTCACCACCATTAATGGTGTGTTTTGAGTTGGAAACTGTATGAAGTAGGAACAGGAAGATGCCGTTCTATCCCTAGGACTCCTTCAACCATATCTTGGCCAATCATCCACCTCAAAGACATTTTTTCCTGCCCTATCCCTGATTGCCCTAATATCTGGAAATTTTGAATATATTCAGGGTAGAGAATTTCAAAGTTTTGCGCTCCTTTAAGTGGTGGTGCTTTTCCTTGCAGCCCTGAATGGCCTTGATTCTAGATATATTTCACCAGGGGAAACATCCTCCTCACAGTTGCCCTGTCAAGCACCCTAAAATGTTATGTATTTTTAATTGATTTTGCCACTTTGGAGAATAATGGTCTCTTTCCTAAATATTCCCACTGGTGAAAGCATTCCATGTCCTCTCATTCTCATCTCTTATGACAGGCCCAGTATCCAATCAAACAAGCTGATGCACCCTTTTATAGCAAGTATATCTTTTAATCAGACAAAAACATGTGCCCAGAACTGCAGGTGTGGTCGCTCCTGTATGTATAATTGGTGTCAACCAGTTTTATTCCGGGACTCACATCCTCTAGGATAATTTGCCTTCCTATTGGCTTATTCCATTTGCCTGCCAGGTGACTTGTAGTCATCAAGACTTGTCAATCTCTCACCATTTTAAAAATAATAACACAGCATTTCTGTTTATGGATAACCGTACAATTTTTCATGTCACATTTCACCTACCAAATTGTTGTGCACTCACTATGCTTGCTTATACCCCCTTGATTTTATATCCACAGCTGTATTCATCTTCCAACTTAGCCTTGGTCTCATTTAGTCCCCCTGAACCAACTTTGTTTAGTTTAGAGGTACATAGAATCAGGCCCTGTAGCCCACCAATTGCACGCTGACTACCGATTATCTGTTTGCACTTGATCTCTGTTATCCCACTTTCTCTTGCACATCATACACATTAGGGGAAATTGTATCCAATGAACCTATGAATCTGTGTGTCTTTGGGATGTGGGCGAAAATCCACGCAGTCACAGGGAGAACATACAAATTCCACACTGACAGCACCGGAGAACAGGATCCAGCCCAGTACTGAGACAGTAACACCATTTTGAAGAAGATAAAATAAGCTTATGAGGCTGCAGGGAGGAGGGGGAGAGGGGGGGGATGCCTCTTGTGGGATAAAACCGGGGTGACCATGGGGATGAGCTTAAACGATGGTATCTGGGCAGCAAGTGAGTGGGAGCAGTTGGAGAGCGAGAACATAGACAAAAGAATTTATAGATGCAAGAGACTGCAAATAATGGAATCTGGAGCATAAAATAAACTCCTGGAGGACCTCAGCAGGTCAACCAGCCCCAGTGGAGTAAAGAATTGTCAACATTTTAGGTCGACACTCTGCATCGGGACTGAGCAGTTGGTATGGGACTGGGCATGCTGGATGGGAAGGTTGTAAAATGCAGAGCAGGTGAAGACGCCTGGCTGCTCAGGCTGGGCATGTCCCCCGCTCCCAGAGTTAAAGAAAACTGGCTGAGCTTGCCATCTGGTCTTCCTGCTTTGCCATTTACAACTTCATCATTCTGTCTACGTTCTTGCCCTTCAACTGCTTCCATTCACTCATGGACCTGTTTGCAGTTTATCCCCACGGGCACCTCAGTTTATTACCCTCCCTGCACATTAACAAGCTTCTATCTCCTTCCTAATCTCAGACGTGAAACAATAGCTTGGTTTCAAAGAAATTTTTAAAGAAGGAACTGCAGATGCTGGAGAATCGAGGGTACACAAAAGCTGGAGAAACTCAGCGGGTGCAGCAGCATCTAAGGAGCGAAGGAGATAGGCGACGTTTCGGGTCGAAACAATAGCTTGGTTTCTCTTGCTCCCAGTGCAGCCTGAGTATTTGCGGCATTTTCTGCTTTCATTTTAGAATGCAAGTGGAAAGATTGTTTAAAAGCTTTGTTAATGTATACCGCCCCAGACAGAAAATATTTATTGCTTGCTGGAACTTCTGTGGTTGCAGATGTAGGTGGAAAAAACAATGTGTGTCCAGCAAAATTAGATAAATCAAACCTCATGTCAGGCTGCATCTGCAGAAAGCAGAACAGTTAATGTTGCAAGGACAGACCCCTTGTAAAGGCCTGCTTTGAAAGGTCTTGGATCTCCACTCTCCACAGGTGCTGTTTGACCTACTGAGTGCTTTCAGAATTTTTTGTTTGTTTCAGATTCTCAGCATCTTGAAGTTTTTTTTAAGTCTCAGTCTTGAGGTTTAGGTTGATTCACTGGGAAAATTACCACTGTAAAACTCTACTTCCCAGAGAGCATCGGGTAAAGGACCAATGAAGATGTTTCAGACAGACAGACAGACACGCAGACAGACAGACACACACACACACACTTCTATTTTGGCTCTTCCCTTGGGGAATAGTGCAAAGTAAAAGATGGATTTACAGGCAATTGAAAAGTCTGACAGACAGTGATAAACCTCCTGCTATTGGCAGCAACAACCTTCACTGGGTGGCACAGTGGCGCAGCTGGTAGAGCTGCTGCCAGAGACCCTGGTTCTATCCCAACCTCGGGTGCTGTTTGTGTGGAGTTTGTATGTTCTCTCTCTCTGACCGTGTATGTTCTTCAGGGAGCTCTCGTTTCCTCCCACATCCCAAAGCCGTGCGGGTTTGTAGGTTAAGTGGCATCTGTAAAAAATTGCCCCTAGTGGAATGGATGTGTAAGTGAGATAACATAGAAAAGGTGACCGATGGTCGAAGGGCCTGTTTCCAGGCTATATCTCGAAACTAAACTAACTGAAAGAACAGATAACCCTACAGGACGAGTAGCTTTTATGGGCATGGGAGCAAAAGGTAGAGGTATAGCCACCAATTCTTCATGCTTGAGGTTCTTACTGAAGCACCAGTTGCCGGCACTGCACCCTACACCGTCTGATCAGAGGGGGGATTATACCTGTCATAATTAGCTTGCTCATTGTTCTGTTCGTTTGTTGCGGAGGGTCCCATTTGGCATGACCTGTGCCTCTGCAGATAGCACTGTCTCTCTGAAAATCTGTTGCGTTTAGCATGTGGCTGGTTGCAACTCGGATTTCTGTGTCACCATGAAGAACACCGCCCACCTCCTGGCGAATAACCAACAAACACACCCCTCTCCTTTTTCCTCTGCTCTTCCCTGTGCCCCATCTCTCCCACAGTCCACTCATCCCTTTCCCCATTCTCCCCCACACACCCTCCATCTCCTTCCAACTACAGCCCTTCACCTGGCTTCATATTTGGAGCTCTACAGCCCTTCTAACCTGCTAGGTTTGGGAAATGGTGGTCTGTATCATTCCCGATTAAACATGTATTGGCTGTTGATACCAATGCTCCTGGCTGTGGAATTCTTGCCCTAAAAACCTCTTCAATGTTCAACCTTTTTCTTTCTTTCAAGATGCTGCTTAAAATCTACCTTCTTGATCAAGTCCAATGGAATCCAAACTTTCCAATGAACAGGTTTTTTCAAGCCCCACCGTTGCAACAAATAGCTATGGTGATTCAAAGCAACGGCCACCACCACAATCGGAAGGCAATTAATAATCGTCAGTAAACGCCACGCATGTGTGGAGTGTCCCAAGCTTTACTACATTTTTTTAAAGATGGCTTTCCTGTGTTCGTTTTTGCAGAATGATGTTTAGTTATTGTCAGCTCAATATGTTACACCCACAAACTTCAGGACATTTGATTTTCAAGGTTTGCAGGGTGACAGGGAAGATGTCGAGCAACAGCACAGCCAGTATATCTCAGGCCAGGAAAGCAGTGGAGCAGCTGAAGATGGAAGCTTGTATGGACAGAATGAAGGTAAGTGTCAATTTCTGAAGCAAATGTAGAAGTATTTAATACTCTTGAGATAGTCTGTGGGTAAAACAGCAGATAGTCATTCTGTTGATTGACTGGGAATGGAGATATGGGGGAATCAGCATTAAACTGTTCAAACCCCATAATTTCCTGAGAATATGCTTGCGTTTGAGAATGCTTGGACCCAAGTATGGTCTCTTGGATCAGTTTCAATCGCCTAGGTGGACAGCAAGGACCAGAGACGTTACTTGTAATTTGCTGGAGTTCTGCCTTTCCTAGGAGACTGAGTGACAGAGATGGTGAGCAGTCACTTGACAGGATGCGTAATGCATTAGAAATAATCACATTCACCATCTGGTCTTTACCTGCCCATCATTATTGTAATTCCAGCCTATTTCCTACTCACCAATACTGGCATCTTTTATGCTTCCACTTGTTCTCTACCTCACATACCACCATCATCCACCCATTGAAATGTTTCAACTCCCAACCTCTAAAAAACCTCGAAGATTCTCCTCATTCCTCGTGACCCTCTCTACCTCCTCTAACTCTCCACCGCTTGCTACTCCTCCATATTGCAGTACTTATGGCTGAATTAGAGTCATAGATTCATGGAGGGATACAGCAGAGAAACAGGACATTCGGTCCAGAGAGTCCAAGCTGACCATCAATTTATTAATCTTAAACTAATGCCATTTTATTTTCCCTGAGTTCTCATGAACCCCTCCCCCAGAGTCTACCCCTCACCCACAGAGCAGGGGCAATCTCCAGTAGCCAGTTAACCCACCGACCCTCAAGTCTTTTGGAAGGGAGAGGAAATTAAAACACCCACGTGCCACAGGTGTAGAACATGCAAACTCTAAACAGTCAGCACTAGAGATCAGGATTGGACCCAGGATGCTGGAACTGTGAGGCAGTGGCTCTACCTGGTGTGCCACTGTACCACCTTTATTATTAGCCACAGGATGGTTTGGTTGTCTGGGCTCAGTGTAACATTGATACCAGCAGGTATTGAACGTATTCTTGTAGAGAGTTGTGAATCTGTGGAATTCTCTGCAACAGAAAGCAGTGGAGGCCAATTCACTTGATGTTTTCAAGAACGAGTTATATTTATTTCTTAGGGCTAACGGAATCAAGGGATATTGGGGGAAAAAGCAGGAACTGGGTACTGATTTTGGATGATCAGCCATGATCATATTGAATGGCGGTGCTGGCTCGAACGGCCGAATGGCCTTCTCCTGCACCTATTTTTTTTGTTTCTATATCCTCACGTGACTAAGTTATGAAGCCTTATTTCCCCTTTTCAACTGGTTATATAATTCACAATCAGGAATGTTCGAAGTGAAGTGAGGACAAAACATTTTTTAATGACCATACAATTTTGCTCTTGGGTGTTAGTTGTTAGCAGTGGGTCAAGGCGTGAATCTTTAACCGCTGGACATTGCAAAGCGATCCTGGGGGATTGTCAAACCAAAAGGTGGCCAGAGACGGAAAGCAAAACTGACAGCTGTGTTAGATACAAAGAGCAGGAGGACCAGTGATTCACAGGGTTCATTCCCTCTCTTGTTTAGATGGTAATGACACAGCATTTAATGATATATTACTCATGATCATATATCCTACATCAAGCTACGGCTCCATGCAGACATTTTAATATAATGGTACACCCACCAGGCAATTGAGCATGGTGAGAAAATAATCTCAATAGCATTTCAGAACGCCTCATTAACCCTGCCCGGCTGTTTAAAAAAGACTAAATAATGAGATTTTAAAGCCATCTCTTAGCTTTGTAATGTTGAAATTCTCCGAAAAAGGCAGCAAACAAATTAATTAGACCCTTTCACGCCACCAGAAATCGACACTGCCCGTGATGCTGCTTTTTATTTGAATTGTGTGACTGTCCCAGGTGCTGGGAGCCTTTGATCTGCTCCCATTAGGAGCTGATAGATTGTTATTATCAGATGACAATGGAACCAGGAACGGGACGGTTGCAAAATAGATGCTTTAAATGGGCAGCACAGAAAGCTGCATCCTCTCAGGAAAACCAGGCACCGTGATAGTTTCAGCAAGGTTTCTCTGCTGTCACTGAGGCTTCCAGGATAATTACATAGCACTCTTCGGAATTCACACAGGCATTTCATCTGCAATCCTGATCTTCCTGAGTAGAGATGTGGGCACGGCATCAGGAAAGCACAATTACTAAGCAATACATCATCTGATTTCTTGATTTTATGGGGCATGACTAATGTGAATGGACAGCCTATCCACCATTTCATGCATCGCTTGGAAGACTAACCTTCTGCATTTTACACTGAGAGTCAGTGGTGTTTTACACCCAGGCATCACCCGGCTACTCAAATTTTAAAATGTTATACTGTGTTCAAAAAGGAATTTACCCCACCCCCTCTGCAGTCTCCCCCACCTCTACAAGCTTCCATCTCCCTTTAATCTCCTACCTTGTTTCTTCTCTATTACCCCTCCTGCTCTAACCCTCCTCCAGCTCTGCACTCCTCCCTCTCCCTGAAATCCCCTCCAGCTTTGCACTCCTCCATCTGCACAAGCCCCTCTAGCCCTACACTACCTCTCTCAATAGCCCCTCCAGCCCCTGGACCCTTTGCTCTCAGTAACTCTTTACCTAGCTGTCCTTGTCTCTATAACTCCTTCTGGCCTGATAACCCTCCCTCTCTCTATATTCTCTCTTCCAGCCACCAAACTGCAATACAAAACAATACAATACGGTTTTATTCGTCACATTGCACATAAAGTGCAAGTGAAATGAATTTGCCCTGCTACCCCTGCTTTGCACCCTTCTCCAACTTTGAACCATCTGTGATCTTAATCTTTCTCCAATTCTAGCCTTATGCACAGACCCAATTTTCTTTGCTCCAATATTGAAAGGCTTGCCTCAGGTGCCAAAATCATACCTTTTGGAATTGCCTCTCTGAACCTTTCCTCATGCCTTTCTTCCTTCAATGTGCTCTATGACCTCCTCGTTAAACCTTCTGTTCACCACTCCCAATATCCCCTTGTGAAGTCCAACATCTATTTATTCCCAGTCTGGTAGTGCGTAAAATAGTCGTCCGTGACCATGACGTTGCCCCTTCGAGATACTAGAAGGATCTTTAAATAAAGCATTTTAATGACAAGAAGTGAACAGTAACACTACTGGCTGTATGTTTTTGACCAAAAAAATGGCAAAGCGGGAGGTGCATACGCGCGCACGCACACACACATATGTATATATGTGGATGTATATCTGAGAAGTAAAAACCATTATACTGTAGGTTTATTGCTACCCTACAAATCAATTGATTCAATAAACACAGGACATAAGGTACAGAATTCTCGTTGTGCTTTCAGGGGAACCTTTAAGCCTGTGCATGACAGGACTGCCATGAGAGGATGGAGTTCCACGTTTAGTTTTGAGGAATGTAACTGGAATTATAGATCATGGGAGTGAGGATATTTTGGTGGTTTTGCTTTAGTTTGTGATACGCCGCAGAAACCGGCCCCTCAGCCCACCGAATCCATGCCAACCAGTGGTCTCCACACACTAACACTATCCTACACACACTAGGGACAAATTACAATTTTACCAAACCAATTAGCCGACAAACTTGTACGTCTATGGGAGGAAATCAGAGTTTCCAGGGAAAACCCACGCAGGTAGCAGGGAGAACACAATCTCCATACAGACAGCCCCCAGTCAGGATCAAACCCGGGGCTCTGGCGCTGTAAGGCAGCAACTCCACCGCTACACCACCATTGTGGTTGTGATCAAAAGTTAACTCAAAGTTTGCGATTTACGGAAAAAGGAGAAGTAGACTTCGAGTGAAAATG
This sequence comes from Okamejei kenojei, assembly GCA_035221665.1. Lineage (NCBI taxonomy): Eukaryota > Metazoa > Chordata > Chondrichthyes > Rajiformes > Rajidae > Okamejei > Okamejei kenojei. Next base: position 26,223,685 of record CM069135.1, on the reverse strand, counting down.
ATCATTTAGGGGACTGGCCAATTTTCCAAAACAGATTTGCTTTTAAAAATGCGACAAGAAACACAAAAATAGAGCAGTGAGAAGCATTCCAGGATAAATGTGATGAGTCAGCAAGCATGCTCCTCCAAGAAAAAGAGCGGATTGCAGAATCTAGACCATTTGCATTTTAAGTTTCATTAAGGAAAAAAAAAATGTTTGTTGGTTAACAAGAAAGAAAGCTGGAGAATATCGGATGATCAGTGCACGGTAAAGACATGAGACTACAGATGCTAGAATCTGGAGCAAAGAACAAGCTGCTGGGGAGAAAGGTTTTAGGTTGAAACCTTGCATAAAGTGATAAAAGGATTTCATTATGGAGATGTTTTAGAGATTGTATTTGGACAGAGGAATCAAGAAAGGCAATGAATGGTAGGATTCAGAGATGGGTTGGGGACAAGGGATTCGGGAGCGTGTATCCCGATATTTAGTTTACAGATACAGTTTGGAAACAGGTCTCTCGGTATCTTCCAGCGATCACCCTCACACCACTTCTATCCTACACACAAGGGGCAATTTACAGAAGCCAATACTAAACAACAAACCTGCATGTCTTTGGAACATGGGAGGAAACCGGAGCACCCGGGGAAAACCTAGGTGGTCACCGGGAGAATGTACTAACTCGTACAGACAGCACCCGTGGTCAGGATTGAACCCAGGCCTCTGGCACTGTTACGCAGCAACTCTACTGCTGTGTCACTGTGCTGCCCAAGTAGAAGGTAGTGCGACAATGAAAATGATGATTAAGGGGGATACAGAATCATTTATTAGACAAGGCACTGAATATAAGAGCTGGGATTTCATGCTGTAAGTGTGAAAACCACTTGTTAGGCTACAGCTAGAGTGCAGTGTACAGCTTTAGTTTTCTGGGGTAGGCTATGAGACATTTAACAGAGAAGATCTACAAAGATGTTGCCTGGGGCAGAGAAATAGTTCCGCTGAGATTATTTTGGACTACTAGAGGATACAAAAAAATAACAGATTGAAAATAGTGAATAAGATCGACTTAACTTTGTCAGCAAAGAGGTCAATTGCTAGAAATCAATACTTGGGGCATAGATTTGTCATAGGCAGTAGGATTAGAGGGAAATATTTTTGCTGAATCTCAAACCTGAAAGAAATAAACTACTTGTTTCGAAAGCATTTGAGTGTGTCACCATGTTGAGAGAACTTGTACTTAATCGCCTAGATCCCTCTGCTGTACCACACTCGCAAGGGCCCTATTGTTCATTGTGAACATCCTGCTCTGTCCACCAATTAAATCACTATAGGATGTCAATAAACTGGAAAAGATGCAGAAAATATTACGAGATGTTACCAGATCTGGAAGTTTGAGGCATCAGGGGAGCCTGGATAGGCTGGCTCTTTTTTCACCGGATGGTGGGAGGCCGAGGAAGACTATAGAGAGATTTATAAAATCGTGAGGTGGATAAAAAAAGGTGATTAATCACAGTCCTTTCCCCAGGGTATGGGGAGTCTAAAATTAAACGGCATAGGTAGGTAGTAAGAGGGTAAAGATTTCAAAGGGATCTGAGAAGCAACTTTTTCTACATCTATAGAATGAGCTGCCAGAGAGACTGGTAGTGGTGTGTATCATTATGACATTTAATAAATAGTTGGGCAGGTACATGAATAGTAAAGATTTGGAGGGATAAAGGCCGGGCAAAGGCAAGTGGGACCAGCTCGGTTAGGCAACTTGATCAGAGAGGATGAATTGGATTGAAGGGCCTGTTTCCATGCTATGTGGTTTCATGACTATAAAAGTTATAATGGAACATGAGCCAAGTTTATATTTGTGTTCTTTTTAATTTAACCCTAGGTTTGGTATCACAAGTGGGCTATATTAACGGGGAACTTTTTTTTCTCCCGAGGAATATATCAGGCAGGTAAAATTGAACCTAATGGTTGATTTTTCTTTGACCCGCTGTAGGTGTCAAAGGCATCAGCTGACCTGATGGCTTACTGCGATGCTCACCTCAGGGATGACCCACTCATCGCCCCACTGCCCGCCTCGGAGAACCCCTTCAGGGAGAAGAAGTTTTTCTGTACCATCCTCTGACAACGTGCAACTAAGTGGGCAGTGAGGTGGGATATACTGTGTCCAAACAGAGGAACTGTAGATGTTGGGAGTGTCACTTGTGCATGCTGTGATTATTGCACCTATCCTAGAGGAATAAACTTACTAAGTGTTTTGTGTTAATCATTATTTTGATGACACAGTGTCGTGTCAGTTCAGAAAAGTTTTTTTTTTAAGAATTTAGATGACTTTTTCTAACTGGACCCTTGTGTTTTGTATATTAAATATAAAATCTTAAAGCACAATCCATTTGGTGGTGACAGGGAAGAATGGCTTTGGGGAGAAGACAAGTATAGCCATTCTATTTTTGATGATTGTACATAGTGAAGGTAGACTGAATTTACCCAATCTCAACAGTATTGAAGTTCCATGTAAAGGGACATATTAAGAAATGTTTACCATGAAACCAACTATGATGCAGGAACAAAAATAACTTGTTTTTATAGGAAATTATATTTTGCTCTTCGAAAACAAATCTAATATCCTAATTTATCTGGCCACAACTTTGAAATGCTTCCTTATCTAAAAATATTGCCAAGTTAAATACATTAATCAATGTATATTCCATTGGTTGGGGCTTGAATCTATGTCCAGAATCCCAGCTGTATTTAATAAGGAATTTACTAAATGGAAAATGGTATACAGGTGTTATGCTCTTTGTGAGGTCCTTGTACTCTTCATCACATTCTGATGACAAGTCCTCCCGTTCTTTTTTCCATTCTGTGCTCTTCACCTCAATAACTGCATGTGGTAACAGATTTCACATCTCAGATTAAACAACGGAAGAAGAGGGAACTCCCTGCTGGATTTATTAGCCACTGTATTGTATTAATGATCCTTATTTTTGGTGTCCATTGAAAGTGGAAACCATGCACCAGGTCCACTTTTTTTCCAAAAGAACACAGGCCTTTCTTTGTACTTAAAGCGACTGCATACTTGAAGAACGTCAGCAGATATCTGAACCGGGGAACAACCTTGAGCGAGGTTTCTTGCCAAATGGGATGTGGCCTCACTATTCAGTCAGGATTACTGATGAGTTTTGAATATTCCATCATAGCAGAGTGAAGCAAAATTGCGATCACCTAAATTACCCTCCTTTTTTGCAGAGAAGTGATTTTTGGTGATTTCTGCCCGGTGCTTTTTAAAGTATGGAGTGAAGGACACAAGTGTGAGCCTTGTGAAATGGAAATGAGAGAAACTTGAAATCAGGAATGCTGAAATCAAATCAAGTATCTTAGTCATCATTCATAAAATGTATCTCCATTAGTTATTTAATATGTAATACAATAAGGATAATTTAATATAAATGTGAGTCAGTATTGACCAGTTCATTATGGGATTCTTTGTAGTTGGGATGCTGTCACTTCATGATCGCTCAATCAAAGAGAAGGTTTTCTCAAATGCTGAGTGGGGTGCAAAGAATCAAAAATGTGCCGAACATATTTTCAAATAAAGTATCCATTGGACTTTTGTTTACATTATTGGTATCTGTAATATTTCCTGAACTAAGGAGACATTATAGAGTTAACCTCAATGGTGCACAGGATGTTTGAGAGTGCAGCTTTGCAAAATTTAGTTTAAAATGTAGTGCTGAAGCAGATTCTGGTCTTTACCTCAATACAAGTAGGTTGTTAATTCTTTCAAAGGTGAACAGAGATATTACTGTACTGATCCTTGATGTCAGGATAAATATATGAAGACAAAAGCAAAGAACGACATTCATCGAGGAAAATATTTGCTGTATCTTATTCCCTAACTAGATCATGGATGAGTAAGAACAGATAAGTAACTAAAGGTTTTGTCAAACTATGGTTTTAAAATGAGTCATGGATGAATTAAAATGTTTGGACAGAGGAGGGAATTCCAGAGCTAGGAATTCAGAGGTATTGGTTTACGCGAAAGATGATTATCAGCTGGAATGGGTTAGAGTCAAACTGCTGGTCAGCTAAGGAACAACTGGATGCTTCAAAGGGAGGATAGACAGGCTGGTATTCTGCAAGCAGATATGTGTAATAGCCCATGGGACTGCTTTCCACAAAAATGATCTTGTGATGTTGGTTGCATCTCAAAAATTAATAGGAATACATCAAACATATGATAATAAAATGTACAATTTTGAGTTCATCACAATTGCACTGTAAATTTGAATGTCAAATATAAATTGATTAAAAATTAATTCCAGTGTTTAACTTTTGATGTGTCACTCAATAAACCTCACATTACAGAAAGTCAATCAACATTTGGCTTCCTCTCCCTTTGATATTTTTCCATTTTGTTTTACCCTGTTTCAACTATTGAAATGCTTTTTGAAAATGTACTTAAAGGGGAAATGTAGTTTGCCAAGTTATCACCTGCTTTGAGAATAATGAAGAGGCAGATGCTGACATTTCATTGTTTTTTCTTGGTCATGTCATGTTTCATTGTTGTTCATGTTCAAAACTAGAGGCAGACTTGGAACAAGCATCTCGGTGCAAAAATGAAAAATAAAATGTAAATAAATGGTTGCCAACTTTCTAGGATTGTTCTGCAATTTCTATGATTTAAAGTTTAATCTCATCAGTGCCAGCGAGCTATAATCCAAGAAAAAAATAATCACAGTCCATTGAGAAAACTTGCTTCCATTATTCTCATTTAAAAAAACCCCATTATCTCTGAAGGTATTAGAGATGGGAGGGGTTAGACTGTTTGAATGGACTGGGGAGTTGAAAGCAAATGTTCTGCGATTAATCTTTCAGGAACAGTCCAACCAGAGTTGGTGAGCTGTGGTAATGAGGGCCTTGAAATATGTCTTAATGATCGAGGGGAAAAAAATCTATGGCTGTAATGTTTTCTTTAATTGTGAAGAAAACAATAAATGTAATGACTCTCTGTATGGGGAGGATGTCCTGAGTTCATTGCCCATCACCCTACATCAAGGATTTTTGTTCACAAGATAATTTGGCCATGTTCATTCATCTCTACCCCACTGAACCATCAGGTTAATTAATAAATGATTCCATGACTTTCTCATCCAGTAGTCTGCATGTCCTGAGCAGTGCATGCAGAATTATTTTTACAGATTTGTCTTAAAATTACTACTCAGAACAGCCATCCTTTTTTCCTACAATGGTTTAATTTGTGCTTTCCATTCCCTAAACCATTATGTATTTCTGTATCAGCTCATTACTTGGACACCTTTTTTCCATGCTGAATGACACACATTTCTCTGGTGTTTTCTTGTATCTCAGATGACACCAGAGATTAGGTATCTGGCCCTTCTCTGCACAGCATGACGTCTTTGAATTTCTCATTGATGATGAATATACATGGTACCACCAATAAGGTCTGTCTAGGAGTATGCTACTCTTTCAGAAATGAAGACTCCATTTGAAAAAACAATTTCCTCATAATCATCCGTTTTAAAATCCACATGTATGAGAAGTGACTGAGACAATCTTGAAACTGCAAATTTCTGTCTTTTAACATTTTAAAACGTGATTATTTTTAAGCATGTGTTAAATCACACTTTAAACTCTTGCTTTAACGTGCTGAATTACTTCATACCCTGGTACATTTAAACCCCAATTTTGAAATATGTTTTAACACTAAAAAAATCTCATGTTCAGTATATTTCTAATGATGTGTCAGTCTCATTTTTTTTAAATATGGAACATTTCTCATGAGTAGCACATTTGTTTTCTGTGGCCAATTTTCTCACCTTTGCAAAGATCAAAGTCAAAAGAGTTTATTGTCATGTGTCCCTGACAGGTCACTGAAATTATTTATTTGCATAGCACAACAGAACATAGTAGGCATTGACTACAAAGATATAGTAGCTGTCTAGCAAAGTGCTCTTTATGACAAGCTGGTAGTGAGTGCCAATGAAACATTCAACCAAATGTTACCTTAAAATGTACACAACTTCCACAGCGGAGCGTACATTTGGTAGGAGTATGGTTATTGGAGTTCTTGATGGGATCAAAGAATGATTACACAAGTGTCGGCAAAGCTGATTTTGCTATACGTAACCCTGGAACATTGGAGATGATTATGGTATTCGAAAGGCAAGGCAGCAGGAAGACATCAACCACAAGCCCTTTCTCTGATAAGTAAATATTTGTTATTGGTTTATTATAACGTGTACCAAGATACAGTGAAAAGCTTTTGTTTGTATGCTATCCATACTGTAACTAATATTCCTGGCTGACAATCTGTTGCCTATTTTGTGTTCCTACCCCATAACTAGTGACTGCTTGATGTGAAACTCACCACATTGACTTTCTAGACAGTGATAAACTGTGTGTTGATACTTTATCTTCAGCCAGGGAACTTTGTATTGAATGGGTTTCAATATTTGCAGTTCTAGTAATGTAATCCAAATAATCTCCAAACCATTCAGGGAAGGCCATAGGTCACCTGCAACTCTCCAGCCAAATTAGCAGCAGCCAATCCAAGTTGAATATGTTGGGATACCACCTCAATAATTTGGAGTTTTAAATTCTTTGAAACAGCAACTGGGGCACTAAGCCTTTGAAGTGTGCCTCCTTGCATCTTGTAAACTTGTTTCAAATACCATTTCCCCAACACAGGCTGTCATTGAGTTACTTTTATCAGTTGCTGCCTTGAACCCATGGAGTCCTTGTGGTAAGTGTGTTCAGGAAAAATTGTGGTCCACGGTATTTAGGCATTTCACCCGGTAGCAATGAAGGAAAGGAGAATGTGCATTCAGTGAGTTGGACGAGACTTGGAGGTCATGTTTCCAAGTTTCCACTGTCCTAGTCAGATTAGAAAGTGGTGGCCAGTTTTGGGAGGTTCTGGCAAAGATTGTTATTGTATCACTGGTAGATAAAACACAGTGTAGTAGCAATAGAGGGAGTTGTGTAGGAAAGAACTGCAGATGCTGGTTTACATCAAAAATAGACACAAAAATGCTGTTGTAACTCAGCGGGACAGGCAGCATGACACAAAATGCTGGATTAAGGGTTTCGACCCGAAACATCAACCATTCTATCCAGAGATGCTGCCTGTCCTGCAGAGTTACTCCAGCATTTTGTATCTATAATAGAGGGAGTTGATGTAGAATGGACAGAATTGAGTCCTTGTGGTTAAGAAGAGTGCAATCCCAAGTCACAATGTGTGTGTTTACACAGGAGGTTTAAGGTAACCAAAATACCCCAAAGTAATTTGCTGCAAGGAGATAAGAAAAAACTGAATTGGGATAAAACAAATTTACCATGTGCTGCATGCATATCTGTGAGAAATGTGCCAAGTCTGCTTCCCTTTGTTTATTTTGATAACTTTGTGAAGAGCACTGATATATTAAAGTACATTCCCGGGATAAAGGTGAAACTTTGTAAATCCTGTTATCACTCTTCCTGGGAGAATATGCTGCACTTACATTGGGTGCAGATGAAACGCACTGTTGTAAGATAAACATTGTATTTAGCCTCAACATGTTAGTTTTACATTGTACTCTGAGAAAATATATTAGAAAAATCAGGTGCAAACCTTAGTTTGTTACATCATGACTCAGATGAGCAAATTGGTTGGTGCTTTTGTTTATTTCCTGTTTGGTGATTAGTAAAGATTATGAAATTATTAAAGAGATATTCAGTTGTCACACTTGTTGTTTATTTCTTTCTTCTTCTTGGTTTCTTGGTCCTCCAAAATATTCAAAATCTTCGTGAAGGGAACATTCATAAAGCTCCTTTCCCAACCTCAGAACATCTCAATGCAATTTACAGCTGATGTAATACTTTTACTGTTGGAACTAAGTTGTGCATGACTGTCTGACCCAAGCCCACTGTAACCTGACCACTTGCATCAGGTTCAGATAGGGTGGCATGTACAATTTGATGAAAGAACCAAGTTTAGATCAGGCTACACAGTGCTGACCCAACTCAGTATTTTATACATCAGGATCAATATTTGTTATTTGATCTTCAAACATTTTTGAAACTAATTTGAACTAGTTTGAAACCAATATTTATTGCACTTGTCATGTATGTAAGAATTACAAACACGGGTCAGGTTTTAATTTTATCTCAGAGCAGAAACACAGCAGCCAGTACGCACGCAACAAAGTCTTCAAGGTCTGGGTTACACCTTTGGGTTTCTGAAATAGTACATGAGCACAGGATTTTCTGATTCTGGGATTCACTTTGGGTCATTTTAGAAAGGATCTATACTTTTTAATTTCTACATTCAAAATCAGGGGAGCCTGATCCTAACCTGCTAAAACAGCCAGTGTCCTCTCACCCAACTACACAATCAAAACTAAAAACCACAGGGAATGCTGGAAATACTCAGTAAGTCAAGCAATATCTATGGAGAGAAAGACATTGTTAAAATTCCAGGCCAATTATCTTGTGTTGAAGCACCAAATAGGTGGGGATGAAGTGAAATTGAGGACTGGTTTGGGACTGAGAGTACTATTGGAGAACAAGGACAAGAGTATGACACAAAGTGCTGAAGCAAGTCAGTGCCCTCAGCATCTCTGGAGAACATGGATAGGTGACATTTCCGTTCGGAAATTTTCTTCAGACTATTCCTGATATATAATCTATCGACTCCCTACACATTAGGGCCAATTGGCCTCAGTAAAAATGGCCCTAATGTATAGAAAGTGGGATTGCATAGAACTAATGTGAATGGGTGATTAATGGTTGGCCGGGGCAGAAGAGCCTGTTTGCATGTGCAGATAGATACAAAATGCTGATGTAACTCATTGGGTCGGACAGCATCTCTGGACAAAAAAAAAGGTGATGTTTCAGGTCTGAAGTAGGGTTCTGACCCAAAACGTAATCTATTCTTTTTCTCCAGAGATGCTGTCTGACCCAGTCACAACAGCATTTTGTGTCTAAAACCAGCATGCGCAGTTCCTTCCTACACTATTTGCGTGCTGTATCTCTAAACTAAGTGTAAAACAAGGCAGAAATCTTGTCCATGAGAGGAGCAGAGCATTTCCCAAGTTCATTTCTACAAGAGTGTTGTGAATTCAAAAGCAATCAAAAAAATAACCAGGAGTTGGAAACTCTTAAATCATTATCAGAGAAGACTCTAATTTTTCGGGTCTGTGGGAATTTTTCATTTCGATAACACCCCAATATAAACATATTCTTACTACAGTTGAAAGACTATCCACGTGAAATGTCCGGTTTCCTTGTCCACCGGCTGCTTTTAATTCAGATTACCAGCATCTGCAGCACCTAGTGAGCACACCTGAAACTACAACTCCCAGAAGCCTCCGCACCGCCCGCGTCTGCGCACAACCTGCGATGGGGAAGCCCGGGCTTCCCAAGAGAAAGTGTGGATTGGCGCCGGGCGCCCCTCAGCCGACGGGCAGGCGAACGCGTGGGTAGCGGGGCTTCCATGGTAATCAATGCGGAGCGCGGCTGTGCTGTGCTGGCGGCGGCCTGCTTCTGCATCGTCGCCGTTACCGTACATTTCGGGCTACGGTTCGACTGCCGGCGCGGCCGTCTCGCGCCGCTCCCAGGTAATGGCGGTTTGGATTCAACGGCCGAGCGAGCGGGGCGGGGCGGCGGGCACGCGCTGTGACGTCACCGCGAGCGAGCGCAGATTCAGTTGCGTTTCTTGTCACGTGCACCGAGGTACAGCGACGAGCTTTTGTTGTGTGCTCGCCAGTCAGCTGAAAGCCAGTACATGATTACAATCAATCCATTTACAGTTTATAGATACATTATAAGGGGATAACTTTAGTGCAAGGTAAAGCCAGTCCAGTCAAGGATAGTCCAAGGGTCACCAATGAGGTAAATAGTTAGTTCAGCGCTGCTTTCTGGCTGCGGTAGGATGATTCAGTTGCCTGATAACAGCTGGGAAGAAACAGTCCCTGAATCTGGTGGTGTGAGTTTTCACCCTTCTGTACCTTTCGCCTGATGGGAGAGGGGAGAAGAAGGCGTGGTCAGGGTGCGACTTGTCCTTGATTATGCTGCTGGCCTTCCCAAGGCAGCATGAGGTATAAATGGAGTCAATAGAAGGGAGGTTGGTTTAAGTTGAGGCTTTTTCTGTTTTATCTTTGTTTGGGCACAGTGAGAAACATCAGCTGATATCCAGGGCTGTTCTTCAATTCCTGCATGTTACAGGACTGTATGTAAGAATTTAGTTCAAATTTTGACCTGTGGAGGGCAGTAATACGCTTAGCAGCGTCTACACTGCCGGAATCCTATAATAATAATAACCCGCTGAGTTTCTCCAGCTTTTTGTGAAGAAGAAGAAGAGGTTGGTTTGTGTGATGGCCTAGGCTGCGTCCGCATTTGCTGCAATTTCTTACGGTCCTGGATGGAGCTGTTCCCAAACCAAGCTGTGATGTATCCTGATAATAGATGCAAAATGCTGAAGTAGGGCAGGCAGCATCTCTGGAGAGAAGGAATGGGCTGAGACTTGAGACCCTTCTTCAGACTGATCAAATGCTTTCTTTGCTGCATCTGTGGAAATAAGTGAGAGTTGTAGGGACATGCTAAGCTTCCTAAGCCTTCTAAGGAAGTCAAGGTGTTGGTGTGCCTTCTTGGTCGTTGCTTCAATATGGGTGATCCAGCAGACGTTGTTGGTGATATTGACTCAAAGGCATAAAATGATAGCAGGACAGGCAGCATCTCTGGATAGAAGTAATGGGTGATGGTCTTGGTGCTTAAACGGCTTTAGGTACAGGTTTATGATTGACCCTTGTACCAAAATACATGCGCTGCCATGGTCCTGTTGCTTCAATTAGTTTAGGTTCAGGTTTATCATTGACACCTGTACCGAAGTACAGTGAACAGCTTTGTTTTTGCATGCTATCCAAAGAGCTCAGAGGGTAGCAAGGTGACGCAGCTGTGGAGTTGCTGCCTTACAGCGCTGGAGACCTGGGTTCTATCCTGACTACTGGTGCTCTCTGTTTGGAGTTTGTACATTCTCCCCGTGACCATGTGGGTTTTTATAAGTTCTAGGAGCAGAATTAGGCCATTTGGCCCATCACGTCTACTTCGCCATTCAATCATGGCTGATCTATCTCTCTTAACCCCATTCTCCTGCCTTCTTCATATATCCCTGACATCTGTACTAATGTGGGCAGCCACGGTGGCGCAGCGGTAGAGTTGCTGCCTTGCAACGAAGGAGACCCGGGTTCGATCCCGACTGCAGGTACTGTCTCCCTGTGACCGCATGGGTTTTCACAGAGACCTTCGGGTTCCTCCCACGCTGCAAAGAAATACAGGTATGTAGGTTAATTGGCTTGGTGTATGTGTAAATTGTCCCTAGTGTGTGCAGGATAGTGTTAATGTGCGGGGATTGCTGGTCAGTGCAGACTCAGTGGGCCAAAGGGCCTGTTTCAGCACTGTATCTCGAAACTAAACTAGTTTTGAATCTTTCTATTTCTATCTATGCCTTAAAAATATCCATTGAATTGGCCTCCACAACTTTCTGTGGGACCACCTGGATTTTCCCCGGGTGCTAGGATTTCCTCCCGTACCCCAAAGACGTGCAGCTTTGTAGTTTAGTTGGCTTAAGCAAAATTGGAAATTGTCCCTAGTGTGTCCCTAGTGTTAGTGCACAGGGTGATTACTGGTTGGTGCAGACTCAGTGGGAAGAAGGAATAGTTAAATCTCAAGCCGGGTGTTGAGCAGCCAGGTTGTTGTCTCTGTGTCAATGTCTGCCAGACCCTGAGTTCCATTTGGTGGGTGGTAGAGTGGGCACCCAGCGATGACATGGTTGGCTGTCTGTTGTTCTGCTCGGCATTCAAAGGCTGGGCTGTGGCGGAGCCCCCATTTACACATGCTGGCATTGAAACGCCCAACTCCAGTACGAAATCTGTTGAGTTTCACCCATGCTTCTCTGGGGAGGTCCCTGGAAAGCTTTTATCTGGTGAAGAGATGTAGCTGTGTAATGGAGATGAGGTTTCCTTCCACTCTTGTGACCACTTGGTGGCTATCCAGCGTGCTTTTGTCTCAGTTGTTTGGATGGATGCTAGGAGTTGTTTTCCATGTGGAGCAAAGGGGTGACGGGACATCAGTCAGGGTGGCCTCTGCTCTCTGCTGATAGCCTGATGGAGGAGGTGATCTGGGTCCATGACACGACGAGAAAGTGCCAGAGTTGCTGCTTGACTTCGGATCCCTGCAGGCGGAATGTCTGCAAGTATAGGGGAGCTGCTCGACTGGAGTAGATTGAAGGCACCCAGTGATGGTTCGCAAGATGCTGTTCAGGCTCGTGTCTACCAGGCTATTATGTCTGCTTCTACTCCATACTGGAGCGCAGTACTCAGCTGGGTCATACACAAGAGCTAAGGCAGAGGTGCGAAGAGTTGATGAACTGGCTGCCCAACTTGTTCCTGCCAGGTTTCGGATGAGGCCGCTACGTGCCATGACCTTGTCGCGGAGACCAGCCAGGTGTTGACAAAATGTAAGCGACCTGTCCAGCTTTATGCTGAGGTAAGTGGGTGTTTGTTGGAAGTCCAAGCGCTTGTTGTTAATGAAGACAGCTGTCTCTCGCTTAGCTTCCTTGTTGTTTAGATGGAATGCTGTTGACACTGTTTTGCCTTCGCTCAGCTTCAATGCCACTGTCGCAGGTATACTGCCAAAGTCCCCATGTCTTGACTCAAGGAGCTTCTGATTGTCTTCCACTCTTTATGGCTCATCAGGATGGCTAGGTCGTCAGCATACCCATATTTTCCAGCGATGGTCTCTGGGAGGTCCTGGATCTACCCGTTGAAAAGCAACAGAGTCAAGATGGATCAAGTACAATAAGAAGAAAGAAGGGGAAGATACAGAAAACAGAATATAATTCTTCAGAGAACGGGGATTCCCCTCCCCCACTATTGATGAGGCTCGCACCAGGGTCTCCTCCATACCCCGCAACACTGCCCTCTCTCCCCATTCCCCCACTCGCAAACAGGGCAGAGTCCCCCTGGTCCTCACCTTTCACCCCACCAGCCGGCAAATACAACACGTAGTCCTCCGCCAGTTTCGCCACCTCCAACGTGACCCCTCCACCCGCCACATCTTCCCATCTCCCCCCCGTCTGCCTTCCGCAAAGACCGCTCCCTCCGCAACTCCCTTGTCAATTCTTCCCTCCCCTCCCGCTCTACCCCTTCCCCGGGCACTTTCCCTTGCAACCGCAAGAAATGCAACACTTGTCCCTTCACCTCCCCCCTCCACTCCTTTCAGGGACCCAAGCAGTCCTTCCAGGTCCGACAGAGGTTCACCTGCACCTCCTCCAAGCTCATCTACTGCATCCGCTGCTCCAGATGCCAGATGATCTATATCGGTGAGACCAAGCGGAGGCTTGGCGATCGTTTCGCCGAACACCTCCGCTCGGTCCGCAAAAAACCAACCCGACCTCCCGGTGGCTCAGCACTTCAACTCCCCCTCCCATTCCGCATCCGACCTCTCGGTCCTGGGCCTCCTCCACGGCCAGAGTGAGCAACACCGCAAGTTGGAGGAACAGCACCTCATATTCCGCTTGGGTAGTCTGCATCCTTTGGGCTTGAACATTGAATTTTCTCAATTCTGTTAACCCTTGCTGTCTCCTCCCCTTCCCACCTCTCCCTCAGCCCTCGGGCCCTGGCATTCCCTCTATCTCTATCTCCCTCCCCCACCCTAGTCGCACTAGCTTCTCATTTTCACACCACAAACAGCTTACAATGGCTTGTTCCCTTTATCATCGATACTTTTTTGCATATCTTTCATTCATTGTTCTTTATCTCTCCACATCACCGTCTATATCTCTCGTTTCCCTGATCCCTGACCAGTCTGAAGAAGGGTCTCGACCCGAAACGTCGCCGATCTCCTTCGCTCCTTAGATGCTGCTGCACCCGCTGAGTTTCTCCAGCTTTTTGTGTAACCCTCGATTCTCCAGCATCTGCAGTTCCTTCTTTAACACAACAGAATATAATTCTCAGCTTTGTAGTATATTAGTTCCAGAGACAAAATGCAATTTCCTCAAAGGGAGAGAGGTGAATCGGATAGTACCCTATCATTTCAACCACTGTTGTTAGGATGCTGCATTTTCACTGGTAGGACTAGGGCTCGAAGGTCATGTGCCACGCGCCAGCTCTCGGACACCTCCCCATACTTATCACTTGTACATAACACCAAGGATGAACATGAGGCCACCATTTCCTCATCACCTCTGGCGATCTCCCCTTCATGGCTTCCGAGCTTATAGTTTCCCCAAACAGTACTGCCTGTTTCTATCTCCCTTCCAAAATCCACAAATATGACTACCCTGTCTGCTCCATTGCTTCTGCCTGCTCCTACAGGGTGGACAACAGACCCGTATGATCTTGTGATTGGGATATTATCAGCTCGTCACCATCATGACCTACGGAGTGCCCTACGGAAGACCTGGCTGGGGCATGTTCCCCAACTCAACCAGCGGTGAGTGCGTTTCCCCAAACACAGTGTTTCTCTTCAATGCTTTTGGCTTATGAAGAGTTTTTAGAAAATCACCTTAAAAGAGTAAATAATAATGGGTGAATTAAAACATTTCTGCCATTATTCATGGAATGGCTGAAGTTACATTTTATTGCCCATCTCTAATATCCCTCGGGAACGCTGTGGTGAACTGCCTTCGTAAATCACTGTAGTTCTTGAGGTGTGGGTATTTCCACAATGCTGTTAGGGAGAGAGTTCCAGGATTTTGACTGAGTGACAGCGAAGGAGCAACAATATATTTCCAAGTTGGGATGGTCTGTGGCTTGGAGGGCAACTGTCAGGTGATGGTGGCCCTATAGTTTTGCTGCCCTTGTCCTTCAAGATGGTAGAGGTTGAGAGTTTGGAAGGCGCTGTCTAAGTAAGCTTGGTGAGACTCCTGCACATATTAATGCAAGAAAATTATAGCAGGAACAGGCCATTTGACCCTCACGCCTGCCCCATCATTAAATATGATCATGGCTGATCTGCCTCGGGTCTTATCTCTTCTGTGCCAATTCCCTGTAATGCTCAACTGCCTGATCATTCAAATCATATCTACTTCTTTAAATGCCTCAATGATCTTGACTCCTCAGCCCTGTGTGGAGAATTCCTGAGATGCATTACTCTCTGCAACATTGTTTAGTATTTCACAGCACAGCAAGATGAAAAAGCAATTCTGGATTTAGTGTTGTCTAATGAACCAGATTTGATAGGAGAACTCGAGGTAAAGGAACCTCTTGGAGGTAGTACTCCATAATATGATTAGTTTTAATCTGCAATTTGAGAAGGTTAAATCGGAAGTGTCAGTGATGCAGTTGAACAAAGGGGACTATGAAGGCATGAGAGAGGAGCTGGCCAAGGTAGACTGGAAAGGGATCCTAGCAGGAATGGGGCATTTGGATAGCAGTAAAAGGATTTGTCCAAGTCAACATGGGTTTATGAAAGGGAAATCATGCTTGACTAATCTTTTGGAATTTTTTGAGGATGTAACAAGTAAAATGGATGAAGGGGAGCCAGTGGATGTAGTGTATCTAGACTTTCAGAAAGCATAGAAACGAAGAAAATAAGTAGGAGGAGGCCATTCGGCCGTTTGAGCCAGCACCGCCATTCATTGTGATCATGGCTGATCGTCCGCTATCAATAACCCGTGCCTGCCTTCACCCCCTATCCCTTGACTCCACTTGCCTCTATCCAACTCTCTCTTAAATCCATCCAGTGATTTGGCCTCCACTGCCCTCTGTGGCAGGGAATTCCATAAATTCACAACTCTCTGGGTAAAAACGTTTTTTCTCACCTCAGTCTTAAATGACCTTCCCTTTATTCTAAGACCGTGGCCCCTGGTTCTGGGCTCACCCAACATTGGGAACATTTTTCCTGCATCTAGCTTGTCCAGTTCTTTTATAATTTTATATGTTTCTGTAAGAGCCCCTCATCCTTCTCAACTTCAGTGAATACAAGCCTAGTCTTTTCAATCTTTCCTCATATGACAGTCCCGCCATCCCAGGGATCAATCTCGTGAACCTACGCTGCACTGCCTCAATCACAAGGATGTCCTTCCTCAAATTAGGAGACCAATTTGGAGTGTTGTGCATTGAAGCAGAGTGTAAATTCCTTTGGAACACTCTTGTTAGAAAGAGGCCCTTCAGTCAAGAGAGTCCATGTCAGATCCTTGTGGATCTTTATTGTCTATGTATGTACCTCCTTTACAGGTCAGTTAGGACTTTGCACTTAAATATTTTTTTTTACACGTTCCTTTGAAGCGGTAACTAGGGAAATTGATGAGGGTAAAGCAGTGGATGTTGTCTATATGGATTTCAGTAAGGCCTTTGACAAGGTTTCCCATGGAAGGTTGGTTAAGAAGGTTCAATCTTTGGGTGTTAATGGCGGAGTAGCAAGATGGATTCAACAGTGGCTGAATGGGAGATGTCAGAGAGTAATGGTGGATGGCTGTTTGTCAGGTTGGAAGCCGGTGACAAGTGGGGTGCCTCAGGGATCTGTGTTGGGTCCACTGTTGTTTGTCATGTACATCAATGATCTGGATGATGGGGTGGAAAATTGGATAAGTAAGTATGCAGATGATACTAAGATAGGTGGTGTTGTGGATAATGAAGTAGATTTTCAAAGTCTACAGAGAGATTTGGGCCATTTGGAAAAGTGGGCTGAAAGATGGCAGATGGAGTTTAATGCTGTTAAGTGTGAAGTGCTACATCTTGGCAGGACAAATCAAAATAGGACGTGAAGGGAATGGAGGGGTAAGGTCTGAGTGCAGGTAGATGGGACTAGGGGAAAACAAATGGTCGGCACGGACTGGAAGGGCCGAGAGGGCCTGTTTCCGTGCTGTAATTGTTATATGGTTATATGGTTCTGCAACAATATTTCATCCTTTTAAATCCATGCTCCCAGTTGTTGAATCATCAGGGACGTTTCAGTCTGAAGAAGGGTCTTGACTCATAAAGTCACCTGTCCACGTTTGCTGGATATGCTGCCTGATCTGCAGTTATTCTAGCACTTTGAATCTTTTTTTTGTAAACCAGCATCTACAGTTACTTGTATAAGCAAAATAATGCAAAAAGTCCCTGGAATCATTGCAGGACGTTTCTGTACCTCCTCAAGAACATTTGCATCCTTCCTAACATATAGGGTATATAATTGGACAAATTACTCCAGCTGTGGTTTAACCTGTGTTAAAGATTTGACATCATCCCTGTGCTTTTGTGCTCTGTCCACATTTGTGAATCACAGGATCCCATTGGCTTGACTGTCTTCTTTGTCAGCAAGTCTGTCATTAATACCAATGATTCATATAGATATGCAATATAGATATTCATATAGAAGGGTCTCGACCCGAAACGTCGCCTATCTCCTTCACTCCTTAGATGCTGCTGCACCCGCTGAGTTTCTCCAGCCTTTTGTGTACCCTCGATTCTCCAGCATCTGCAGTTCCTTCTTTAACACTTTGTCTACTCCACTGCGATATCTCCTCAAGGTATGCCTACTTTGAAGAAGTTCTCCTCCTCCCTACGGAGACAGTTTCACAACCTCCTCTCTAACTGCTCCCCCTCTGTGATACCCCCTTCCCTCCAACTCTACGACCACATCCTCACCCAGACTCGATACCACAGCCACATCTGCTTCCTCAGGGCTTGCCTGCGCCTCCATCTCATACCCCGTGGATTCCAGCTCCAATTCCCTGCCTCCCAGTTCGGACCCCAGCCGGACTATCGGTACCGACTGGCTATCTGCCGCCACACTGTACAATTCTCCAACCGGGCACTAAGATCCACCCTGGTTGCAATGCGCCGACACCAGCAGGACCTCGCATTGACTCTCCCGAAACTTCGGGCCTCACTCACCCAGACCTGCAACGGACCCCAACTACACTACATCCTCCGGAAGATCCACCGCTTCAATCAACAATTCCTGTCCCACCTTACCTCCACCAAGGACCTAAAATTAGCCCGCCTCCAGGCCATTCCAGCCACCGACAATCCCCGACTTGACCGCCCGCAGGCCCTGGGCCCCAACTTTGGCCCGAGCCGCCGGCCTGAGTCCCCCGCCGCCATCTTGTCCACGAGGAGCGCCTCCAGGACTCACCAGGACACCGCCTTCACCGACCTCCACGCCGATGCTGCCGCCGACCTCCACCTGCCTACCGATGACGCCCAGCCCCGCTGCCTGCCCGGTAACTCTGTTTATCTCTCCCTCCCCGATTCCACCGCCCATCACCAGCGCAACGCGACTGCCGAACCTCGCCGCCCCCCTGGACCACCTAACCTCATCGCCGCACCAGGCTCAACCAGCATCGCTGTTGTACTAGGCCCGCCGAAGACCACAGCCGCACCCGCCTCGCCTTGCATCGCCGCCGGACCGGGGCTCCCCGAACATGGCCGCCGCACCGCACCCCACTCATCTCGCCGCCTCACCGGGCGGACCGTACTACGCCGCCCCACTGACCACCCGCCCAACGGGACGACCCACGCATCGCCCGCCGACCCCAACTCCGCTGCCCGCGGACTCCTACCTTCGGGTCCGCCGACCCACGACACTCCACCGCCCTCCAGCAGCCCGCAGCCGTCGCCTCACCTGCAGACTGGACTCTGCAGTGGGCCTGAAGCCTCCACGTTGCTAACTCCTCCCACCACTCTGTTTTTAACGGCACTGGGTCCTAGTGCCCGTCTCCCCAGCCCCAGTAACCTTAGTGGCTATTCCACTGGGTCTTCCCCATCCCCCCCCCCTACCATGTAACCCCTGCTCTTCCCCCACCCACACCACAGCCTCCATACTTCCCAAGCAGTCCTTCCAGGTCCGACAGAGGTTCACCTGCACCTCCTCCAACCTCATCTACTGCATCCGCTGCTCCAGATGCCAGATGATCTATATCGGTGAGACCAAGCGGAGGCTTGGTGATCGTTTCGCCGAACACCTCCGCTCGGACCGCAATAACCAACCCGACCTCCCGGTGGCTCAGCACTTCAACTCCCCCTCCCATTCCGTATCCGACCTCTCGGTCCTGGGCCTCCTCCACGGCCAGAGTGAGCAACACCTCAAGTTGGAGGGACAGCACCTCATATTCCACTTGGGGAGTCTGCATCCTCTGGGCTTGAACATTGAATGTTCCCAATTCTGTTAACCCTTGCTGTCTCCTCCCCTTCCCACCTCTCCCTCAGCCCTCGGGCCCTGGCATTCCCTCTCTCTCTCTCTCTCTCTCTCTCTCTCTCTCTCTCTCTCTCCCCCACCCTAGTCGCACTAGCTTCTCATTTTCACACTACAAACAGCTTACAATGGCTTGTTCCCTTTATCATCGATACTTTTTTGCATATCTTTCATTCATTGTTCTTTATCTCTCCACATCACCGTCTATATCTCTTGTTTCCCTGATCCCTGACCAGTCTGAAGAAGGGTCTCGACCCGAAACGTCGCCTATCTCCTTCGCTCCTTAGATGCTGCTGCACCCACTGAGTTTCTCCAGCTTTTTGTGTAACCCTCAATTCTCCAGCATCTGCAGTTTCTTCGTTAACACTAAGTCTACTACCTTGTTCTTTTTTTTGTCAAAATGCATCACTGCACACTTCTCCATTTTCAATTGCTGTCAGTTTAATCTGCCAGCATATTTACGTCATACCTTCCTCCTTATTGTTTACCATGTCCACGTATAGGTTTCCATAATGTTGATTGGATATAAGGCGACTGATGAATTAAGGAGTGCTATTTATATTACATGGGCAGAATAATAACGCAATTTTGATTGGGAACTAGAAAACCATTTAAAAGTTACTATGGAAATTGACAATAGAATAAAAAGTTGTCTTAGGAAAAACTGCATCTATATAACCTCCCTCTGTGATCAGACACTCGTTTCTTAAGAACATGGTCTACCAGTTTCACAGCAGGGGCCGTGGAAATTGACAAACAAACACGTCTGTCAACACTTGTGCCATGATATTCTATTAAACAATGCAATATACATCCTTTAGTATGTTTTTGCTGGTAGTAACAAAAAAAACATTGTTATCAGAAAGACCATTCTTTTTGAAAATATTAGAAATAGCACACAGTACAGCACAGAAACAGCCCCTTTGGCCCACAATGTTCATACTAAACATGATGCCAAGACAACCTCTTATCTACCTGTGCATGATCCATATCCCTCCATTCCCTGCATATATGTGCCTATCCAAAAGCCTCTTAAATGCCAGTATAAAATCTACCTCAACCAACATTCCTGGCAGCACGTTCCAGGCACTCTGTTTTAAAGAAAAAACTTATCACGCACATCTCCTTTAAACTTTTCCCCTTGCACCTTAAGGTTATGCCCTCGAGTATTTGATTTTTCTATTCTGGAACAAATATTCTGAGTGTCCACCCTAACTCTGCCTGTCCTAATAGTATATATTTCTGTCAGGTCTGCCTGCAACCTCCAGTATTCTAGTATTCTTTTTATTAATATACTTTCTCCCAACAATGCGTTTGTCCTATTTTGCTATTTTTTCTATTTTATCATTCCCCACATCAGCTGCTCAGTGTCTCCTGAGTGAATTGCTCTAATAGAGACAAGACACGGTCCTTGAAGTCATGGATGGGTTTGATAGGGTGGATATAGAATTACGTTTCCACTCATGAGAGACGTCAAGAGGCCATGGTCACTGATGATTTAATTGAATATTTACCCAGAAAAAATGTAAAAATTACATTGCCTTCATTATTCATACAGAAGAGGTGGTGTTTGTCTAAGATTGGTCTAAATTCAGTTTCATTTGACACTCCTTGAGTAATGATGCAGTAATGTGTGCACAACAACATCTACAGTAATTAAAACACAAATATTGGAAACATTCAGCAGGTCAGGTGGCTTCCGTATCGAGAGAAGTTAAAAGTATTAGGTTGGTGATCAATGAAAGACCCTGTGGCATTAATAGCTAAAGGCATGGTGCTCTCGCCAATGCCTATCCCTCATTGCTAAATCTGATAATGTAACCAGAGCTTTTGTAGTTGTTTGTTAGACTGCTCAAAATATCTGCCATGTTCTTGTACACCGGAAATGCGTGAATACTTGTACTGCTCTTTGGTTTGTCCAGTGTTTGTGAAGTGTATGCAGTTAATTTTACCTACGGCTATTATTTTTTAGTTTAGTTTGAACGTGTTCACTTGGGGAAAGTTGGGGAAAATCTTATAAGCCGGATAGAGTAGCACAGTTTGGAACCTGTAGCTGCAGCTATTTCTCCCTCTGTCAGCACTTTTTGCTAATAATTCGGGCAACAGTTACCATAATATGGTGGAATTCTGCAATGGATGGAGAGTGACACGGTTAATTCAGAAATTAGGCTCCTGAACTTAAAAAAAGGAAACTTTGAAGGTATGAGACGGAAATTGGCTAGGATACACTGGCAAATTATACTTAAAGGGTTGACGGTGGAGATGCAATGGCAAAGATTTAAAGACCGCATGGATGAACTCCAAAAATTGTTCATCCTTGTCTGGCAAAAAAATAAAAAGGGGAAGGCAGCTCAACTGTGGTGAACGAGGGAAATCAAGGATAGTATTAAATCCAAGGAAGAAGCATATAAATTGGCCAGAGGAAGCAGCAAACTGGAGGACTGGGAGAAATTTAGAACAACAGAGGAGAACAAAGAGGTTAAGGGGGGGGGGGGGGAAAGAGCATGAAAGAAAGGTTGCGGGGAATATAATAACTGACTCTAAAAGCTTCTTTAGATATGTAAAAAGGAAAAGATTTGTGAAGACAAATGTAGGTCCCTTACAATCAGAGACAGGTGAATTTATAACGGGAAACAAGAAAATGACAGAACAGTTAAGTTAGTACTTTGGTCTGTCTTCACTACAGAAGACAAACAATCTCCCAGAAATACTAGGGGACCGAGGATCTAGTGGGAGGGAGGAACTGAAGGGAATCCACGTTAGTCAGGAAATGGTGTTAGGTAAAATGTTGGGACTGAAGGCAGATAAATAGCCATGGCCTGACGGTCTGCATCCCAGAGTACTCCAGGAGGTGGCCCTAGAAATTGTGAATGCATTGGTGATTATTTTCCAATGTCTCTTGACTCTGGATCAGTTCCAGATGTTATAGCAGTGTATTTGGAAAGCAGTGACAGGATCGGTCAAAGTCAGCATGGATCTATGAAGGGGAAATCGTGCTTGACTAATCTTCTGGATTTTTTTGAGGATGTAACAAGTAGACTGGATAAGGGAGAGCCAGTGGTTGTGGTGTATGACAAGGTCCCACAAGAGATTGTGCAAAATTAGAGCACATGGTATTGGAGCTGGGATATTGACATGGATAGAGAACTGGTTGGCAGATAGGAAGCAAAGAGTAGGAATTAATGGGTCCTTTTCAGAATGGCAGACAGTGACTTGTGGGGTGCCGAAGGCTCAGTGCTGGTACCCCAGTTATTTACAATATAAACGATTTAGACGAGGGAATTTAATGTGACATCTCCAAGTTTGCAGATGACACAAAAGTGGAGGATGCAATGAGGCTGCAGGGTGACTTGGATAGGTTGGGTGAGGGGGCAGATGCATGGCAGATGCAGTATAATGTGGATAAATGTGAGGTTATCCACTTTGGTGGCAAGAACAGGAAGGCAGATTATTATCTGACTGGTGTCAGATTAGGAAAAGGGGAGGTGCAATGAGATCTGGGTGTGCTTGTACATCAGTCACTGAAAGTAAGCATGCAGGTACAGCAGGCAGTGAAGAAACATAATGGCATGTTGGCCTTCATTGCGTGAGGATTTGAGTTTAGGAGTAAGGAGGTCCTACTGCAGTTGTACAGGGCCTGGTGAGACTGCAGATGGAGTATTGTGTGCAATTTTGGTCTCCTAACTTGAGGAAGGACGTTATTGCTATTGGGGGAGTAGAGTGTAGGTTCACCAGGTTAATTCCAGGGATGGCGGGACTGACATATTATGAAAGATTGGGATATGGAGAAAAAACAGGAACAGGTTACTGATTTTAGATGATCGGCCATGATCATATTGAATGGCGGTGCTGGCCCGAAGGGCCGAATTTCCTACTCCTGCACCTATTTTTCTATCACATTGGTGATTATAATCTTCCCTTTTAATTGTCTCCATTCTGAATGGCCTATTTTAGAGTGTTGGATGTCTGACAGCATTGGGCAGGACAGTGGTGTAGCTGGTAGAGCCACAGCCTTGCAGCACCGCCATTCAATATGATCATGGCCGATCATCTAAAATCAGTAACCTGTTCCTGTTTTTTCTCCATATCCCTTGATTCCCTTAGCCCTAAGAACTAAATCTAACTCTCTCTAGAAAATAACCAATGAATTGGCCTCCACTGCCTTCTGTGGCAGAGTATTCCACAAATTCACAACTCTCTGGGTAAAAAAGTCTTACCTCATCTCAGTCCCATATGGCCTACCCCTTATTGTTAAGAATTGAATTCTTAAACTGTGGGCCCTGGTTCTGGACTCCACCAACATCGGGAATATTGTTCCTGCATCTAGCCTGTCCAATCCTTTAAGAATGTTATATGTTCAATCCTAACTTACTGTCTGTGTGGAGTTTGCAAGTTCTCCCTGTGGCCATGTAGGTTTTCTCCGGATTCTCTGATTTCCTAACATGTTGGTTAGTTTGCCTGTGTAAATTGTCCCTAGTGTGCAGATGAGTGGTAGAATCTGGGAAGAATTGGTGAGAATTAATGAAAAAAAAAACCTCAGCAAGTATGATCTTCTATAAACTGTGCCTCAGGTTACACAATGGATGTCGATTTTGCACCTTTTCCCCGGAGATGTTGCTTGACCCACTGAGTTACTCCAGCGTTTTGTGTCTATCTTCAGTTTTGCACTGTTTATCTTCCCAGTATTATAGTTATTAATTTATTGTATTATTGATTATTATATATTATTCTGTGTATAATTTTGTTTACCCTGTTGCAACAAGTATGAATGTCATTGTTTCGTTGCTGAAACATATATGGCAATTAAACATTCTTGACTCTTGATTGTGGGGAAAGTAAAAAAAGATGGGATTATCATCAGAGAGGTGGAAATGGTCGATGTGGACCCGTTTCCATGCTCTATTTCTTTACGACTGTCAAATCGCTTTGAACGAGAAAAGTTAATTTAAAATTTATTGATCAAAACCTTGTAAACAAGTGTGTCCAATAATATTCACACCAACCAACATGCTGAGCAGTGAAGACATCTTGTTATTAAAATGATGGCTTTTTCCTGTGGTGACAATGTCACACAGCATGGTTCCAGCATGAATTTGTCTTCAAATAAACAAACATTTAGGGCTTCCACTGCAGATTAGTCTGTTTGACAGGTTCACCTCTGACACTGGGGCCCGCAGCACAATGGGGGAGGAAGTTCAGTCAACCTTCTGATCAATTTTAGGTTCACAAGTTATTCATTCTTGCTGCCGATATCAAACTACAAGTCCTGATGAAATTCAAGTCCTTTTTGTCTCTTTTTCTCTGTCACCGGCAGTGTACTTGCAAAGTTTATAATCGGTTCTTACGGCTGTGACATCCCTGACGAGGATCGAGAGGACCCCTATTCCTGTCAGCTGCTGAACTTTACTGACCCAGGTCAGGCACTCTGGATACTATTGACATCTATGTACTCAGTCTGTTGACCAGAGAAAGATGTGCTCATGTTTGTGACTTATGAAAGCAATATAGGGGGGTGTGGGAGGCGAGGAAAGAACAGGAAGCTAAGAACAGAGAAGGCATTCTGAAGAGATGATGGAGGTGGGACAAGCTGCACCAACTTCCATAATTTCTGCAGATCTTCCCTCCATTGTCTTCAACCCTGCGCAGGTTGCTTCTACCTCGGATCCCCACACAGTGTTGTCCTGAAGGCTTCACACAACATGCTGGAGTAACTCAGCGGGTTAGGCAGCATCTCTGGAGAAAATGAATGTGACATTACTTGGGCTCGCACATGGCTCTATCCATGGATTGGCCTATCGGGGGACCTCCTTGCCTGTGGTCATCTGTTGCCGACCTTAATTTGTCCTGTTCTCTTTTTCTTCCAGTTTTTATTCCACCCGCTCTCCCTTTTACAATCAGTCTGAAGAAGGGTCCTGAACCGAACAATCACCTATTCATTTTTTCCAGTGATGCTCCCTGACCTGCCATACTCCAACTTTTTGTGTCTATCTTTGGTATCAACCTGCTGTTCCTTCTTGTTAGGTTGTTCTGAAGGCTCATATGTCCCACCTATGGGAACCCTTTCATTTGTGCCTCTTTGCCAGTGCTGTGCGGTTTGGTGCGATTTGTTTTGAGTGAAAAGCGCAGGTCAGAGTCAGCACCTTCACCGGGCACTTTGCATTGACAAATGCAGAAGTAGCTACCTGGTCACTCGACTACACCAGTAAATCAGACAGATGGGCTATGGTCATGCCTCCAACTGCCTGAGCCAGTTTCCTCACGATCACCAAATCAACCCTTATTATCAGCAAATGCCAGGTTTTAAAAAATAGCATGTGCAATAGACTTAATTTCGAGACTGAAGTATGATTTAAGGTTATACATTTGATTCCATGCATCCATAATCAATATGCCGGTCACAGATCAATCGTACACTTGTACAAGAAGCCTGTGGCTGTAAGTTTCACTCTAGAGACTTGAGTACGTTATCTGAGCTAACACCCTTCAATGGCAGAGTTACGCACTATGGTGTTGTCTTTCAGATGAGACATTAAACTGAGATCCTTTCTGCCCATTAAAGCAGATGAAAATAGAAGAGGTTCTCCCCGTATTTTGGTTAATATTCATTCTTCAATCAACATTACCAAAACTGGTCATTGGTTTTGTTACTGTGTGTCCCATCAGTTAAAAAAGTAATATCATTTCACCTGAAAGGAATATCTTCATCGGCTCTGTGGTCCTGCACTATTTTTGAACATCTGGAGGTTGTGGAAGCCACTCTAGGAAAGTAATTTTCTTTCTTTCTGCAGTCATAGGACAGGAAATTGAAGCGGTCACCCTATCTGGAAGTCCTGACTTGATGTTGCTTGGCAGCAAAGTTTCAAAGATTGATTTCCGAGTTCTCCATCCTATTGTCATTACGAGGTTGGGTGTGTTCCATGACGAGAGGGAAGCAGCTTTTAACCAGAACCTCACAGTCCGACTCTACCAGACCACGCTGGAGGCAAGTTGCACAAAAGCTGGCTGTGTCCTGTTTAACTCCGGGTTGTGTTTCTCACTCTATATCCTGCCCAGCACTGTGATTCCGCTTGGGTAGGCTGCAACCCAACAGCATGAACATCGAATTCTGCAATTTCTGGTCAAACCCCTCTTTCTCATCTACCCAGCTTCCCAACCCGCACCCCCCTGCACAACTTTCCTTCCATTCCCCCAGCCCCTGACACCTTATTCCTCCCCCCGTCCTCTACCCACTCAACATCCATTCCTCCTTAAATGGTCAACCATTTTCCTTCACCTCTTCCTTCTCACCATCTGTCCCTTTGGTTCTGCATTTCATTCGACACCACGCGCTTTTGCCAGATTCCATCATCTGTAACTTTTTGTCTTCTCCACTTATCGCCTCCAGCCTTGGTTGCTATTCTCGCCTATCTCTCACCCGCCTAACTCTCCTTACCCGGATCCACCGATCACTTGCTTCACCCCTTACCCTCACCTCTGTCAGCTTTCTCCTCTCTACTCCATCAATATGAAGAAGGAGACACAAAAAGCTAGAGTAACTCAGCGGGTAAGCATCATCCCCGGTAAAAAGGAATAGGTGATGTTTCTGGTTGAAACCCTTCTTCAGACTCGGAGTCTGATGTTTCGGGTTGAAACCCTACTTCAGATTCAGAGTCTGAAGAGGGGTTTCGACCCGAAATGTCACCTAATCTTTTTCTCCAGAGATGCTGTCTGACCCGCTGAGCTACTCCAGCTTCATGTGTCTATCTTCGGTGTAAACGGGCTTCTGCAGTTCCTTCCTACACATTCTGAAGTAGAATTGTCTCAAGGTGTTTGTCCATTTCTCTCCACAGTTGCTGCCTGACCCGCTGAGTTCCTCCAATTATTTGTCTTTTCTTCCAGCATCTGCACTCTTTTGCGTCTCTATCACCATGATTACCTGCATCTCTTCCATAATTCTGCTGCCTCTATCCGATACCATACCAGAATCCAACCACCAATGTTATGCAGGACATAATGATTTCCTCAGGCAATGGCCCGCATAATATTTTCAACCCTCTTTAAAATATTGCCATAGTTGCAATTTTCGTGACCCGTGTACATTCAGCTACTTGATCCCAATCGCAGCAATCCACTCCCCGTATCCTCCTTATTTTGACTGAATTTCATCAAACCTCTCTTCATGTCTCCCATATGATTGAGATCGGAAGATCTCAATACTTTCCATGTTCACGTGAAAGGGGAATTTGTACAATGGAAAGTCTCAAAGGTTTATTGGTTTATTCATTCACATGTTCTGGTGACATTGCTGCCATATGTTGGCTCTCATGATGAATAAGAGGCGTTCCTCTTGGACCAGTGGAGTCCTTGCGGCAACCAGCTGATGAGTAGCACAGTGCTAGTAAATTGGACAGTGAGGGTTGTGGTAAGTGGGCTGAATGAGGCAGCACTATATAACGATGGCAGAATTCATTGTCAGTAACCATGAGTAACCATTTTACCATGCGTATTTTTTTTCCAGGAGGTGATCGTTAGTGCTCGCTTCAGTCCACTCAGCTCTGGGCTCCAAGTCAACCAGATGTGGTATAAACCTGTGGAGAGGTTCCTTTTGCCAAAGGTAGGAGCAAAGGCTATGGCCTGTTTTTATTTCCTCTTTTAGAAACATAGAAACCTAGAAAATAGGAGCAGAAGGAGGCCCTTCGAGCCAGCACCGCCATTCATTGTGATCATGGCTGATCGTCCCCTATCAATAACCTGTGCCTGCCTTCTCCCCATATCCCTTGACTCCACTAGCCCCTAGAGCTCTAACTCTCTTAAATCCATCCAGTGATTTGGCCTCCACTGCCCACTGTGGCAGGGAATTCCATAAATTCACAACTCAATTTCACAACTCACAATTCTTTGTATTAAGCCTGTGCTAAACAAGTGTTGGAAAGCTCAGTTTGTAGCTCTTGATTGATCTCTCAATTTTTCTGTGCTAAACAAGTGGTGTAAAGCTCTATTCTCTGGCTTATGGCAACGCAATGTGAGTAGCCTTGGATTCTCGTGGAATCCCTGCTCGTTTCCCTCAGCAAAACATTTGGCTACCGAACCCAGGCTCAGTCTTTCGACTATTTTGATTGTGGGCCCTAGGATCACATGAGCCATGAATGGTAGTCGCCCTCAACTCCTAATTTTCTCCAGCTTCCTTTCCATCTCAACTTCCATTTCCTGCCTGACCAATCAACCAGCTCCATGTTAAAAAAAAATTCCCCATGCATGTGGTTCAGTCTCTCCATTCCACCCGTAATACCAACACTTTGCTGGCTAGACTCTCCAAAGACTAGTCAAGCAAGTTAATTTAGTTTAGAGATAGAGAGTGGAAACAGGCCCTTTGTCCTACTGTGTGTGCACTGGCTAGCAATCACCCATCACTAGTTCTATCCAACACACTTGGGACAATTTACAGAATCCAATTAACCTAGAAACGCACATGTCTTTGGAATGTAGGGGGAAACTGGGGCACCCGGAGAAAACCCACGCGGTCACAAGGAAAACATACAAACTGTACAGACAGCACCCCACCCATAGTCAGGATCGAACCCGGGTCTCTGGCGCTATAAGGCAGCAACTCCACCGCTGTGCCACTGTGCTTCCCTAGTCAAATCAAGTCTTATGCACTAGTGTCTTATGCATTAGTATGGTGAGATATAGATACAATGAAAATCTTGCTTACACATAGACAACATCCACAAAATAAATTACTCAAATTAAACATAAATGACACATAAATTCTATAAGACAGTGAAAAGAAAAAAGACTGTGCAATAAAATGCAATTAAAAATCAAGTCCATGGTAATGCAAGATGTAGTACTGGCTGGGTCACTTGTAGCTGTGTAAATGACAGCAGATTTAGTGTTTGCAATTTGTTGTGGTTAAATTGTTAACGTGTGGGACCAGTCCACACTGCAGCAGGGATGGCTCACACACTTTACATCCTCTCCTCCTTCTGCCAGGGCTTTGAAGGCACAATTGCTTGGGAGACCCAGGACTCGGACTATCTCATCACCATGAACCTCTCTGATGTTCTGCTTAACAATGGAGGAGGCGTCCTCAGGTTTTCTGCAGTAAGTTGATCCTCGTATTATGGTAAATTGACCATATCATGAAGATCAGAATTCATTCAAGAATATATCCCCAAATGGGCGAGAAGCAATCAGCCTCTGAATAGATTGATGGCAGAAAAAGCTTTACAGTGTCCTTCAGGACAACACCAGGGAGTGTTTACTGTAGCACCACTGCCTTGTCAGAGGGCAGGAACTGAGTGAACACTCCAGTTCAATGTGCGGAAATTAGTGATTTCAATGTAACTGGAGGTTGATATTAGCGCGATGGTTGTCTTTGTATGTGTGTGGGTGTGGGGTCCATGTGGGTGTGTGCATGCATGCGTGCTCTTGCTTGTGTGTGTGCTCTTGCGTGTGTGTGTGCACCCGTGTGTTCATGTGTGTTCCACGTAAGCGGGTGGATAAGTTTGTGGGCATGTTTTCTGCGTGTGTGGGTGTGCGGTCTGTTGCATGCAGATGTGATCCACGTGTAAGCAGACGAGTGTTCGGTGTGTGTGGGCGTGGTGCCCATCCGGCTAGGTGGGTGTGTTATGGATAGTTTAACTCTTGTCCTTCCGTCCGCCTCCCACAATGTTGAATTGTATTTGTGTTTGAACCCCAGGCCCAACTGCAGGCTGAGCAGGAAGTGATCCAGGATGGGTTTGGCCAGGACGTAGCAGCAGTGGCGGGAGGCTTCACCTACACCATCCACGGTGGGTCACTCGGAGACCAGCACCATGCCATCCAACATATTGATATGTAAACCTCTCCACCCCTGAACATGACAGTAGTGCTTCCAAAATAGTGATGCAGCTGGGAAGGAAGGTCCAGGCCCCAAGGACTCGGCTTCCTAGATGGGAGCTTAGTGTTCACTTTCTCTTCCGAGGGAGAGGCCGTTATCACGGGCAAGCAGAATATAACATCCTTTTAAAGGAGAGGTTATCCTTGGAATGCCCTTATCACACTGCAGTCATGACTACGTGAATGCATGGCATGGGTGTAAAACATTTTAGTTGTGAGGGTTGACACCGAGAGCACAGGGGGATCCGCCGGGTCTACAGTGGCTTGCAAAAGTTTTCATACCCCTTGAACTTTTCCACATTTTGTCACGTTACAACCACAAACGTAAATGTATTTTATTGGGATTTTATTTGATAGACCAACACAAAGTGGTGCATAATTGTGAAGTGGAAGGAAAATTATACAACGGTTTCCAAATTTTATTACAAATAAAAAAACTGAAAAGTGTGGTGTGCAAAAGTATTCAGCCCTCCTGAGTTAATACTTTGTAGAAACACCTTTTGCTGCAATTACAGCTGCAAGTCTTTTGGGATATGTCTCTACCAGCTTTGCACATCTAGAGACTGAAATGTTTGCCCATTCTTCTTTGCAAAATAGCTCAAGCTCAGTCAGATTGGATGGAGAGCGTCTGTGAACAGCAATTTTTAAGTCTTGCCAGAGATTCTCAATTGGATTTAGGTCTGGACTTTGACTGGGCCATTCTAACACATGAATATGCTTTGATCTAAACCATTCCATTGTAATTCTGGCTGTATGTTTAGGGTCGTTGTCCTGCTGGAAGGTGAACCTCCGCCCCAGTCTCAAGTCTTTTGCAGACTCTAACAGGTTTTCTTCCAAGATTGCCCAGTATTTGGCTCCATCCATCTTCCCATCAACTCTGACCAGCTTCCCTGTCCCTGCTGAAGGAAAGCATCCCCACAGCATGATGCTGCCACCACCATGTTTCACAGTGGGGATGGTGTGTTCAGGGTGATGTTGCGTGTTAGTTTTCCGCGACACATAGCGTTTTGCATTTAGTCCAAAAAAATTTATTTTGGTCTCATCAGACCAGAGCACTTCCTCCACATGTTTGCTGTGTCCCCCACATGGCTTGTGACAAACTGCAAACGGGACTTCTTACGGCTTTGTTTCAACAATGACTTTCTTCTTGCCACTCTTCCATAAAGGCCCGATTTGTGGAGTGCACGACTAATAGTTGTCCTGTGGACAGATTCTCCCACCTGAGCTGTGGATCTCTGCAGCTCCTCCAGAGTTACCATGGGCCTCTTGGCTGCTTCTCTGGTCAATGCTCTCCTTGCCCGGCCTGTCAGTTTAGGTGGGCGACCATGTCTTCGTAGGTTTGCAGTTGTGCCATACTCTTTCCATTTTCGGATGATGGATTGAACAGTGCTCCGTGAGATGTTCAAAGCTTGGAATTTTTTTTATAACCTAACCCAGCTTTAAACTTCTCCACAACTTTATCCCTGACCTGTCTGGTGTGTTCCTTGGGCTTCATGATGCTGTTTGTTCACTAATGTTCTCTAACAAACCTCTGAGGCCTTCACAGAACAGCTGTATTTATACTGAGATTAGATTACACACAAGTGGACTCTATTTACTAATTAGCTGACTTCTGAAGGCAATTGGTTGCACTGGATTTTATTTAGGTGTATCAGAGTAAAGGGGGCTGAATACTTTTGCACACCACACTTTTCAGTTTTTTATTTGTAAAAAAATTTGAAAACCATGCATCATTTTCCTTCCACTTCACAATTATGCACACTTTGTGTTGGTCTATCACATAAAATCCCAATAAAATACATTTGCATTTGTGGTTGTAACATGACAAAATGTGGAAATGTTCAAGGGATATGAAAACCTTTGCAAGCCACTGTACATCTACACTTGAATATCAACCAACTTCATTCCGCTTGTCTTGCCCCACTTCCCTATTCAACACTTAACACTTCCTGTTAAGGTTCTTTTTGCACCTTCCTCCATTCCCCTGCAAGGAAGTGTACAGCAATCCCGATCATGCGTTGTGTTTCCTAGTTCTGTGTCTGGTGTTTTTTACACTCCTGTGTCCCATCCACCACTGAGACCTTCCTCTTGAACATTTAAACAACTTTCTCTGGTGTCCTCTTTGACCAGTAGGGTATAGAAGAATAAGAGGAGATTTAATTGAAATTTGCTAAATTCTTACAGGGCTCAACAGCCTGGAGGAAGGGAGGAGGTCTCTGCTGGATAGGGTCCAGAACTGGGTGTCACAATCTCAGTAAAGATGCAGGTTGTATATGTATGTCCTTGTTCCCTGGGATAGTTCTAATAAGTCTGTTTTGCGTTGTCTCTGACGACTTAATGTCCTTCCTCAAATGTGATGCTCAGTATTGGACATGCTGGTCCAACTGAATTAGTCATCTTTGTGTCCCGCTTCGTTTAAGATAACATATCTTTTTAATCATTTCAAGAGAGTTTAATTGCCAAATGTACTGGCAATGGGACAATGAAATTCTTACTTGAAGCAGCATTGCAGGCCTGTAAACACAATAAACATTATACTATATAATAAACAATAAATAAATAAATAATTAACTACAATACTAGTGCAAAGAACCCAGTCTTCAGTGCAACCAAAGGCAATTGACAGAAGTTCATAGTTTAGTACAACGTGGAAACAGGCCCTTTGGCCCACTGGGTCTGTGCAGACTAGCAATTTCTGCACACTGGGGACAATTTACAATTGTACCAAGCCAATTAACCTACAGACCTATACGTCTTTGAAGTGTAGGAGGAAACCGGAAATTCCGGGGAAAACTCACTCAGGTCATGGGGAGAACGTACAAACTCCATACAGATAGCATCCGTAGCCAGGATCGAACCCGGGTCTCTGGCGCTGTGAGGCAGCAACTCCACCATTGTGCCACCATGCCACCTGTGTTGAGGTTAGTGTTGTGTAGTGTACAAGATACTGATAGTTGTTGGGAAGAAACTTATCTTGAACCTGGTGGTCATACTTTTCAGACTTCTTTACCTTCTTCCTGATGATAAGGAGTGATGTGAGTCTTTGATGGTGTCGTTATAATCACTCGTCATACAACAAAGCCCACTACCCACTAATCTGGGCAACCTATGCTGTACCACCAATGGCTTCCCACCTCCATCACTTCCTTCCAGCACAACTTATTTGAGACTTGCCTGAGAGTGTGACAAACAGGAATCTCTCCGAGCACAAACCCTGCACGACACTCTGCTCTTTTTCAGATGGTGCCGCACTGCTGGAAAGCCTTGCCACAAGGCCCAAGCGCTTTGAATGCCACAAAAACAAACTCAGGGAAGAGAATGCTGCCTTACAGGAAGAAAGCCAAACCTATCAGGATATTGTTTTTGTGGATGTGATAGACACCTACAGAAATGTGCCACATAAGCTACTGCACTTTTATCAATGGTAAGAGATACTCATCAATGTATTCATTTGTTGTGTCAACTGTGGCTCGGTGGGTATCTAGTCCAATCTGATTTAGAAGGTTCTGGATCCCAGGGTCAACAGACAAGAGTGTTTAATTGTCACTGCTGTTTCCAATTTGGCTGCAATGTGTCCCACAATATGACTTCATGAACCGTACAATCCAATTAAGTGTTTTAGGGTGACTTGAGATGGTGTACAAATCTATCTGAGTTCAGGTCATGGTAACAAAGGAGATTCTGGAGTTAGAGGTGAGAAGTATTTTTAAATATACAATGATCTTAAGTTTGGAGGTTGAGCATTGAGCATTTCCCAATCTAACTGGCAGCTGGAGACATTTTTAGTAATGAACTGAATTCATACTATGTTTTTTTTGTAACAAACAGGTCTGTGGAATCGACGAACTTCCGGTTGCTTCTAAAAACTGACGACGACTGTTATGTGGATATCGAGGCTGTGCTGGAGAGAGCAGGAGACAGGCTGGAAGCAACGAACGTGTGGTGGGGAAAGTTAGTGTCTGTGTAATCATAAATTCTTTGCAAAATCAATTATTCCTAAGTAGTTCAAAAGGAGAGATTTGCGGGGCTCTTTAGCAAAGAGTAGGTTTGTGGCTCCTACGGAGAATGGATATGGTGTGCGTGATTCTGACTTGCTTTGCTGTTAATGTGGAACTGGCTATCAATGATGTGCTGCAGTTTACATTTGTTTAACGGTTCATTATTCCTTTTATTGGGTGACGTCTGTTGACCAAAGCCCAGGGGTGCAATTACTGTGCCTCTGTCCTCACCATGCCACACTAATTTATCTCAGTCTTACAACTGTGAATTTGTTCACCTTAACACTGCATTTCATGTTCTTTGGTTCAATTTTTAACTCATCGTGCTTCTCTAGATCAAGTTAGCTTCAGTTTATTTTATTGTCACATGTACCGAGGTAGTGAAAAGCTTTTGTTACATTCTAACTAGTTAGTGGAAAACAATACATGATTACATTCAAGCCATTCACAGTGTACAGATACATCATAAGGGAATAACGTTTAGTGCAAGATAAAACCAGTAAAGTCTGATCAAAGATAGTCTGAGGGTCAACAATGAGGGAGATAGTAGTTCAGGACTGCTGTCTAATTGCGGTCGGATGGTTCAGTTGCCTGATAACAGCTGGGAAGAAACTGTCCCTGAATCTGGAGGTGTGCGTTTTCACACCTATACTTTTTGCCCAATGGGTGAGAAGAGGGAGAGGCTAGGGTGTTACATCCTTCATTATGCTGCTGGCCTTGCTGAGGCAGTGTGAGGTATAAATGGAGTCAATGGAGGTTGGTTCGTGTGATGCTCTGGGCTACGTCTGCAATTCGCTGCAATTTCTTGCTCTCCTGGATGGAGCTGTTCCCAATCCAAGGTATGATGCATTCTGATAAAATGCTTGCTACTGCACACTAGACGTTGGTGAGAGTTGGGGACGTGGGAGTGTTTCTAAGGAAGTAGGAGTGTTTGTGTTCTTTGTTGGTCGTTGCTTCAATGTGGGTGGTCCAGGAAAAGTTTAACTTGGCATCATGTTTGGCACATACATTGTTGGCTGAAGAACCTGTTCCTGTGCTGTTCTACGTTCTTAAAGCAAGAAAGTTGCCTAGAACCTTTATAAAATGACAACTGCACAGTACATGTACAGCAACTTCCCAGAACTCTGTAAAGGCTTTTGAGAATGTGCAGAAAAAATATTGTTGTCTTGGTGTCAGGAAGGAAGGAGTAGCTTCAAGTGAGAGGTTAGCTTGTTGTTACAGCAAGGGTAGTTGAGATGTGATCACAATGCTCAAAATTGTGATTGGTTTAATAAATAAAAGGAAAACTGATTTAAGAACCAGAATTATTGGTAGCTAGCAGGAACCTATTTAATTACCTGTTAAATGTCTGAAGAAGGGTTTCGGCCCGAAACGTTGCCTATTTTCTTCGCTCCATAGATGTTGCTGCACCCGCTGAGTTTCTCCAGCACTTTTGTCTACCTTCGATTTTCCAGCATCTGCAGTTACTTCTTAAACATTTAATTTGGTCGGTCAAAGAATTAGAGTTGACATAAGGAAACATTTTCTTTTAAACAGCATTGTGATCTGAAATGCTCTCCTGAATTAACCATGGAAACCTATAATAGTAATACTTGGAAGGTAATTGTATGTCTACTTGTAAGATAAAATTGCTGAGCTGCAAGGTCAAGATGGGGGGGATGAGCAGAATTGGTAACCTCGTCTCCTCTCCAATCTTAAATTCAGCAAACAGATGTTTGTGATCTTTTGCTCAAATTGCAAAATATTAATTTAACGATTTGTAGTATAGATAAAAAAAGTTCATTGATCCGTGGTGCTTCCAGTCAGTAGAAGGGCATGGCAAAGTGGGTTTTGTTACGGGGTGAGCAAAAGGTACATTGTGTTGTCTAGCAGAGGGCAGGCGTGAAAAGGATGGTGCAGGGCTGGAGCTGCTGATAATGGGCAAAATCTGAGAAATAAACGTGTGTACAGCGGGTGTAAAATATCATGGAATGACCAATGAATAAGAGGTACAAGGAGCTGCAGATGCTGGAATCTTGAGTAAAGCACAAAGTGCTGGAGTAACTCAGCGGGTTCAGGCAGCATCTGTGGAAGGAATAGGCGACGTTACGGGTCAGGACCATTCTTCAGATTCAGAGGCAGAGAGGCTCCTCAATTTGTATATTGAATATGAAAGCTGTAATGGGCCTTGTAGAAAGATGAGTTGTGATTGCTGAAACTTGTGTTGAGTTTAAAAGTTGACAATCAGCGACATCTTCCTGTTTAATTAGTCGTCTTTTTTCCTCTCCAAATGGACGTTATTTAACCAGCTCAAATTTTTAACAGTGTAAAATATTTTACAAATATCCAATAAGTCCTGCAAGTGCACTGATTGTCCTGGAGTAGACACAAGGCGTAGCTATGGGGACACGCATGGGCCCCAGCTACGCTTGCCTCTTTGTTGGGTACGTCGAACAATCCTTGTTCTCGGCGTACCAGGGCCCCATCCCCGACCTCTACCTCCGTTACATCGACGACTGCTTTGGTGTCACCTCCTGCACCCACACACAACTGACTGACTTCATTCATTTCACCACCAACTTCCATCCGGCACTCAAATACACTTGGACCATTTCCGACACTTCCCTACCATTCCTTGACCTCACCATCTCTATTGCAGGTGATACGCTCCTGACCGACATCCACTACAAACCTACTGACTCCCACAGCTACCTGGACTACTCTTCCTCCCACCCTGCTTCCTGTAAGGACTCCATCCCCTATTCCCAATTCCTCCGCCTGCGCCGCATCTGCTCCCAGGATGAGGTGTTCCACACCAGGTCATCACAAATGGCCTCATTCTTCAGAGAACGGGGATTCCCCTCCCCCACTATTGATGAGGCTCGCACCAGGGTCTCCTCCATACCCTGCAACACTGCCCTCACTCCCCATTCCCCCACTCGCAAACAGGGCAGAGTCCCCCTGGTCCTCACCTTTCACCTCACCAGCCGGCAAATACAACATATAGTCCTCCGCCAGTTTCGCCACCTCCAACGTGACCCCTCCACCCGCCACATCTTCCCATCTCCCCCCCCTGTCTGCCTTCCGCAAAGACCGCTCCCTCCGCAACTCCCTTGTCCATTCTTCCCTCCCCTCCCACTCTACCCCTTCCCCGGGCACTTTCTCTTGCAACCGCAAGAAATGCAACACTTGTCCCTTCACCTCCCCCCTCCACTCCTTTCAGGGACCCAAGCAGTCCTTCCAGGTCCGACAGAGGTTCACCTGCACCTCCTCCAACCTCATCTACTGCATCCGCTGCTCCAGATGCCAGATGATCTATATCGGTGAGACCAAGCGGAGGCTTGGCGATCGCTTCGCCGAACACCTCCGCTCGGTCCGCAATAACCAACCCGACCTCCCGGTGGCTCAGCACTTCAACTCCCCCTCCCATTCCACATCCGACCTCTCGGTCCTGGGCCTCCTCCACGGCCAGAGTGAGCAACACCGCAAGCTGGAGGAACAGCACCTCATATTCCGCTTGGGGAGTCTGCATCCTTTGGGCTTGAATATTGAATTTTCTCAATTCTGTTAACCCTTGCTGTCTCCTCCCCTTCCCACCTCTCCCTCAGCCCTCGGGCCCTGGCATTCCCTCTATCTCTATCTCCCTCCCCCACCCCAGTCGCACCAGCTTCTCATTTTCACACCACAAACAGCTTACAATGGCTTATGATCTATATCGGTGAGACCAAGCGGAGGCTTGGCGATCGTTTCGCCGAACACCTCCGCTCGGTCCGCAAAAACCAACCCGACCTCCCGGTCGCTCAGCACTTCAACTCCCCCTCCCATTCCGTATCCGACCTCTCGGTCCTGGGCCTCCTCCATGGCCAGAGTGAGCAACACCGCAAGTTGGAGGAACAGCACCTCATATTCCACTTGGGGAGTTTGCATCCTTTGGGCTTGAACATCGAATTTTCTCAATTCTGTTAACCCCTGCTGTCTCCTCCCCCTCACACCTCTCCCTCAGCCCTCGGGCCCTGGCATTCCCTCTATCTCTATCTCCCTCCCCCACCCTAGTCGCACTAGCTTCTCATTTTCACACCACAAACAGCTTACAATGGCTCGTTCCCTTTATCATCGATACTTTTTTGCATATCTTTCATTCATTGTTCTTTATCTCTCACATCACCGTCTATATCTCTCGTTTCCCTGATCCCTGACCAGTCTGAAGAAGGGTCTCGACCCGAAACGTCGCCTATCTCCTTCGCTCCTTAGATGCTGCTGCACCCGCTGAGTTTCTCCAGCTTTTTGTGTATCCACTGATTGTCCTGAATGGTTTCCCCAGTTTCAGGCAGAATTGGGCGGTGGACGGCAGTGGGAAATGGATGGAGCTGGAATATCCGAGCCTGGTGTATCCTGACTTTGCGTGTGGCTCTGGTTACGTTGCCTCTCACAACCTGATCCAGTGGCTGGCAGATAATGCAAGGACACTCAAAGTCTACCAGGTACTGAACACTGTCCTGTGCTGCTGTGAATGCACTTAATTTAAGAATTGGCAACATTAAAACAGATTGTCATTGGAAACTAGGCCTCATTTTCCATCGAAGATAGACACAAAATGCTGGAATAACTCAGCGGGACAGGCAGCATCTCTGGATAGAAGAAATGGGTGATGTTTTGGGTCAAGGCCCTTCTTCAAAAAGGAAAATGAGATATGGACCGGGATGTAGAGAGATATAGAACAATTGAATGAAAGATATGCAAAAAAGTGACAATGATAAAGGAAACGGGCCATTGTTTGCTAGGTGAGAAAGAGAAGCTGGTGCGACTGGGGGGTGGGGTTGGAGAGAGAGGGAATGCAGGGGTTCAAGAGTCAAGTGTTTTATTGTCATATGTCCCAGATAGGACAATGAAATTCTTACTTGTAGCAGCACCACGGAATATGTAAACATAGTTTACTATGGTTAAAAAAATCAATATTCATACCACTGGGTTGTATGCTGCCCAAGTGAAATATGAAATGCTGTTCCTCCAATTTGCGTTTAGACTCACTCTGACAATGGTTGAGGCCTAGGACAGAAAGGTCAGTGTGGGGAATGGGAAGAGAAATTAAAATGTTCTCACCCAGCAAACAGCTAACATTGGCTTGTTTCCTTTATCACCATTACTTTTTTGCATATCTTTCATTCATTTGTTCTATATCTACGTCACCGTCTATATCTCTCGTTTCCCTTTCCTGACTCTTGTCTGAAGAAGGGTCTTGATCAAAATTTCACCCATCCCTTCTCCCCAGAGATGCTGCCTGTCCCGCTGAGTTACTCCAGCATTTGTGTCTATCTTCGGTTTAAACCTGCACCTGCAGTTCTTTCCTCCTCATTTTCAAATTCTTGCTGCATAAAGTGAAGCCAGGAAATGGAACTCAAAATGAAGCTTAGGTTTTCCATAGGTCAGGAGAAGTATTTTCAGGCAGGTGTCTCTGAGAAGTATAGAACTTTGCTACCCACTCTAGTCACTGCTGAGGTGGTGATGGTGCATCTTTGCTGAACTATTGCAATTCATATTGTAAAATGGTTTCTCATTGTGTTAGGACAAGCGATTGATGGGATTATATGTGACTTGAAAAATAATCACCAATTGTCCTCATCTGCTGGGACTGGCTGGATAGATGGCTTTATATTTTGTTTCGAATGACAATCTTCAAATTAACTTTCTGATACTGTTTAGAAAAAAATAGTTCACTCTGAGCAGCTCTGTGTGTGTGTGTGTGTGTGTGTAGACTGTAGTTGTGAAGTAAAATGCTGTCTGTATTGTGGTCGCAGGGTGAAGATGTCAGCATGGGCATCTGGATGGCTGCAGTTGGACCCCAACGACATCAGGTAGATCAACTACACACACTGCCAGTGTTGACTGAACACTTAAAATCTGTGCAAGGGGTTGGTTTTTGCAGTGCCTTTGGCTTTGCACTTTAGGAGCGAATCGAACGTACAGAAACAGTTAGTCCATTTGAATACTGTGATGACCCATATGAATTGCCTTTTCACTCTGTCCTTCTGTTTCCCTACTATTAGTCTATCTTTCTCTTTAGCACATCCTACCTAAACCTTATGAAATTATTTGAGAGCATCTTAAACGTTGATGTAGGTTTAGAATCATACATCATGTAAACGGGCCCTTTAGTCCATGTCCATGGCAACCATCAAGTATCCAGTTACATTAATCCCATTTCATTCTCTTCACATTACCATTAGCTCCCTCTAGACTGTGTGCCTTTACTGTAGGTGAGTGGTAATTTACAGTGGCCAACTAATCTATCAATCCGCATGTGTTTAGACGTTGGAGGAAACTGGACGCCCCAGGGAAAAACCCAGGAGGTTGCTAGAAGAATATGCAAACTGCACAGCTTTGGAGGTCAGGGCTCAATACTGGTGCTGTGAAACAGCAGCTCTACCAGCAGCAGCACTTCGCTGTCTTTGTTTCAAAACCTCTAGCATTGAAAGCTTGACTTTCGTCACTTGGAAAGCCTTTTAATTCTTGCAACTCACTTTTGGGGCACTCTTCACTTTGAATGCATTTATCAGTGTCGATCAAGGAAGTGTACACATCACTTTTCTCTTCCTGCTTTTGCCTGAAGGACCCCCTGTGGCTGTGTGAGAAGAAGTGTCTGTCAGGTGCACTCTCGTCTCCCCAGTACTCTGCAGAAGAGCTGATGGACCTGTGGAACAATAAGGAACAGTGTGGAAACCCCTGTCACTGTCAAAAGTGAAGATCACTAGTGGGTTCTGAACGAGACAGGATAAACATCGAAGACTTTGAATGCTGCTGGTCCAGAATGCAAATTCTTCTCTTTGCTGCAGTTTGCTCACTCTGGCCTATCTATTATCAAAGAATGACGCATCAGAATTGTGAACTGGGTAGGTGTGGGTAGGAAAGGATTGGGGACGTGTGCTGCCACTTGATCGCATGGCCTTTTCTGAGCACCTGCTACCAATCTTCCGAATGGTTGGGAGCTGTTGGTGTTCTATGTGCTACATGCTTACACACCTTGTTCTGGGTAACAGTGGAAGATGTGGTCTTGATCATTAACCCATCAATAGAAACTTTCCTATTTTTGTATTTCTGAAAAAATAAAGTACTCTAAATCCTTTTTTTCAGGATCTTTTATCTGCTGTAATTTAACACAGTTTAAAAAAGGGGACTAGAAGATGACAGCTGGAAATTAATGGTAAGAGGATTTGAGTGGAAAACATCTTAAAAGGACAGGGTTGGGAATTGAACAGGAGATGGGAAATTGAGGCTAAGTAGCCATGATTCTAGGCAGCAACGTCTGTCTACAGTTCTCTGGGGAAATTAAAATTTGGGACCCCAACCTTTTATGTTATTTGTCAGTGATAAGTCTATACAACTCTTTCCATTATCTAAGCTTGTTGGTAATTAGATGGAAGCAGTAAACTGTAAAAACCAAAATAGTTGCAGCTACATGTTGCAGTTACAATGGGAGTGCTGAATAATTCACTCGGGAGTTTAGACGTGCAACTCGAGTAAACTTACGAGCAGGTAAATTGGTGGGACGCATTCTCTGGATGGCGTGTACGGTTCTGGATGCTGTCGTGAAGGGATAATTGAGATTGGGACAGTTAACCTCCAAGAGGTCTGGTGTTAAATGAAAGGCAGTTTAGAGATGACTTTACAGGGAGTTCTTAATCTCTTTTGCAAAGTAAATGTTCAATATTAACACAAACTAGCTGCGGGGAGGAAGAATTCAAGCTGTAAAAAAAGAACACGTCCACCATCGAAGTTTACTATCTCCACACCAGATTGGTGAGTATTTTCTTACTTCTTATGATGGGGGAGTTCATTTGGGCCATTAAATCCAGGTCACCTTTCATAGCAATCCCATTCCTTCAATTCTACAGTAACTCTCTCATGC
The DNA here is from genome assembly GCA_035221665.1 of Okamejei kenojei. Classification (NCBI taxonomy): domain Eukaryota; kingdom Metazoa; phylum Chordata; class Chondrichthyes; order Rajiformes; family Rajidae; genus Okamejei; species Okamejei kenojei. The sequence goes on along the minus strand of CM069135.1, from coordinate 26,181,796 downwards.
ACATCATCAATCAACCCTCCTACTGTGAAGGGAAGGGCCAGGTAGAAGTTGTTGGTTTTGGGTGAAGGAGGTGCACAAAGGCTGCACTAAATTTCAAGAGTGCTTGTTATTTTGCAGTAGGATGAGGTGAGATTGCAGATGATAGACAATAGACAATAGGTGCAGCAGTAGGCCATTCGGCCCTTCGAGCCAGTACCTCCATTCAAAGTGATCATGGCTGATCATCCCCAATCAGTACCCCGTTCCTGCCTCCTCCCCATATCCCCTGACCGCTATTTTTAAGAGCCCTATCTAGCTCTCTCTCTTGAAAGCATCCAGACAACCTGCCTCCACCGCCCTCTGAGGCAGAGAATTCCACAGACTCACCACTCTGTGAGAAAAAGTGTTTCCTCGTCTCTGTTCTAAATGGCTAGTTCCTTATTCTTAGCTGTGATTAGGATCTGTGACAAGGAACTGTGGTCCCTGGTTCTGGACTCCCCCAACATCGTGAACATGTTTCCTGCCTCTAGCGTGTCCAAACCCTTAACAATCTTATATGTTTCAATGAGATATCCTCTCATCCTTCTAAACTCCAGAGTGTAGAAGCCCAGCTGCTCCATTCTCTCAGCATATGACAGTCCCGCCATCCCGGGAATTAACCTTGTAAACCTACGCTGCACTCCCTCAATAGCACGACTGTCCTTCCTCAAATTAGGGGACCAAAACTGCACACAATACTGCAGGTGTGGTCTCACTAGGGCTCTGTACAACTGCAGAAGGGCCTCTTTGCTCCTATATTTGATTCCTCGTTATAAAGGCCAATGTGCCATTCGCTTTCTTCACTGCCTGCTGTACCTGCATGCTTACTTTATAGACTGATGTACAAGGACCCCCAGATCCTGTTGTACCTCCCCTTTTCCCAACTTGATGCCATTTAGATGGTAATCTGCCTTCCTGTTTTTGCTACCAAAGTGGATAACCTCACATTTATCCGCATTAAATTTAATCTGCCATGCATCTGCCCACTCCCCCAACCTGTCCAAGTCACCCTGTATTCTCGTAGCATCCTCCTCACAGTTCATACTGCCACCCAGCTTTGTATCATCTGCAAATTTGCTAATGTTACTTTGAATCCCTTCATCCAAATCATTGATGTATATTGTAAATAGCTGCTGTCCCAGCACCGAGCCTTGCGGTACCCCACTAGTCACTGCCTGCCATTCTGAAAGGGGCCCGTTAATCCCTACTCTTTGTTTCCTGTCAGCCAACCACTTCTCTATCCATGTCAGCACTCTACCCCCAATAGCATGTGCCGTAATTTTGCCCACTAATCTCCTATGTGGGACCTTATCAAATGCTTTCTGAAGGTCCAGGTACACTACATCCACTGGCTCTCCCTTGTCCATTTTCCTAGATGCATCTTCAAAAAGGGTCCAACTACTATCCTGCTTTATATTCTTGGCTAGCTTACCTTCGTACCTCGTCTTTTCTCCCCGTCTTATATTTTTGGTTATCTTCTGTTGTTCTTTAAACATTACCCAATCCTCTTGCTTCCCGCTCATCTTTGCTACATTGTACTTCTTCGTTTTAATTTTTATACTGTCCCTGAAGTCCCTTTCTTCCCTTGGAATCTTTCTTCCTCCTAGGAATGAACTGATCCTGCACATTCTGTATTATTCCTAGAAATACCTGCCATTTTTGTTCCACTGTCATCCCTGCTAGTGTATCTTTCCAGTCAACTTTGGCCAGCTCCTCCCTCATGGCCCCATAGTCCCCTTTATTCAACTGTAACACTGACACCGATCTACCCTTCTCCCTCTCTAATTGTAGATTAAACCTGACCATGTTATGGTCGCTACCTCCTAATGGCTCACTAACCTCGAGGTCCTTTATCAAATCCGGTTCATTACATAGCACTAAATCTAGAATTGCCTTCTCCCTGGTAGGCTCCAATACAAGCTGTTCTAAGAAACATGAAGATGAAGGTACATTGTAATTTTTATGATGCATCAGAAAAGCCTAGCTCTGTCTTAATTGAGAGCCAAAGAGCACTGAAGTTGAAAACAAAGTCCATGTATCAAGGAAATGAGCAAGGGAAAGGGATCGCATAGACTTAACATAGGGGAGGGTTTTCTTGTGCATCTTAAGCAAAATATATTGAAGTATTTCACTAACTGTACAGCTAGCACTTTGCAATGTCAAGTGTATAATGCCAATTGTATTACATTATATGGAAATGATTAACACACACACATGAAGTTAGTTTTATAACCACATTGTCTAAAGAACACAGCAAACCATGTTATAATTACCAAACAGACATCCATGTTGTTTTAGTTCAGCTAATGAGAATGGAAATCTGATTGCAGCAAAAACTTTTATTTAGAGCGATAGGAATGGATTTTGTATTAGTTTCTTCTACAGTGACAATGTCAAAAGTAATCAGAACTCTTAGAAGCCACAACACTTGCCATGCAACACCCTAAAGATGTACAAGTCTCTGGGAATTTTGCTGAGTCTTACAAGAAGAAGAAAAAGATAGGTAGTTCAGGATTTTTTAAACCTGAGTGGACAATAAAAGAGAGGGACTGAATGTATGTCGCTTCATCACAATTCTGCTTTAGATCCAATCACTCATAAGTAAATTGAACACAATTCACATAAAGGTATAGAAATTAAATAGGAAGAGGATATTGTTAGTGCATGGATTACACTGTGATAAAACCTTGAGGTTTAAACTTATTTCTTACTATTCACTTGCCTATCTGACAGCACTATGCTGAGGAGATTGTCAGCCTTTTGTGATACTCAATACCGAAGATCTGCTCAATACTGTTAAAGATGTTGTGGGGCCAAGCTTGAACAAAATTCCTAAAGAGCCTGTCCCACCAGCATGCGGTGAGTGTGACCTAAAGTGGTCACTTGAGCCATACGGCCTCGCGTGGCCGGTCCCACTTCGATCGCCGGGGCCGTATGGAGTTGTGCGGAGCTGGTCCTGACATCGCACGGGGCTCCGAAAAACTGACACTGTTCAAAATCCCGTGCGGCAACGGCCGACAGGCCCGCAATGTCCCGACGCCGTATGCAGCGTCGTGACGGCGTAGGCCAAGCACGTGGTGTTGCGCGATGACGTCACCGCCCAACGGTGTGCGACGTCCAAATTCAGTCGGCTCGCCTCCTGCCCAGCTGATTGGTGAATATGATGTCGGGACCAGCCCCGCACAACTCCATATGGTGAGTGTGACCTAAAGTGGTCGCTTGAGCCATTCGACCTCGCGTGGCCGGTCCCACTTCGATCGCTGGGGCCGTATGGAGTTGTGCGGGGCTGGTCCTGACATCGCGCGGGGCGCAGTCGCATGCTAGTGGGACAGGCCCTTAACACTCTCACTTAAAGGATTAACACCTACTTGTAATTCTTGATGGAAATAACTTTGACCTCATGGTGTACGTTAGCAAGTGTTTCCTAACTAACTAAAACTTTCTGACAGTGCTCCACTCAATCATTCAATGCAGGACTTATAACGTCCCTCACCAGGAAGGTATAGAATCATTGCATGTTCAACCACAGAGTTCAGGCAAGAATCATCCAGACTCGCTTATTACTAGAAATTAAAATATTTGTTCAGACACTGAAAAGTGTCCAATGCAGTAACATTGCCTAAATACCTAAACCACCAAAAGATAGTTAACAATGAACCTTTCAGCTCAGTTCAAATTATTCTGGGTTCAGAACCACAGGATGCAAAGAGTAAACATAACCACTCAAGGTTTGCAACATTTAGAGATGGTAGTTACAACCATGGGTAAACAGATGATGTTATTTTAGAACCGCACCTTCAGCTCTGCACTGTGAACCTTTTTTTTAAACCAGAAACAATCCAATAGAAAGCTCAGAGTTAAGTTGCAGGTGCAAATCACATAGAAAGCTCTGTAACATTTGCATCACATTCTATGGCTTCAAAATCAGCACATTCAGAAACTGTTGCTTGACAACACGTAACAGGAACTGATCCCAAAGATGAATGTATCACAAGATCACGTGTATCTGCAACAGGGTGCTGGACCAATGCTGCTGAATGTCGTCCCTTAAGCGCTGAATGTTCTTCCATTCCTTAATATATATGTACACATCTACCATCGCACTAATATACAATCTCCACTCTCTATTGAGTAAAAAGAAAGAGGCTTCAGATCATTATCCATGTCTATCTCCATGTCCATCTAACAAAAGATACAAAATATTTGGCACAAATTAGTATTGTAAATACATTCAATAATGCACATTGTTAAGTAAAATCATACATACTACACATTGTACTAACATAGGATTACACAATATGTTAGTAAAATACCTTCATTACTGCATGGTGTATTCATGTAAAACTCTTAATACCACAACGTTAGGATAAGCCCCTATAATACTGCAAATTAATGCAAAACCACATAATGCATGTTCACTGGGGTGAGGCATTAGTGTTGATTTTAGCACTGCATAATGCAGAATTTGTGTGTCCACACTAACATGTCCTTGTATATTGTAATTCTATGACATCAGATGGCCAAAATAACTAAGCCACATTTAGCACCACCTTAATTAAAATTGCCTCACCTTTGAACTGATGTAAGTTAATTTAAGTTCAGCACCTGGAACTCTCAGCAGTCGATGAAGCAGTCCCCTCACTTTCTGAATGATCATGGACTCTATATTAATGACAACATAGTTTAGTTTGTGAGTTTATGGTTTTAAGATCTCCATTAAGAAGAATCATTTTCTTTCATAGTGTGTTGTTAACATGATAAATGGCCTAAGACACTGCAAAGCTAAATAAATAATAAATTTGTAGTATTTACAGACACACAGTTGCAAATTGAGCAAGGTTTTGGAATGAAAGGAAGTGATAGGCAAAATGAGGAGGAGATAGAGTCGCCATAATAAATTACAGAAAAAAAGAAGCCAAGAGAAAGGATCTTAACGTGAAAAATCAAATAGTCACTTTAGGATGAGGTCAAAAACAGCAAGTGACAGAAAGCATAGGTGGGATCTGCCATTTGGCTGACAATCAATGGGTATGATATAGGATGTAATGTTCATCAGGAAACTAGAGGCACATATAATAAGAGCAAAACAATAATAATAACATTTACACCAAAAACACAAGCTGTTGGAAAATGCAGCATGTCAGACAGTATCTTCTGAGTTTTTCCAGTATTTTCTGTTTTTATTTTGTATTTCCAGCATGCACATTTTTCCATTTTCATCATGGATTACTTAGGCTGGGCAACCCAATTAGAAGGATTAGCCTTGAGGATAAATTCATGGAGACTGTACAAGATGGATTCCTTAAGAACCAACTGATGAGCAAGCTCTTTTACAAAAACAGGACAACACAAAATGTTGGAGTAACTTCAGAGGTCAGACAGCAATTCTGGAGGTCAGGGATAGGCAGTGTTTCAGTTGGGTCGCAACCCAAAACTTCACCAATCTATGCCTTCCAGAGATGTTGCCTGACCCAACAGTGTTGTTTTACTCAAGATTCCACCATCTGCAGCTCCTTATGTCTCCAGTAACCTTTTTCAGATCTAGTATAATATAATAATCTTGTAGTTAAGGGATCCTTAAGAAAGAGTGATCGTAATATGATTAATTTTATATTAAACTAGACGAAGTGGGACCCGTCCCCTCAATGCGCGGTTGCGGAGGGGGGGGGCCTGTGGCATCACACACACACTAATCCCCCCCCCCCCCCCCACACACACAGTGAGAGGGGGAGGGAGGGGGGAGTGGATAGGGGGGGGTAGAGAGGGGGAAAGGGGGAGGGGGAGCAGAGGGAGGTGGGGGGGGCAGGAGGGGGGAGGGGGTAGGGAGAGGAGGGGGTAGGGGGAGAGATGAGAGGGAAAGGAGGAGGGAGGAGAGGAGGGGGGGAGAGGAGCCGGGCGAGCGGACTGCGAAAAGCGAGCGGGCGGAGTCACTCGCAGCGCGTGAACACAACGTGCAGCCATTGTGACGTCATCAGCCAAAGCTGGCCGAATTTCTAAGTTATTTGAATTTTTTGAACATTTTGATTAATAACTGGAGAAATAATGCATGCATTTTTCAGGTAAGCGATTTTTTACTTCAGAGGATAAATCTCCACAGGAATATGTAAATAAATTACCGTTAGAGCGTTGTTTTTTCGACCAGTATGATTATATACACACACACATCCAAGATCAGAGTTTTATAAGTATATCGATTTGCAAGTTACTTAGTTCAACCTGAAACCAGGGCTTTGCATTTAGACCAAGTAAATTATAAATGTATGAGCGACGAGTTTACTTTGGTAGATTGAGAGACTGTATTAAAGGATGAGAGAGAGTGAGGAACTGAAATAAATGAGCAAGAAATGTTTACTGAAGTTAGTGGGACTGAATGGCAATAAATCCCTATGAGTTGATGGTCAACTTCCAAGGATCTGAAAGAGAGGCCTCTGGAGAAAGTGGATGCACCAGTTGTCATCTTCCAAAATTCCCAGATTCTCAAACAAACTTCATAGATTGGAGGATTGCAAATATAGTAACCCCATATTATGAGAGAAAAAGCTGGAACCTACTGACCCATTAGCTTGATGTCAGTGCTACAGTTAGGGTACTTAGAATTTTAGGATTGACAAAGTCAACGTGAATTTTGGAAGAGACACTCAAGTGTCAGCTTCTTGAGGATGTAACAAGTAAAATAGACAAGAGCAAACCAAGAATGTGGTAATCAAATAGAATTAGAGCATGTGGGATCTAGGCAATCTACTGGTGTGGACTGAGTATTGCCTATTTAGTCATTGGTAGGTTGTTATAGTGACCCAGTTATTTGAATGAAGAGATCAATTGTAATAAATCCAAGTTTGCTGATAATACAAGTTTCTGTGCAGCACATGTTGTAAGGAAGATGCAGAGGATCTATAAGGAAAATGACAAATTAAACGGACCACTCACATGGAATCAAATGTGGTAATAGGTCAGTTCATGCACTTTTGAAAAAGAAACAGAATTATGTTCAGTGAAACTTCAATAATCCACCATCTGACTATTTGGAAATTCTGATTTTCGAAATATTACTAATATTTCCTGCATTCCCTTGAATCTCACCTGAGCCTCTGTTCCCACTTTCCCTATAAACTCACCGCATTCTCTGGAAATATTATTACAATATTTTGTAGCATTGATACAGAGGCAATTGAAGTGTGGTGGCATGTTACTAACATCAACACTCCAGTGCGGCACCAAAGGCCTGCAGGGGCTAGATTACTGCAGGTTTACTGTATTATAATGTGCAGTCATTTAGGATTTGGGATGCGGTTGTTTTGGACTGGTACGCAAACACATTCTACCTTAAAAATGCCATGATATACATTACTTCAGGAGTAATTCATGGATTTGTGCCTGGAAGATCATGTTTGACAAACCTTCTTGAATTTTTTGAAGCGGTAACTAGGGAAATTGATGAGGGTAAAGCAGTGGATGTTGTCTATATGGATTTCAGTAAGGCCTTTGACAAAGTTCCCCATGGAAGGTTGGTTAAGAAGGTTCAATCTTTGGGTGTTAATGGCGGAGTAGCAAGATGGATTCAACAGTGGCTGAATGGGAGATGTCAGAGAGTAATGGTGGATGGCTGTTTGTCAGGTTGGAAGCCGGTGACCAGTGGGGTGCCTCAGGGATCTGTGTTGGGTCCACTGTTGTTTGTCATGTACATCAATGATCTGGATGATGGGGTGGAAAATTGGATAAGTAAGTATGCAGATGATACTAAGATAGGTGGTGTTGTGGATAATGAAGTAGATTTTCAAAGTCTACAGAGAGATTTGGGCCATTTGGAAAAGTGGGCTGAAAGATGGCAGATGGAGTTTAATGCTGTTGTGAAGTGCTACATCTTGGCAGGACAAATCAAAATAGGACGTACATGGTAAATGGTAGGGAATTGAGGAATGCTGTGGAACAGAGGGATCTAGGAATAACTGTGCATAGTTTCCTGAAGGTGGAATCGCATGTCGATAGGGTGGTAAAGAAAGCCTTTGGTGTGCTGGCCTTTATAAATCCGAGCATTGAATATAGGAGTAGGGAAGTAATGTTAAAATTGTGCAAGGCATTGGTAAGACCAATTCTGGAGTATGGTGTACAAATTTGGTCGCCTAATTATAGGAAGGATGTCAACAAAATAGAGAGAGTACAGAGGAGATTTACTAGAATGTTGCCAGGGTTCCAGCAACTATGGTACAGAGAAAGATTGAACAAGTTAGGTCTTTATTCTTTGGAGCGCAGAAGGTTAAGGGGGGACTTGATTGAGGTCTTTAAAATGATGAAAGGGATAGACAGAGTTGACGTGGATACGTTTTTCCCATTGAGGGTAGGGAGGATTCAAACAAGAGGGCATGACATGAGAATTAAAGGACAGAAGTTTAGGGGTAACGTGAGGGGGAACTTCTTTACTCAGAGGGTGCTGGCTGTGTGGAATGAGCTTCCAGCAGAAGTGATGGAGACAAGATCGATTTTAACATTTAAAAGTAAAGTGGATAGGTATATGGACGTGAAGGGAATGGAGGGGTATGGTCTGAGTGCAGGTAGATGGGACTAGGGGAAAACAAATGGTCGGCACGGACTGGAAGGGCCAAGAGGGCCTGTTTCCGTGCTGTAATTGTTTTATGGTTATATGGTTAATTCGTGAATACTATCCCAAGAAGTGTTCAAATTTCAGTGGTTGGTGAGGTAAGAGGAAGACAATTTCAGTAAAGAAAAATCAAGTAATAAAGTATATTTTGTTTCATTTTTAAGTAATTCATTTTCTTTTTCCATGGATGACATTCCAAAACTCCAGAAGGCCGATTTAAGTGTCAATCATAATACGGATATTTATGAGGCGATTTTGCACAAATTGGCAGCCATGATTCCCATTAAAATCATGACTACATATAGTAATAACTCATCGTTGGTAAAAAGCTTTGGGTAATCTTATGGTTGCAGAGGTATTATAGAAATTAGTATTTTTTAGACAGGTACACCAGGTGCTTTATCCTTTTCTCAATAGTGCAGATGATAAACTATTTTCTTACCTGGTAGTTTCTTCTCCAATAGCTTCTGATCTGGATTATCTGGGCATTTAATAGATAAAACTGAGGGACAAATGAACAGCTTTATGACAAATGACAAATTAATAAAGCATTACTTTACCAGTCAGTTCTTCTACTCCCTCACATACCCAACATGACCGCAATGCATTCTATTCAGTCAATTCCATCATTGTGGTCCCAGAACTAAAACACTCAGATCTATCTTTAGGTGTACTCAAAGTGCCCTGACATAGTGCCTTCAATACAGTGGAGACGAGGAACCAATCAATATTATCTCAAAATTGTTAATGTTTTATGTTAACCACACTCGACCATCAGTCACTTGGATAAAGATGTAATTAATACTTGAGTTTGATTGGTTCGAAACAGCACGGAGGTAATTGTTTCCTTGGTTAAAACGCAGGATTTTTTGGCACAAATTATATAATTTTCTTTAAAGATATTAAAGCCCTTATTAGTTTGGAACTCAATAACTGTTTGGACTTTTGACCCACCCAACAAAGAGTTTAAGATATTTTCTACTTTACAAATAGTTACATTTGAATTAATACAATTAAACATTGCCAACTTATAAAAACATAATTTATAATAAATACCATTACTCTTTCCATGCCACCTTTAATCTCAGCTCACGACTAACAAAGCACTCAGCACAAATGCACCAGGCTCCTACCCCAGCACAAGCAGCAGATCCCTCATGCTCATCATGACCAGCAGATTTTTCTATATTCTGCTTCTCGCTGCAGTTTGTAGCTATTTCAGCACTTGACCTAGAGTGACCCTGCAACCTTAGCAAATGCAACACTTGTCCCTGCAACTCCTCTTTCACTACCATCAGGAGGCCTAATTGACCCTTCCAGATGAGGCAGAGAGAGATTCACCTGCATCTCCTCCACGCCTTGTTTACTGCATTTGACATTTGATGTGGCCTCCTCTATATTGGAGCGTGCAGACTAGGTGACTGCTAACTACCTGTGGCATTTCATTTCAGGGTGTCAAATGTATGGAGCAAAGGCAAGAGCATGAGGTTGAGAGAGAACGATAGGTAGCCATGATTGAAAAAGGGAGTAGACTTGATGGGCTGAATGGCCTAATTCTGCTCCTAGAACTCATGAACTTCAACTTCCCTCCCGATTCCCACACTGACCCACCTGTTCCCTGCCTTTTTCATTGCCACATGATCTAGAAGAACAATGCCTCATATTCCACGGGTAGCCTACAACCCAATTATATGAACAATTAATTTTCCAATTTGAGGTAACACACACCTGCATGTTTCTTTAACACTGCACCAGTCCACCCAGTTTTTCCCTCCCATGTTCACCTTTTCTGTTCCCACCCCATCACCTATATTTGTTATCCTCCATATGCCCATCCCCCCCCCCCTTTTTACCTGGTTCCACTTATCAGCCTTCAGATCCCATCACTACCTTCCCCCTCCCCATTTCCAATCCAGCTCCACTTGCCTGTATATTATCCTTATCCGTTTCCATTCATCACCTACCTGTCTCTTTCTCTATACTCCTCCAACCCCCACCCCGCAACCTAAAGCTTCATCTAAACATCATTCCCCTGATGCATCTATCACATGTCAGTCCTTCTCACCACTTCCCTTTATACTGACTCGCCTCCCTCTACACTCTTCGTTCTTCATAAGGGGTCTTAACCGGAAATGTCCACCATCCTTTGCTCTTGCAGATGCTGCCAGGCCCGCTGAGTTCCTCCAGCAGTTTGATTTTTGCTACTTTCACGTTTTGGATTTTTGTGACCCAAGACCCACCATATCTAGGGATTTTACAAGGAATATTCTTCTTATCAAAATGCAATATCTCATTGTTCAACTGGTTCCTATAGTCAGTAATGCTTCATGTTTTTAATTTTTAAAAAACTTTGTAGCACAGTTTAACTTTCACTTATAGCAAACATGTTCTCACCCAACAGCTGATCCTTCAGGGCAAACAACTTCTGTTGCTCCATCTCAGCCTCTTCAGGAGCGCCATACACTGCCCAAGAAAATCAAAGGAGACATTGAACACTTGAAAGCTAAACTGTGAAGATCAACCCAGTTTCAAACAGAAATCACATGACCAATTGCATAATTTATGCTTGAGCAAAGGTTTGCTTAAACTGGTGGATTTACTTGGGATTCTCTTGTCCTCTGGACAAATCCCAGAGTGCAGCTAGTACAAGGAAAAACACTGATCTTTGAATTAACTGCGGCAGGATTGACAGAACTTTAAAACGACAGTACATTAAATTAAATGTTTAAAACATAGTGTATTTAAACAATATTTCCATACAAATCAAACTCACACCCAAAACACAAGCCACTCTTATGTCCAATGGTAAAGTACGTGTTAAGATATAAAACAATTCAAAAGTGCGTGAAAGAACGCTTTATAGAATGGATGAGGGGAGGCTAGTGAAAGACCAATGGTGCTTTGCTTAATAAAGTCTGTAGGCGGCGATCATGAAAGGTCACCAATTACAAACTACAACCATCTCCAATGAGCAAGTACTCAGCATAAAGTGCCGGTCAGATCCAGAAAACAATTTGCGCAATAAATTATTTCCGCAAAGCTTTTATTCATTTTGCTTGCTCCTACATTAACATTTTACTTTTGGGGAAACTGCTGTTTCCCTGGGGTTGGTTTGCACATCTTCTCTGCAGCTTTGAACATAAGAAATTGGAGCAAACGTCAGTCACCCATTTCCGTTCATTGGTATCGTTATGATCTTCTATCTAGGTGTCATGTTCCAGCATACTACCCAAAACTGCCTTAAACATCAGAAATCTAATGATCTGTTTTGAGTGAACACAATGATTGAGCCTCTGCAGCTCCCTGAGGTAGACAGCTCCAAAGGTTCACCGCTATCAGACTCATATAAGTGCTGTGGCCTACCGCTATTTGCAGTTTGGCCTTAGATCCCTCAGTAATGAAATTATCCTCCCCATAACTACCTGTCAAGCTCTTTAAGAAATTTGGTAAGTTGCAATTAGATTCATTTTTTGTTCATAAGACAAACCCTCCGTTCTTGGAACCAGTCTGGTGAATGTTCACTGCACTTCTTTTACGACAGGCACATCCTTTTTTGGGCAAGCAACCCAGAATGGTTCTTGGTGAATCCAAATCTGGACCTTATACGATTGCAATAGGACTGTCTTATTCTTGCATTCAAATCCTCTTGGAATAAAGAGCAACATATCCTCCTAATTACTTGCTACATGTTGGCCTTCATTGACTCGGACACTAGCTCCCTCTGAACATCAAAACCACTTAGTCTATCACCATTTAACACACACTTGTTTTGTGCAAAGTGGATAACCTGACATTGTTGTCTTCAGTCATGCATTCTCCCATTCATTTAGCTTATCTATCGCTCTTGAAGCCTCTTTACATCCTGCTCGAAACTCTCGAGTCCCATCTGGCTTACTATTAATTATACAAATGCTGGATAAAAACAAAACCTTCCCATTTACTATCTTGGTTAAAAAGAATAATGCGCAGAGGCCAATTTGAAAATAAGAATACCTACAAAAGGAAGGACATCTCATGCCAGTCTCAAGGTAATTTAACAAGCTTGACAGTAAATTTTAGGGTTTGCAAATGTTAATAAGTGGCCCCAAAAAGCTGTAAAATTTATTTCAGCTGTGTAATGTTACAAAACAACCTCCAGGAAATGACAAGATTTACCCATTTAGTGCAATACATTCCTTTGATCCATTCCTTCACGTTCCAAAACATTTAGATCACAACCCTCATGCAGCAGAACACATTTCATACCAAATATTTACTTATCCTTATTGTTCACCAAATAAACTATAAGTAAATTATATATAAGTGGCCAAAAATAAAACCAGTCCTAAAAACTATTAAAAAATAACATTCTTCTACTCTCAACATATTGTGCTATTGAACCTGGTAAACTCCGCAGTAAAGGGTTAATGGTGCTTAATGTGAGGAGTGATTTCACAAATTTCCAAGTGAAAAATAACAAAAACAGAATGAATCAGTTCCACCCAATGAATCCATTCCTTCATTCAATTCACGACCGCTGAAAATCTCTACTTCCTTTGTTATAGTAAAAGAAACAGGTCTTTCCGCCCAGCTTGCCCATTCTGACCAAGATGCCTCATCTACTAGTCCCACCTGCCCATGTTTGGTCCATATCCCTCTAAACCGTTTCTATCTATCTATCTAAATGTCTTTTAAATGCAGTTAGAAAATCTCTCAACTACCTCCTCTGGCAGCTCATTCCATATACAAACCACTGTGTGAAAATGTTACCCCTCAGATGCCTATTAAATCCTTCCCCTCTCACCTTAAACTTATGTTATGTGGTTCATGATTCCTCTACTCTGGGTAAAATACTTTGTGCATCTCCTCCCCCTTGATCTTCTACATCTGTAATAGGATCATCCCTCATCCTTCTACTCTCCAAAGAATTAACTCTTAGCCTGCCCCACATCTGACTAGAGCTCAGGCACCCAAGTCCTGGCAATATCCTCGTAAATCTTCTCTGCACTCTTTCCATCTTTTTAAAAACGGAACACAATACTCCAATGTGGCCTCAACAATGTTGTGTACAACTGTAACATAACAACTTTGTGCTGCTTTCCTTAATACATTTACCAATAAAAGTCTTATCAATCTGGGTCTGGAAATGTTTGCCTGGCCTCATAAGTTTCACCAGCTCATTGAAGACCAATCACTAACTTTAAATGTAACCAGGGAAGAAGAGAGACTGACCTGACACATTGCAAGTACTTTTAACCATTTACTTACTCTCTATGAGTACTTGATATCTGGGATGTTTGGCACAGAATTCCTTATCAGGTCTGTTTTTTGCAGGATCAGGACTCCCTCCAGCCTTGAGCCAATCCTTCCCATACTTCTTGCGATAGTCTAGTTCAGCTCCCTTTCTCTCGTCAGTTGAAATCTATACCAAGATTCAAACATTAGTGAAGTGATAGAGGGCATTGGTAGGATAGACGGGCAGAACCCTTTTCCCAGAGTGGAAATGTCAAAGACTAGAGAGCATAGCTTTAAGGTGAGGGGGGCAAAGTTTAAAGGAGATGTCAAAGCTTAAAGGAGATGTGTGGGGCAAATTTTTATTAATTATAGAGGGTGGTGGGTGCATCAAACACACTGCCAGTGGCAGATACGATAGTGGTGTTTAAGAGGTTCTTACTCAGGCACTTGGATATGCAACGATATGGATCACGTGCAGGCTGATGCGATTAGTTTATCTTGGCATTATGTTTGCCATAGACATTGTAGGCCAAAAGGCCTGTTCCTGTGCTGTACTTTCCTATGTTCTATGAATCAAACGTGCTATAGAAGAAATAAGAACAGAAAAATAGAACGTATGAATTAAATGGAGGCTTATGCATCCAAAAATGTATAAAGGTATTGTCCAACAACTTTCCTAAACAATTTCACTGGCCACTGAACTGGAACAGTTATTCAAACAAGTAATTGTAAAAAAAAAACATGCAACAGCCAAATAACATCAGGTGGTGCCATATATAGGTGGAAATGGAGTGGATGTCCAAGTGTAGAGGCAGGAGAGGATTAATAGCAGCAATCATTCTGTGATTAATTATGTTCCAGGGTAATACATGCCTCTTTTTTATATCTGGAATTAATTCAGTGTGGTCAAGAGCTCTCAGACAAACACTATCAGGTCGCAATAAAGGAAGTTTTAACTGGGCAGGATTGACAGCTATTAAATCAATATAATTGCAGTGATAATCATTGGGTATAAATAAATCAGACCATCTTCACTTGGTATTAATCTTTAAACTATACCGGTATAAATTCAAGAAAAACAAATACAAGAAAATCTCAGCCAGCAGGCAGCATCTGCAGAAAGAGAAACACTTGATGTTTTAATCCAGGACTTTTCAAACATACAAAGCTGATTATGATTCCTGATGTGCAATGTTATCATTTTGTTTGCGTGTCATTTCAACTCCCTTCCCATTCCCACACTGACCTGCCTCTCTCTCCTGGGCCTTTCCACTACCACAGTGAGGCCAAGCTAAAACCTGTTGCTGTCTGACCAGCTGAGTGCATCCAGCTTTTTCCACCTTTCATTCAAATTTACAGCATCTGCCTTCGCTTCTAAATGTTTTTATTGTAAATTGAGTTGAACTTCCTAAGGTATCAGGGCCCAAGCTAGTTATCTCAAAGATCAAGAGTGCACCAAGATATTATCTCATGAAAGGAAGTGTGAGAGCTATGAGGACAGGTTAGAATTAATTTGGCTTCACTGGAAAAGGCCAAGGGGAGAGGTCAGTGTGGGAATGGGCAGGGAGTTGACATGACACACAAATGGAACAGAATCTCATATTCTACCTGGGTAGCTACAGTGAAACAGCGTAGATATCATGGAAGAATGTTTATATATTACAAACTTGTCGGAGAATTGTGAACAGAACCTTTATTTCCCACACAGTCCCGCAGCCATTTTGATAAATCTCTTCACAATGCTCTTAACTGTTCTGTTCTCTTTGCTAAGGCGTGGTGCCTATAACTTTTCAGGCAGCTTTTGCATAACATATTGCTTTGTAACTATATTCCTAACTTTTTTTTAAGAAAACAAAAGCAGCCTTATCAGGTTGCCTGGCTATTTTTAAAATTTGAGAAAGCTTTACAGAATAGATGTGGTGTACATTGAAATCAATTTGGAATTCAGGAGAACCTCAGAGGGATGAAATTATGGAATATGCAACAACAGTCGATGTGAACAGCTCAAGAACATTTGAGGAGAAACTGCAAATGTGGAGATTTATTAATATTAAATGAAATGGGGATGGAAAATTGCTTGCATGCTTTATCAACACCAGTACTGGCTTGTCGGGCTGATGTCTGTTTTCTGTGGCGTACATTTCATTAGATTCTACGTAAAAGCACTTACTTCTGTCCTGTTTAATACTTTCAGGCCTCCTAGCTTTGCGATGATAAGCTGCCGCACAGTCTTTGCGTTCTTCTCACATTCCACCATAGCATAGTCAGTAAATTTCAGCTGTTCCAAGTTCTGTAACTTGTTTAATTCGTTCACCGTTGAAAACTTCAAAACACAAAAGGAGAACATTTTCGATTATATTGTCATTACCTTTTTTATTAACAAGAAACTACACAATAAAGGGAATGGCAGCATTGTGGTTATGTTACTGACTGATCATCCTGACACACAGTCAAAAAACCCCTGTGGCAGCTGAAGAATTTAAATATGGTAAATCTGTATCAGGAGTAAAAAGCTAGCATCAGTAATGGTACAGCTATTTGAAAAATATCAGATGTGAATTAAATCTCTTAAATGCAGCACTTCCATTGGGTGTTATGCTGATGTTTCTTCAACCTTTTGCTCTTCATTAAAGTCAACCCCTTGGATTAATAGGTCTTGTCCTAATATCTCCTCCTTTGACAGTGTCACATTGTTTATATGTGCTCTGGAGACATTTTATTACATTATAAACGGAATATGCTGTTGAACTGCCACAAGCAATAAAACATATTCTCCCATTGAGAGCACACTAAGATGTTGTGAATAAAGTGATGGAAGGATAAACATTTTGTGATGAGAGTGCAATTCTGGGAATCACTAATGCTCTTATTGCCTTGTTAACAATAACCTGAGCTAAAAGCATACAGCTTGTGCCTATCCTCAGACAGCTAAAAGCTTTAGTTTACTGGGCTGGAAAGAGTGATCCATCAGGAATGTAGCCGCAGTCTACTGCGGAACATTATGGAGGATTTGATGGATAGGCAGGGATTAGTCTGGTCCTAATGAACTGCAGGCTGGTGCAATCTAAGGAGGCAAGTCCAGACTGAACCAAGCAGCAGGGGGAAGGGAAAGGCCAAACTCTGCATTAGCACTACAGCTTTAGGATCTTAAGTAAAGCACTGCTTCCCCATCCCCCAAACTGAAGCGAACCTGGACAACTCCCAATTACCAAATGTGTAGAGCAGAAAGTGTATAAGTAGCAATGACAGCTACTTGGGGAATTATCTAATATTAAATATATGAGTAACGTCTCAGATCCCCAATCCATGGGTGTGCTGGCAGATTGAAGAGGAAGTGGTTCGACTATAATTTTCGCAGAGGATCACAAGGGCTGCAAGTCTCTGTACTCCAGTGACTAGACCAGAACAGGCAGACCACAAACAGCTTAGTGCAAGAGGTGTGTCAGCCTGTGGGCAGCAGGTAGTTGGTAACGAAACCGAAGCCCAGGAACCAGGCACCCAGTCACGGTGCTGGTGGCAGGCTCCATAGGCTTACTCCCACTGCAAACTCAATGCTAGCATTTATTTCAAGAGGGCTTGAATACAAAAACAGGGATGTAATGCTGAGGCTCTATAAGGCTCAGGTAACGCCGGATTTGGAATATTGAGAGCATTTTTGGGCACTATATCTGAGGAAGGACGTGGTGGCTCTGTAGAGGGTCCGAGGAGGTTTACAAGAATGATCCCAGGAGAGAGTAAGTTAACTTATGATGAGCGTTTGTGGGCACTGGGCCTGTACTCGCTGGAGTTTAGAAGAATGAGGGGGGACCTCATTGAGACATACAGAATAGTGAAACGCTTGGATAGACTGGATGTCAAGAAGATGTTTCCACTAGTGGCAGAGTCTAAGACTAGAGGTCGTACTCAGAATTAAAGGACATTCTTTTAGGAAGGAGATGATAAATTTCATTAGAGGGTGGTGAATCTGTGGAATTCTTTGCTACAGAAGGCTGTGGAGGCCGTAAAATGATATTTTAAAGACAGAGATAGATAAATACTTGATTAGTACAGGTGTCATGAGTTATGGGGAGAAGGAAGGAGAATGGGGTTAGGAGAGGGAGATCAGCCATGATTGCATGGCGGAGTGGACTTGATGAGCCTAATGGCCTAATTCTGCTCACATTACTTATGAAAGTTAGTAACCATGAGGTAGAGTAGGAGGATTAGCAAGGGGCTGGTGGTAGCTCTTCAATCTGGGATTCAGCGTGGAGATGCAGTCTGGAGATGGAAGAGGGGGATGGCTGTAGAGGCCAAGTCAGTGGTTGTTTTTAGGGCAGAGATAGATAGATTTGTGATTAGTACAGAAAATTAGTACAAGTGTTGGAGGTTATGGGGAGAAGGCAGAAGAATGGGGTTAGGAGGGAGAGCTAGATCAGCCATGATTGAATGGCAGAGTAGACCTGATGGGCCGATGGCCTAATTCTACTCCAATCACATGATTCAATTTACTGGCTAATGCCAAAATGCACGCATCTATAAAGTACACCTTCTCTTGGTTACTGTCCTTTCCATGAGTGACTTCCAGATGTTCACCACTTGAGGAGCGGCTAAAACATTTCTCATCTCACCTTTTTACCTTAAATTTATATACTTGTATTATTGGCCTCCCTGCTAAGGTAGATAGGTATTTTCCCCTTACCCTGCCCAAAGGAAACCAGGTCTTCCTAGTTAACCTTTATTTTAGTTTAGTTTAATTTAGTTTAGAGATACAGAGCGGAAACAGGCCCTTTGGCCCACCGGGTCCGCGCTGACCAGCGATTCCCACACATAAAGATTCTGATAAGGGAGGGAGAGGAGCCTGATGTTGTGGTACACATAGGTACCAATGACATAGGCAGAAAAAGTGATGAGGTCCTGAAGGGAGAATTTAGGGAGTTGGGGGGAAAGTTAAGGAGAAGGACCAAAAGGGTAACGATTTCAGGATTACTGCCTGTGCCGCGTGACAGTGGGAGTAGGAATGAAATGAGGTGGAGGATAAATGCGTGGCTGAGGGACTGGTGCAGTGGGCAGGGATTCAAGTTTCTTGATCACTGGGACCTCTTTTGGGGAAGGCATGATCTGTACACAAAGGGACGGGTTGCACTTGAGCCCGAGGGGGACCAATATCCTGGCAGGGAGATTTGCAAAGGCGATTACTGGGGAGACTTTAAACTAGAAAGGCTGGGGGGAGGGACTCGGGTAGAGGGGGCTAGGGGTCAGGGTGTGGGGCAAAGAGGCAGAGAAGGAAGCACTCGGATCCAAAATGTAGGCGGAGAAAGATGAAAAAGATAATAGACCGAGAATAAGGGATGGTGGGTTTCTAAAATGTGTATATTTTAATGCTAGGAGCATTGTAAGTAAGGTGGACGAATTAGAGCCTGGATTGACACCTGGAAATATGATGTTGTGGCAATCTGTGAAACATGGTTGCAGGAGGGCTGTGGATTGGAAACTAAATATTCCAGGATTTCGTTGCTTCAGGTGTGATAGAATTGGAGGGACCAGAGGGGGAGGTGTTGAATTGCTTGTCAGAGAAGATATTACAGCAGTGCTTTGGCAGGATAGATTAGAGGGCTCATCTAGGCAGGATATTTGGGTGGAACTGAGAAGTGGGAACGGTTGTAGCAACACTTTTAGGGGTGTATTATAGACCGCCAAATGGGGAGCGTGAATTGGAAGAGCAAATATGTAAGGAGATAGCAGATATTAGTAGTAAGCACAAGGTAGTGATTGTGGGAGATTTCAATTTTTCCAAAAATAGACTGGGAAACATTCTGTAAATTGGGCTGGATGGTTTGGAGTTTGTAAAATGTGTGCAGGATAATTTTTTGCAGCAGTACATTAGAGGTATCGACCAGAGAAGGGGCAGTGCTGGACCTCCTGTTAGGAAATGAGGCAGGTCAGGTGACGGAGGTATGCGTTGTGTGAGCAACTTCGGGACCAGTGATCACAATACCATTAGTTTCAATATAATTATGGAGAGAGTCAGAACTGGACCTAGGGTAGAGAGATTTTGATTGGAGAAAGGCTAACTTTGAGGAATGCGTAAGGATTTTAAAGGAGTGAATTGGGACACTTTGTTTCATGGGAAGGAAGGATGTAGAAGAGAAATGGAGGACATTTAAAGGGGAAATTGTAAGAGTACAGAATCTTTATGTCCCTGTTAGTGTTGAAAGGAAATAGTAAAAATTGGAAAGAGCCAAGTCAAGGGAAATTGGAACACTTGTTTCGAAAAAAAGAGAGATATCTACAATAATTATAGGAGGCATGGAGTAAATGAGGTGCTAGAGGAGTATAAAGAATGTAAAAAAGAATCTTAAGAAAGAAATTAGGAGGTCTAAAGAAGAAGGAGCCGTTGGGTGGAAGTGAAGGAGGGGGAGGAGCGACACCCGACCGGGTAGGTTAAAAAATCTAGCGCGGGGCTTGTGTTTCCAGAGGCCCACAGGAGCCGTTGGTGGAAGTGAAGGAGGGGAGGAGCGACACCCGACCGGTAGGTTAAAAATCTAGCGCGGGGCTTGTGTTTTCAGAGGCCCACAGGGAGCCGTTGGGTGGAAGTGAAGGAGGGGGAGGAGCGACACCCGACCGGTAGGTTAAAAATCTAGCGCTGGGGCTTGTGTTTCCAGAGGCCCACTGGAGCCGTTGGTGGAAGTGAAGGAGGGGGAGGAGCGACACCCGACCGGTAGGTTAAAAATCTAGCGCGGGGCTTGTGTTTTCAGAGGCTTACCCAAATCCATAACGTTCCATTTGGAGGTGGGTTTTTTTTTTGGGTTTTTTTGAGGAAGCCGCTGATTGGTGGAAGAGGACCCGAGGAAGCAGCTGATTGGGTGCAACCCCGGGTTTACTATTTTACATTTCTGCCTTCTGGGAGTGAGGGATTCTGGGAGTGAGGGATTTAGTATTTAGTAGTAAAGTTTAAAGGATAAGTTTTTGTGTTTTTTTTAGTAATTTGGGAGTAAGGATGGCAGTAGAGATTGGCCCCGTGGTTTGTTCAGCCTGCAACATGTGGGAGATCAGGGAGATGGTCGGTGTCCCTGGTGACTACGTTTGCAGGAAGTGTGTCCAGCTGCAGCTCCTGGCAGATCGCATTGAACGATTGGAACTGCGGCTGGATTCATACGGAGCATCCACGATGCGGAGAAAGTCGTGGATAGCACGTACAGTGAGTTGGTCACCACCGCTGGCAAAAGGTAGGAGGACAAGAAGGGAACGGGTGGCCAATAGCCAGCAAAGCAGTAGGCAGGTAGTGCAGGAGTCCCCTGCGGTCATCTCCCTCCTAAACAGGTATACCATTTGGATACTGTTGAGGAGATGGCTCATCAGGGGAATGCAGCAGCAGCCAGGTTCATGGCACCATGGGTGGCTCTGCAGCACATGAGGGGGGAAAAAAGAGGGGAAGGGCAATAGTAATAGGGGATTCAATTGTCAGGGGAATAGATAGGCGTTTCTGCGGCCGCAAACGAGACTCCAGGATGGTATGTTGCCTCCCTGGTGCAAAGGTCAGGGGATGTCACTGAACGGCCTGCAGAACATCTGGAGGGGGAGGGTGAACAGCCAGTTGTCGTGGTGCATGTTGGCACCAACGATATAGGTAAAAAAAGGGATGAGGTCCTACAAGGTGAATTTAGTGAGCTAGGAGATAAACTTAAAAGTAGGACCTCAAAGGTAGTAATCTCGGATTACTACCAGTACCACGGGCCAGTCAGAGTAGAAATAGGAGGTAATGCAAATGAATACGTGGCTTGAAAAGTGGTGCAAGGGGGAGGGATTCAAATTTTTAGGGCACTGGGACCAGTTCTGGGGGAGGTGGGACCGGTACAAACAGGACGGTTTGCACTTGGAATGGAATGGAACCAATGTTCTTGGGGGAGTGTTTGCTAGTGCTGTCGGGGAGGATTTAAACTAATGTGGCAGGGGGATGGGTACAAGAGCAGAGAGGCAGGAGGGTGTAAAATGAGGGTAGAAGCATTAGGTAGCAAGGTGAAAGGTAAAAGTGGCAGGCAGACAAAACCATGGGGCAAAAAATCAAAAAGGGCCACTTTTCAGCAAAATTGTATAAGGGGTAAATGCGTTGTAAAGACAAGCCTGAAGGCTTTGGTCTCAATGCAAGGAGTATTCGTAATAAGGTGGACGAGTTGAAGTGCAGATAGATATTAATGATTATGATATAGTTGGGATCACGGAGACATGGCTCCAGGGTGACGTATGGCTGGGAGCTGAACATCCAGGGATATTCAATATTCAGAAGGGATAGAGAGAAAGGAAAAGGAGTGTGGGTAGCGTTGCTGGTTAGAGAGGAGATTAAAGCAATGGAAAGGAAGGACAATTAGCTTGGAGGATGTGGAATCGGTTATGGGTAGAGCTACAAAACACTAAGGGGCAGAAAACGCTGGTGGGTGTTGTGTACAGGCCACCTAACAGTAGCAGAGAAGTTGGGGATGGTATCAAACAGGAAATTAGAAATGCGTGCGACAAAGGCAAAACAGTTATAAATGGGTGACTTCAATCTACATATAGATTGGGTTAATCAAATTGGCAGGGGTGCTGAGGAAGAGGATTTTTTGGAATGTATGCGGGATAGTTATCTAAATCAACATGTTAAGGAACCAACGAGAGAGCAGGCTATTTTAGACTGGGTTTTGAGTAATGAGGAAGGGGTAATTAGCCGTCTTGTTGTACGTGCCCCCTTGGGCAAGAGTGACCATAATATGGTTGAGTTCTTCATTAGGATGGAGAGTGACATTGTTAATTCAGAAACAATGGTTCTGAACTTAAAGAAAGGTAACTTTGAGGGTATGAGACGTGAATTGGCCAAGATTGACTGGCAATTAATTCTAAAAGGGTTGACGGTGGATATACAATGGAAGACATTTAAAGATTGCATGGATGAACTACAAAAAATTGTTCACCCAGTTTGGCAAAAGAATAAATCGGGGAAGGTAGTGCATCCGTGGATAACAAGGGAAATCAGGGATAGTATCAAAGCAAAGGATGATGCGTACAAAGTAGCCAGAAAAAGCAGCATACCAGAGGACTGGAGAGAAATTCAGAGACCAGCAGAGGAGGACAAAGGGCTTAATTAGGAAAGGAAAAATAGATTATGAAAGAAAACTGGCAGGGAACATAAAAACTGACTGCAAAAGTTTTATAGATATGTGAAGAGAAAGAGGTTAGTTAAAACAAATGTAGGTCCCTTGCAGTCAGAAACAGGTGAGTTGATCATGGGAACAAGGATATGGCGGACCAATTGAATAACTACTTTGGTTCCGTCTTCACTAAGGAAGACATAAATAATCTGCCTGAAATAGCAGGGGACTGTGGGTCAAAGGAGGAATTGAGTGAAATCCAGGTCAGTCGGGAAGTGGTGTTGGGTAAATTGAATAGATTAAAGGCCGATAAATCCCCAGGCCAGATAGGCTGCATCCCAGAGTACTTAAGGAAGTAGCTCAGGAAATAGTGGATGCATTAGTGATAATCTTTCAAAACTCTTTAGATTCTGGAGTAGTTCCTGAGGATTGGCGGGTAGCAAATGTAACCCCTCTTTTTAAGAAGGGAGGGAGAGAGAAAACGGGGAATTACAGACCAGTTAGTCTAACATCGGTAGTGGGGAAAACTGCTTAGAGTCAGTTATTAAAGATGGGATAGCAGCACATTTGGAAAGTGGTGAAATCATTGGACAAAGTCAGCATGGGTTTACAAAAGGTAAATCATGTCTGACGAATCTTGTGGAATTTTTCGAGGATGTAACTAGTAGCGTGGATAAGGGAGAACCAGTGGATGTGGTATATCTGGACTTCCAGAAGGCTTTCGACAAGGTCCCACATAAGAGATTAGTATACAAACTTAAAGCATACGGTATTAGGGGTTCAGTATTGATGTGGATAGAGAACTGGCTGGCAAACAGGAAGCAAAGAGTAGGAGTAAACGGGTCCTTTTCACAATGGCAGGCAGTAACTAGTGGGGTACCGCAGGGCTCAGTGCTGGGACCCCAGCTATTTACAATATATATTAATGATCTGGATGAGGGAATTGAAGGCAATATCTCCAAGTTTGCGGATGACACTAAGCTGGGGGCAGTGTTCGCTGTGAGGAGGATGCTAGGAGACTGCAAGGTGACTTGGATAGGCTGGGTGAGTGGGCAAATGTTTGGCAGATGCAGTATAATGTGGATAATGTGAGGTTATCCACTTTGGTGGCAAAAACAGGAAAGCAGAATATTATTTAAATGGTGGCCGATTAGGAAAAGGGGAATGCAGCGAGACCTGGGTGTCATGGTACACCAGTCATTGAAAGTAGGCATGCAGGTGCAGCAGGCAGTGAAAAAAGCGAATGGTATGTTAGCTTTCATAGCAAAAGGATTTGAGTACAGGAGCAGGGAGGTTCTACTTCAGTTGTACAGGGTCTTGGTGAGACCACACCTGGAGTATTGCGTGCAGTTTTGGTCTCCAAATCTGAGGAAGGACATTATTGCCATAGAGGGAGTGCAGAGAAGGTTCACCAGACTGATTCCTGGGATGTCAGGACTGTCTTATGAAGAAAGACTGGATAGACTTGGTTTATACTCTCTGGAATTTAGGAGATTAAGAGGGGATCTTATAGAAACTTACAAAATTCTTAAGGGGTTGGACAGGCTAGATGCAGGAAGATTGTTCCCGATGTTGGGAAAGTCCAGGACAAGGGGTCACAGCTTAAGGATAAGGGGGAAATCCTTTAAGACCGAGATGAGAAAGACTTTCTTCACACAGAGAGTGGTGAGTCTCTGGAACTCTCTGCCACAGAGGGTAGTTGAGGCCAGTTCATTGGCTATATTTAAGAGTGAGTTGGATGTGGCCCTTGTGGCTAAGGGGATCAGAGGGTATGGAGAGAAGGCAGGTACGGGATACTGAGTTGGATGATCAGCCATGATCATATTGAATGGCGGTGCAGGCTCGAAGGGCTGAATGGCCTACTCCTGCACCTAATTTCTATGTTTCTATGTTTCTATATGAGGTTGCTTTGGCAAGAAAGGTGAAAGTAAACCCAAAGGGTTTCTACAGCTATATTAATAGCAAAAGGATAACGAGGGATAAAATTGGACCATTAGAGAACCAGAATGGACAGCTATCTGCAGAGCCAAAAGAGATGGGGGAGATATTGAACAATTTCTTTTCTTCGGTATTCACCAAGGAGAAGGATATTGAACTTGGTGAGTTAAGGGGAAAGAGTAGAGTAGCTATGGAAACTATGAGATTCAAAGAGGAGGAAGTACTGACACTTTTGAAAAATATAAAAGTGGATAAGTCTCCAGGTCCTGACAGGATATTCCCTAGGACATTGAGGGAAGTTAGTGTAGAAATAGCAGGAGCTATGACAGAAAATATTTCAAATGTCATTAGAAACGGGAATAGTGCCGGAGGATTGGCGTACTGCGCATGTTGTTCCATTGTTTAAAAAGGGTTCAAAGAATAAACCTAGCAATTATAGACCTATTAGTTTGACGTCAGTGGTGGGCAAATTAATGGAAAGGATACTTAGAGATAATATATATAAGCATCTGGATAAACAGGGTCTGATCAGGAACAGTCAACATGGATTTGTGCCTGGAAGGTCATGTTTGACAAACCTTCTTGAATTTTTTGAAGCGGTAACTAGGGAAATTGATGAGGGTTAAAGCAGTGGATGTTGTCTATATGGATTTCAGTAAGGCCTTTGACAAGGTTCCCCATGGAAGTTGGTTAAGAAGGTTCAATCTTTGGGTGTTAATGGCGGAGTAGCAAGATGGATTCAACAGTGGCTGAATGGGAGATGTCAGAGAGTAATGGTGGATGGCTGTTTGTCAGGTTGGAAGCCGGTGACCAGTGGGGTGCCTCAGGGATCTGTGTTGGTCCACTGTTGTTTGTCATGTACATCAATGATCTGGATGATGGGGTGGAAAATTGGATAAGTAAGTATGCAGATGATACTAAGATAGGTGGTGTTGTGGATAATGAAGTAGATTTTCAAAGTCTACAGAGAGATTTGGGCCATTTGGAAAAAGTGGCTGAAAGATGGCAGATGGATTTTAATGCTGATAAGTGTGAAGTGCTACATCTTGGCAGGACAAATCAAAATAGGACGTACATGGTAAATGGTAGGGAATTGAGGAATGCTGTGGAACAGAGGGATCTAGGAATAACTGTGCATAGTTCCCTGAAGGTGGAATCGCATGGTAGGGATAGGGTGGTAAGAAAGCCTTTGGTGTGCTGGCCTTTATAAATCAGAGCATTGAATATAGGAGTAGGGAAGTAATGTTTAAAATTGTACAAGGCATTGGTAAGACCAATTCTGGAGAATGGTGTACAATTTTGGTCGCCTAGTTATAGAAGGATGTCAACAAAATAGAGTACAGAGGAGATTTACTAGAATGTTGCCAGGGTTCCAGCAACTATGTTACAGAGAAAGGTTGAACAAGTTAGGTCTTTTTCTTTGGAGCGCAGAAGGTTAAGGGGGGGACTTGATTGAGGTCTTTAAAATGATGAAAGGGATAGACAGAGTTGACGTGGATACGTTTTTTCCCATTGAGGGTAGGAAAGATTCAAACAAGAGGGCATGACATGAGAATTAAGGGACAGAGGTTTCGGGGTAACGTGAGGGGGAACTTCTTTACTCAGAGGGTGGTGGCTGTGTGGAATGAGCTTCCAGCAGAAGTGGTGGAGGCAGGATCGATTTTAACATTTAAGAGTAAAGTGGATAGGTATATGGACGTGAAGGGGAATGGAGGGGTATGGTCTGAGTGCAGGTAGATGGGACTAGGGGAAAACAAATGGTCGGCACGGACTGGAAGGGCCGAGAGGGCCTGTTTCCGTGCTGTAATTGTTATATGGCTATATGGTTATTAACACTATCCTACATCCACTAGGGACAATTTTTACATTTACCAAGCCAATTAACCTACAAACCTGTACGTCTTTGGAGTGTGGGAGGAAACCGAAGATCTCGGAGAAAACCCACGCAGGTCACGGGGAGAACGTACAAACTCCGTACAGTCAGCACCCGTAGTCGGGATCAAATCCGGATCTCCGGCATTGCATTCGCTTTAAAGCAGCAACTCTACCGCCGTGCCACCGTGACTGCCCTTTATTCATAATCAAAGTTTCCCCGCATTTGCAAAATCCTCATAAGTTGCCACTTCACTCTTTCTGTTGCCTCAAGATTGATGTGTGACTGGAACAATGCAGAGTCCCACTCCTGATGAGGGCCACTTTGGTGTTTTTATTGTCATAGAAACGATCTTCATCCTTGGTAAGGTATGTCAGGGCCAATAAAGCCCGATGATCCAAAATCCGATTATTTGGCATCAAGCTCACTCGGAAATGTGGAGTGCGGATCCAGGATCCACGCTAAAAGTGTGGAACATCGTCAGAGCCAAGGTGGACCCTGTGTGTTATTGGAGCGGGGTTTTGTCCAGGTGATTAGGGGTCCGTAACATGGGTAATTTTACAGCTAGATCCAAGGTCCAGAGTGTTTGCCACATTTCAAAAAGAGTATATCAAATGCTATGCTCTCATTTAGTGGTCTTGAGGAGATAAAGCCAATCTTTAATTGAACGTTCCTTTTCCATAACAAAACCACACTGGCTACTCTGGATTATAAATCAACTTTTTAGACGGACAGGAGGTAATATCCATCAGAGCTTTTCCCCATAAATTACTTACAGCTGTTAATGCTGACTGGTCTGTAATTAGTACCCTTATCCCTCTGCAAAGAACTGCCTGTTTGCTGATCCTCTGGAGCCACACTGTATTCGAGGAACATTACTAAAGTAGTTGCTTTCCAGTCTGCAGAACCAAGTCCAGATTGAACCAAGCAGCAGAGAGAAGAGAGAATCCACTGTAGTGGATTAAGAATATAACAGTAGAATCTCTTAGAAATATGTACCTAACTATGTTACACGTCAAGTGATTTATGTTATTTCTAAACGACTTTCAACAATTTTCAAGTAGACAATATTAACATTCCGAAGTAAATTGGATAAAGCAAAAACAAATGGGCAGATATTCATCCAGTCCTTGTGTTACTTTATTGAATGAAGTTACAGAAATACATTTACCTCTGATATTCGGTTCTTGTCGATAGCCAGGAATGTTAATTTGGGAAACATAGCAGTTTTACCATCTACCAAGAGAAAGAGCTGGGTGAAAACACAAAATAACACATTCCAAGCATTAACTAAGTAAACCTGAAAGCCAACTACAGGACACCTAAAAATTCAAATGATCTGATCTGTAATGTCAATAAGCACCTTGGATCTCGTGCCAGCTTGCTCCCCATTTGCACTGTAGGAACTAAATATTCGCTTGGGCTGTGGACAAACTCCAGCCACCATTGCATTAGGTGCCAGATTTCAAACCCCTCGGTTGCAGCAGATTGTGGGGGAAACAGGGGAGGCTAGGCACAAGGGGGAAGATGAACTCCTATTTGACACAGAGATGCGGGTGAGATAGAAGAGCTCTACGATCAACTGAGGCAAAGTGGAGAAATGGTGTGGGAAAGGAGAAAACTGAGACAGTTATACTGACTGGAAGAAAGGCTGAGGAATCATATGTTGCTCTTAGAATCAAATTTCTATTCCTTCTCATGCCAGTCCTGACAAATGGAGACTGGAGCTCCAGCAAAACTGACATCCTATGGGATTCTCATGACCCATGGAGTATTCACTCCCCTTCACTGTCTGCTGTGGGAGCCAAGCACTTCCCTCTGCCATTTAAGTCAATCAACATATTGGCAAGTATGAAGCCACAGCTGCAGAAATCACAGTCCAGCATTCAGGAAGAGAATCTCCTGCTTACTTTGCATTATTTTGCATGAGATGTAAATGCAGATAAAACGCCAGTCTGAAGCAGCTGTTTAAACGTACTGCAATTGTTTCATCATTTCTTGTGAAGAAATTGTAAAATCACATGAACAACATCCATATGACCCAAGTTTAAAAACTATTTAATTATCAGTTCACAGTTTAGACTTGGAGGATATCAAAGAAAGTCCATTTTTACAACACAACACAATTCTTTGCAGGGGACAACAAACCTGAAATGTGAGCACAATCTTTGGAAGATTTTTTATAACTAATTTCAAAAATTAATAATAGTGTGTCATTTTCACAGAACCTCAACATCTTGTATCGTGTGATTCAGAATTCATTAGAGATTTTTGATCTGTGCCACCCCCCCCAATTCCCAGTCTTACCAAATAATACTTTCTATTTATGCCATTAGTTCCCTCAATATTTTGATCGTTTGATCAGATTACCCTAACAGTTAAAAGTCTAGAGCGTGTATATTTTCTTCTTGCAAAGTGATCCTCAGAGCCCTGGTAGCATTCTGGTAAATCTACACCATATCATTTTCCAATGTTAATATATTCATCCTTGGGGGTAGTCCTCAGAACACCTCACCGTATAGAATAAACAGGCTTTATGCTTCATTACGGGTGGCACAGTGGCATAACTGGTAGAGATTCAGCACCAGAGACCAGGGTTCGATCCTTTCCGTGGATGCTGGTGTGTGGAGGGTGCAAGTTCTGCCTGTGACCGCATGGGTTTCCTCCTAGTGCTCGGATTTCCTCCTACATTCCAAAGATGTGTAGGTTTGTAGGTTAATTGGCCCTCTGTAAAATTTCCCCTTGTGTGTAGGGAGTGGATGAGAAAGTGGAATAACATAGAACTAGTGTGAACGGGTGATCGATGCTCGGCATGGACTTGCTGGGCCAAAGAACCTGTTTCCACACTGTCTCTCTAAATGAATCAGTTAGCATCTGAGACTATTTTCTGCACCTTTCACAGCACGTTAATGATTCATTCAGATGTGTCATGGTTTCTAATACTTGGAGTCATAGTCATACAGTGTGAAAAAGGGCCCTTGGAATGGCAGGCATTCAAGATAGATTTCAGAGTTTGCTGCCACATGTTGTGAGTGATAGGGCAAGGGGATTAAGAAAACAAATCCTCTAATATATTGATTATTTACTTTAAAATTTCACATACCTGGTTGAATATCATCAAAATACAATGACGTTAACCCAGTATTTGACAATATGAGTTGTTCCAACCTGCAATGGCACAAGATGAATTTGGTACATGGAACTAAAATATACAACAGAAGATAGAGACCTTAGTAACATGTGCAGGCAACAACCTCTCCCTCAATGTCATAGAAACAAAAGAGCTAGATATTGACTTCAGGAAAATGGATGGTGTACATTCTGCAGTCAGCATATATGGTGCTGAAGTTGGGATGGTGGAGCGCTTCAACTCCCAGACATTGATGCTATAGCCAAGAAAGCACACCAAAGCCTCTACTTCCTTAGAAGACTGGAGAAATTCAGCACGACCCGATTGACTCTCACCGATTTCTATAGATGCAGCACAGAAAGCATCCTATTGGGATGCAACACAGCTTGGTTTGGCAAATGCTCTTCCCCAAGACTGCATGAAATGGCCAAAAGTTGTGAAGGTAGCCCAGCTCATCCCACAAACCAGCTCTCTTCCCTGCCCACATCCTAACCCCCACCACCAATCAACTCCATCTACACCATGCTGCCACAGACAAGTAGCCAACATAATCAAGGACCACTTACATCCCAGTCATTCCTTCTTCCCCCATTCAGGCAGAAGATACAAAAGTTTGAAAGCATGTGCCAACAGGAACAGTTTCTTATCCAATGTTGTCAAACTACTCAGAAACTAAGGGTGCGGTCGCAATGTCCCAACCTACTTCATTGCAGCCCTCGCATGTAGCTATAGAGTATTTTGTACTGCTCATTTTACTCTTTGCACTATCTGCTGCAATTGTGTCTAGTTTGATTGTCCTCACCAAAGATCATAGAGTATCTTTGGTCCTCACGTATGGCATGATTGGATGAGCATGCGAAATTACCCTTAGTTTCTCAGTATTTGTGACAATAAAAAAAAAATTACCAAAACCATGATGGATAAAATCAGATTTACAAAAACAGGATTGTGATGCAGATCCCATATTGCACACATCACAGGAATTTGCATTGTTATTAGAACAAAAGGGACCTAAGTGCAGGTAAAGAGGCAAAGGAAGACACAGAGAAAAAAAACTTGCATTTCTCTGGTGCTTTTCAAAATCCAAGATATCTCAAAGTATTTTTTCTAGGAACAACTGTGGTAATGCAAGAATTATTGCAGCTAATTTTGGATACATCAAAATCCATCTCTTTGAACATACCAGTGATAACTGCAATGAAAAACCAAAGGATAAGGATATAGGGAGTAATTTACCAAAAAAAGAATAATGCTTTGAAGTAAAATAACCAAAGAAAGTTAATTGAAGGAAGCGGAATTACATTTATGCGATGAGGAAAGCAACGGTTCCAATAAAAGTTACACTGAAAGTAAAGAAGAAATTGGGTTACAGTTGAATCTGGAGCCGTAGCACAAAGAGCAGCCTCTAACCTTGGCAAATACGCAATGTGTACCAGTTGATCTGCACCTGCCAACAGATTGGAGCTGAGGTCCAGTAATGTCAAGTTCTGCAGAACCCCGACAGGCCTGGAAATAAGGCACAGAATGATCAAAATGAGACAGAAGGTACGGCATGTGAACATGCACGCACGTACTCAAGCACACTTCAATAAAGTCAAGTCACTTTTATTTCTATAGTACTTTTAAAAACAACTCTCGTTGACCAGTGCTTTACATTGGTGGAGGTACTAACTTTATATAACATTGGTTCATAGATTTAGTACATACATAAATACATACATACAGGCCTCCCTCAGAGGACGTCAAGAAAGGCTTGAGAGTAAAGATGAGTTTTAAGTCTCGACTTAAAAGAGTTGATGGAGGGGGCAGTTCTGATGGGAAGAGGGATGCTGTTCCACCGTCTACGAGCTGCAATCGCAAAGGCGCGGTCGCCCCTGAGCTGATGCCTAGACCGCGGGATGTTCAGTAACCCCAAGTCGGCCGATCTGAGGGACCTGGAGGTGGTGTGGTGGGTAAGCAGACTTTTGATGTTGGTGGGGGCAAGCCCATTAAGGGCTTTGTAAACATAAAGAAGGATCTTGGAATTTATTCGGAACCACACAGGGAGCCAGTGTCGAGAGGCCAGAATTGGGGTGATGTGCTCCCTTTTTTGTGTGCCCGTCAGGAGCCTCACTGCGGGGTTTTGGACCAGTTGCAGGCAGGACAGGGAAGATTGGCTGATGCCAGTGGAAAGGGAGTTGCAGTAATCGAGGCGGGAGGAGATAAATGTGTGGGTGATCTTTTCGAGGTCATCAAACGAGAAATTATTTTACTTTAGCTATCGTCCGAAGCTGGAAGAAGCTAGCTTTTACCACGGCATTGACTTTTTTGTCAAATTTCAATGCTGAGTCAAATATCACGCCAAGATTTTTGACCTGAGGTTTGAGTAATGGGGTAAGGCTCCCAAGGCTGCCTGCTATCATTTTGATTGAGTCCGAGGGGCCGAGAAGGATGACCTCAGACTTACTCTCAAAAACAAGTCAAGTTTAGGTAAAGAACAAGTCAAGCTTAGGTAAAGAGCTTTATAAAAAATATACACCTTAAAGTAATTTTACACATACTGACTGGTTAGTAAACATAATATGGGGGAGGGGTGGAGCCCTTTCTCCCCATCCCTCCCCCACCTATGTCACACCCTTCTCGTTTTCACCCAACAAACAGCTAACAATGGCCTGTTTCCTTTATCATCGTTATTTTTTTGCATATTTTTCTTTCATTGTTCTATATCTCTCTACATCATCGTCTATATCTCTCGTTTCCCTATCCTGTGACTTTCAGTCTGAAGGGTCTTGACACGAAACATCACCCATTCCTTCTTTCCAGAGATGCTGCCTGCCCCGCTGAGTTACTCCAGCTTTTTGCGTCTATCTTCAATCTGATCATGGCTGTTCTGTAATTTCATTGACTTATCTCTGTTCCCAAAACATTGTGAACATCTTTCTATGTTGAGTTTTGAAATTTTACCATTCACCTCCAACCTCAGCTTTCTGGGGGTTAAACCCCAGATTCCACTTCCATCTGTGAACAAATGCATCACCCCTGCTCACACTAACTCCGATTTTATCATGTCCCATATTCCAAAGGAAATTGTTTCTCTCAACATACTCTCTAATCATCATAAGTAACGCTACTAGATCATCCCTTGAGCTTTCAAATGCAAATTGACCTCATAATTCATTGGGGCATCTTGGTCGGCATGGGCACGTTGGTCCTCAGGACCTGTTTCTGTGCTGTATGACACCATAATTCAACACATTTTGACTGTTCAGTCAAAGGTCAAATCCTACAGAATAAGATCAACGACTGGGTGGCTAAGAGGATGGGGGAAAAAGGCCAGAAAACCCAGAAATCAATTTTGCATTAAACTGGGACTGCAGGCTTCAATATTACAACACAAAAGATTAAATAATGAAAACAGTAAATGTTTGTAGATTGTGCACTGAAATGTTGGAGAGTGTTACCAGTTTCAAATTGCTGGGTGTTAACATCTCCGATGAGATATCCTGGGCCCAGCCCATGGATGTAATCATGAAGAAGGCGCACCAGCACTACTTCCTTAGAGCATTAGAAAATTTGGCATGTCAATAAATATTCTAACAAGCATCTACAGATGCACTGTAGAAAGTATCCTGACTGGTTGCATCATGGCCTGGTATGGCAGCTCCAATGCACAGGAACCCAAGAGGCTGCAGAGTGGTGGACTCACCCTGGTCCATCACAGACACAGCCCTCCCCACCCTTGAAAGTATTTACACAGTGTGCTGCCTCAAGAAGGCAGGGTCTAACAACAAGGACCCCCACCATTCAGGCCATGCCCCTTTCTTGCTGCTATTGTCAGGCAGGAAGTACAAAAATTTGAAGTCCCCCACCACTGTGTTCAGGAACAGCCATCAGGTTCTTGAACCAATCTATTCACCTTAATCCTACTTCGGCACAGAACACTACCGTCCGCCTTTGCACCAACATGGACTTATAACCATATAACCATATAACATATAACCATATATAGACTTGTTTTCTAATTGTGATTTACATTAATGTCTTTTTTTTACTATCTTGCAGAAAGTGTGTGTATGTTATGTTTTCACGTGATGTCCAAGTCTGTGCCTGCAATGCTGCTGCAAGATTGCCATTGTGCCTGTATCCCAATATACATGTGCATATAACATAAAATCAATTTGAACATCATTTATGTTAAACCCACAGGGAAGAATCGATCTAAAATCTAGAGTTAATGGAGAGAAACATAACTTGAAGCCCTGTCTAACATATTTGATCAGAAAATCATAGACTAATTCAGTCCAGTTATCTTCACTTCCACTGTGCTCCAGATGTCGGCCAATGTAAGAGATGTGTCATTAAGGCACCACAGTGGAGTAGGTTTCGAAACGTTGCCTATTTCCGTCGCTCCATAGATGCTGCTGCACCCGCTGAGTTTCTCCAGCACTTTTGTCTACCTAAGAGATGGGTTAGTCAGGTAACAAACTGCCTGTTTATGATCCAGACCCACCACTGCTGTGAATCTCTGGGAATGATAAGATGCAGAAGAATTAGCTTTACCTTTCCAATACCGAAATGGTGTTGGATGATAGGTGGGCTCTTTCAAGCACAGGCCACATTGGGGCACATTCCAGAACCTGCGATGAGATCAGAGTTAGCCTTGTGCCACATCCCTTCAATTAGTTCATGAAAGAAACAGCAACTGTGTTACCTGGGCCCAAGTCAGTCCGTTGTATTGAATGGCCAAGGCCTTCAGGTTGGCAAAAGCATCAGACAGTGAGACTGGATTAGAAAGGAGCATCAACTTGTTTTGACTAGTGTGAAATAAAAAAAACACATAAGGTTATTGAACAGAAAAGCTACACGGGACTGCACTGGAGGCTGGCTGGGGAATCCTTATTCACACTAGTCTTATTTAAGGAACAAAGAAAATGCAGCACATGCTGATCCAGTTGCACAGATCAGTTACATAATCCAAAGTAATTTACCTATTCACCCAAACACAGATCTTTACATTGCAAACACATTCACGTTTCATATTTTACTTGAAAGACACGCAATACTTGAAAATCCAAGCAATAACGGAAGGACAAATCCCGTTTTGTAACGTTAATGGCACTTCCACATTCGGTGATTGTAGTCATATGTCAAAAGCAAGGCATTCTTAATCCCCAAAAACCCATTTAACATTCTTCAGTAACCTACATTGATTCTATACCTGAGGTCAAGATGTTCCAGGTTCCTTAAGTGTCGAGTAATTTGTGCTACTTTTTCCCAAGATGTAAACAGGTTCTTGGACAAATCCAGCTCTACAATATCTGAAAGAACATAGTGAAGGAATAGATTCGACAAACCTGCCGTATTTGTGGTCAAGAGTGTAATACCCCATCTTACAATATCTTGCTTGGGGCCACAAATTCACGCAGGGAACATTACTATTCAAGAGCGAGCTGTTACTTAATTTTGAAATAAAAATAAAAATGATCAAAGACCCCCTCTGAGTGCCAGTAAAGAAAAATAAATACATTGAATTAAACCCTCTTTCAAAACCGCAGATCACCCCAGATACGCTCCACCGCAGACAGTGAAGACATTTTGAAGTGTGGTTTTGTGGCAAAACAGAAACATGGCAGACCTACCACTTTACACAAGGTCTCAAAACAGCAACGGCTTTGTGGACATGGCAAAAAAGGGGAAGTGGGAATAACTGCCAGACATTACAAACCTGCCCAGTAGAGCAAGATTATGACAACTTCCTGATTGGTTGGGGTCACTGCAGAGACCATCCATGTTCATTGCCTGCATTTGACACATATACCTCTAAACATTTCCTATACATATACCTGTCCAAATATTATCTTGACTTCAAGACAGTCTTACTCCTGCAAGGTTATCTGCTCGCAGCCAGTGAAGCGGCAGGACTTTTGCGGTAGGGTTCAATATCCCAGGGCTGGGAAGTAATAAGTTGGGTCACACTCGGGTCACTGCCACAGAAGGTAGCCTATCAGCCCTGTTCAAACACGTTAAGACTTTCACTTTATTCTGCCGGCCTTAGTTCCATTAACCTGAATATCCTTGATAAAACAAAGGATGTCATTCTGCTTTGAAGTTTTCATTTGGCATCCTTCAGCATCTCCCAGGCTCCGTAGCTTCTTGCGTGAAGTTGGATGGAGCTGAGTTGTATTCCACACAGTCCAGGGCATTACAGATGCTCCTCATGGTTTTTCAAAGGCCCGACATGAACAACATGTACAGTGCACTCCATCTGTTCCTGATGTTGGGGGAGTCCAGAAGAATAAGGGGTAAGCTATTTAGAACAGAGATGAGGAAACATTTTTTCACACAGAGAGTTGTGAGTCTGTGGAATTCTCTGCCTCAGAGGGCAGTGGAGGCCGGTTCTCTGGATACTTTAGAGAGAGCTAGATAGGGCTCTTAAAGATAGCGGAGTTAGGGGATATAGTGGAGAAGGCAAGAACGGGGTACTGATTGTGGATGATCAGCCATGATCACATTGAATGGCGGTGCTGGCTCAAAGGGCTGAATGGCCTACTCCTGCACCTATTGTCTATTATGTTTGGGACAAGGACCCATCATTTATTTATTTGCCTCTGTACTCCACAATTTGAGATTTGTCATAGAAAAAAATCACATGTGGTTAAAGTGCACATTGTCAGATTTTAATAAAGGCCATTTTTATACATTTTGGTTTTATCATGTAAAAAATTACAGCAGTGTTAATACATAGTATCCCCCATTTCTGGGCATCATAATGTTTGGAACACAGCAATGTCATGTAAATGAAAGTAGTCATGTTTAGTATTTTGTTGCATATCCTTTGCATGCTTGAAGTCTGCGATTCATGGACATCACCAGTTGCTGGGTGTCTTCTCTGGTGATGCTCTGCCAGGCCTGTATTGCAGCCATCTTTAGCTTATGCTTGTTTTGGGGGCTAGTCCCCTTCAGTTTTCTCTTCAGCATATAAAAGGCATGCTCAATTGGGGTCAGATCGGGTGGTTGACTTGAACACTCAAGGATTGACCATTTTTTAGCTTTGAAAAACTCCTTTGTTGCTTTAGCAATATGTTTGGGATCATTGTCTTGCCGGCCAATGAGTTTTGAGGCATTTGTTTGAACTTGAGCAGATAGGATGTGCCTATACACTTCAGAATTCATTACACCACTACCATCAGCAGTTGTAACATCAATGACGATAAGTGAGCCAGTACCTTCAGCAGCCATACATGTCCCGGTCATAACACCCCCACCACCGTGTTTCACAGATGAGGTAGTTTGCTTTGGATCTTGGGCAGTTCCTTCTCTTCTTCATACTTTGCTCTTGCCTTCACTCTGATATAAGTTAATCTTTGTCTCATCTGTCCACAAGACCTTTTTCCAGAACTGTGGTTGATCTTTTAAGTACTTCTTAACAAACTGTAACCTGGCCATCCTATTTTTGCAGCTAACCAGTGGTTTGCATCTTGCAGTGTAGCCTCTGTATTTCTGTTCATGAAGTTTTCTGCGGACAGTGGTCATTGACAAATCCACACCTGACTCCTGGAGAGTGTTTCTGATCTGTCGGACAGGTGTTTAGGGATGTTTCTTTATTATAGAATTCTTCTGTCATCAGCTGTGGAGGTCTTCCTTAGCCTGCCAGTCCCTTTGCGATTAGTAAGCTCACCAGTGCTCTTTCTTCTTAATGATGTTCCAAATAGTTAATTTTGGTAAGCCTAAGGTTTGGCTTGTGTCTCTAACAGTTTTATTCTTGTTTCTCAGTCTCATAATGGCTTCTTTGACTTT
Source organism: Okamejei kenojei (assembly GCA_035221665.1). NCBI lineage: Eukaryota > Metazoa > Chordata > Chondrichthyes > Rajiformes > Rajidae > Okamejei > Okamejei kenojei. The sequence goes on along the minus strand of CM069135.1, from coordinate 26,144,150 downwards.
CATTGGCACAACTTTGAGTTTATCGTGTTGATAAACAGCAATAAAAGTTTCCAAAGGTGATGGAAAGACTGGAGGAAAGACTAGATGCTGAGTGCTCTCTTAAACCTGCATGAAGGAGGCACTTAAACACACCTGAGCAATTACAAATGCCTGTGAAGCCATGTGTCCCAAACATTATAGTGCCTTGAAATGGAGGGACTATGTATAAACGCAGCTGTAATTTCTACATGGTGAAACCAAAATGTATAAAAATGGCCTTTAATAAAATCTGACAAGGTGCACTTTAACCACATGTGATTTTTTTCTATTACAAATCTGAAATTGTGAAGCACAAGAGGCAAATAAATAATTGATGGGTCTTTGTCCCAAACATTATGGAGGGCACTGTATATACATGCAAGTGACGGGATGGATTTGACAGCTGCAATAAGGTTCTAGGCATCACTTGCTGGGTGGTTACGTGGCATGTCCATGTGCCTTCGCCCCCTGGCCTTCCGGAGTCACAGCGACTGGTGGCTGGATCAAGCTGAGCAGAGCTGGGAGCACTGAGCTAACTCACTCACTCACTCGGTTAGCAAGGCCAGCTGGTGAGATCTCTTCCCATGCCTGCTCCCTCTCCCGTGAGAGTGGTTCTGTCCATTTCTGACATGCAAACAGTTCAGGTTACAATGAGTTCCCAGGAGACAGCCAGGAGACAGCCAGCATCTACATTAGCTGCTCCAACTGCTCCATCTGCTGGTTGAACTAGCAAACGAGCTGAAGAAGGGTGAGACCCAAAACGTCACCTATTCATGTTCTCCAGGGATGATGCCTGATCCGCTGAGTTACTCCAGCAATTTGTGTCTTTCCTTGGTAAACCAGTATTCACAGTTCCTTGTTTCTACACTAAACATGTGCTTAAATTAATTCCCACCTCATCCAACATATCCCAGCTTGTCCCGATGCAGAGTCCCCGCTGACTTCACCATTGGGTTAAGAGTAAATCATTGGATCAATGACGGCAACCCCAGGTGAGCATGGGGTTTGATGCAAGTGTTGAGAATTATCTGGAGAGCAGCTCCAACCATTACTTGCATTTAACTCCAAGGAATAGCTTTACAAATCATGACCTCAGCTAAGTCATAGCCTAATAATAGCCTTACTTCCCAACTTCCAGAAAGCCAGTGTAGATGTAATGAACGGTGAAGAAAGCCTAGCAGAAACAACTTGGCGTCTCACTCACACACACACACACACACACACACACACCACACGCTGTATATCACTTGTACATCAACATAGCTTTGGGCGTGTTTATACATGCACAATTTGAAAACCACAACTGCAATCCATATAACCATATAACAATTACAGCACGGAAACAAGCCCTCTCGGCCCTTCCAGTCCGTGCCGACCATTTATTTTCCCCTAGTCCCATCTACCTGCACTCAGACCATACCCCTCCATTCCCTTCCTGTCCATATACCTATCCACTTTACTTTTAAATGTTAAAATCGATCCCGCCTCCACCACTTCTGCTGGAAGCTCATTCCACACAACCACCACCCTCTGAGTAAAGAAGTTCCCCCTCACGTTACCCCTAAACTTCTGTCCCTTAATTCTCATGTCATGCCCTCTTGTTTGAATCTTCCCTACCCTCAATGGGAAAAGCTTATCCACATCAACTCTGTCTATCCCTTTCATCATTTTACAGACCTGAATCAAGTCCCCCCCTTAACCTTCTGCACACCAAAGAATAAAGACCTAACTTGTTCAACCTTTGTAACATAGTTGCTGGAACCCTGGCAACATTCTAGTAAATCTCCTCTGTACTCTCTCTATTTTGTTGACATCCTTCCTATAATTAGGCGACCAAAATTGTACACCATACTCCAGAATTGGTCTTACCAATGCCTTGTACAATTTTAACATTACTTCCCTACTCCTATATTCAATGCTCTGATTTATAAGGCCAGCACACCAAAGGCCTTCTTTACCAACCTATCTACATGCGATTCCACCTTCACGGAACTATGCACAGTTATTCCTAGATCTCTCTGTTCCACAGCATTCCTCAATTCCCTACCATTTACCATGTACGACCTATTTTGATTTGTCCTGCCAAGATGTAGCACTTCACTTATCAGCATTAAACTCCATCTGCCATCTTTCAGCCCACTTTTCCAAATGGCCCAAATCTCTCTGTAGACTTTAAAATCTACTTCATTATCCACAACACCACCTATCTTAGTATCATCTGCATACTTATCCAATTTTCCACCCCATCATCCAGATCATTGATGTACATGACAAACAACAGTGGACCCAACACAGATCCCTGAGGCACCCCACTGGTCACCGGCTTCCAACCTGACAAACAGCCATCCACCTTTACTCTCTGACATCTCCCATTCAGCCACTGTTGAATCCATCTTGCTACTCCGCCATTAACACCCAAAGATTGAACCTTCTTAACCATCCTTCCATGGGGAACCTTGCCAAAGGCCTTACTGAAATCCATATAGACAACGTCCACTGCTTTACCCTCATCAATTTCCCTAGTAACCGCTTCAAAAAATTCAAGAAGGTTTGTCAAACATGACCTTCCAGGCACAAATCCATGTTGACTGTTCCTGATCAGATCCTGTTTATCCAGATGCTTATATATATTATCTCTAAGTATCCTTTCCATTAATTTGCCCACCACTGACGTCAAACTAACAGGTCTATAATTGCTAGGTTTATTCTTTGAACCCTTTTTAAACAATGGAACAACATGCGCAGTACGCCAATCCTCCGGCACTATTCCCGTTTCTAATGACATTTGAAATATTTCCGTCATAGCTCCTGCTATTTCTACACTAACTTCCCTCAATGTCCTAGGGAATATCCTATCAGGACCTGGAGACTTATCCACTTTTATATTTTTCAAAAGTGCCAGTACTTCCTCCTCTTTGAATCTCATAGTTTCCATAGCTACTCTACTTTTTTCCTTTACCTCACAGAGTTCAATATCCATCTCCTTGGTGAATACCGAAGAAAATAAATCGTTCAATATCTCCCCCATCTCTTTTGGCTCTGCAGATAGCTGTCCATTCTGTCTCTCTAATGGTCCAATTTTATCCCTCGTTATCCTTTTGCTATTAATATAGCTGTAGAAACCCTTTGGATTTACTTTCACCTTTCTTGCCAAAGCAACCTCATATCTTCTTTTAGCCTTCCTAATTTCTTTCCTAAGATTCTTTTTACATTCTTTATACTCCTCTAGCACCTCATTTACTCCATGCCTCCTATAATTATTGTAGATATCTCTCTTTTTTCGAAACAAGTGTCCAATTTCCCTTGAAAACCATGGCTCTTTCCAATTTTTACTATTTCCTTTCAACCTAACAGGGACATAAATATTCTGTACTCTTACAATTTCCCCTTTAAATGTCCTCCATTTCTCTTCTACATCCTTCCCATAAAACAGAGTGTCCCAATTCACTCCTTTTAAATCCTTACGCATTCCCTCAAAGTTAGCCGTTCTCCAATCAAAAATCTCCACCCTAGATCCAGTTCTGGCTCTCTCCATAATTATATTGAAACTAATGGTATTGTGATCACTGGTCCCGAAATGCTCACCAACGCATACCTCCGTCACCTGACCTGCCACATTTCCTAACAGGAGGTCCAGCACTGCTCCTTCTCTGGTCGATACCTCCATGTACTGCTGCAAAAAACTATCCTGCACACATTTTACAAACTCCAAACCATCCAGCCCATTTACAGAATGTGTTTCCCAGTCTATTTTTGGAAAATTGAAATCTCCCACAATCACTACCTTGTGCTTACTACTAATATCTGCTATCTCCTTACATATTTGCTCTTCCAATTCTCGCTCCCATTTGGCGGTCTATAATACACCCCTAAAAGTGTTGCTACACCGTTCCCACTTCTCAGTTCCACCCAAATAGCCTCTCTAGATGTTAACGAAGAAACTGCAGATGCTGGAGAATCGAGGGTTACACAAAATGCTGGAGAAACTCAGCGGGTGCAGCAGCATCTAAGGAGCGAAGGAGATAGGCGACGTTTCGGGTCGAGACCCTTCTTCAGACTGGTCAGGGATCAGGGAAACGAGAGATATAGACGGTGATGTGAGAGATAAAGAACAATGAATGAAAGATATGCAAAAAAGTATCGATGATAAAGGGAACAAGCCATTGTAAGCTGTTTGTGGTGTGAAAATGAGAAGCTAGTGCGACTAGGGTGGGGGAGGGAGATAGAGATAGAGGGAATGCCAGGGCCCGAGGGCTGAGGGAGAGGTGGGAGGGGGAGGAGACAGCAGGGGTTAACAGAATTGGTCTCGACCCGAAACGTCGCCTATCTCCTTCGCTCCTTAGATGCTGCTGCACCCGCTAAGTTTCTCCAGCATTTTGTGTAACCCCCTAGCCTCCCTAGATGAGCCCTCTAATCTATCCTGCCAAAGCACTGCTGTAATATCCTCTCTGACAAACAATGCAACACCTCCACCTCTGGTCCCTCCAATCTATCACACCTGAAGCAACGAAATCCTGGAATATTTAGTTTCCAATCACAGCCGTCCTGCAACCAGGTTTCAATGATTGTCACAACATCATATTTCCAGGTGTCAATCCATGCTCTAAGTTCATCCACCTTTCTTACAATGCTCCTAGCATTAAAATATACACATTTTAGAAACCCAGCATCCCTTATTCTCTGTCTATTAGCTTTTTCCTTTTTCTTGCCTACATTTTGGGTCCGAATGCTTCCCTTCTCTGCCTCTTGCCCCACACCCTGTCCCCTAGCCCCCTCTACCCGAGTCCCTCCCCCCAGCCTTTCAAAGTCTCCCCTTTGCAAATCCAGAACATAAAATTTGGTCAAGTGGCTCAACTACTCTATAACTCTTCCTGGAATTATGGTGATTCTTATTTAAATGGCTCAGGTTTGGATACAGCACAAGCAGAAATTGTTTTGGAAAGTCCACACTATTGAATGTCTTCATAACTTACAGCTCTAGTAACAAACGCAAATATTAAGAACAAAAGTCATGGTATTTGGTCAGGGATTGTGGATCAGCTAGTCTTTGCCCTTCATTCAATCTCTGTTACTTGCAGGGCTTGAAGACACTACAAGAGGTTCAAATACGTTCGGACTTTGAAAAAAAACACAGCATTTTACTCTTATGGTTCCTAAGCATTTTTTAAATCAATGCAGCTTAATGAAAATTGCAAGGATACTGGGACAGACATTGGAGATTTCGTCCTCTTCAATGACATGGCTCACGAGGCATTCTCTGACTGAAACAACCAACAATGCATCAAACCACCTGTAAATAAGAGAGACGGAGAGAATGGTTAAAGCTGTTACTCATTCCCAGCAGGGGCATTTTTGTTTAAAAATACACTGGCCTTCAAGAACATGGCACAAGCACATATCGATTAGTGAAATGTACTTCATAAAGCACAAGCTGAAAAGATGTGTAAAAAAATCCGATATTTTTCAATATCTTCATTTCATGCCTGGTTCAAGATAAGTCGCGTTGAGTATGCATGCAATTATCAAGTCTAACTTTGTCTTTGTACACATGTAAGCTAACTATCTTAAATGGGGACCATGGGTGCAGTGCCTCATGCTTCCAAGTTTTTGACCTGCTTACACAGCATGATGGCAAATGTTTCCTGTAACACTTTATGTAATGTGATAGGTCATTCCTGATGTCATATACTATCGGAAGATCATGTTATAGACTTAGAGATGTAATAGAATTGTGGTCTGTGATTTGAGAAACTTTAATGCAAGACACTTACCTTCATTCTCTTCTCTATCTGATATATAGGGAATTCAGGGGATTCCGCAGTCAAGTACAGAGATTTCAGTGTTAACATCATAAAATTATTCACTTTGGACCTAGACAAGGCAGTGCTAAAAGGCAGAGCAGAGCACTTTCTGCGTGACAACAGACTTGTTTAAAATAAACTTTGTGATCTGTGAACATGGGATTATGGAACAGTAAAAAACAAAAGATTGAGAGGCTAATGGGTTCTACATCACAGAGATTCCAAAGACTTGAAAATAATAACTTAGTCCTTATACTGTAGCTAAACAAACCTCTGGTCAGACATAACCCCAAATATTGTGAATAACACAGATTTTTCGAATTACACATTGGGCTTGGAGGCAGTACCACAAAGATTTAGTAGAATGATATTTGGAGCTCTAGAAAAAACTAAATTTGCAAATACTAGGCTGCATTCTCTGCATTTTATGAGGTTCAGGACTGACTAAATTGAACGTTCTTAGTTAATAAAGGGAAAAAAATGCAATAGAAAGAAATGAACTACTTTTTTGTTGCTGATTGGGAAATCAGAACCAGGCCTTTCAGATGAGAACTTAGGAAACACTTCTAAGCAGAGAGCATAGTAAAGTTTTGGGATTCACTTGCAAATGGCAATGATGAATTGCTCATTTTAAAGCAGCAATTGAAGCATTTGTTGTTAACAAGACATTAGCAAAAAAGGTCAAATGCTGCTAAAAGGAATAAAGTCACAAATGAGCCATGATCTCATTAAATAAAAGAAGGGATTTGAGGGTAAATAGCTGTTAGCCATGAGTAATGGGTAAACACCAAGGACAAACTCCTGTTCCTAGTCAAGAGTTTTTATTTATTTATTGTCATATGCAAAGGAACAATATTTTTACCTGCTGCAGCTTAACGTACCCGTTAAACGCAACAATAAATATACAATAGATTATCACCTATTCCAAGTAAACCAGGCCATGAAAGTCCAAAAACAAAAGTACAGGGATCAACCAAAGTTACACTGCACACCTGTCCATATATGAGGTCCTCTCAGTTTGAGGGCTCTTTGGGATGAGTTTTAAAGGAAATTTGATCGCAAAGATTTTCTTTTACATGGAGAGTGGTGATCTCTGGAACTCGCTGACAGAGGTGGTGATAAATTCAGATATATTCACTTTATGTTTGGATTGATTTAGACAGGCACTTAAATGGGCATGGCACAGAAGAACATGGACCCAATGCAGCCACATGGAATTAATGTCGATGGGCAACAAGGTCAGCATGAAGGGCCAGTTTCAGTGCTGTACAACTCTATGACTCTAAATGTATTCTGTACATATGACAACAGCTATAAAAAAATTATGCCTTTATTTGCCTTTATTTATTATGCCTTTATTTATTAAGTCCTGGGGGAAATTTAACATTGTTATTGCAAGTCTGGAACTCGCCAGTCCACAACCCCTTCTCCCATTGACACAATTGTTTTTATAACACGATTTTCTGTAATGCAAGGTTTCTTAAGAATGCAACTATCTTGTTTTCGCAGAACTACCTGTAATATAAAAAGATAAAACGACAAGTACATCTTAGAAATATGTACGGCAAATGTCATAATGCAGTAAACCTTGTGCTATATTTGCTACAAGATATCACAGAATGGGAAGAGCAGAAGGTGTGGGAATAAGAAGACATTTTCAAAGAGCTTTCTCCTGCACCACGACTATCCTCGCAATACCTTTGTTTAACTTCTGCATCTCGGCTTCCCAAAAATTCGATGGGTTTCTTGCACCAGTGGAGAGGGCTGCCTTGGCAATCCTGTATTCCCTGATTTCCCTCCTGCCCGTAGCGGTCCTTCAATGCCAGGAGGAAATCAACTCCGAAGTTTGCCTTTTGGGGACGAATGAACGATCCTCCTGTGGGATGACTAACGTAGAGATAAAGTTCCAAATTAGCTCTAGCTCTAGCCTCCTCCGATCCCTCCAGTCAGTAAGCTGTGGTGGTTTGGGATACTCTTGGTCTGTGACAGCAAAATAGATGGTGAAATGATGACCGGACTTGGCTAATCTTTGGGAAAGACCTTTGATTTTACATAAATATTAAGGTAAGGATCACAATATCTTATCTGTAGGTATGAAGTGCTTGAAGGGGGGAGCCGGGACGGGGGCTAATGCAAACATAGATAATCCAGAGAATGCAAACTAAGGTCCACATTAGAGGCTTTGACAAAGGAATTGTTTGAAGTCAAGGGGAAATAAAAGTGATTGTGATACCGTCGGGATTGTTATATACACCCAAGGGCTTCAATGTCCTTTAGGGAAGGCACTTGATTAGCACACATAAGAAAGTGCAATGTTGTTGACTGTTAGTTCTCAACAGTATCAAATATTAGGGAGACTTGGAATCAGCTAAAACATCAGGGTCACCAACAATGCTACACAGCAGAATCCATGTTTTTCTTTAAATAATATATTGCTAAAAATCGGTTTGATTCCGACTACGGGTGCTGTCTGTACGGAGTTTGTACGTTCTTCCTGTGACTACGGGTGCTGTCTGTACGGAGTTTGTACGTTCTTCCTGTGACCACGTGGGTTTTCTCTGAGATCTTTGGTTTCCTCCCACACTCCAAAGACGTACAGGTTTGTAGGTTTGTAGGGTAATTGACAGTGTATGTGTAAATTGTACCTAGTGTGTGTAGGGTAGTGTTAATATGCAGGGATTGTTGGTCGGTGCGAACTCAGTGGGCCTGAAGAGCCTGTTTCCGCAGTGCATCTCTAAACAAAACCAAAACATACATAAATGTTACTGGAAAACACATTGCTCACACTGAAGCACTTCATGTGGTGTCGCAGTTGGTAGAGCTGCTGCCTCACTGGGCCAGAGACCCCGGTTTGATCCTGACTTCGAGTGCTCTCTGTGTCGAGCTTGCATATACTCTCTGTGACCACATAAGGTCATGTCATAAGTGCTGGGAACAGAATTAGGCCATTTGGCCCATCATGTCCACTCCGCCATTCAATCATGGCTGTTCCATCTCTCCCTCCTAACCCCATTCTCCTGCCTTCTCCGCATAACCCCTGACACGTGAATTTCCTCCAGGTGCTTCAGTGTCCTCCCACATGCCAAAGATATGCAGGTTTGTAGATTAATAGTCCTCTGTAAATTGCCCCTAGTGAGCAAGGAGTGGAGACGAAAGTGGGATAACATAGAGCTGACTTGAACAGTTGGCGTGAGCTCAGTGGGCTGCAGGCCTGTTTCCATCTTTAAACTGAACTAATCATGTGTATAAAGTTAATCAGCACACATAACAATCTATCAACCAGTATCACAATTTGTATCAGTACCATTCAGATGCAAGAGGAAACTGAAAGTTGTGAGTGTCTGCCTCATCACCAGCGAGGAAATGTTGAAAGCAAAATATTTTAGGAATGTACAGTGATATGGGAATGGCTGAGGTCTGGCTTTCATTCACCTTACCATGCTCTCAATGTTGGTTCAAGGGAAGGAAGCAAAGTCAGCAGAAAACAGGAAAATATGTTTTAAACAACACACGTTGTTCCAGAGTAAAAAATTACACAAAGAAGAGATTCAATCACCTGCACTGGAAATAATGCACCCCTTCATGAGTTCCATTGTGCTTTCCTCGCTCGGGATTGTCCCATTCCACACCCAGCCAAATTTCTGGAAAACAGCATACATTTCAATGGCAACAATGATTTCACCCGATATGCAGCTTGTGAGAAGCAACCATTGGTGATTCTGCCATCACATCCAATACAGCTAAAACATAATTTCTAGCAATAGGCATAAGCCATCTTATACATTTTCTAAAATACCACTATCACTATCTTTACGGCAGCAGAAAAGTTAAAGGTAAACATAAATATCACATTCTAAAAGCAAAAAAGAGAGCAGCTGGAAGAATTCAGTTGGTCAGGCAGCATCTGAAAAGTTTTGTTGCAAATTTGCTTTACAGATTAAGTAATTTCAATTTTCCAGAATTAATTTATTTTAGTTTACAGAGCAACAATCAAGTCCCATATGAGGCAAAGAAAGAAAGACTTCGTGCCTACACTGCCTTTCATAACCTTTGGATGTTTCATAGCACATTACATCCAATTACGTAAAATTGTAATAGGCACAGCAGCTAATTTATCCATAGCAAGGTCCCAGGAGTAGCAAGAATAATCTGTTGTTGGTTGAAAGTTTTGGCCAACACTTCAAGATCCTTCCTACTTTCCCTCTCATGACAATGTATCTTTTACATCCCGTGAGGCAGATGGGACCATAATTTAATGTCTTGCCCAAAGGTAGCTACCTGCGTCTTTATCTCTCCACATCACCGTCTATATCTCTCGTTTCCCTGATCCCTGACCAGTCTGAAGAAGGTTCTCGACCCGAAACGTCGCCTACCTCCTTCGCTCCTTAGATGCTGCTGCACCCGCTGAGTTTCACCAGCCTTTTGTGTACCCTGCGACAATCCAACATTCCCTCAGAACTGCGGTTACTCTGGAGGTTATCAGTTCAAGTGTCTAATCCAAGACTGCAACCCAAAATCTGATCAGATGCAAGGGTCTAGGAAAGGAATATCACATTTAACTCATCTACTGGTGTTCTTTGAGAATGTATACCAGTAGAACAGATAAGGGAGAAAATCAGTACAAGTGGTGAACCTTGTGTGAGAGAAAATTAACATTAGAAAAATTATTGTGTCAATGGGCAAAAGGCGGATCTGGCCTAGAGGATTTCAGACTTGCAATAATAAAGATTTTTCAAAGATTTTGAAAATGATTTTTTTTAGTGTCCAATTTTTAGTGTTATTTTTGTAACTGCGTGCTAAAAGTGCTGAAGGCCATAAGTAACCTTATTTAATAGAGTTTAATATGTACTTGTAAATAGACGCTAAGCTTTTTTAATTTAAATGGCCACTTGTCGTGAAACGGACAGACTGCGTTCTTGAGAGACAATGGGTGTGTAATTACTGTGGGAAGGTTACATCGAAACACTTATTTTGGTCCCTAGACTATCTTTATTGCAAGGCATCTTTTTTACTGTTGCCTATTTCCAAAGTAACTTATAAGTAGTTTTTTAGTTCCTGATCTAAATCATATTTTAACCAAATCAGCCTGCATAATACTAGTAAGGCTCCCTAATTCATCAATATCATTATAAGCGATTCATGGTACGGAAACATATTATAGCAAAACTATCTGAAATTAACATTATTTAACCATCACGACAAGGATCAAGAAATATACCTGGTGCTGATGTGACCTTTCCCACAAAGCGCACGGTGCCATATTCATCCCGACAGGCGATCCGTCGCCCCACAGCATCGCTGGGCACACTGTCACTCTGCATCATCTTCGATGTGTCTCAGATGTCACAGCTCGTCCAAATCTATAGAGTTGTGCAAAGCAAAAATCTGACCTTATGTACACACGTCCCATGGATTGTGCTGAGAGAATTACCAGGTCACAGTCTGGCACATCCTGCTTCCTTCCAAAGTCTACAGCTCCCTTCTGTTACACAAGGCACATGCAGGGACAAGACCCATGCAGCTTCTTCAAACACTATCCAAATAGTCCAGTCCAGTATTCTGAATAGTTAAGAGAAATAAATCCCAATAATGAAGAGCCAGTTACATTTGAATATGCCTTTACCCATAAAGTCTGCACTTGAGAGAATTCAACTGTTCCTAACAGATTTCTTATGTTCCTCAGAGTAGGACAGAGGATTTATTATGAGGGCACAAGAGTCATCGAGCCATACAGCAAACACAGGCCCTTCAGCCCACTCGTCCATGCAGTCCAAGACGCCCATCTAAACTACTCTGATTTGCCTGCGTTTGAGCGATATCCCTCCAGACATTTCCTATTCACGTAGTTTAGTTTATAGACACAGCACGGAAACAGGCCGTTCATCCCACCGAGTCTGCACCGACCAGCGACCCACGCACAGTAACACTATCCTACACATGCTAGGGACTATTTACAATTATACCAAGGCAATTAACCTACAAACCTGTACATCTTTGGAGCGTGGGAGGAAACCAGAGATCCCGAAGAAAACCCACGCGGTCACGGGGAGAACGTACAAACTCAATGCGGCACCCGTAGTCAGGATTGGCGCTGTAAGGCAGCAGCTCTACCACGGCGCCACTGTGCTGTAGTTGCCTCACATACTTGTCCAAATGTCCCTTAAATGTTACTTACAGTATTTTACCTGCCCCAACCACTTACTCTGCACTACTGAAATGATTTATTTGGAAATCGGAACAATATTTTTTTTAGAGGCTGGGGAGGCATTTAAGATTTTTTTTAGTTTGCATAAGCCCCAGAGACACCTGGCATCTGGCATATATCCAGATCTCTGATCACGAGTACTGTTACAGACATCTCAGTCACTGAAATTTAATTATGTTCAATTATTATCTTGTAAACGTTTAGTTGCTGGTAATTAGAATCTGTGGCTCACAGGTGGAAGCAATTACAATAATTACTTGATAGAAAAATAAGATAGGTAATTAGTTGGATTCAAACCTTTCTAATTTCACAAATTGACTAAGTTAGGGTAAAAGGGTGACCTCAGCAACGTATCAGGTAGGCGCCTGTTGAAAACCTGTACCTTCCCTTCCTTGTGCACGTGACAATAAACTCCACCTGACTCACTCACGCAGACCCTCAAAAAACAAAGCAGAGATGCAGATGAATAAATCTTTTAAAACATATCCTCTTGCATTTCTTCACATCACATTGTAAAGTAGCCAACCAAAAATTTCCAGAAGTCAACGCCATCAGCACAGTGGACTGATTGGTCCTGGTTCTGGAACATTAAACGCACGGCACAGGCTGCTGATCCGAGCTCAGACCACGGCTCAGACAGGGGCAGTGGGGCGGTGTGGGGGGAGGGGGGGGAGGACGGGGGAGGTGGGGGGTGGAGAGAAGTACCCTCATCACCTGTGAAAGGAGCCCAATGTGAACTGGAAGAGCTGTGATCTGCAGGGTTACTGATCACGCACTGGGATTATACTGGGTAGTTCTTTGATTGGCCAGTGCAGACAGGGTGGGCCAATGACCTTCTGTGTTGTAAATTTTCTATGATTCAAAATTAATCATCTCCAAGCACAAACTTCAGAGAGTCTGAGGCCTTTGATCAAAAGAAAAAGACTGAAAGCTGAAAAGAGACTGAGGGCTGGTGCTCAATTTATCAGACATTAAGAATGAATAAATGAGGAAGAACAACAGTCAGTGTACAGATTACTGAAAGAAACAGAAGAAATATGGGATGGATTATCTTTTTAAACAAATTAAACAGTTTCAATCTGAAATTCTTTATCTAGCCATCGCAGATTTGCCAGTAACTCGCATGAGGGAACTGAATGAATAGTCAAAGAGGACAAAAAATGTGGAGAAAGTCGAGGGGAAGCTGATCCTTTCAAGCAAACTCTAACAAAAAACTTTCACAAACACAATGGCAAAAGGAGATGCCTCCTCCACTGATGTTTCTATTATAGTTAAGCTAATGATATCGTATAATCCTGGACCAAATAATTAGAAACACATTTTAAAAGTTATTTTGGATGTTAGAATTTAGAGGATCCAATTTTGTTCTATCTTCTAATATGTAAAATATTTGTAACATGTTTTTTATTATTAGAAACAGTCAGCAATTTGTTTGGGAAAAATATATATATTATGTCACTCAGTAGCCACTCTGTGTGATAAAGGGCCTGTCCTACTTATGCAATTTTTTGCAGCGACTTGCCGGCAGCACCCGGCGAAAATGTTCAACGTGTTGAAAATCCAGCGGTGACCAGAAAAAGGTACGACTCTTTGGGCGACTACTCACGACCATATAGGCGTCACCATGTTGCCTGTTTGGTCGTGAGTAGTAACTTTTTCTGGTCGCCGCTGGATTTTCAACATGTTGAAAATTTTCGGCAACCTATTGCGACTAAGACGGGTGCCGGCAAGTCACCAAAAAAATTTGGGACAGGCCCTTTACAGGTGTGCAATTGCATAAGTAACTTACTTTATAAATATGGGTATAGCAAATGTAAATCTAAAACAACCACTTGACAGAAAAAATAACAAGAATAACAAAAATAACACGAATGCTAGCTGTGTATCAAAACTTGAAACAAATCACATACCAAGGTTGATTAAACTTTGGTAGGCTTTAAGCAACATTTTAAAGAAAAAACATAGTAAACAGTAGTTTAGGGAGGAATTACTGTTAATTCTGGCTAAATTGGAGATGCCAGGACACTAAAACTGAGTAAAGGCTTCTGGGCTGCTAGGCCATTTGGTCAATTTAAAAGTGCTTTCTGTAGAATTGGGACAAGCTGCAGAATGGTTCACGAGATTGATCCCTGGGATGGCGGGATTGTCATATGAGGAAAGATTGAAAAGACTAGGTTTGCATTCACTGAAGTTAAGAGGGATGAGGGGGGATCTTATAGAAACATATAAAATTATAATAGGACTGGACAAGCTATATGCAGGAAATTTTCCCCAATGTTGAGCGAGTCCAGAACCAGGGGCCACAGTCTTAGAATAAAGGGGAGGTCATTTGAGACTGAGGTGAGAAAATCTTTTTCACCCAGAGAGTTGTGAATTTGTGGAATTCCCTGCCACAGAGGGAAGTGGAGGCCAACAGGATGGATTTAAGGGAGAGTTAGAAACAGCTCTAGGGGCTGGTGGAATCAAGAGATATGGGGAGAAGGCAGGCATGGGTTATTGATTGGGGACGATCAGCCATGATCATAATGAATGGCGGTGCTGGCTCGAAGGGCCGAATGGCCTCCTCCTGCACCTATTTTCTATGTTTCTATGTAATGATGCCAGTTTGTCTAGAGCCTCGATCAGAGCTGCAGGAAGAGAATGGGAACATCTGCAGACCCTGACAATTAGGTGCAAAATGCATAGAATGGATAGGATGAATGCAAACCAGACATACACATTGTAAATAATGTTGCAAAGCTTTACTTTGCTGGATGTTGATTGGATTAAATATTGAGCCTTGTCTGGTTTTCTTGCATATCAGGGCACATGTTACGATGTTCGTTTCCTCTGAGAAACTGTTTGAATACAATGTATTAGCCACTGTATTATTGGGTCAGGGAAATGTCTGTCATGTATGGGGTTAATAGATATCTGTAATTGGATTGTAAACAGACCACCTCCATGTGGTTCAGCCGCTCGAGGTCCGGGGACTTATAAAATTCCGCTACCACGAGGTACTGTGTCGATCTTCTGTGAGAGCGCTTAGTACTGCGTGACCTTCTGGAGTGTCTCTGTTTGAGCGAGGCCAAGGCGGCTTGTTCAGGCAGATAGGAAGATCGAACCCGCGGTGGTTAGGTACAGTAGTGGGAACTGTAATTGTTTTTGTCAAAATAAAGTTTAGATGCACAAGTGCTTGACTCAGTGATTTCTGACTGAAACTAGACATGGGGGAAGCAATGGGGGTCTGTTGAGATCTCGGACAAGCTCCCAATTCACAAGTTTGTGATCAAGGGCGTTGAGCTGTTTCGATCGCGAGTGAGGAAAGCAGGTCCACTGTGCGGTTTTCGCATTGGTTTTCGGCACTTCATTAGTCGGAACGGATCGATCATTCGCGGGCTTGGGAAAGGGTCCAATCGAGATCATTAGAACAGAGTCTAGCAAGCACGGGGGGTGGTTAGCACTCCTTTGGGTTAGGGGCCCATAAACCAGGACGTGGAGTGGCCCATAACTTGGTCGTAGTTGGCAGACTGCAGCTGCTTTAACGAGAGACTGACGCGCTTCATTGGGCGAGCGGTAGCCCATGGTCCAGATTTGGTATCCAATTGGCGGGGTATTGAAACACAGGTCTGGCCTAGGTATTGATCTATCTTTGCCGGGAGCGCTGATTGGAAAGGTGCGTTCCGAAAATCGGCATCGACTGCCAGCGAGAAGAGGCTAGGCGCTGAACCCTCAGTGCCCAGCAGAGAGGGGTGTCTGCGTGAAGATATCTGAGTTCCTCCCTGGATTGACGGACGAGGAATCTCATAAAGGTACTGGGCTCGGTGGAGAGATTAGCTGAGAATACTTTAGTCCATTCGAGATTTCGAATGGACTAGAGTATTCGGACAATTTAGTTTGATTTGAGAGCCCGCATAGGTGGAGGGATACGCACCTAAACTAGGAGTTGGAGAACGATTTGCAGAATCAAATTTCCAAATACAGAATTTCACATTGAAGTTCTGCCCGTACGGTAGAATTCGAATTATGTGCAGATACAACTTCGGAGTTTGTGCATGCTCGTGATCGATTCTGAATAGCGGCTGATCAACAGTAAATAGTAACCCTCTGGTCGATTGTTGATTAGTACCTGATAGCGAAGTGTACCTGAGAGACGGGAACCTGATTTACTTGGTGAAAAGTAATCCGAATGCGAAGAGTACCCCATATTCTGTAAAACTTAGAGAGGAGGGATAGAGGTCCCCCTATAGAAGTCCAGTCTTAGCTTGAGGATAGGAACATTCGGGAAGGAAGAGTAGTCATTTAAGGAGTAGTACCCCTCAGCAAAGAGTAATCTAGCAAGGGGAAAATCTTCGGTATCGGAGGGCGAGGTTCACTGATTGAAAACAGCGTGACACAGCATTGAGATCGAGTTTTGTAAACAGTGCGCTAGCACGTTAAATATTTTTTTGTAAATTGTAAAAATCTAGCTTTTTGTATTGTTATCGGATCCGAACTGTGTAAATATTTTGTAAAACTGTATGTAAAATGATTTAGAGTGTATTAAGATTTAGAAAGTTAAGATTTCGAGTGTGTTAAGTTCGAGGATCGCTATTTGTATTGCTGCTTGTGTGAGTGTTTAAGGATTTAGATACTTGAAGTAAAAGTGTGCTTAAATTAAATATTTGTAATTGTTTAGATCGTAGTATTGTGAGAATCTGAGTCGTGATGGTTCGATCAGGGTTTGTACTCTTTCGATCGCTGTGTCGGGGGAGGTCATTCCGCTGACCAATTGCGCCACGAGGAGGATTTATTAGAGTGTGATTTATTGGATGCTTGTGGTTTATATTGGGGTGTGTCTGGGGTTACTTGTAGGGTGTGACTGGGGTTACTTGTAATCGGGGGAATACTTTCTTTTCTGATTATAGTTTTATTAGCATGGTTCGGATTTGTCTGTCTTGCGAACTTAAAGTGGATTGAGTGGGAGAGATTACTGCTTGGAAGAGATTGTGATTAAGAGTTGGAGTCTTGGGTTGAGAAACCGGAGATCTTTGTTTGAAAGTTTAGAGTTGAATGAAGTGATTGTGATTTAACTGATAAGAAACTTGGGAGAGCGATTCAATACGAGCGAGTGGTTTGAATAATTGAATAAGAGCGATTGAGTGAGTGATTGAGTAATGGTTGGAAGGGAACAATTGTGCGAATAGGTGTGAATCTGAGAGACGATTAGCCTTGTGTGGGAGAGACTCCATTGACCTTGGAGTCTGAAAGGAAGGAGTGAGTTTGAATAGGTGTTAGTGTCTGGAATTTTATTTTGTATTGTAACTATTGTGCAGAGAATGGGGAATGTCTCAGAGAAGGAGTATCAAATACACCAGGAAGCCCGATAAGAATAATTTGCTAGAAGCTTCCACATGAAGCAGATAGATTACGAGGATTATCTGGAGAATTAAATGGAGTTTTGAGAAGCGAACTTTGACTGCTGGACTCAAATCTGTAATAGGAATAAACTACGTAGAAACAATTGTTAAACGATATGGAAACAGTGAAGAAGGGAATGAGCTAATTGGAATATGGAGAATGTTCTTCACTAGAAGTAAAATAAATAAAGAGATCGTTCTGCTGTCTACTCTAAGAATGGCAGCGTGTAAATTGGGGATTAGAGGGGAACACGAGAGAACTGGTCCTTCTCGAGACATTCCAGAACAGGGAAAGAAAGATAGTGAAAGCCAACAGCAGGAGCAGGAGAGAATACCATCTTCTAAAAGGGAAACTACTGAGATGGCTCTTAAAGGGGAGGTGCCGACTAAAATTAAACTTATTACATTTGGTAAGAGTGCAGCAGTATCTGTAGACCTCAAAGGGAGAGAGGCTCATTATATGCCAGGGTGAGTAGAATTTTTCGGAATGGAGCCACAGGATTCCTCACAGCACTCTCATGTTCTCAATTCAGAGACGCCATGTGCAGCTTGCGAGCAGGGCACACGGGAGGAGTCAGCCTTATCTTCGGCTCCTCCCACAAACTTCAAATCTGAAAGGAAAAATCGGGGAAGAATCCTATGATTGCTCCACCAGTGGGAGATTGTATGGGAGATCAAGGAGCTCGAAGGAAGGTTCCGCCGAAATGTGAACCAAAATTACTTAGAAAATCCAGTAGTGAGAAAGTGAAGGAATCCTTCCTGAAGTACAGAGACAGAACGGATAGCTTTTCTGAGGGTGAGACAGCAGCAGGATATGGAGGGATTGATCCTTACGTTGATAGTATTATTATGTCGGAGGAATTCCCCGATGATGGGGGTATAGAACGGATTCCCCGTAGGCAGTTCGTTTGTAGAAAGCTGCCTACTCCACTTTTGGTATTAAGTCCCGCATAAGGTGTAAATGTCCCCCAGGCCACAGACGTTCACACTTTAATGCAGCCTGGTCCAACGGCAGCTCAGAGACCTATATTAAAAATTCAAAAAAGGGAAATAAGGACAGAGGAAGACAAGGAGGAGGAAGATCTCAAAGCTTGGATAGATCTGCCATTCCGAGAGCCGACTTTATTTCGGCTTGGTTGGAGAGGGTATAGAGCTGTCCCACCTGATCAGTGCTACAACTGTGGGGAATTGGGACATTGGAGTCGATTGTGTCCTGTGAGGGAGTACTACCGAGAAGGAAGGGGGCAAAGAAGAGGGCCACGGGTTTCAGAAACCAGTGAATCCCAAGGTTACCGGGACTCTTGGGACCCCAAGGGTAGAGGACGAGGACACTGGCAAGGAGATCAGGGGGCAGGGACATTTTGGCAATCAAACCCATTTTGTTAGCCCTAACCTGCCAGTTAATACCACCTATTAAATCTGAAGGCGTCCTCATTGTGTGGTAATGAATTGGAGGGACTTTACATTTGAGATTTAGAACAGACTTGTGAGATTTGGCTTAGGAATATTTGGAGTTTGATTATTAATTGATATTGTTCTTGTCTCATCCCCAGACAGGCAGCCAAAGATGGGAAGGATTATTCAGAGAACATCAGGAAGGATGGAACTTGGGAAGATCTGGTAACATGGAAATTATTCAGAGAACATGAGAGTTGGAATTGGAAATGGTCAAAGGAGGAACTGTGAACAGCAGGAGTTCCCCTTAAGAGACCAGACTAGAAATTACTCAGTGGTTTGGAAACTAGTATAAGCAAGAACCCCTAGAATGAGAGCTGAGCCAACATAGTAAGGAAGAAGTACTGGAGGAGAAATCTTATGAATTAGAGGGAGAAACTTGAATGGGTGTGGAGATATCAGAGTTGATGTATTTAACCGATGGATCTAAATTGTTTAACCCTTGATGTTAAAGCATCTTCTATTATCAAGGTGAAAAGAAATTGTCCCTGGAATTGGCATTCTTAATTGGCTTTATGATGAAATTAACATATGGAAATTGATTGATTAAATTTGAACAGCTGGGAATTCCACAGGAATTGGAATAGAATTGTGTTATCGGCCACAATGCTGCAGAATGAGAAGGGTGACATGGCACTGAAATTTAAAATAATAAATGGAAGGCCGAGACTGAATTTGGTTAAATTGGAACATTTATCATGTTTTGCTTTAAAAATAAGTCTTGCCCGTAGGGAAATCTGGACTGAACCCAGCTGAAATTTATATGAAAAACCATTGTCAGATATACATATTATAGCATCATGTGAATATGGAGAGAGCTGATTAGTGCTGATGCTAGGATAGTAAAGAGTATATTATAGAACAGAATAGTAATAGGAATACAGTAATAGAGCAGAATAGAGAAATGGAAACAGGATAGTATTACAGAATTACAGTGAATGTATGGGGAAGCATTGGTACATGAATTGTAACTTGCTTTGTCCCAAGGTTTTCAGGAATTATAGGTTATAGGTTCGACTATGGAAAGGGATGGAAAACTGGGCAACAACACGGATGGAGGGAATTCGCGCCCACGAAAACTCAGGAGGCGAAGACTCATCAGATGGAAATTATGAAGCTACGCCTACGAAAACTCGGAAAGTTTGACAAGATTCTGGGAAGAAACATCATCATCTTGTGGTTGTTAATAGATGGAAAATGTAATAGACACACATATGTATATCTGGTTATCTGATAATCTGACTACTTGGTTATCAAAAATGATAGTTTATCATATATGATAAAAAGGAAGGAATGTTAATTATGGCCAAATTGGAGATGCCAGGACACTAAAATTGAGTAAAGGCTTCTGGGCTGGTAGGCCATTTGGTCAATTTAAAAGTGCTTTCTGTAGAAATGGGCCAAGCTGCATAATGGTTCCAGTTTGTTTAGAGCTTAGATCAGAGCTGCAGGAAGAGAATGGGAACATCTGCAGACCCTGACAATTAGGTGTAAAATGCATAGAATGGATTGGATGAATGCAAACCAGACATGTTTGAATACAATGTATTATCCACTGTATTATTGGGTTAGGGAAATGTCTGTCATGTATGGGGTTTATCGATATCTGTAATTGGATTGTAAATAAACCACCCCCATGTGGTTTGGCCCCTCGTGGTCTGGGGACCTATAAAAATCCGCTACCACAAGGTCCTGTGTCGATCTTCTGGGAGTGCGCTTAGGGACTGCGTGACCTTCTGGAATGTCCCTGTTTGAGCGAGGCCAAGAGGGCTTGATCAGGCAGATAGGAGGATCGAACCCGCGGTGGTTAGGTACAGTAGTGGGAACTGTAATTATGTTTTGTCAAAATAAAGTTTAGATGCGTAAGTGCTTGACTCAGTAATTTTTGACTGAAACTAGACTGGGGGGAAGATTAGAATGAGCAATTTACATTACCAGAGCTTCGGACCATAGATGCCAATGGTGCAATGATTGAAATGGCACTGTAAGTGAAAGGCCAGAAATGGATAACCGTAAACAAAGTGGAGAGTCGCAAAGCCGGAGGAAGTAAATAGAAGGAAAGCAGTGGATTGAAACCCTGGAGGATTTCAAAACTAGGTCAAGGATTACTTAACTGGGAGCCAAAGCATGTCAGCAAGTACAGAGTTGATGGATGAATGAAACATGCAACGAGTTGGGATGTGATCAAGTTTATCGAGGATAGGACGACCAGCCAACAGTGCACTCACTGGATTAGTCAACTCTAGAGGTAACAAAGTTATGGACAAGTGTTTCAGCAGCGTAGTAGCTGAGGGAGGTTGGAGCTGCAGAGGAAGTGATGTTGCAGATGCAGCAGTGTTAGCGAAGACATTGATATGCAGTTCAAGTACAATTCCAATTCCAAGGTCACAAATAGTTTGGTTCCCTTTTGCTCGGTTAGCAGAGACAGGGATGGAATCAGTAGTTGGGCATCAGGGTCGTGCACCTTTGACGTCTAAAGTTCCCTCAACCTCTCACCCCACCCCCACCCCTGACATAACTCCCAAAGACAACGTCCAAGAGTGAAGCCCACTGTCAAACTGGCGGAGCCCTGGCTCAGAGCAGCAGCCTCTCGAAGGCCTGGACCTGGACTATGTGTGGTGGACCTTAGAACAGGTTGACCACCATAAAAATCATACATTTTTGGTTTGGGTCAGGTAGCCCTTGAGGATTGAGTAAGGTTGGGTATTCATTTTATACCCAAGTAGACCTTGGAGATCTGGAAAAGGTGGACACAGTTTGGAAGAGCCCAACATAAGAGAAGGGATGTGGGAAATAGGATAGCAACTGCAAGGATATCGGGTGAAGGGTGAAGTTGGCCAAAATGAAGGAACATTGGTCAATTACCCAAAGAAAGAAAATATTTTTGTAAAGCATGGGGGTGTGGGGTGGGAGGTATAAAGATACAAAAGTCGGCAGATGCTGGAATCCTGAGTACAGCACGGAAACAGGCCCTCTCGGCCCTTCCAGTCCGTGCCGACCATTTGTTTTCCCCTAGTCCCATCTACCTGCACTCAGACCATACCCCTCCATTCCCTTGATACCTATCCACTTTAGTATTAAATGTTAAAATCGATCTGCCTCCACCACTTCTGCTGGAAGCTCATTCCACACAGCCACCACCTCTGAGTAAAGAAGTTCCCCCTCACGTTACCGAAACTTCTGTCCTTAATTCTCATGTCATGCCCTCAAAACATAATGAATATGATATAGTTGGGATCACGGAGACATGGCTCCAGGGTGACCAAGGCTGGGAGCTGAACATCCAGGCATATTCAATATTCAGGAGGAGATAGACAGAAAGGAAAAGGAGGTGGAGTAGCGTTGCTGGTTAGAGAGGAGATTAGCGCAATAGAAAGGAAGGACATTAGCTTGGAGGATGTGGAATCGATATGGGTAGAGCTGCGAAACACTTAGGGGCAGAAAACGCTAGCGGGAGTTGTGTACAGGCCACCTAACAGTAGTAGTGGAGTTGGGGATGGCATCAAACATGAAATTAGAAATGCGTGCAACAAGGATAAAACAGTTATAATGGGTGACTTCAATCTACATATAGATTGGGTGAATCAAATTGGCAGGGGTGCTGAGGAAGAGGATTTCTTGGAATGTATGCGGGATAGTTTTCTAAACCAACATATAGAGGAATCAACGAGGGAGCAGGCTATTCTAGACTGGGTACAGAGTAATGAGGAAGGTTTAGTTAGCAGTCTTGTTGTGTGTGGCCCCTTGGGCAAGAGTGACCATAATATGGTTGAGTTCTTCATTAGGATGGAGAGTGACATTGTTAATTCAGAAACAAGGGTTCTGAATTTAAAGAAAGGTAACTTTGAGGGTATGAGACGTGCATTGGCCAAGATAGACTGGCAAGTGATTCTTAAAGGGTTGACAGTGGATATGCAATGGAAGGCATTTAAAGACTGCATGGATGAACTACAACAATTGTTCATCCCAGTTTGGCAAAAGAATAAATCAGGGAAGGTAGTGCATCAGTGGATAACAAGGGGAATCAGGGATAGTATCAAAACTAAAGATGAAACATACAAATTAGGCAGAAAAAGCAGCCTACCAGAGGACTGGGAGAAATTCAGAGTACAGCAGAGGAGGACAAAGTGCTTAATTAGGAAAGGGAAAATAGAATATGAAAGGAAACTGGCACGGAACATAAAAACGGACTGCAAAAGTTTTTATAGATATGTGAAGAGAAAAAGGTTAGTTAAAACAAATGTAGGTCCCTTGCAGTCAGAAACGGGTGAATTGATCATGGGGAACAAGGACATGGCAGACCAATTGAATAACTACTTTGGTTCTGTCTTCACTAAGGAAGACATAAATAATCTGCCGGAAATAGCAGGGGACCGGGGGTCAAATGAGATGGAGGAACTGAGTGAAATCCAGGTTAGCCGGGAAGTGGTGTTAGGTAAATTGAATGGATTAAAGGCCGATAAATCCCCAGGGCCAGATAGGCTGCATCCCAGAGTACTTAAGGAAGTAGCCCCAGAAATAGTGGATGCATTAGTGATAATTTTTCAAAACTCTTTAGATTCTGGAGTAGTTCCTGAGGATTGGAGGGTAGCTAATGTAACCCCACTTTTTAAAAAGGGAGGGAGAGAGAAAACGGGGAATTACAGACCAATTAGTCTAACATCGGTAGTGGGAAAAATGCTAGAGTCAGTTATTAAGGATGGGATAGCAGCACATTTGGAAAGCGATGAAATCATTGGACAAAGACAGCATGGATTTATGAAAGGTAAATCATGTCTGACGAATCTTATAGAATTTTTTGAGTATGTAACTAGTAGAGTGGATAAGGGAGAACCTGTGGATGTGTTATATCTGGACTTTCAGAAGGCTTTCAACAAGGTCCCACATAAGAGATTAGCATACAAACTTAACACACAAGGTATTTGGGGTTCAGTATTGATGTGGATAGAGAACTGGCTGGCAGACAGGAAGCAAAGAGTAGGAGTAAACGGGTCATTTTCAGAATGGCAGGCAGTGACTAGTGGGGTACCGCAAGGCTCTGTGCTGGGACCCCAGCTATTTACAATATATATTAATGATCTGGATGAGGGAATTTAATGCAACATCTCCAAGTTTGCGGATGACACGAAGCTGGGGGGCAGTGTTAGCTGTGAGGAGGATGCTAGGAGGCTGCAAGGTGACTTGGATAGGTTGGGTGAGTGGGCAAATGCATGGCAGATGCACTATAGTGTGGATAAATGTGAGGTTATCCACTTTGGCGGCAAAAACAGGAGGGTAGATTATTATCTGAATGGTGGCTGATTACGAAAAGGGGAGATGCAACGAGACCTGGGTATCATGGTACACCAGTCATTGAAAGATGTATACAGGTGCAGCAGGCTGTGAAGAAAGCGAATGGTATGTTGGCATTCATAGCAAAAGGATTTGAGTACAATAGCAGGGACGTTCTACTGCAGTTGTACAGGGTCTTGGTGAGGCCACAACTGGAGTATTGCGCGCAGTTTTGGCCTCCTAATCTGAGGAAAGACATTCTTGCCATAGAGGGAGTACAGAGAAGGTTCACCAGACTGATTCCTGGGATGGCAGGACTTCCATATGAAGAAAGACTGGATAGACTCGGCTTGTACTCGCTGGAATTTAGGAGATTGAGGGGAGATCTTATAGAGGCTTACAAAATTCTTAAGGGGTTGGACAGGCTAAATGCAGGAAGATTGTTGCTGATGTTGGGCAACTCCAGAACAAGGGGTCACGGTTTAAGGATAAGGGGGAAGTCTTTTAGGACCGAGATGAGAAGATCTTTTTTCACACAGAGAGTGGTGAGTCTGTGGAATTCTCTGCCACAGAAGGTAGTTGAGGCCAGTTAATTGGCTATATTTAAGAGGGAGTTAGATGTGGCCCTTGTGGCTAAAGGGATCAGGGGGTATGGAGAGAAGGCAGGTACAGGATACTGAGTTGGATGATCAGCCATTATCATATTGAATGGCGGTGCAGGCTCCGAATGGCCTACTCCTGCACCTATTTTCTATGATTCTATGAAAGTGCTGGAGCAACTTAGCAGGTCATGCAGCATCTGGAGAAAGGCACCAAAATGTCTCCTGTGAAAAAGGGTCCTGACCCAAAACATCACCTATTCATGTTCTCCAGAGATGCTGCCTGAGCTGATTAGTTACTCCAGCACTTTGTGTCTTTTTTTGTAAACCAGCATCTGCAGTTCCTTGTTTCTCCAAAATGTCGCCAAAATATATATTAGCTATGTACTGAAGAACTTACAATCTTAAGAGTGTAATAAAGTTAAGGAGCACTCATGCAATGTGGCCTAACACCTTCACAGTAATGCACAACAAAATTTAGTGGACTTTAGATATACAGCGGGGAAAATGGCCCTTCGGACCACCGAGTCTGCGCAGACCAGCCATCACCCATACACTAGCACGGTCCTACACACTAGGGACAATTTACGATTTACAAAAGCAAATTAACCCATAAACCTGTATGACTTTAATCTACATATAGATTGGGCCAACCAAATTGGTAACAGTACTGAGGAGTGGAATGTATATGGGTTTTGAAACCAATATGTAAAGGAACCGACTAGAGGGCAGGCCATCCTAGACTGGGTATTGTGTAATGAGGAAGGATTAGTTAGTGAACTTGTTGCGCAAGGACCCTTGAATAAAGGAGATTTTGAAGGTATGAGATGGGAATTGGCTAGGATAGGCAGGCAAACTATACTTAAAGGGTTGATGGTGGAGATGCAATGGCAAAGATTTAAAGACTGCATGGATGAACTCCAGAAATTGTTCATGCCTGTCTGGCGAAAAAATAAAACTGGGAAGGCGGCTCAACCGTGACTGACGAGGGAAGTCAAGGACAGTGTTAAAGCCAAGGAAGAAGCGGAAAACCAGAGGACTGGGAGAAATTTAGAACAGAGGAGGACAAAGGGGTTAAATAAGACTGGAAAAAGAGCATGAATGAAAGCTTGCGGGAAATATAAAAACTGACGGTAAAAGTTTCTATAGGTATGTAAAAAGAAACAGATTAGTGAAGACGAATGTAGGTCCCTTACAGTCAGACAGGTGAATTTATAATAGGAAACAAGGAAATGGCAGAACAGCTAACGAGTACTTTGGTTCTGTCTTCACTGGAAGACACAAACAATCTCCCGGAAATACGAGGGGACCGTGGATCTAGTGGGAGGGAGGAAGTGAAGGGAATCCACATTAGTCAGAAAATGGTGTTAGGTAAATTATTGGGACTGAAGGCAGATAAATCCCTATGGCCTGATGGTCTGCATTCCTGAATACTCATGGAGGTGGCCCTAGAAATCGTGGATGCATCGGTGATCATTTTCCAATGTTCTCTCGACTGGATCAGTCATGTGGACTGGAGGGTAGCCAATTTAACTCCACTTTTTAAGAAAGGAAGGAGAGAGAAAACGGTGAATTATAGACCAATTAGCCTTACAGCGGTAGTGGGGAAGATGATGGAATCAATTATTAAAGATGTTATAGTAGCACTTTTGGAAAGCAATGACAGCAAAGTCAGCATGTATTTATGAAGGGGAAATCATGCCTCACTAGTCTTGGAATTTTTTGAGGGTGTAACAAGTAGAATGGATAAGGGAGACCTAGTGGATGTGGTGTATCTGGACTTTCAAAAAGCCTTTGACAAGGTCCCGCACAAGAGATTAGTGTGCAAAATTAAAACACATGGTATTGTGGGTAGGGTATTGACATTGATAGAGAACTGGTTGGCAGACAGGAAGCAAAGAGTAGGAATTAATGGGTCCTTTTCAGAATGGCAGGCAGGGACTAGTGGGTGCCACAAGGCTCGGCCCAGTTGTTTACAAAATATATTAATGATTTAGATGAGGGAATTAAATGTAACATCTCTTAAGTTTGAGGATGACAAAGCTGGGTGGCAGTGTGAACTGCAAGGAGGATGCTATGAGGCTGCAGAGTGACTTGGATATGTTGGGCTTGTGGGCAGAAGCTTGGCAGTTGCAGTATAATGTGGATAAATGTGAGGTTATCCACTTTGGTAAAAAGAACACGAAGGCAGATTATTATCTGAATGGTGTCAGATTAGGAGAAGGGGAGGTGCAACGAGACCTGGGTGTGCTTGTACATCTGTCACTGAAAGTAAGCATTCAGGTACAGCAGGCAGTGAAAAAAGCCAATTGGTTGGCCTTCATTGCGAAATAATTTGAGTTTGGGAGCAATGAGGTCCTACTGCAGTTGTACACGACCCGAGTGAGACCACACCTGGAGTATTGTGTGTAATTCTGGTTTTCTAATTTGAGGAAGGACATTATTGTGATTCAGGGAGTGCAGCGTAGGTTCACCCCGGGTTAATTCCCGGGATTGCGGGACTGACATATGATGAAAGAATGGGTCAACTGGACTTGCATTCGCAGGAATTTAGAAGGATGAGAGGGGATCTTATAGAAACATATACAATTCTAGAGGATTGGACAGGGTAGATGCAAGAAAAATGTTTCAGATGTTGGGGGAGTCCAGAACCAGGGGTCATGGTATAAGACCATTTAGGACTGAGATGAGGAAATACTTTTTCACCCAGAACGTTGTGAGTCTGTGGAATTCTGTCACAGAAGGCAGTGGGGACCAATTCACTGGATGTTTTCAAGAGAGAGTTAGATTTAGCTCTTCTGTCTGTTCTGTCATTTAATTAGATCACACCTGATCTGCATTTTAACTTTATCTGCCGGTGTACCACTAAAAGCCCCACAGTCTCAATTTCAACTTCACAACTATCTGCCCGCACCCACTCCCCATGGTGGGATAAAAATCACGAGGGACAAGATTAATCTACAATTGAAAGTGCAGTGTTTGATCTGGGATAGTCAGCACTATTTACTGACGAGAGATCCTGCCTTACTAATTTGACTAAACTTTTAGAAGAAATAAAATAATATTGATGAGGCAGTGTCGTGTTATGGTCGACATAACATTTCAGCGGGCCCATGCGGATGACTAATCCAAATAATTAGAGCTCATGTGATCCAATGCAAATTGACAATTGGATCCAAATTTAGCTTGATCACAGGGGCAGAGGATGGTGCTGAAGAGATGCTTATGTGATTGGAAACCAGTGACGTACCAGGGCAATCATTGCTGGAATCCTTACTGTTTGTCATTTGCATTGATGAATTGGATATAAATGCAATAGGAACAATTAGCAATTAACACAAACATTAGCATTGCTGATAGTGGAGAGGATAGTCTTAGGTTGTGATTTTTTCTGACCAAATTATAAAATGGGGAAAACGAATGCAAACCGAATGTAAAAACTGACGTATTTTGGGAAAGTGCTCCATGAATGGTGGATCTCTAGAGAGATTGAGGAATAAAGCAATGTTGGTGTTTCACTCATAAATCCTTGAAGAGTCCTTCATTAGCCAGGGCATAGATACGGAGAGGCAAAGGGCCTGCCTCTGCCCTACAGGCTTTGGAGAGACTTGGGGCCATCCATCACTAACTAGCCTTGTTGCAATATTAACATTTAGCCTCCTTGTGTTGAGACTCCTCGCAGAGGAAACGGGTTGTCTCCCTAGCAACATACTAAACACTTTCCCCAGATCACAACTGAAACGATGTTTTATTGGGTGAAGAAAAGCCGACTCGTGTCGCCCATCCAGAAATCCGAGTCATAAACCTACCTTACCTCTCCTCGCCGGCCCGGCCCGGCCCGGCCCTCGCCCCGGGACAGGGGCTTTCCCGGCTCCATCGCCCCATCCCTGCCCTCCCCTCCCCTCCCGGGGTCACGGCCGCCGCCGCCGCATCTCCCGCAACCCCGGGGATCAGCGCCTCCAGCCGCCGTCCCGGCCCCGGCCCCGGCCCCGGCCCCGCCAGCCCAGCCCCGCCAGCCCAGCCCAGCCAGCCCAGCCCAGCCAGCCCCGGCCCGCCAGCCCAGCCCAGCCAGCCCCGGCCCCGCCAGCCCAGCCAGCCCAGCCCAGTCCCCCGGCCCCGGCCCCGCCCCAGGCCCTGGCCCCGCCAGCCCTGCTCCGCCCAGCCCAGCCCCGGCCCCGGCCCCGCCAGCCCAGCCCAGCGCAGCCCAGCCCCGGCCCCGGCCCCGGCCCCGGCCCCGGCCCCGGCCCCGCCAGCCCAGCCCAGCGCAGCGCAGCCCCCCGAGTCCCGGGCTGGTCGGCGCCGGGAGACTCGCTCACTCACCCGCCATCGCCTCCTGCCGCCCTCGGTCTCCAGGCAACGCGGCGGAACTGCCGCCCGGGCGCCGCCGTTTCCCGCACGGACGGGTTTGCTGTGGCGACCGGCGGCTGCTGGCGGCCCCTGGCGGCGGGAGGGACGCGGGGCGGTGACTGGGCGCCAGGTGATGTCACCCGCGGGTCACAGGTGAGGGGGCGCGGGTCACAGGTGAGGGGGCGCGGGTCACAGGTGAGCGGGCGCGGGTCACAGGTGATGCCACCCGCGGGTCACAGGTGAGGGGCGCGGGTCACAGGTGAGCGGGCGCGGGTCACAGGTGAGCGGGCGCGGGTCACAGGTGAGCGGGCGCGGGTCACAGGTGAGGGGGCGCAGGTCACAGGTGAGGGGGCGCGGGTCACAGGTGAGGGGCGCGGGTCACAGGTGAGGGGGCGCGGGTCACAGGTGAGGGGGCGCGGATCACAGGTGAGGGGGCGCGGTCACAGGTGAGGGGGCGCGGGTCACAGGTGAGGGGGCGCGGGTCACAGGTGAGGGGGCGCGGGTCACAGGTGATGCCACCCGCTGCTCACAGGTGAGGGGGCGCGGGGCGCGGGTCACAGGTGAGGGGGCGCGGGTCACAGGTGAGGGGGCGCGGGTCACAGGTGAGGGGGCGCGGGTCACAGGTGGGGGGCGCGGGTCACAGGTGAGGGGGCGCGGGTCACAGGTGATGCCACCCGCTGCCCACAGGTGAGGGGGCGCTGCTCACAGGTGAGGGGGCGCGGGTCACAGGTGAGGGGGCGCGGGTCACAGGTGATTCCACCCGCTGCTCACAGGTGAGGGGGCGCGGGTCACAGGTGAGGGGGCGCGGGTCACAGGTGAGGGGGCGCGGGTCACAGGTGAGGGGGCGCGGGTCACAGGTGATGTCACCCGCGGGTCACAGGTGAGGGGGCGCGGGTCACAGGTGAGGGGGCGCGGGTCACAGGTGAGGGGGTGCAGGTCACAGGTGAGGACCGCCGCCACGTGTCCGTGGATCACAGGTGTGGCTTGTGGCTAAAGGGATCAGGGGGTATGGAGAGAAGGCAGGTACGGGATACTGTTGGATGACCAGCCATGATCATATTGAATGGCGGTGCTGGCTCGAAGGGCCGAATGGCCTACTCCTGCACCTATTTTCTATGTTCCTATGTGAGGGAACACGGGCTCCAGGTGCTATCATCACAGGTGAGGGAGGGGACCGCCCGCTGTCCACAGTCACAGGTGAGCAGTGCAGGCTTCCAGGTGCTGTCATCAGGTGCCAGGTGAGGGGTCCAGGTGCTGCCTCCCCCGGTGAGGGGGCTGCCCACAGCACTTGGTTGCCGCCGCCCACTGTCCATGGTCTACGTCTGTGAATAGACATAAGGTCACCGGGTGATAGGGCTTGACGCACGGAGCCGCTCATCTGGACGACATCGCAGCTATCAGGTATATGTTGCTCATACACGAAACGCATACTTTCCTGCCAGTTAAAAACCGCCAAAATGGTACATGTTTGCGCTGTAAAAAATTGTGGAAGTCGGGGTAACCGTGAGAGACATCTATCCTACTTCAGAATTCCAAAAGTGAAGCGAAATGAAAGTAAAGAGAAGCGAGAGCTGAAGGGACAACAACAGCTAAAGTGCTTGGTGAACATTGGCCGTGCAGATATCGAAATTGAAAATATTGGGAATTATCGCGTTTGCTCACTACATTTCATCAAGGAATAAAGAAAAAACACAAATAATGCCTTACTTTTTTTCTTTATTCCTTGGATATCTAAGAAGTCTCAGAAGTGATAAATCTGGCTGTAAAATTTTAAAATCGCCAATGGTTCTGGTGGGTTTTTACATGCAAAAAGAAATCGCTTCTGAAGCGAAATTTATCATTAAAAAAATCTCCAGACTTATGAGTGGTGTTTGGAAAAGTAGGTTTTCCATCTTTATGCTATTGAGATGTATATTTTGGCAAATAATAAAATGTCCTGACAACTTAAACATCCACTCCCTTTCAATAGCATATTGTCAATTTGCTGAGGTTGATTATGTCCAATTAACAGCTAACAATTATGCCATTCCTTGGCTTGCATCTGAGTAAAATGTAATTCAAAACCCACGTATGGTTTGCGATTTTTTTTAATGATAAATTTTGCTTAAGAGACGTTTTCTTTTTGTATGTAAAAACCCACTTGAGAACCATGGGCGATTAAAAAAATTACGGCCAGATTTATCACTTCTGAAACTTTTTAGATGCCAAAGGAATCAAGAAAAAACACAAATAATGCCTTACTGTTGAAATGCCGTGAGCAAACGGCCAAGGTTCGTTAACCACTTTGGCTGTTGTTGTCCCTTCAGCTTTCGCATCTATCTTCCGTCATTTCTCCTCAATTTTGGAATTCTGAAGTAGGATAAATGTCTCTCATGCTTATCCCGATTTCCATAATTATTTACAGCGCAAACATTGACCATTTTGGCGGGTTTTAACGGGCCCGCTACGCTGGAAACAATGGTAAGTGCTTACCTGCAGTTCATCGCGTGTACTCCAGTTGGCGTAGCGTGGCAACAGTAAGGGTCATGGGTCGTGACCCGACTGCCGTGCAACCTCCCTATAAGTCACACCCAGACAGACCAGGGATGGGAGGGACAAAATCTCGCTGTCCGTCTGCTCCTGGGCCTGGCCAAGATGGCCATTCGCGGGTCCAGGCAGCGGGTAGTCGACGGCCGCACCAGGGTTGACTACCTGTCCCTTTTACGGGCATATGTCAGGGCCCGCGTGTCCCTGGAGAGGGAACACACGGTGTCCACAGGGACTTTGGAGGTCTTCCGTGAACACTGGTCATCGTGGGAGGTCGAGTGTTTTGTTGATAAAGTTGGCGTTATATTAATTTGATGATCGTTTGTTTGTAAAACTGTCAACATAGGCAGTCTTTGATTGTGTTAATTTGTATGTTTATTTTTATTTTTTGAATAAAAGTATTTGTATAATTTAAAAAAATATATTTTTCATCTCAGTCCTAAATGGCTTACCCCTCATTCTTAAACTGTGACCCCTGGTTCAGGACTCCCCCAACATCAGGAATATTTTTTCTGCATCTACCCTGTCCAATCCTCCAAGAATTTTATGTTTCTATAAGATTCCCTCTCATCCTAAATTCCAGCGAATACAAGCCCAATCGACCCATTCTTTCATCATATGTCAGTCCCGCCATCCCAGGAATTAATCTGGTGCACCTACGCTGCACTCCCTCAATAGCAAGAATGTCCTTCCTCAAATGAGCAGACCAAAATTGCACACAATACTCCAGGTGCGGTCTCACCAGGGCCATGTACAACTGCGGTAGGACCTCCTTGCTCCAAAACCAAAATAGATTTCGCAGTCGTGCAGACAAAATGTGTATGAAAGAACTGCAGATGCTGGTTTAAATCGAAGATGGGCACAAAGTGCTGGAGTAACTCAGTAGGACAGGCAGCATCTCTGGAGAGAAGGAATTCATTAGCTTAATGAGCTGGGAGGGTTGAATGGCCTTGAAGTGTTAGTTCGGTTTCCTCTGTTCAGTTTCTGTCCACTCTGTAATACTGAATTCATCCAGCAGGTGACAGTAACAGTCAATACTCAGCCCTGTGTCATGGAGAAACAGAATCAAATGGTAACTTAACACATAAAAATTGCAAGTAATCTAAGCATTATTTAAATACTGCTCAAATACAGTCCACTTTTTTTTGTAACTGACCACACTTCCTCGGTGAAGAGCTCCGACCCGAAACATCGCCTATCCACTTTCTCCACAGATACTGCCTGACCCGCACTTTGTGTTCCTCCAGCACTTTGTGTTTTGCTCAAGATTCCGGCATCTGCAGTCCTTTGCATCTCCTCTGGAACTCTTTAATCCCCGGGACAAGGATCGCAAGAGGACCGTGCCTGGCAGCTTGTGAACGGCAAGATTTACTGGCTGCACCCTCTCGGACAGCAGCTCACGTCGCCACAATGTGGGGAGAGA
Organism: Okamejei kenojei; assembly: GCA_035221665.1. Taxonomy (NCBI): domain Eukaryota; kingdom Metazoa; phylum Chordata; class Chondrichthyes; order Rajiformes; family Rajidae; genus Okamejei; species Okamejei kenojei. The sequence goes on along the minus strand of CM069135.1, from coordinate 26,111,127 downwards.
ACAAAGAGCAAAGGTAAGAGATGCTGAAGAGCAATGCATTTGGCGGAGCAAGCATGAACAGAAAAGAATGGGAGGCAGCGAGGAGTCGGCATAGCGAGGGGAGCCACCAGGTTCATACGTGGAAATACATCCCGTGTACACCACACAGGATCTACCCGAGTCACCTCTCCGTAGCCTGTTCCTCCCGCATGTGAGTGATGGTGCCCCTTAAATACATCTTTTACTCGCTCGTAATCACTCTTCATGGTGACGATTTCCCTCTGCTGAGGAATCAGATTGCTGCCACTTGATTGATGAGTGACCGGCTTTTATAGTTTCCGGCTACGTGGGAAGAGTAGGATAAAAATCATTTGAGTCTAAGGGATTCAATTAGCCCAGGACAGATTTATTTCTCCATTCTGCCTTTTTCTCGGACATGCCTCGCACCGACAGAACCCAGATATATCAATCTAAGTCTTGAAACGCCACTGGCTCCCAGAATCCTGCAGAATGCAGTGGTCGCAGTTATTTCTTATTAAGCGATCTTGCGCGGACACACTGAACTACGGCCGCGAATACCTCCCAGTTACACAATCATTGCCTGGAACTCTGTGGCTTAACCATCTTCGAGTTAAGGTGGTTTCCAGGACTATCTGCCTAGACAGCAGGGAACGGCGCAGCAGAGCGACGCTGAGAACAAAGAGAAAGGAATAAATGTACGAAGTCAAGTCGGCTTTGGTGGAATAGGCAAAGAGCAGAAAGGAAGTAAACACACGCGACAGCAGATAATGATCTAAAATAAAAGACAACGCGCTGGAGTAAATTAGCGGTTTAGGGCGGCAGAATCTCAGCCTTACACCAGCACTTTGTAACAGGACGTGAGAGGTCACTCCATTACAGAAATGACATAGAAGTGTTGCCTTAGCACCAGCGACCCTGCTGTCTGCCTGGAGTGTGCTTGTTCTCCCCACGACCTTGCGGATTTTACGTTGCATTTTGGATTGAAAGATATAGCATGGAAACCTGCGGTAACAAAATGACCAGACTGGATTCAATAAAAATCGCAGTCACACAAGTACACACCCTCACTCTTTACAAGGGTCGATTGATGAGTGTGCACATGAAGGAGAGTGAGTGTGTGTGTGTGTGTGTGTGAGTGTGTGTGTGTGTGTGTGTGTGTGTGTGTGTGTGTGTGTGTGTGTGTGTGTGTGTGTGTGTGTGTGTGTGTGTGTGTGTGTGTGTGAAGGTGTGTGTGTGTGAAGACATGTAATTGATGGCAGACACCATGATCAACTGTTACCCGTCACACCCATAGATCAAAGCCACAGAGAAAGGGAGTTGGGGGCGGGTGTGGGGACGAGATTTCTTTAAGACAATTACGGGAAGCCAATTAATTAAATACCAAACACGAGAGGGCCTAGTTTTAAGGTCAGAGTGGCAACGTTTAAAGGAGATGTGCAGGGCAAGTTTTTTTTTTACACACAGGAAATGGTGGGTTCCTGAAGTGTTCTTCCAAACCATGTCCACCTTTTCCTGTGCTGCCAGGTGTGGTGGTGGAGACAGATACAACAGTGGCATTAAGTGGCAATTAAACCTGGTTGCAGGAGGGCTGTGATTGGAAACTAAATATTCCAGGATTTCGTTGCTTCAGGTGTGATAGAATTGGAGGGACCAAAGGTGGAGATGTTGCATTGTTTGTCAGAGAAGATATTACAGCAGTGCTTTGGCAGGATAGATTAGAGGGCTCGTCTAGGGAGGCTATTTGGGTGGAGCTGAGAAGTGGGAACGGTGTAGCAACACTTTTAGGGGTGTATTATAGACCGCCAAATGGGGAGCGAGAATTGGAAGAGCAAATATATGTAAGGAGATAGCAGATATTAGTAGTAAGCACAAGGTAGTGATTGTGGGAGATTTCAATTTTCCAAAAAGACTGGGATACACATTCTGTAAATGGGCTGGATGGTTTGAAGTTTGTAAAATGTGTGCAGGATAGTTTTTTGCAGCAGTACATAGAGGTATCGACCAGAGAAGGGGCAGTGCTGGACCTCCTGTTAGGAAATGAGGCAGGTCAGGTGAAGGAGGTATGCGTTGGTGAGCACTTCGCGACCAGTGATCACAATACCATTAGTTTCAATATAATTATGGAGAGAGTCAGAACTGGACCTGGGGTTGAGATTTTTGATTGGAGAAAGGCTAACTTTGAGGGAATGCGTAAGGATTTAAAAGGAGTGAATTGGGACATTTTGTTTTATGGGAAGGGTGTAGAAGAGAAATGGAGGACATTTAAAGGGGAAATTGTAAGAGTACAGAATCTTTATGTCCCTGTTCGGTTGAAAGGAAATAGTAAAAATTGGAAAGAGCCATGGTTTTCAAGGGAAATTGGACACTTGTTTCAAAAAAAGAGAGATATCTACAATAATTATAGGAGGCATGGAGTAAATGAGGTGCTAGAGGAGTATAAAGAACGTAAAAAGAATCTTAAGAAAGAAATTAGAAAGGCTAAAAGATATGAGGTTGCTTTGGCAAGAAAGGTGAAAGTAAATCCAAAGGGTTTCTACAGCTATATTAATAGCAAAAGAATAACGAGGGATAAAATTGGACCATTCGAGAGACAGAATGGACAGCTATCTGCAGAGCCAAAAGAGATGGGGGAGATATTGAATAATTTCTTTTCTTTGGTATTTACCAAGGAGAAGGATATTGAACTCTGTGAGGTAAGGGAAAAAAGTAGAGTAGCTATGGAAACTGAGATTCAAAGAGGAGGAAGTACTGACACGTTTGAAAAATATAAAAGTGGATAAGTCTCCAGGTCCTGACAGGATATTCCCTGGGACATTGAGGGAAGTTAGTGTAGAAATAGCAGGAGCTATGACAGAAATATTTCAAATGTCATTAGAAACGGGAATAGTGCCGGAGGATTGGCGTACTGCGCATGTTGTTCCATTGTTTAAAAAGGATTCAAAGAATAAACCTAGCAATTATAGACCTTAGTTTGACGTCAGTGGTGGGCAAATTAATGGAAAGGATACTTAGAGATAATATATATAAGCATCTGGATAAACAGGATCTGATCAGGAACAGTCAACATGGATTTGTGCCTGGAAGGTCATGTTTGACAAACCTTCTTGAATTTTTTGAAGCGGTTACTAGGGAAATTGATGAGGGTAAAGCAGTGGATGTTGTCTATATGGATTTAAGTAAGGCCTTTGACAAGGTTCCCCATGGAAGGTTGGTTAAGAAGGTTCAATCTTTGGGTGTTAATGGCGGAGTAGCAAGATGGATTCAACAGTGGCTGAATGGGAGATGTCAGAGAGTAATGGTGGATGGCTGTTTGTCAGGTTGGAACGGTGACCAGTGGAAATTTACTAGAATGTTGCCTGGGTTCCAGCAACTAAGTTACAGAGAAAGGTTGAACAAGTTAGGTCTTTATTCTTTGGAGCGCAAAATGTTAAGGGGGGGACTTGATTGAGGTCTTTAAAATGATGAAAGGGATAGACAGAGTTGACGTGGATAAGCTTTTCCCATTGAGGGTAGGGAAGATTCAAACAAGAGGGCATGACATGCGAATTAAGGGACAGAAGTTTAGGGGTAACATGAGGGGGAACTTCTTTACTCAGAGGGTGGTGGCTGTGTGGAATGAGCTTCCAGCAGAAGTGGTGGAGGCAGGATCGATTTTAACATTTAGAAGTAAAATGGATAGGTATATGGACGGGAAGGGAATGGAGGGGTATGGTCTGAGTGCAGGTAGATGGGACTAGGGGAAAATAAATGGTCGGCACGGACAGGAAGGGCTGAGAGGGCCCGTTTCCGTGCTGTAATTGTTATATGGTTATATGGTTAAGAGACGTTTGGGTAGGTACATGGATATGCAGGGAATGGAAGGATATGCACTACGTGCAGATAGAAAAGAGTTGACCTGGGAGCTTTGCTATGAATAGTTGACGGGTGATACATGACTTTTGACAACACAATACCCATTGTCAAAAGAATGTAGGGAAGAGCTCTACATGTAATGAACTGAGGCTGCTTCTACACAGTGAAATCAAGCTATTTCAGATTGCATATAAAGTTGTCGTCAATGATAATGAACAATCCTCTTGTACTTGACCAGACTGATGGCTCTAGCAAAGTGCGAAGCGGAGGTGGAACTCTCATCAGGTTTAGCTTAACCATCACAAACTGAAAACTAATCCAGGTCGGCACGGACTGGAAGGGCCGAGAGGGCCTGTTTCCGTGCTGTAATTGTTATATGGTTTACTGCATTCAGAACACTCACTCACCATACCTTGGCTGTATGTTACACTAAAATCGACCACATACTAAACACAACACACACTGGGAGGGAAGAGGCAAGGACAAATATCAACAACAAATGAGTAATGCATTGTTGGAGGGGCAGTGTTGACTGAATATGCATTGTGGGAGCAGTTATCTTGAGGAAGTGCTGCCATGTTGGAGCCACAGTGCTGAGGGAATACTCACCAGGACACCGTATTCATGGACATTAAATTCTTGATCTGTGGGGTACTACCAGAATCACAGGCAACAGACTTCTGACCGACATCTACTATAAACCCACTGACCAAGGCTATCTGGACTACACTTCTTCCCACCCCGTCTCCTGTAAGGACTATCCCCTACTCCCAATTCCTCAGTCTGCACCCAGGATGAGGTGTTCCAAACTAGGGCATCGGAGATGTCCTCATTCTTCTGGGAACAGGGGTTCCCCTCTTCGACTATAGATGGGGCTCTCACCAGGGTCTCTTCTGTACCCCTTAACTCTGCTCTTACTCCCCAACCCCCCCCCCCCCCCTCGTAACAAGGGCAGAGTCCCCATTTCCCTCACATACAACAGATAATCCTCTGGCATTTTTGCCACCTCCAACAGGATCCCACCACTGGTCACATCTTCCCATCTCCTCCTGTTGGCTTTCCGCAGAGACCGCTCCCTCCGTAACTCCCTGGTCAATTCTTCCCTTCCCACCCAAACCACCCCCTCTCCTGGCAACCGCAGGAAATGTTATACTTGTTGCTTTACCTCCCCCCTCGACTGCAATGAAGGACCTAAGCAGTCTTTCCAGGTGCGGCAGAGGTTCACCTGCACCTCCTCCAACCTCATCTATTGCATCCGCCGCTCTAGGTGTCAGCTGCTCTTCTTCGGTGAGAGCAAGCGTAGGCTTGGCGATCACTTTGCCTAACACCTCCGCTCAGTTCGCAATAACCAACCTGATCTCCTGATGGCTCAGCACTTCAACTCCCCCTCCCATTCCAAATCCGACCTTTTTGTCCTGGGCCTCCTCCATGGCCAGAGCGAGTCCCACCGTAAATTGGAGGAGCAGCACCTCCTATTTCGCTTGGGTAGTTTACACCCCATCAGTATGAACATTGACTTCTCCAATTTCAGGTAGTCCTTGCTTTCTCCCTTTCCCCTCCCCAGCTCTCCCACAGCCCACTGTTTCCGCCTCTACCTTTCTTCTTCCCACCCCCCATCAATCTGAAGGGTCTCGACCCGAAACATCACCCATTCCTTTGCTCCATAGATGCTGCCTCACCCGCTGAGTTTCTCCAGCATTTGTCTACCTTTTAATTTTCATTCGTCTGTTTACTTCAATTGTCCACAGGTCCAGTAGGGGATGACAGAGAAACTGGAAAAGTCTTAGATGGGTTCAAATTCAAAACTTTGGAAAGATTGGACACCTGTCCAGAGTTACCAACACTGGATGAAATTTGCCCAAGAAGACACCAGAAACGATTTGGTATGACAGATGTAAGAGAAGGGTAAATTAATGTGCCTCAGAAAGATGGGTAGAATAGGCTTCATCTTACAACAGGTTGAGCGAATGAAGTGCTTTACCAGCTGGTAGGGAGCAGGTCAAATCAAAAGGAGCAAGAGTCATTCCAAAAATGGATCCTGCAAAGTTGTGGAGTAACTCGAGTACACTTGCAATAGAGTTCAAACGTACAGCATGAACACCTCGAGGAAAGCACCACTGCAGGTTCATCACCATCAAGGTGACAGTGTAAAGATCACATGGAAAAGAGGATCCTTCCCCATTTAAGACAGAGACTTTAGTAGTTCTGTGGGTTATTCCAGTAGGGCCAAAGTGAGTTTACCAGCAGTCACACTCAATCCAATGTGACTTTACAATCTATTATTTTGTTCATGAGCCAAACATGTTATGTACAATCATATGGAAAAGCCTGGATTCCATTCCAGAGATGTTTTTAAGCAAATTGCTCTTTAAGCCTGAACCAATTTTCTATAGTTACACATATTGATCATTCTACTTTCAATTCATTGAATAGTCGCCCTAACACTAACCAAAACTAAACTAATTGAATAAATAATCTACCCAGTCATGAATGAATAACATGAACCATTTCATTGCCCGCTTCAAAAATGTACGAAAGTTTCATTAAGTCAGGTCATTCATAACCTAGGGCTCTCCTGCACAACTCAAATAGGATGCACCTTATCAGAACCACCACAGATAATGAGATGCTATAATACTGGAATCAAAGTTCACACATTGGTTGAATAATGCATTTGATTTTATTGTTTGTTTTACATAATTGTAAAAAATCCCATTGTGCAAATCCCATCAATTCCAAGGAGTGTTGAAGTCCATTCAGCATTGGTACATTATTGATAGAACACTCATTTGCTTGCTGACCTCACTGACTCGTAGTCTCCCTAAAAAGAGCCGAGTAAGGCTATTTTCTTTAGAAAAAGTGTTGCATTGTGCAAAATCTTGACTATGATCAAGATCTGGAGGTATAAGCTGAATTCCATACAATGTCAACCTACTGCAGCATTCAGTGCACAGAAATCCAATAAGATTCACATCTTACAGGCATTGGTCATTGTTCATCTACAAGTGCTGACCAAAAGAAAAATCTGTAATCAAACATGATGGATATGAACAGGTTCAATTGAAGGGCAAGTGGAGGGCAAGGGGGACCAAAAAAAAACAGATCAGGATAATCAACGAGCCCAAAAGCTTTACATACTGCTAAATAGGCAGAACATAGCTCAGTTCATGTTTGACCAAAAATTGTGGCTATTCGGCCGAATGCAATTCAAATTTTGGTAGTGTGGTATCCAAATGACATTTACCTTAATATCCTTACCGGAAGCAAATCAATCCTGAGAACTAATTGTATCCCCATAACAAATTAGAAGACAAAAAATTATGAATGGCTTTTTCACTGCTTACGGATGTCATTCCTGAATAACTTAGATCTAATCTTATGATGTTCCATTAATCTCAACTCCAGCCCCAATCCAACAACTTTTCTGGAAAAAAAATGTGTCATGCTTCTTTAATTTACCTGAATGGGATTACTCATGTTTGTTCTGGTAATGGATATTTCCACAATGGGCCAGAAGTCCTAGGTGGTCCTTCATTTTAAGATCTTGCATTTTCATAGAGCTTGACTACATTGCACTCACACAATTATTTCAGCGTAGCCGAGTGTCAAGGTAGATTTGATAACAGTCCTTGTGGGATGTCTCACTTGCACTTAAGATCCTAACCAAATAGAAGTAATTGAGAAGCAGAGTGAATTAAAATTGAAAATTGTGTCATTTTTATATAGAGGTTTTACAATATCAGAATGGTGTACAAGATCAATAAACATTTGTCTAAAATTGGCTGAAGCAAACTGAGTGTTGCCAATGGCTATGAGCAAATAAAAGGATAGAGATCATAACCATATCATAAGGGATCGCAAATCCCAAATGACCAGAGTGCTTACAAGGACAATTTTCAAGTTCACCAAACCCCCCCACCAAGGGAACAAAAAAACTGAGTGGAGTAGTTTTTTTGTTCCCTTGGAAGAACAGTGCAAAAATGCTAAGGCACACAGCATAGGGACATTTAACCTGCAAATAACTTAATACCACTTACACACCAGACAGTTATACTAGCTTATACCCTTATACTAGCATTCTTAAAAAATATCCTAGAAGTATGTTTACTGGAAAAAAGCACCCCCTACATAATTTTTGGCGATAAACTCTCCTTGTCCAGCTCTGAAAGCAAGCTGCCAGGCCTATTTCTCTACACAAAAGTTCACTAACAATGAACCAGAGGTTCTTTTTCCAAAACAATGAAAAGGCCCAAATGTTCATCACTTGGAGACTGATCTGCATAAAAATGTAAAATCAATCATGACCATGGCCTTATAAAGTACCCAATGTATTTAAAAAATGCTTGACATATAGGCTTTTATGCACCAGCATTTGCTGGTTTATATTTTATACACTATCCCTGGGAGAAAATGTGCATGTTTTTGGCAAACTGCGATTGAACATCATTTGCTCCCACAGTACAAGCAGTGAGTAATCTGCAATATCTGAGGAAACAAGATATCATTCTTATCCTACTGAAATTGCCTCAGCAGTCTCAGTGCACAAGAAAGAAATTACACATGGCAGATCTGCAAGCCCGAAAAAATATCAGTGATAATCTCGCCCCATTAAAAGATCTCATGTAAGATCCTAGTCTTTGTTCAACCTTCTTCCAACTTTTCCCAATACCTGTTTGGCAAGTATGAGAACAATGCATTTTGGGCATTCTTAGGATCACTGGCAATAGCATCTCAATAGCACTTCCAGTTGCTGCTGCAGGTTGGAGAAGAGGTTAAACCTCCTGCTATGGTAGCGAGCAGCTTAAGTTCATGCTCATGTCATCGGGTGGCACCACGTGCAGCAGCCTCTCCAGCAGCCTGTTCGTCCTTTCACCCTTTTTGTTATTTTTAGTTTGTTTAAAAGTATGTTCCTGGAGGCTTCTTAGTCTTTTTTTTTTTTAACGTGGGGGAGGTGGGGAGGGGAAGGGGGAAATCATTTCCCAGTCAATTCCTGGTCGGGATGCATCTATTCTCCGAGTCGCATCTCCACCCCCCCCCCCTCGCGGCCTACCAACTGGATTGCCACGGCCTTTTCCGCCGGAGGCCGGCCAGAGCTTCAGCGGAGGCGCAGCACTGTATTCCATCCCAAAGGCCCCGACCACAGGTGAACAAAGAGGAAGAGGACTGAACTTTATTGCCTTCCCTCACAGTAGGAAACATGGATTCTGCTGTGTGCAGATGTTCACGTTAAATTCCATTGTGTATTGTGTTCTTTTTATTTGTATGCCTGTATGGCAATTCAAATCTCACTGAACCAATTGGTGCATGTGATAATAAATGTCTCTAACTCTGGAAGTCTGCAAAATTCAGTCACTGAAAGAACAGATCGTATGTCTAATGGATAGAATATGCTGGAACCTAATTATCGCCATATTAAATGTAGTGTTCCAACCCAGCCAATACTCTTTAACTGGGCAAGGATATTACAGAATAAATGTCCTTACACACAAACGCAAGTGCATATCTAAATCCATTGCACATGATTGGAGGTGTTGGGGGGGAGAAAAGGTTCAGGAACACTTTGGTGAGCTCAAAAGACTGAAGAGGGTGCTTGTGAATAAAAGGGCTGCATGAGAGTGTGCTTAAATGCACAGAAGGAATTAAGAGTGAGCAAAGGAAAAAAGTGAAAGTTCTTTCAACTCTCTTTATACAATTGGCCAAGTTTTTCTATTAGTGCTAGTAATTGTGGGTTGCCTCCAAGGTCGTCAATAATTTTGTATGCCTCTGTTTCCAACTCCAGGAGAGTCTGCCTCGTGTAGTCAAAAGAACCAACCTTTTGAAGATAATTCACACAGTACTTCTTTACATCTATATTTTCAGTTCTTTGACGCAAAATATTCTGCACCTGAGTACTTTCTGGGTGTGACCTGATGGCATGAATAGTAGGGAATGAAAACTTGCCCTCTGTTAAATCTTCACAAAACCCCTTGTTATCGCTGTATTCTTTACTAAACAGGTTTGCATAATCATCACGGATTTGGAATAAGAGCCCTAATTTGTCAAGAAGAGGCTTTAAATCCAATCTCTTGACAGAGAACAATTGCATAAGCCCTACAGCCAAGCCAAAGAGGCCTCCAGTCTTCTGCAGCACCATAGCCTTGTAATCTTCTATGGTGGGGCAGGTGTAGGTATCCCTCCAATGGATATCCAGGCCCTGCCCACGATGCAGCTCCAGCAACTGCTGGGTGAAGAGTTTAGTTGCTTCTGGGCAGCAGAGAGTCAGCACCTTCTCCAGACTCAAGAAGTAGACATAGTTGGCGGAGTTTATGACGGATGGAATGCCATAGATGCTGTGTGCCACAGGAAAACCACGGCGCAGTTTCGAATTGTCCTCAATATCGTCAATCAGCAAGCTGGCACTGTGCAACATTTCTGTAACTTCTATGATAACCTGGAACAAAAAGAAAAAATGTATATTCCCAAGTTGAAGTTGGTTTTGAAGAACAAAAATCACACATGAACATTACCCCCCTCTAGATCTGACTAGATAAAAAACATTAAACAGAACTAGACAGACACTGACGAAGGGTCTCGACCCGAAATGTCACCTATTCCTTTTCTCCAGAGACAGTGCCTGACCCGCTAAGTTATTCCTGCTTTGTGTCCGTCTTTGGTTTAAACCACATCTGCAGTTCCTCCCTACAGTACGGTTTGCAATACTTCCTCCTGAAACCCATCCCCATCTCAACTTCCCACCAGTGGAAGGGGCCACAGCGAAGCCCATTAGTTGAGCGGCCTGTTAATTCTGACAATCTTTTATTCCTACATCATTTCCAACTCCTTTCTTCGTAAATCTGTCCAGTTTCTTCCCCCATATTGCCCCACTGAATTGACTCGTTCAATTCATCACTCCACCCAAATTAACCACACCCCCAACTTCCTCCCATGCTAGTCATTGTGAATATTTGCTCGATTTTTCAAGAACTGCCAAGTAGATAAAAGTCTATTTTGCAAATACCCTATAATCAAACTTACTCCTTTTCCAAGTTCACATGGTCATAAGCGATAGGAGTAGAATTAGGCCATTCGGCCCATCAAGTCTACTCTGCCATTTAATCATGGCTGATCTGTCTCGCCCTCCTAATCCCATTCCCCTACCTTCTCCCCATAACCTCTGACACCTGTACTAAGTTCTTAAACCATTCATATCTTCCAGTTCATTCAGTCATCTGGGAAATGTGTTAACTGGTTGTGTGTGCTGATGATACGCGACTCTAGCGTTGAAGCTATTTCCACTGTGTTATCAGAATGCTTGGATGGGCTGGAACTGCTCCCAGTTAAATATATGGGTAGAACAAAGCAGTCATCTTCAGCCCCACTACATCTGTGGTAATGCACCCAAGTCCACTGTTTGAGGCTGATTATTGTGACTTGGTATCCCACACATCAGCTCCCAACTACATCAGTGTAATCTGCGATCCACGAAGCTCATCTACTAAACAACTGTGCTTTTGTTATTTTCAGAGTATTATTTCAAGTGGATTTGACATCCATCTTACACTCAGGCATCCAAAATTTTGTTTCCTGTGTCCCATTTCACCACAGCACACTCCATTCATCCTCACTTGCATTTGTTTCCAATACCAACAGTTTAAAATTCTCATCTACAGTACAACTCTTGCAATGGTTGTAATGAAATACTTGTGGTTTGGCATCTGGCTCACCTCGTGTTTTCCATGCTCCTTTAAATTCAATGGGCTTGCTGGAAAATGATATTACTTTGTGTTAAGTATTAATTTGAGTAAAAACCAATAATGTGTAAATCAGCCAGTGTGGCACAGTCTTAACGGTGCTGGATTAGAATTTTATTATTCAATTTCACTACCTCATTCTTCACAAATGTCAAAACCACATCACCCCACCAAGAAAGACCATGCCTTCAGCAGTTTCTGCCACAGGCGATTCTTTCCTCCTCGATCTTGCCAAGTTACTAAGGATCAAAACTTCATGACTTTTCAAAGGATTTCCTGAAGTCTGTGATAGATTGAATGTCAGATTTGAAACCTTCCATAGTATTGCACCCAATCAAAGATCAGGAGTGGGAGTAAACACTAAATATGGCACACAAAACACATCTATTCAAAATATAAATTTTGAGCAGTTTAGTCAAGCTTCCTAAATGATCAAAAACATATGTACCCATCCCCATAGAGTGCAGTGAATGGAAACTTGATTAATATTGCCCCTAATGAGCTCTTTTATTCTTAGTTATTTTAATAATCTGAGCTACAAAAAGAATTCCTTTTACACTAATCATTAATCAAGACTACATCCTCAGAAAATCAAATAAATGGCAGAAATAACAAAAACATTCCAATTTCAGTCCAACATTTTTCACAGCCCAATACATAGAAACATAGAAAATAGGTGCAGGAGTAGGCCAGTCGGCCCTTCGAACCAGCACCGCCGTTCAATATGATCATCCAAAATCAAGACCCCATACCGACTTTTTCCTCATATCCCTATATTCTCTTAGCCCAAAGAGCTAAATCTACCCCTCTCTTGAACACATCCAGTGAATTGGGGTGCACTGCCTTCTGTGGCAGAGAATTTTACAGATTCACAACTCTCTGGGTGAAAAGGTTTTTCCTCATCTCAGTCCTAAATAGCCTACCCCTTATTCTTGAACTGTAACCCCCTGTTCTGGACTTCCCCAACATCGGGAACATTTTCCTGTATCTACCCTGTCCAATCCTCTATGTTTCTATAAGATCCCTTCTCATCCTTCTAAATTCCAGCGAATACAAGCCCAGTCGACCCATTCCTTCATCATATGTCAGTCCTGCCTTCCCAGGAATTAACCTGGTGAACCTACGCTGCACTCCCTGAATAGCAATAATGTCCTTCCTCAAACGAGGAGACCAAAATTGCGCACAATACTTCAGGTGCAGTCTCACCAGGGTCCTGTACAGCTGCAGTAGGACCTCCTTGCTCCTAAACTCAAATCCTCTCGCAATAAAGGACAGCATGCCATTGGCTTTCTTCACTGCCTGCCATACCTGCATGCTCACTTTCCTGATCCTCCCCTTCTCCTGATCTGACACCATTCAGATAATAATCTGCCTTCCTGTTCTTGCCACCAAAGTGGATAACCTCACATTTATCCACATTATACTGCATCTGCCAAGCTTCTGCCCACTTGCCCAACCTATCCGAGTCACCCTGCAGCCTCATAGCATCCTCCTTGCAGCTCACACTGCCACCCAGCTTCGTCATCCTCAAACTTACATTTAATTTCCTCGTCTAAATCGTTAACCACACAACCACTTATGATCTTCCTACTTTAATATCAAATGACAGCTCTGCGCAAAAGAGCTATTATTAGCAATGCATTACTCCATGCACTTGTATCCCTCGTTTTAAAAATTATCTGCTACAAAACAAATGCTGATCTTAATATGTTGAAACTGCAGTCATGACCTAATAAGCTTAAAGCAATCGAGGATTCAGTAAAGGTGCTTTACCCCGGGACAAGAATTGTGTACATTTCACCATAACTCCTAATGTCCAACTATTTTAGTGCAACATTTGTTATGGAAATCAGTTACAAAATTGCAAAAACACCGATGGAAATATTGAAAACAAATTTATACACTGCACTTACAACAATAGGCTCAAAACAGACCCCTCCTAAAAAAAGGTCACAGGGTCTGCTCAGCACTCAGAATGACACTTTTGTCTATATTGGTATATTTGCTGTAAAATCTCATGCTGTCAAGATCCAGGACAAACTTTCGTACCCTGCACACCAAGACGTCTTTCACAATGTTTTGACTGGTAATCGCAATCTGAAGTCAGTGATGCCAATAAAACAGTTACACTATTCAGTCAATCCTGTGCTTATTACACCACTATGAAATGCCCAAAAGGTACTGCACAAACAGATGGAATGTTTTGGTTTAATTGCGGGTTTGCACTGGGTCAGAGGAAATGGCTGTGTTAGTCAATTGATGCCAATCAAATCTAAGGTTGCAGGATGGAAGAAAATCATTCAACTGGAGTTAATGCCAGCACTTCGCAAGAGCAATCCAGTTACTTTCACTACTTCCTTCAGAACTCCATAATATCCACTCTGACTTCCCAATTTAATGTGAATTTCAAGATCACGAGCATCAGGTGCACAAATGTTTTTCCCCCACTCAGGTCATTGTCTTGTGCAAATGTTCTAGATTTTTGCACAGTTGCCTGGTTACATTCTAGGTACCCAATTTACTTAATTAACAATCTCAAAGAAACCAGACCAAGTTACTTCTTTAACAATCTCAAAACAAGACCAGAGAAGGCCAATTTCCCAATCCCCAATCCCCCTCGAGGAGGTCCTACTGCAGTTGTACAGAGCTCAGGTGTGACCACACCTGGAGTAGTGTGTGCAATTTTGGTCTCCTCATTTGGGGAAGGACGTTCTTACTATTGAGGGAGTGCAGCGTAGGTTTACAAGGTTAATTCCCGGGATGGCGGGACTGTCATATGCTGAGAGAATGGAGCACTGGGCTTGTATTCTCTGGAATTTAGAAGGATGAGATGGGATCTTTTTGAAACATAAGATTATTAAGGGTTTGGACACACTAGAGGCAGGAAACATGTTCCCCATGTTGGGAGAGTCCAGAACCAGGGGCCACAGTTTAAGAATAAGGGGCAAGCCATTTAGAACGGAGATGAGGAAACACTTTTTCACACAGAGAGTTGTGAGTCTGTGAAATTCTCAGAGGGCGGTGGAGGCAGGTTCTCTGGATACTTTAAAGAGAGAGCTAGATGGGACTCTTAAAGATAGTGGAGTCAGGGGATATGGGGAGAAGGCAGGAACGGGGTACTGATTGGGGATGATCAGCCATGATCACATTGAATGGCGGTGCTGGCTCGAAGGGCCGAATGGCCTACTCCTGCACCTATTGTCTATTGCATCGTGGTCCACATCCATTCAGTTCATGTAGACATAAAGAGCTGCAGATGCTGTTTTTTTTTAAAGCATGAAGTGCTGGCGTAATTCAACGAGTCAGGCAGATTCTGTCTTGACCCTCTGAGTTGCTCCAGCACTTTGCGCCCATTGAATTAATGCTCCGTCTGCGTGTCTCCACCAAAGCAGGGAGTTTTCTCTCGGTGCAGTTTTGGTCTCTTCATTTGGGGAAGGACGTTCTTGCTATTGAGGGAGTGCATCGTTGGTTCACCAGGTTAATTCTCGGGATGGCGGGACTGACGTATGATGAAAGAATGGTCGACTGGGCTTGTAATCACTGGAATTTAGACGGACGAGAGGGAATCCTATAGAAACATAAAATTCTTAAGAGGATTGGACAGGGTAGATGCAGAAACAATGTTGTATTCAGCAGTCTCCCATTGCACTGGTGCGTTACTTTCAAAGACAATGCATGGTTTGACTTCGGATTCCTTACTTTATAAATTACTGTTTCAGGAGCATATTTGGGTTACATATTTCACAAACACCGATTCATTTTAACAATGTCCAGATGAAGTTGAAGCAACAAATGTGGAGATTGTTGAAACAGTTGAGGCAATTAGACATTACAATTTAAAAAGCAATAAATTTGTCAATTTATGTTTTATGAGGCGTTTCCCAAACAATGACGAAAATTGAAATCAATTGGAAAATGGCCACCACTCATGTTGACAATCTTAAAATAGATGTGTAGAAAAGCAAAGTGATCTGAACGCATTGCACAACAGAAATAATTAACTCCAGCACACTTGGGATGAGTGAAAGTGAAAGCAGACATTGAGCCAGACAATTACCTAACAATGCCTATAACAATGTGTTTAGCTGCTCCCAACAGAATGAATGATCAAATGTATGCATTTGTACAAAGCCTTTATAGTTGCAAAAACATCCAACATGCCCTGCCCATCAGCCGCGTTCGACATCACAATGATTTCACAATGGGAACCCGAATCTGATTTTTTTTTTTTTTTTTTTTTTAAATCGCGATTTTCAAAAAAACTCTTTGTCTTAATCAAATTCTTCAGTTTTCATTAACAGCTAACATTGTGTTTAGGTTATTTTAAAGAGAAAACAAAAAAAATTGGGATTTTCATGGGAGGTTTCATAAGGGGGAGGTTTCATTTTTAAAAAAACATCACGATTTTCATTGTGGGGGGGTGGAATAGGGGAGGAGGTGAGGAGTGGAGGAGCATGGGTATAGAGGGAGAAGAGGGGGAAAAAGTAGAAGCGGGGGGTATGGTGGAGAGAGGGAGGGGTGAAGTGGGGAGGTGAGGAGGGAGAGTGGGGAGGAGGGGGGTAGAGGGAGAGGAGAGGGGAGTGGGGTAGGTAGTGAGCGGGGGGGAGAGAGGGAGAGGAGGGCAGTAGGGGAAGTGAGGAGGGAGTGGGAGGTGAGGAATGGGGGAGGAGGAGAGGGGAAAGAAAAGGGGATGAAGAGAAGGGGATGAAGAGTGCTGGGGAAGAGGGGGAATTGAGGATAGGGGTAGGAAGAGGGATGGCGAGGCGCAGTTTGGGGAGGGTTGCCCTGACTCGCGTCACAATGTGAATCTCTGGCGTCACAACGGGAACCCCTCAGCCACACGTGCACAGTTGAGGGCTATGGGTGAATGGTGGAATATTAAGTTGGGGAAACGGGGCCCAACGGATCCCACTTGGTCTAGTTTACTTTAAAAAGGTTTGCAATGTTTGCTTCCTGTTAAACTGTAGAGCATCACTGGAGGCCTGTGACGCTCTACAGGGCTGTTTTGAGGTCACAGACTGACACCATCGGGTGACACTGACAGCACTCTAGTCCCCATGGAGAGGACATTAATGGATTTACAGATTGTGTTACCAGCTACATAAAGGTCTGTGTAGATAACATTGTCCCCGAGACTGTACACGGTTTCCCCAACAACAAGTGACATAAAGGCCCTTCTTAACCAAAATAAGATGGCCTTCAGGAATGGTGAAAGGGAAGAGGTGAAATAGGTGCAGAAAGACGTGAAGGCGAGACGGAGACAGGGCAAGGATGACTACAAGAGGAAGCTGGAGCTGAAACTTCAGCAGAACAACATGAGGGATGTTTGGAGCTGTATGAAGCGTATGACAGGCTACAAGAAGACCAATGGCCTGGAGTGGGACAGCAATCAGGACTGGGCCAATGAGCTAAACATGTTTGTTTTTTTAATAGATTTGATGGTAGAGCCTCAAATATAACAGGGTACAGAATGGTGTCTCGGACATGGCAGTGGGCCCCACAGAGACGGTCCTCTCTCCCTTCTTGTTTACCATCTATACCTCGGACTTCAGATATAACTTGGACTCCTGCCACCTGCAGATGTTTTCAGAGGACTCTGCAATTGTGTGCTGCATCAGTGAGGAAAGGGAAGCTGAATACAGAGATGTCGTCAATGACTTTGTTGGGTGGTGTGGGCTGAAAAAACCTGCAGCTTAACACAGACAAGACTAAGGAGCTAATGGTGGACTTTAGGAAGGGAGGGACGCCCCTGTCCCCTATCTCCATCAATGGTGTGGATGTGCAATTTACCAGGGAGTACAAATGCCTTGGAGTGTACCTGGACAGTAACATTGAGGCCCTGCACAAGAAGAGACGGAGTCAGTTGCACTTTTTGAGAATGTCAATGTCTGCAGTAAGATGCTGCAGATGTTCTACCAATCGGTTGTAGCCAGTGCCATCTTCTTCGTTGCCGTGTGCTGGGGCAGCAGGGCGCCAATAGGCTGCGGGTGCCAATAGAATTAACAAACTCATCAGGGAGGCTGGCTCCATTCTGGGAGCGGAGTTGGACTCATGGGACATGGTCTTGGAGGAGACGATGCTCCTCAAACTGTGGAGCATCCTGGACAGTACAGCTCACCTCCGCCATACACACTGGCCAACCTGAGGAGTACCTTCAGCAAAAGACTTTTTCCAACAAGGTGCAGTACAGAACACCTCAGGAGATCCTTCTTCCCTGTGATGAACAAACTGTATAACTCCCTCCCCCTCCGTCATGGGGCAGACTGAGACTGACCCCTGACCCCCCCACCCAATTTTTGCATATTGCCAATCCTTTCCACTCGTCTCTTCAATTTCATGTATTTTGTGTATTTATGACTTGGCAGATCAATTTTTCTCCTGCGATAAATATTCTATCGTATCGTAAGGCTGTCATTACTGCTGGCCAAGCTGAAAAGCTATTTTCTTTAAGCAAACACGTCCCAACTGAATTGTTTACTTCAATGCACAGAAGAAATGTACAAACCAGGTGGCTTGGTTGTGGTCCATGCTAGCTTGCACTATTTTTCTAGTGTTCTTCAAAAATTTCATTAATTCCAGGACAACGTGAAAGGGTTGAAAAAGAATGAGAGGCAGACAGATAATTCCATCAATTCCTAATAAGGGGTCTGACTTTGAGACAAACAGGAGGTACCTATATATTTTCTAGCCCATTCCAACATTCAATGATATCATGGCTGATTAACTGTACACACTCCTCGCTAAAAACCTCGGTTTCAAGTTGACCTTTGGAGAAGGCTATTCCGAATCTCCGCTAACCTTGTGCTTCCCAAAGACTAGGTCCTAATTTTAAGACTGCTTCATGGAAATTAGGTTCTTTATTAGGAAATAAAGGATCATCAGAATCCTTTAATATGTTAAAATCTGGAAAAAAAATGCTCCTTAAGCCGTTGAAATTCCAAAGAATACAGCTGTAGTTGTGTAACCTATTCTGAATCTAATACCAGGAGCTCCAATGTTATTCTGGGAAATTTCTACCGTACTTCCTACAAGACCCATAAATCATTCAAAAGATCACAACTGCTCTTCGTTCTCCATGGTGGTGCATAAACAGGGCTTTGTGCAGCAGTTGACTAATTTAACTCTTGTGCACCCAGTCACCAAAATAAAAAAAACACTCCAGAAGCCTTTCAGTGCTCTATCATGACATGTTAACATGGTATACAGTATGACTGGATGCAGTGTACAGGGCTATCGCTTAACTTTTTTTCCCTGTTGCCAGCCGGGCAACCTCGGCAGCTTTTTAGGTTGCCAAATGACAGTTTAGGTGGTCATTTAAGATGGATTGCATGGCACGTGCGATAATGTCCTCGGACGAAGTGTGTGGTTACAATGTCAGAATTATGGTCAATGAAGCATTCACATATTATTTCTGTTTCAAAAAGTCACAAATTAAACATATTCACCAATCAAGACATGATACCACAAGGGCACATCATTGTAATGTTCTGGTTGGATTATTGATTATGAAACATAGAAATTAGGTGCAGGAGTAGGCCATTCAGGGGCACCGCCATTCAATATGATCATTGGCTGAGATCGTACCTGAGATAGCCACAAGGGCCACATCCAACTCACTCTTAAATATATAGCCAATGAACTGGCCTCAACTACCCCTGTGGCAGAGAGTTCCAGAGACTCCACCACTCTCTGTGTGAAAAAAGTCTTTCTCATCGGTCTTAAAGGTCCTGGACTTCCCCCAACAGGAACAATCTTCCTGCATCTAGCCTGTCCAACCCCTTAAGAATTTTGTAAGTTTCTATAAGATCCCCTCTCAATCTCCTAAATTCCAGAGAGTATAAACCGAATCCAGTCTTTCTTCATAAGACAGTCCTGACATCCCAGGAATCAGTCTGGTGAAACTCCCTCTATGGCAATAATGTCCTTCCTCAGATTTGGAGACCAAAACTGTACGCAATACTCCAGTGTGGTCTCACCAAGACCCTGTACAACTGAAGTAGAACCTCCCTGCTCCTGTACTCAAATCCTTGCTATGAAAGCTAACATACCATTCGCTTTTTTCACTGCCTGCTGCACCCATGCCTCTTTCAATGACTGGTGTACCATGACACCCAGGTCTCGCTGCATCTCCCCTTTTCCTAATCGGCCACCATTTAAATAATAGTCTGCTTTCCTGTTTTTGCCACCAAAGTGGATAACCTCACATTTATCCACATTATACTGCATTGCCAAACATTTGCCCACTCACCCAGCCTATCCAAGTCACCTTGCAGTCTCCTAGCATCCTCCTCACAGCTAACACTGCCCCCAGCTTAGTGTCATCCGCAAACTTGGAGATATTGTATATATTGTAAATAGCTGGGGTCCAGCACTGAGCCCTGCGGTGACCACTAGTCACTGCCTGCCATTGTGAAAAGGACCCGTTTATACTCTTTGCTTCCTGGCCAGCCAGTTCTCTATCCAAATCAATACTGAACCCCTAATACGTATGCTTTAAGTTTGTATACTAATCTCTTATGTGGGACCGAGCCTTCTGGAAGTCCAGATTACCACTGGTTCTCCCATCCACGGTTACATCCTCGAAAAATTCCACAAGATTCGTCAGACATGATTTACCTTTCGTAAATCCATGCTGACTTTGTCCAATGATTTCACCACTTTCCAAATGTGCTGCTATCCCATCTTTAATAACTGACTCTAGCAGTTTCCCCACTACCGATGTTAGACTAACTGGTCTGTAATTCCCCGTTTTCTCTCTCCCTCCCTTCTTAAAAAGAGGGGTTACATTTGCTACCTCGGTGAGACCAAGCGTAGGCTTGGCGATCGCTTCGTACAACACCTACGCTCAGTTCGCAATAACCAACCAGATCTCCCGGTGGCTCAGCACTTCAACTCCCCCTCCCATTCCAAATCCAACCTTTCTGTCCTGGGCCTCCTCCATGGCCAGAGGCCCACCACAAATTGGAGAAACAACACCTCATATTTTGCTTGGGTAGTTTACACCCCAGCGGTATGAACATTGGCTTCTCCAATTTCAGGCAGTCCTTGCTTTCTCCCTTCTTCCCCACCCATTCCCAGCTCTCCCACAGCCTACTGTCTCCGCCTCTTCCTTTCTTTTTCCCGACGACCCCCCCCCCCCCGACATCAGTCTGAATGATGACCCGAAACGTTGCCTATTCCTTCGCTCCATAGATGCTGCCTCACCCGCTGATTTTCCCCACCTTTGTCTATCAATGGGATCCCACCACTGGCCACATCTTCCCATCTCCTCCCTGTCGGCTTTCCGCAGAGATCGCTTCTTCCGTAACTCCCTGGTCAATTCGTCCCTTCCCACCCAAACCACCCCCTCTCCTGGCACTTTCCCTTGCAACCGCAGGAAATGCTACATTTGTCGCTTTATCTCCCCCCTTCACTCCATTCAAGGACCCAAGCCGTCTTTCCAGGTGCAGCAGAGGTTCACGTGCACCTCCTCCAACCTCATCTGTTGCATCCACTGCTCTACATCGGTGAAACCAAGCAAAGGCTTGGCGATCGCTTTGCCCAATACCTCAGCTCGGTTCGCAATAACCAACCTGATCTCCCGGTGGCTCAGCACTTCAACTCCCCCTCCCATTCCGAATCCGGTTTTTCTGTCCTGGGCCTCCTCCATGGCCAGAGTGAGGCCCACCGCATATTGGAGCAGCACCACCTCATATTTTGCTTGGGCAATTTACACCCCACTGGTATGAAAATTGACCTCCAATTTCAGGTAGTCCCTGCTTTCTCTTCCGCTTCCCAGCTCTCCCTCAGTCCACTGTCTCTGCCTCTTCCTTTCTGCTTCCCACCCCCTGCACCCTCACATCAGTTTAAAGGGTCTCGACCCAAAACGTCACCTATTTTCTTTGCTCCATAGATGCTGCCTCACCCACTGAGTTTCTCCAGCATTTTTGTCTCCCCATTCACACTAGTTCTGTTATCCCACTTTCCTCACCCACTCCCTACAGATTAGGGGTAATTTTACAGAGACAAGTTAACCTACAAAGCCAATGCATCTTTGGGATGTGGGAGGAAACCCACATGCTTGCAGGGAGAATGTGCAAATTCAAGAGACAGTGCCCGAGGACAGGATCAAACATAGATCCCTGGCGTGTGAGGCAGCAAGCACCAGCTGTGCCACTATTTTACTTTCCAACACAAACAATTATACATTGATGAGGGCGGGGCACGCTCAGAATTAAGCGATAGGTGTCTTGGTTGCCAAGCCGGGCAAAATGGCATGGCTTTTAGGTTGCCCGGCGGTTCTGTGGGTTGCCATTGGCAACCGGGCAACCTCTAATTTTGAGCCCTGGTGTATATTCCACTAGTTTAACACTGGGTTGTATTAGTGTAATTAATCAGTAAAATGAAGCTAATCATAGACCAGCTACAAAATATTCTGAACATTCACCATTTAGAACTTATTCAGCTTCATTATTTGACATGACCTACATAAAAACCCATTTGGCCCAATCTTTCCCATTCAATAATCAGGCTACCCATTTCTACCAGTTTTGCCATTTTTTCCAGTCTGTGGCATGTCTCTTCTACACCATTTCATATTTTGAAAAAGCTTTCGTTACCATTAGAACATTAATAGAACCTTCTCAAAAACCTTCTCCCACACAATCCCAGAGTCTGGGAGGATGCTGAGAGTGAGAGTGCTCTGGGTAGTTTTGCATACCATTGCAACCCAGTGTGAATGTGCCAAATGTTCACAAGTTCAACAGATGCACATGCACAACTAAGAAACAGATACAACCACAGATTCACTGATGATACAATTAAAAAATTTTGTATACTATGCATGGATAAAGTGAATATTCCATTAGTTTAAAAATTGGTCGTATTAGGGAGATTATTCAATAAAATGAAATGGATTAGTCAATAAAAGGAACAGAACCTTCAACTAAGCCGGGGTGTGCCTGCATGGAATAAAAGGGAGCCTTTATTCTACGTCCAGAAATATACTTCTACCACAGAATCTACAAAGATTCAGGTTATTAACATGGAACGGTTCAAGTATCAACATTTCAGGTTGTTGGCAATGGGATTTTAAGCCTAGGTGTAAGCACCAAAGGCACAAGATGGAAGTAGCTGCTGCTCACATAATTTTCTGTCTATTGTTAAAAATAGTTGAAGGACCAAGCCCAATCATCGTCAGCTACTTAAGCAATGACCTTGTGGACAGAAGTAGGGATGGTCACTAATCATTGTCTGAATATTCAATTCCATTCTCAACGTCTCAGCAAATGAGCCAAGACTCAAGCTGCACAGCATAGCACTTTTTTGCAAAAAAACACCCTAAGCAGAATCTACCCTTTACATTCAGTCCAACGTCATTAACATCCTGGAATCATCAATTAACAGAAACTCACATGGACCAAGTTGAGAGCAGTGACTTTGGGTGATGAAAGGGTAAATACACAAAATGTGAAATGAAGCTCCCAAAATAAAATGAAGTGCGCAGCAGAAATTGGAATCGTACTAAAAAAAGCCTTGCTCAAGAATTTACCCAAATGCTTGGGCTCTGTTCACACATCAACTTTGCAATAATTGATTGGTGCACCAGGAGTTAGCAATGTTCAAGGATTTTTAAGTTTTTATCCTTGCATTCCATTCACAGTCTTTTGTTTCTACTTGTGCATGAATAATCTCCTCCAACATTACAGCCCTCATTTTCCCCCCAACCAAGTATTTGTGAATATAATTGTTCTTCATCAGCAAAATATCTATCAAATGCTGTGCTCTGGAAATGTCTCTATCCTCTTAGCTGCTTTCCCCATTTTACATTGCTTAAGATATACCAGCACCCAAATATATCACAAAGTGTCAAATTTAGTTTGATAAGGTTCATGTGAAGTGCATGGTGTCATTTTGCAATGCTGGAAATGCAGACATATATCAAAAACTTCTTTCATATTATAGGTTCCATTATATTTTAATATTTAATCACACACTTTTGTAGTTTCAGCAAATTTATGTCATCCTTACTTTCCACATGCAGTACTGAAGATCAATATTCAATATTTGCACTTAGGAACTGAAGTGCAAAACCTGTGTCGCATTGCAACCAGTGCTCATCCAAGATGCAAACAGGCTCCTATGGTGGTAGTGGACTGGACATTACCAAAACCAAAGATAAATCTATGACAGTAAAATATAGCACTGGAGGAGTCAGGTTACACCTGTGGAGCAAATGCAGACATTTCAGGCCAGCATCCTTCAAATCTGAAGAGTTCTGACGCAAAACGTCACCTGTGCATTTCCTTCACAGATGCTGCCTGACCTGCTGAGATCCCACAGCACTTTTTTTGCTCAAGATTCCAGGATCTTCAATTTCTTGTCTCCAATTTAAGAGAGTTTATTAATTAGCCTCTGTAAGCCACTAACATGACGACTGCAAATCAAGGGGAGTGGAAAAGCTCCCAAGACTATCGACGAAGATAAATGATCAGTAGGCCATGCTGACCTTTAAGCATGATCTGCCTTTCAGTCAAATACAGCTAGATGAGATGTTGGGTTCAATAATATAAATTATGTTAAAAAATAACCACAAGAACTACAGCAATGTCTTTCAACTTTCAAAGGCAATTAGGGACAGACAATAAATGCCACCCTTGCAAGGATACCATTTAAATAATGAATTTCATTGACCACTCAATAACAGAGTAACAGGGCATGATGAGTGTCAGTGAATACTCAAAGTAGCAAAATTGAACAGAATGTTCAAGAGTTGATCTATAAGTGTAATTGTGAAGGCCTTATTTATCTCCAATAAAAATTCTGACGGAATGAGGTCAGGACCTAAATATGATTAGTCCCAACTTTGCATTATTCTTCTGCTTGTCAATAAAACCTCGCCCTATCATTAATCTAACAGATTCACTATGATGGAGGTTAAACACATTAAAATTTAAACTACACATCCCAGCCTGCACAAAATCTAAAATCTGTAAAACCAGAAGCAACATGCACTAGATTTCAACTCTGCCAAAATCTATTACCCATCGTAAACAAAGCAGATATTGGACATAGTAGTCAGTGCAACATCAATAAATTTTAACTGTATGGCTATTTATCTACACCTTTAAAGACATCTTCAACTTAAGTTCGCCTAACTTGACAAATAAGGGAGGGAGAGGAGCCTGATGTTGTGGTACACATAGGTACCAATGACATAGGCAGAAAAAGTGATGAGGTCCTGAAGGGAGAATTTAGGGAGTTGGGGGGAAAGTTAAGGAGAAGGACCAAAAGGGTAACGATTTCAGGATTACTGCCTGTGCCGCGTGACAGTGGGAGTAGGAATGAAATGAGGTGGAGGATAAATGCGTGGCTGAGGGACTGGTGCAGTGGGCAGGGATTCAAGTTTCTTGATCACTGGGACCTCTTTTGGGGAAGGCATGATCTGTACACAAAGGACGGGTTGCACTTGAGCCCGAGGGGGACCAATATCCTGGCAGGGAGATTTGCAAAGGCTACTGGGGAGACTTTTAAACTAGAAAGGCTGGGGGGAGGGACTCGGGTAGAGGGGGCTAGGGGTCAGGGTGTGGGGCAAGAGGCAGAGAAGGGAAGCACTCGGATCCAAAAAGTAGGCGTGAAAGATGAAAAAGATAATAGACCGAAAATAAGGGATGGTGGGTTTCTAAAATGTGTATATTTTAATGCTAGGAGCATTGTAAGTAAGGTGGACGAACTTAGAGCCTGGATTGACACCTGGAAATATGATGTTGTGGCAATCAGTGAAACATGGTTGCAGGAGGGCTGTGATTGGAAACTAAATATTCCAGGATTTCGTTGCTTCAGGTGTGATAGAATTGGAGGGACCAGAGGGGGAGGTGTTGCATTGCTTGTCAGAGAAGATATTACAGCAGTGCTTTGGCAGGATAGATTAGAGGGCTCGTCTAGGGAGGCTATTTGGGTGGAACTGAGAAGTGGGAACGGTGTAGCAACACTTTTAGGGGTGTATTATAGACCGCCAAATGGGGAGCAAGAATTGGAAGAGCAAATATGTAAGGAGATAGCAGATATTAGTGGTAAGCACAAGGTAGTGATTGTGGAAGATTTCAATTTTCCAAAAATAGACTGGGAAACACATTCTGTAAATGGGCTGGATGGTTTGGAGTTTGTAAAATGTGTGCAGGATAGTTTTTTGCAGCAGTACATAGAGGTATCGACCAGAGAAGGGGCAGTGCTGGACCTCCTGTTAGGAAATGAGGCAGGTCAGGTGACGGAGGTATGAGTTGGTGAGCACTTCGGGACCAGTGATCACAATACCATTAGTTTCAATATAATTATGGAGAGAGTCAGAACTGGACCTAGGGTAGAGATTTTTGATTGGAGAAAGGCTAACTTTGAGGGAATGCGTAAGGATTTTAAAGGAGTGAATTGGGACACTTTGTTTCATGGGAAGGATGTAGAAGAGAAATGGAGGACATTTAAAGGGGAAATTGTAAGAGTACAGAATCTTTATGTCCCTGTTAGGTTGAAAGGAAATAGTAAAAATTGGAAAGAGCCATGGTTTTCAAGGGAAATTGGACACTTGTTTCGAAAAAAGAGAGATATCTACAATAATTATAGGAGGCATGGAGTAAATGAGGTGCTAGAGGAGTATAAAGAATGTAAAAAGAATCTTAAGAAAGAAATTAGGAAGGCTAAAAGAAGATATGAGGTTGTTTTGGCAAGAAAGGTGAAAGTAAACCCAAAGGGTTTCTACAGCTATATTAATAGCAAAAGGATAACGAGGGATAAAATTGGACCATTAGAGAACCAGAATGGACAGCTATTTGCAGAGCCAAAAAAGATGGGGGAGATATTGAACAATTTCTTTTCTTCGGTATTCACCAAGGAGAAGGATATTAAACTCGGTGAGTTAAGGGGAAAGAGTAGAGTAGCTATGGAAACTATGAGATTCAAAGAGGAGGAAGTACTGACACTTTTGAAAAATATAAAAGTGGATAAGTCTCCAGGTCCTGACAGGATATTCCCTAGGACATTGAGGGAAGTTAGTGTAAAAATAGCAGGAGCTATGACAGAAATATTTCAAATGTCATTAGAAACGGGAATAGTGCCGGAGGATTGGCGTACTGCGCATGTTGTTCCATTGTTTAAAAAGGGTTCAAAGAATAAACCTAGCAATTATAGACCTATTAGTTTGACGTCAGTGGTGGGCAAATTAATGGAAAGGATACTTAGAGATAATATATATAAGCATCTGGATAAACAGGGTCTGATCAGGAACAGTCAACATGGATTTGTGCCTGGAAGGTCATGTTTGACAAACCTTCTTGAATTTTTTGAAGCGGTAACTAGGGAAATTGATGAGGGTAAAGCAGTGGATGTTGTCTATATGGATTTCAGTAAGGCCTTTGACAAGGTTCCCCATGGAAGGTTGGTTAAGAAGGTTCAATCTTTGGGTGTTAATGGCGGAGTAGCAAGATGTATTCAACAGTGGCTGAATGGGAGATGTCAGAGAGTAATGGTGGATGGCTGTTTGTCAGGTTGGAAGTCGGTGACCAGTGGGGTGCCTCAGGGATCTGTGTTGGGTCCACTGTTGTTTGTCATGTACATCAATGATCTGGATGATGGGGTGGAAAATTGGATAAGTAAGTATGCAGATGATACTAAGATAGGTGGTGTTGTGGATAATGAAGTAGATTTTCAAAATCTACAGAGAGATTTGGGCCATTTGGAAAAGTGGGCTGAAAGATGGCAGATGGAGTTTAATGCTGATAAGTGTGAAGTGCTACATCTTGGCAGGACAAATCAAAATAGGACGTACATGGTAAATGGTAGGGAATTGAGGAATGCTGTGGAACAGAGGGATCTAGGAATAACTGTGCATAGTTCCCTGAAGGTGGAATCGCATGTAGATAGGGTGGTAAAGAAAGCCTTTGGTGTGCTGGCCTTTATAAATCAGAGCATTGAATATAGGAGTAGGGAAGTAATGTTAAAATTGTACAAGGCATTGGTAAGACCAATTCTGGAGTATGGTGTACAATTTTGGTCACCTAGTTATAGGAAGGATGTCAACAAAATAGAGAGAGTACAGAGGAGATTTACTACAATGTTGCCAGGGTTCCAGCAACTATGTTACAGAGAAAGGTTGAACAAGTTAGGTCTTTATTCTTTGGAGCGCAGAAGGTTAAGGGGGGACTTGATTGAGGTCTTTAAAATGATGAAAGGGATAGACAGAGTTGACGTGGATACGTTTTTCCCATTGAGGGTAGGGAAGATTCAAACAAGAGGGCATGACATGAAAATTAAGGGACAGAGGTTTCGGGGTAACGTGAGGGGGAACTTCTTTACTCAGAGGGTGGTGGCTGTGTGGAATCAGCTTCCAGCAGAAGTGGTGGAGGCAGGATCGATTTTAACATTTAAGAGTAAAGTGGATAGGTATATGGACGTGAAGGGAATGGAGGGGTATGGTCTGAGTGCGGGTAGATGGGACTAGGGGAAAACAAATGGTCGGCACGGACTGGAAGGGCCAAGAGGGCCTGTTTCTGTGCTGTAATTGTTATATGGTTATATGGGTTGGTGCTAATTCGTCGCAACGACACAAAATAGAATCCCCTCAGTTTTCCCATTTCAGCATTAATCTACTCAATTATGACATCGTATTTCAGGAAATTAGGTTATTTGAAAATCATGCAAGACAAAGGAAGAAACTCTTCTTACCTGCAATTTTTCTTCAGGGACATTCAACCAATGGTTAAAGGCTTGTGAAAGTTTGGTTCTCACTTGTTTACCTTGTTGAAAGAAATAGACTAATTACAATTAGTGGCTAACGGTCATCTTTCACATTTCATCCCTGTACCCACAAAATAGAAGACCAAGAGATGGAATCACCGATTTCCTGGGCAGTTGTTTTTTTCAATTAACATCTACATTTTAATATGTTTCACTGACACTAATTATACTGCATATCACATGCAACCTCACAAATTATTTTAAAAAGACATTTCCCTGACTTGATGTATAGGCTATACCTGGTTGTTTTCTAGACGATAGTAATAATTTGCCGGCTCGAACCAACAAAAATAAAATATTTTGTGATGGTGAGCACCACAGTTTTATTAGGTCATATCCAGGTTTCCAATATCTTCCAGGAGAATCACTAATGACGACGATGGAACAATATGATAAAACGTGTGACATGGAGGCCTTGCCCTTCCAGATAGTTGGGAGATTGAAACTTGAGCTGCAGAAGTGTATCCTACTGTGTCCACTAATTAAACATCTTCAGGATAAATGGGTGGCCACCAAAGCAAGGACAAAAGTCAATTACATTCATACTGTATGTAGCTGGAGTCAGATGCTTTCTTTCCTGAAGAACATGAACTAGAGAAGACTAATAACCCAAAAGCTTCCTTTCAATTTTCAATTCTACAATGTTTTTTTTTAAATTAAAGTCAAATTGTCATACCGCAAGTTCAATTCATTCTCATTATCGCTGCTACCTTTTCCATTCATTATCTCTAGTCCAACATGATCTGAACCAGTATTCTTTGGAAGGTGCGAAATCTTAGAATGCACTATGTTGCAGGATTTCTCAGAGACTGATCCTTAGCATGTTTCCCCTGACATATGACCAGTATAATTCATGTAACTTTACATTACAATAGACAATAGGTGCAGGATTAGGCCATTCGGCCCTTCGAGCCAGCACCGCCATTCACTGTGATCATGGCTGATCATCCACACCCTGTACCCCATTCCTGCCTTTTCCCCCATATCCCCTGACTATCTTTAAGAGCTCTATGAGGCAGAGAATTCCACAGATACACAAACCTCTGTGTGAAAACGTTTTTCCTCCTCTCCGTTCTAAATGGCTTACCCCTTATTCTTAAACTGTGGCCCCTGGTTCCAGACTCCCCAACATCGGGAACATGTTTCCTGCGTCTAGTGTGTCCAAACCCTTAATAATCTTATATGTTTCAATAAGATCCCATCTCATCCTTCCAAATTCCAGAGTATACACGCCCAGCCGCTCCATTCTATCAACATATGACAGTCCCGCCATTCCTGCACTAAATTAGACATACCAGCGCCATCACACCCTGAATTCATCACATAGAAACATAGAAATTAGGTGCAGGAGTAGGCCATTCGGCCCTTCGAGCCTGCACCGCCATTCAATATGATCATGGCTGATCATCCAACTCAGTATCCCGTACCTGCCTTCTCTCCATATCCTCTGATCCCCTTAGCCACAAGGGCCACATCTAACTCCCTCTTAAATATAGCCAATGAACTGGCCTCAACTACCCTCTGTGGCAGAGAGTTCCAGAGACTCACCACTCTCTGTGTGAAGAAAGTCTTTCTCATCTCGGTCTTAAGGGATTTCCCCCTTATCCTTAAGCTGTGACCCCTTGTCCTGGACTTCCCCAACATCGGAAACAATCTTCCTGCATCTAGCCTGTCCAACCCCTTAAGAATTTTGTAAGTTTCTATAAGATCCCCTCTCAATCTCCTAAATTCTAGAGAGTATAAACCGAGTCTATCCAGTCTTTCTTCATAAGACAGTCCTGACATCCCAGGAATCAGTCTGGTGAACCTTCTCTGCACTCCCTCTATGGCAATAATGTCCATCCTCAGATTTGGAGACCAAAACTGTACGCAATACTCCAGGCGTGGTCTCACCAAGACCCTGTACAACTGAAGTAGAACCTCCCTGCTCCTATACTCAAATCCTTTTGCTATGAAAGCTAACATACCATTCACATCCAAGCAATTAGTTTTTGTGCCTCCTTTTCAGGCTCTAAAATGCACAATTTAGGAGATCACTGAATCAGGAATAATATTACTTCAATTTGAACCTTAATTCAAAATTCTAGAAATTTGATTACATGAAATTTTAATTATTCCTTTGCCTCTAATGTTGAAAAACCTGTAAAATGGGAACGTTAAAATACAACCCCAAATACATTTCAGTGTACTCGTTTGCACAAAAGGCAATGAAATAATCCAAGCGAAAACAGGTTTCCCATGTAGAAGATGTCTACTAGATTCTAGCATTAAACAGTGCATTTGGATGCAAGCCACACAACACTTTTACTGCACTCAAAAGATTAGTGTAAATCAAGCAGAAAAATACACAAAGCCACCTTGTTACGGTGCAACTTACCATGCAAAACCACAAGACTTAAAGGTTTGTTTCTAGCTCATCCCTTCTAAAAAATAATTATTTGTTCAGAGCTGATCCTTAAGCAACTGAAATTTTGTAATACATTTGGTTTGCTAAAACTACCTGCCTTCCTCCCTACAGCATTCTTGGCGAGATCATTGTGGTGCATTACCAAGTGGTTTCTCCAGCTACATCCCACAATATTTTGGTCCACATTTAACACCTGCGATCCCTTATATTAATAAATCAGCCTGTTTGCCAATTACATTTTTTAATTGCCATTACCGAGTCTTAATACATTGTTAGTTTGGGCGGAGGTAGGTATGCTCACTGACTGGATTGTACTGCATTGAAAGCATGTATACAGTTAATCGTTGACATGTTTGCACTGATAAGGTAATAGCAATATGTAAACATGGTTGATAAAATATTACCCCTGCGAAGTACTGTCCCAGTGTTTATTGTCAATTTTATGCTTCACTATTCAGAAAAGGTGAAAGAAAACATTTCAAATGAAAATGATCATGGAAATCCTGAAGGTGGACAAAAATGCTGGAAAAACTCAGCGGGTGAGGCAGCATCTACGGAGCAAAGGAAATAGGTGATGTTTCGGGTCGAGACCCTTCTTCAGACTGATGTGGGGGTGAGGGGGGGGGCGGGGCGGGAAGAAGAAAGGAAGAGGCGGCGACAGTGGGCAGTTAGAGAGCTGGGAAGGGGAGGGGAAAGAAGGAAAAAGCAGGGACTACCTAAAATTGGAGAAGTCAATGTTCATACCGCTGGGGCGTAAACTACCAAAGCGAAATACGAGGTGCTGCTCCTCCAATTTATAGTGGACCTCACTCTGGCCATGGAGGAGGCCCAGGACAGAAAGGTCGGACTCGGAATGGGAGGGGCAGTCACCGGGAAATCCTGATATCACTAAAATGGATGAAGGGGAGCCAGTGGATGTAGTGTATCTAGATTTTCAGAAAGCCTTTAATAAGGTCCCGCACGGGAGACTGGTGACTAAAATTAGAGCACATGGTATTGGGGGTAGGGTGTTGACATGGATAGAAAATTGGTTGGCATACAGGATGCAAAGAGGAGTGAACGAATCCTTTTCAGAATGGCAGGCAGTGGCGAGTGGAGTGCCGCAAGGCTCGGTGTTGGGGCCGCAACTGTTTACCATATATATTAATGATTTGGAAGAGGAAATTAGGAGCAACACTAGCAGGTTTGCTGATGACACAAAGCTGAGTGGCAGTGTGAACTGTGAAGAGGATGTTCGGAGGTTGCAAGGTGACCTGGACAGGTTGAGCGAGTGGGCAGATGCAGTATAATATAGATAAATGTGAGGTTATCCACTTTGGCAGCAAAAACAAGGGGCAGATTATTATCTCAATGGGGGTTAGGTTTGGTGAGGGGGAGGTGCAGCGTAACCTGGGCATCCTTGTACACCTGTCACTGAAAGTTGGCGTGCAGGAACAGCAGGCAGTGAAGAAAGCTAATGGAATGTTGGCCTTCATAACAACAGGAATTCAGTATCGGAGTAAAGAGGTTATTCTGCAGTTGTATAGGGCTCTGGTGAGATCACATCTGGAGTATTGTGTACAGTTTAGGTCTCCTAATTTGAGGAAGGACATCCTTGTGATTGAGGCAATGCAGCGTAGGTTCACGAGATTCATCCCTGGGATGGCGGGACTGTCATATGAGGAAAGATTGAAAAGACTAGGCTTGTATTCACTGGAGTTTAGAAGGATGAGAGGGGGGATCTTACAGAAACATTATAAAAGGACTGGATAAACTAGATGCAGGAAAAATGTTCCCAATGTTGGGCGAGTCCAGAACCAGGGGCCAGAGTCTTAGAATAATAATTTAAGACTGAGATGAGAAAAAATGTTTTCACCCAGAGAGTTGTGAATTTCTGAATTCCCTACCACAGAGGGCAGTGGAGGCCAAATCACTGGATGGATTTATGAGAGAGTTAGATAGAGCTCTAGGGGCTAGTGGTATCAAGGGACACTTTTGAAAAATATAAAAGTGGATAAGTCTCCAGGTCCTGACAGGATATTCCCTAGGACATTGAGGGAAGTTAGTGTAGAAATAGCAGGAGCTATGACAGAAATATTTCAAATGTCATTAGAAACGGGAATAGTGCCGGAGGATTGGCGTACTGCGCATGTTGTTCCATTGTTTAAAAAGGGTTCAAAGAATAAACCTAGCAATTATAGACCTATTAGTTTGACGTCAGTGGTGGGCAAATTAATGGAAAGGATACTTAGAGATAATATATATAAGCATCTGGATAAACAGGGTCTGATCAGGAACAGTCAACATGGATTTGTGCCTGGAAGGTCATGTTTGACAAACCTTCTTGATTTTTTTGAAGCGGTGACTAGGGAAATTGATGAGGGTAAAGCAGTGGATGTTGTCTATATGGATTTCAGTAAGGCCTTTGACAAGGTTCCCCATGGAAGGTTGGTTAAGAAGGTTCAATCTTTGGGTATTAATGGTGGAGTAGCAAGATGGATTCAACAGTGGCTGAATGGGAGATGTCAGAGAGTAATGGTGGATGGCTGTTTGTCAGGTTGGAAGCCGGTGACCAGTGGGGTGCCTCAGGGATCTGTGTTGGGTCCACTGTTGTTTGTCATGTACATCAATGAACTGGATGATGGGGTGGAAAATTGGATAAGTAAGTATGCAGATGATACTAAGATAGGTGGTGTTGTGGATAATGAAGTAGATTTTCAAAGTCTACAGAGAGATTTGGGCCATTTGGAAAAGTGGGCTGAAAGATGGCAGATGGAGTTTAATGCTGATAAGTGTGAAATGCTACATCTTGGCAGGACAAATCAAAATAGGACGTACATGGTAAATGGTAGGGAATTGAGGAATGCTGTGGAACAGAGGGATCTAGGAATAACTGTGCATAGTTCCCTGAAGGTGGAATCGCATGTAGATAGGGTGGTAAAGAAAGCCTTTGGTGTGCTGGCCTTTATAAATCAGAGCATTGAATATAGGAGTAGGGAAGTAATGTTAAAATTGTACAAGGCATTGGTAAGACCAATTCTGGAGTATGGTGTACAATTTTGGTCGCCTAGTTATAGGAAGGATGTCAACAAAATAGAGAGAGTACAGAGGAGATTTACTAGAATGTTGCCAGGGTTCCAGCAACTATGTTACAGAGAAAGGTTGAACAAGTTAGGTCTTTATTCTTTGGAGCGCAGAAGGTTAAGGGGGGACTTGATTGAGGTCTTTAAAATGATGAAAGGGATAGACAGAGTTGACGTGGATACGTTTTTCCCATTGAGGGTAGGGAAGTTTCAAACAAGAGGGCATGACATGAGAATTAAGGGACAGAGGTTTCGGGGTAACGTGAGGGGGAACTTCTTTACTCAGAGGGTGGTGGCTGTGTGGAATCAGCTTCCAGCAGAAGTGGTGGAGGCAGGATCGATTTTAACATTTAAGAGTAAAGTGGATAGGTATATGGACGTGAAGGGAATGGAGGGGTATGGTCTGAGTGCAGGTAGATGGGACTAGGGAAAACAAATAGTCGGCACGGACTGGAAGGGCCGAGAGGGCCTGTTTCCATGCTGTAATTGTTATATGGTTATATGGTTATATGATATGGGGAGAAGGCAGGCACGGATTATTGATTGGGGACGATCAGCCATGATCACAATGAATGGCGGTGCTGGCTCGAAGGTCCGAATGGCCTCCTCCTGCACCTGTTTTCTATGTTTCTAATCCCACCGTCAAAGCTGTTGAGGCCAATAGTTATTTCAAAACTACCACAAAAAGGATTGTTAGGCAAAGGTATTAACAATTGTGTGACAAAGATGGATTGAATGAGTTAATGACCCAGGATCGATGTAATGGAACTATGCAACATGACTGCAAATTTATGACCTATACTTTTGTGAAATGAAGAACTTGGAGTAAATGATCAAGGGGTGTGAGGAAGTCATGGGATAAATAGCTCATGCCAAAAAAAATAAATCACAATTACGTCCTCAAACTTCATCATGGATTTCCACAGAAACAAACACCCTTGTGAATTACCACCTTTCCAACGTGTACCTCCGCCCAAATCTGTGCCCATCTTTACTCCAATCAATGTCCCAAGGTCAAATGAGCAAATAACATACTTTTGTGATTGTGACAAGTATTTTTTCCATCTCAAACCTTCCACAGTCTGTGGCATTGTTAATCACATCACTGTCCCATATTGCTAAATAGATATGACTATCTCGAACTTCTACAGGTGCACAGTAGATAGCATGCTGACCGGTTGCATCGTGGCTTAGTTTGGCAACTTGTGCGCCCAGGAGTGGAAAAGACTGCAAAAAGTTGTAAACACTGCCCAGTCCATCATCGGCTTTGACCTCCCTACCATCGAGAGGATCTACCAGTCGCTGCCTCAAAAAGGCTGGCAGCATCATCAAGGACCCACACCATCCTGGCCACACACTCATCTCTCCGCTGCCTTCAGGTAGAAGGTACAGAAGCCTGAAAATATCTGGGACACATGACAATAAACTCTTGAATCTTGAATTAACTTCAAATTATTTTGTTCTTTTCTAGCCAGACATTACAAGGGAATTATCTGCAGTATCTTGTCCTGCTCCAGTTCCATTATCAGGCTCTCAATGGTTTATTCTTCATGCTTCATATTTCTCACACACTGCCACAGAGATCATTCAAAACACTGGGGTGTATCAGACCTAACCCTGCAAATGCCTCACTTTCACTTACCTTTTGCACCCAACTATCTGCTGCCCTCACAGCTGCATCTTTTCTGCTAAATGAATGAGTCTGCAGGTGAGAACCAAGCTGTGCTACAGGGTGGCCTGATAGGGTTGTTCACCATTTCTACAGGCCTATGATCAGAAATTATTACAGTTGAAGTTTTAAACGTGAAAAAAATGTGCAACCATATTCAACTTGTGTACATTAAAAATAAAAATGCTATGCTTTAGTCAAGCTCCTTGCTCAAACAAATGCAGGCTGCATAAATTGTAAGAAAAGCGAAGCAGCAGGTAAGAAGTGTATCTGTTCCTCTGTCCATTACAGGGCATCCCTCAATTAGGTCCAGGAGTGGAACAGGAAGTTGATGCATCTGCTAACCTCACCCACCCTCTCAGCCGATGCATGTCAGGCATGTACTTTCATGCCTCAAATGGTAGCTGTCAAATTCCAGAAAATGGATGGGCAGGACTGTGGTCTGTCCTACTGTTTCCACACGTTGGCTGATGTCCAACTCCATTTCACCAGTGATCCTGACCTCTTCACTCCAAGGTAATTCAATTGAGCACAGAAAAAAAAAAAATCCAGAATCCATCTCATATCCCTGGCCATCAACAAAATCTAAAACACAAAAGACTTCAGATTGTAGAATCTTGAGCAAAACAAAATGCTGAAGGAACTCAACAGGAGAGAAGCATCTGTGGGGGGGAAAACGTTATGGATCAGACCCTGCAGGCAGAACCCAATTCACTCCACAAATGCTGCCTGTGCTGTTGAGTTCGAGGATAAACTCCACCCCCGCATGGCCATGTCCACCCATCTTCCCCACTCCAAGTAACATTATCGGATGCAATAACTTTGAGGTACAAAAAAAAGTGCTGGAAGCCACAAGAGAAAAACAGACTAAATAGCTCATGTAACTTTTGTGAATAGAAAAACTGCATTTACGTTAACAAAATATTAACTTAAATCGGATGGCAATTTAATTTGGAAATTAGGGCTAGAAGTTTTCTCAATGAGCTAAAAAAGCACGGGAGTAATGGGTAAACAGGATTTGGTGCAGATTAAGATATGAGCAGCATGGTTTCGGGCAACTTAAAATAAAAGAGTAGAAGACAGACCAACCAACTGTACTCTATAACAACCAAACAGCATCTACAAACCGTTGCAAGAGTTTCACACGGTTAGTTGAGCCAGAAGTAGCTTTAAAAACTGCATAGCAATAATGTGGACTGAAGCTTACCACGAGTCAAATATGCCAACGGTAAAGATCAAAATCAAGAAGGTTGGCTAGGGAAGGGGAGGTTGTGACAAAGACAGAAGCTTGGATCATCCAGGATTTAGCATGGCGAGTTTCTACTTATACAATACTTGATGTCAAATAATCTGACAATTCAGGGGCAGTGGAGCAGTTAGGAGGTAAAATAAGGTACACATGTCTGCCATCAGTCTGGATAATGCTCAGCTGGATGGAAGGTGGGAAGTGGAGGTGCCGTTAAGTGGAGGAAGGGGTCCCACAGTCCCGTTTATATCAAAGGGTCGATGGTGGAAAGGGTCAAGAACTTGAATTTCCTGGGCATTCATATTTCCAAAGATCTCTCCTGGTCCCAGAACACTGATACAATCATAAAGAAAGCACATCAGCACCTCTACTTCCTGAGAAGATTACGGAGAGTTGGTATGTCAAGGAGGACTCTCTCTCGAACTTCTACAGGTGCACAGTAGAGAGCACTGACCGGTTGCATCATGGCTTGGTACAGCAACATGAGCGTCCAGGAGCAGGAAAGGCTGCAAAACGTCGTAACCACTGCCCAGTCCATCATCAGTTCTGACCTCCCTACCATCGAGGGAATCCATCACAGTCACTGCCTCAAAAAGGCTGCCATACTCATCTCTCCGCTGCCATCGGATAGAAGGTACAGGAGCCTGAAATCTGCAACATCCAGATTCAGGAGCAGCTTCTTCCCCACAGCCATCAGACTATTAAACACAACTTAAAACAAACTATGAACTATAACAACCCATTGCACTTTATCTGTTTGTGTGAGTGTGAGTGCGTGTAATATATATTCAATGGTATATGGACACTGATCTGACCTGTATTTATGACTACAATATCCTGTTGTGCTGTAGCAATGCAAGAATTTAATTGTCCTATCTGGGACACATGACAATAAACTCTCTTGACTTGACAGAGCACATGATTGAGAGAAATAAAAACTAGGATAATCTTTGGAGACATGAGTAATGGTTTTGTGTAGAGAATACGAGAAGCCAATGCTCAATATTCTCGGGCTACGACAGGATAAAATGGAGCAGATATTGATAATTCCACAATCCGAATGAAGATGGAGATGCACTGGTGACGACAAGAGAATAGTGCCATTAACTGTGCACTGAAATATCTAAAATAACTTATCTCGCAATCACATTGACTATTATTTGTGATTTTGATCAGGACTATTTCCAAATTCAACAGGCAGAAACCCAACTGGAAGAATTCAAATAACTATTCACTGAAGATGGGCAATAATTTGGGAGGCTACAATACAACCTAGGCTCCAACCCAACTTTGACCACCTGCACGCAAAAGTCTTGTCCATACATCTCTTAATCTATTGCAGTCTTTGGTAGTCTCCCAATTTGTTGCCTATATACAGATATGCTTATTCAAAGTTGTTCTTTAAATCACACAAGTTGTGTTCACACATCACCACTTCATCTACTGACCTCTGCAGTTTCTCAGCTTCCATGCTGTGTAACCTTAATGATGCAACCTTCATATCTGCAACCTTCCAATGCCGACTTTTGCTTACAAATTATAAATTACGCCACCAGTAGTTATCCCCCATTAGGTGTAAAGATCCAAATTCTAGAATCACCTCACAAAGCCAATGTCTCGTATTTTACTACACAAACCTATGGCCAAGCTTTTAATGATCTGTTTGAGTATCGTGTTATTGCTCATGAAAGATCATGGTTTTACCATATTAAAAGGCATATAAATGTAAAGTTTCACAAATAGAACCCAAAACATGTGCATAGATTACTTGAGCTGCTTCAGCCATGTGCAGCAAATATTGATCAGATGGTTGTGATCCTGCTGGGTGCAGTCCAAATCACTTTGTAGCTTATTTCTCACTAATTTATGAAGCACTCGTTAAACAGCCAAACCATAAAACTTTCTCCTGGAAACACAATAAATGCGAGTGTTTTTAAATGCATTAGTAAATGTGGCATACTTCAAAATTTAGTTCAGTTTTGGGAGCTAAAATTTTAGTTTAGAATTTTATGCTGTAAAAGCTTAACCATACAGTACAATTTATGTGAAAATCTATAATTCAGCTCTCACTGCAATAACTAAAGTTTTCCTAACTAGGGACATACTTGCATCCTTGTCCTATCTAATTTTGGCCAATTTCAGAAACAAGAATGGAGTTACAGCTTTCCCAAAGGAATCTAGGAGGGTCTGATAGTACCCATGGAAACCCGAGACTGCAGATGCCATACACAGACAAAATGCTGAAGTTACTCAGTGGATTATATTGTTAGAAATAATCATTGAACTATGTCGCTGCTATTTATCTAAATTCAAAAATAAGTTCAGTACATAAGCAAAGTACTGTTGAGGACAAACCTGAAAACGAGAAATTGTTGAAATACCTCAGTGTCTGTGGAGATTTCATATCAAAATTCTAGATCCAAAAACTGTCAACCCTCTCCCTTACTCTGCAAGGTTTTCCAAAATGACTATTCCTGGCAGCTTCCACCTTTATTTTGTAACGGCCCATTCAACCTTGTAAGTAAAGGGTAGCAAGTTACAGGGCTTGCCAGAGTCTTTAAAAAGCTGAATATGTTGAATGTACCCATGATTAAAATCCAACTCATTGAAAGGTGACCACAAATTAGGGAAACTTGAATCTGTGAGAGTCAAATCGATAATGACATTAAGGCATTTGAATACTCCAGGTAACAACTTTATAAATTAATATGCAATTGGACACATCTTGGTGCTTAAATGAGTGATTTGAAAACTTCTGTAATAATGATAGCATTATCTTCATAATGTTTTTGGCAATGTGGTTTTTCAAATTGTTTTGCACAGGTCAATAAAGACTTGCGCCCATTGATTTAAAAAAATCGAGTACAGCAACCATTTTGCTTATTGTATGGAGTTAAAGGGACTTAATGTTGGTTATAATTTAGGTTATTACAGTTTAGCTCGGACAGTAGATAATTCATCTGCTTTCCCTTGAATAGAAAAAAAAAGAGGAAATATTATATAATAGAACTGCTCAGATAGTGACTTTTATGTAAGCTAGGTAATTTGCAAGAGAAAAGATTACGGTTTTCAGAAACGTATGTTTCCTAAAGAAATAAAGTACGAAGAAACACACACACAGGGAGCGGATGAATCAGAACATAGAAACGGATGAATCAGAACATAGAAATCTGAACCTGCATAGCTTAGTTTATTGCTTTGAGGCAATTATAACGCTGGAGGAAATTTGATATGATTGTGTTGAAGAATGGATATCTGAATAGGGCCATTTCTTAGGCCAAGGTCATCTGCTCTTTCTCTATGGCACATTCTTGAGCTCCAAAGTTTATGCTGAGTTTGAGACAGAATTCAAGGCTGAGAGATAATAGACTCTGTGGTTAGCTTTGGCTATGTTAAATTATAATGGGGTTGAGATAAGGGATGGATGCTTGGAGAGAGAGAATCAGACTGATGCATTTGCGACCTTCCTTCTGTTTATAGAAAGTCGAAGAAGCAGATGTACTTCTGAGGTAATGGTCACCTTTGTTCTGTAATATTTGTAAAAGGCCTTGCAGAGAGATTGAAAATCCATCTTACTAAGATAGCAGGAAAGGGAGGTTGTAATGTAGAATGAAGTTGTATCCTGGCACCAAACACTTATTAATTAAGTTCACAGATTTACGACCCATGTATGTTTGGAGTTGGGGAGTGTGTGTGGATTTAATACAAATTGAAGAGAATGTGTTTTAATACATAGGTAATAGTATTTTAAACTGTGTAAAATTGTAGTGAAACCAGTTATGAAATGTATTGTGTAAATGCAAAGAAGTGTCAAGAAAACTCCCACAAACATGATAGTCAAAATGCTTGAGTAACTCAGCAGGGCAGGAAGCATCTTAGGAGAAAATGGATTGGTGACATTTTGGCTCAGGGCCTTTCAGACTGAAGAAGGATCCCAACCTGAAATGTCACCCATCTATTTTCTCCACAGATGATGCCCATCCAGCTAAGTTACTGGAGGATTTTGTGTCTATCTTTGGTATAAATCATGATCTGCATTTCCTTTTTATCCCATAAACAGGAATCAGATTAACACCCATTTTTGGTGACCTTGGCAGAAGGCAAAAT
This sequence comes from Okamejei kenojei, assembly GCA_035221665.1. Taxonomy (NCBI): domain Eukaryota; kingdom Metazoa; phylum Chordata; class Chondrichthyes; order Rajiformes; family Rajidae; genus Okamejei; species Okamejei kenojei. Next base: position 26,070,290 of record CM069135.1, on the reverse strand, counting down.
ACTGGGTACATTGCTTGCTCTTCCTCGAAATTGTGATGGAATCTTATATCATCTAAATACATGTAATCTTGATCCAATGCATCAAAAACAGAAATGCCATGTGTAATTTTGTGCTTAAATCCTGGGATGGATGTAAACCTCCAACTATGGGCTCAGGAGCACGTGTTGCCAATTCAGCCAGTCTGACAATAATCAGATGGTGCTCACTTACTAATGATATTAATAATATTATAACCTTTTGATAATCAACAGCCAAATGAAGGTACTGGTTTAGTGCTACAGGACCAGCAACCAGAGAATAGGATTTGTTAAGGGCAATTAGATGTTACGAATTCAGTTTAAACAAAATGAAGGACATTAGCCCACAATGTTGCGAGCATGGCGACTCTTTGCGCGCTGCTCTCAGAAAAGGATCTGCTGCCTTTGAGTGTATTCATGTATAGTCTTTTCTTTGACGGGAAAGCACACAAACCAAAGCTTTTTCACTATACCTCGGTGCACGTGACAATAATTAACTAAACTAAAAAAGATGAAAATAGTTTGCAGCTGCACCATGCACTACTTGTACTCAAGTCTGCTGCATTTTGCACTACCCCAAGGTCACAGCTGGAAAACAATCCAAGGGTTTCCATGCCAATCATCTGCAATCAACAAGCCATCCCACCAATACTGCCACCTTCCCACAAGAAAGACTAGTGCTGCCACTGAGGATTTGTAGACATCAAAGCACGTATAGGCAACAAATGCCAGCAGTACTCTCTTCCCCAGATTAAATGACAAGAATCAAGCAAAAGTGTAGCACTAATTAGTTAGAATGCAATATTGTTACATCAAATGCTTTCCAAAATAAAAACAGCTGACTACCCCTCCCTCTCAAACCGTTTAATACCATTCTTAAACAAGGAATCATAAAAACATTACCTGGTAACTGAAGCACGTAATGGTAAGGCTCTAGTAGGATCTGTTCAGAAGTTCTTTTTTTATTCTCCATAGTTCTCAGTTGTAGGGACAAATGCAAATCTGTAACAAGCATTTGTAGACAAAACATTAACATGTTGTAATAGAACTGCTATTAATATTTCTTCCAAGAGAGAAATTGTTTTAAATTAGTTTCAGTTGCATGAACACAACTTGGCTGCAAAATGCAATTAATTAACTTCGAATAACATGGCAACCCTCCAGAAAAATGTGATTGTATGCCTTTATTGGCATTAGCTGTAATGAAAATATAATATTTCTGCTGGCCTCGCATGCTACCGAGGAACAACAAAACTGGGATGGGCCAATTTTTTGCACTAAACTTTAAAATGTCTAGAGAAAATTGTGCAATTTGAGATTGCTGGAGGATCAAGAAAGAATTATGTTATTTTCCAGCTTTAATGCCAGGGACATAATGTGGAATTAGATTTATGCTGAATTTGAAGCTAGAAAATGTTTTGCCTAGAATACCTAGCATATCAACAACAATATTCTATTCTCCGAGTAATCAAGGCAACAGATTTAAAATAAAATGGTCCAAAACAGATGCATGATATTCCAGTCTAGCAGTCTTACAATGTCAAACCTTAGTTTGCATACATGACCAAGACATGCTTAGATGATCAAATCAATTGCATTGAAGTGGTAATCCAGACTTTGACATAAACCCTGGATAAAATCTCAAATTTGTTTTGGAACCACACCACTCTTTACAAATTGCACTGGGTTCAAATGTGGTTCACACCAGCAATCACCTACAAGTATGAATTTGATTTTTCAGTAGCATGTGGTGATTGGGGCAGAGGATCACTTCTCCCATCTTTGCTATCTAAATGGTGTCAAGTTGGGAAAAGGGGAAGTGACTGTACACCTGGAAAATAGGTACTCTGGTTTGAGTACGATTGGAGGGGACAGCCTACCTGGGGGCAGCAACAGCAGCCGGGTCTCTGGCACAGAGACCGGCCCTGATGCTCAAAAGGGTAGCAAAAAAGAGGGCAATTGTAATAGGGGACTCTAGAGTTAGGGGGGTCGGATGGGCGATTCTGTGGACGCAGTCGGGAGACCTGGATGGTAGTTTGCCTCCCTGGTGCCAGGGTCTCGCATGTGTCGGAACGTGTCCAAAAGATTCTGAAAAGGGAGGGAGAGGATCCTGATGTTGTGGTACACATAGGTACCAATGACATAGGCAGAAAAAGAGACGAGGTCCTGAAGGGAGAATTTAGGGAGTTGGGGGGAAAGTTAAGGAGAAGGACCAAAAGGGTAAGGATTTCAGGATTACTGCCTGTGCCGCGTGACAGTGAGAGTAGGAATGGAATGAGGTGGAGGATAAATGCGTGTCTGAGGGACTGGTGCAGTGGGCAGGGATTCAAGTTTCTTGATCACTGGGACCTCTTTTGGAGAAGGCATGATCTGTACACAAAGGACGGGTTGCACTTGAACCCGAGGGGGACCAATATCCTGGCAGGGAGATTTGCAAAGGCTACTGGGGAGACTTTAAACTAGAAAGGCTGGGGGGAGGGACTCCGGTAGAGGGGGCTAGGGGACAGGGTGTGGGGCAAGAGGCAGAGAAGGGAAGCACTCGGACCCAAAATATAGGCGAGAAAGAGGAAAAAGATAATAGACAGAGAATAAGGGATGGTGGGTTTCTAAAATGTGTATATTTTAATGCTAGGAGCATTGTAAGAAAGGTGGATGAACTTAGAACCTGGATTGACAACTGGAAATATGATGCTGTGGCAATCAGAGAAACATTGTTGCAGGAGGGCTGTGATTGGAAACTAAATATTCCAGGATTTTGTTGCTTCAGGTGTGATAGAATTGGAGGGACCAGAGGTGGAGGTGTTGCATTGCTTGTCAGAGAGGATATTACAACAGTGCTTTGGCAGGATAGATTAGAGAGCTCGTCTAGGGAGGCTATTTGGGTGGAACTGAGAAGTGGGAACAGTGTAGCAACACTTTTAGGGGTGTATTATAGACCGCCAAATGGGGAGCAAGAATTGGAAGAGCAAATATGTTTGAAGAAATTGGAAGAGATTGCAGATATTAGTAGTAAGCACAAGGTAGTGATTGTGGGAGATTTCAATTTTCCAAAAATAGACTGGGAAACACATTCTGTAAATGGGCTGGATGGTTTGGAGTTTGTAAAATGTGTGCAGGATAGTTTTTTGCAGCAGTACATCGAGGTATCGACCGGAGAAGGGGCAGTGCTGGACCTCCTGTTAGGAAATGAGGCAAGTCAGGTGACGGAGGTATGCGTTGGTGAGCACTTCGGGACCAGTGATCACAATACCATTAGTTTCAATATAATTATGGAGAGAGTCAGAACTGGACCTAGGGTAGAGATTTTTGATTGGAGAAAGGCTAACTTTGAGGGAATGCGTAAGGATTTAAAAGGAGTGAATTGGGACACTTTGTTTTATGGGAAGGATGTAGAAGAGAAATGGAGGACATTTAAAGGGAAATTGTAAGAGTACAGAATCTTTATGTCCCTGTTAGGTTGAAAGGAAATAGTAAAAATTGGAAAGAGCCATGGTTTAAGGGAAATTGGACACTTGTTTTGAAAAAAGAGAGATATCTACAATAATTATAGGAGGCATGGAGTAAATGAGGTGCTAGAGTGGTATAAAGAATGTAAAAAGAATCTTAAGAAAGAAATTAGGAAGGCTAAAAGAAGATATGAGGTTGCTTTGGCAAGAAAGGTGAAAGTAAATCCAAAGGGTTTCTACAGCTATATTAATAGCAAAAGGATAACAAGGGATAAAATTGGACCATTAGAGAGCCAGAATGGACAGCTATCTGCAGAGCCAAAAGAGATGGGGGAGATATTGAACAATTTCTTTTCTTCGGTATTCACCAAGGAGAAGGATATTGAACTATGTGAGGTATGGGAAAAACGTAGAGTAGCTATGGAAACTATGAGATTCAAAGAGGAAGCACTGACACTTTTGAAAAATATAAAAGTGGATAAGTCTCCAGGTCCTGACAGGATATTCCCTAGGACATTGAGGGAAGTTAGTGTAGAAATAGCAGGAGCTATGACAGAAATATTTCAAATGTCATTAGAAACGGGAATAGTGCCAGAGGATTGGCGTACTGCGCATGTTGTTCCATTGTTTAAAAAGGGTTCAAGGAATAAACCTAGCAATTATCGACCTGTTAGTTTGACGTCAGTGGTGGGCAAATTAATGGAAAGGATACTTAGAGATAATATATATATAAGCATCTGGATAAACAGGGTCTGATCAGGAACAGTCAACATGGATTTGTGCCTGGAAGGTCATGTTTGACAAACCTTCTTGAATTTTTTTGAAGCGGTACAAGGGAAATTGATGAGGGTAAAGCAATGGATGTTGTCTATATGGATTTCAGTAAGGCCTTTGACAAGGTTCCCCATGGAAGGTTGGTTCAGAAGGTTCAATCTTTGGGTGTTAATGGTGGAGTAGCAAGATGGATTCAACAGTGGCTGAATGGGAAATGTGATAATGCTGAAATAAGTGTGAAAGTGCTACATCTTGGCAGGACAAATCAAAATAGGACGTACATAGTAAATGGTAGGGAATTGAGGAATGCTGTGGAACAGAAGGATCTAGGCATAACTGTGCATAGTTCCCTGAAGGTGGAATCGCATGTAGATAGGGTGGTAAAGAAAGCCTTTGGTGTGCTGGCCTTTATAAATCAGAGCATTTAATATAGGAGTAGGGAAGTAATGCTAAAATTGTACAAGGCATAGGTAAGACCAATTCTGGAGTATGGTGTACAATTTTGGTCGCCTAATTATAGGAAGGATGTCAACAAATAGAGGAGTACAGAGGAGATTTACTAGAATGTTGCAGGGTTCCAGCAACTATGTTACAGAGAAAAGGTTGAACAAGTTAGGTCTTTATTCTTTGGTGCGCAGAAGGTTAAGGGGGGACTTGATTGAGGTCTTTAAAATGATGAAAGTTGACGTGGATAAGCTTTTCCTATTGAGGGTAGGGAAGATTCAAACAAGAGGCATGACATGAGAATTAAGGGACAGAAGTTACGGGTAACGTGAGGGGGAACTTCTTTCCTCAGAGGGTGGTGGCTGTGTGGAATGAGCTTCAGCAGAAGTGGTGGAGGCAGGATCGATTTTAACATTTAAAAGTAAAGTGGATAGGTATATGGACGGGAAGGGAATGGAGGGATATGAAATTCTATGAAAGTAAGCATGCAGCTACAGCAGGCAGTGAAGCAAAACGAATGGCATGTTGGCCTTTATAACAAGAGGAATCAAATTAGGAGCAAAGAGGTCCTTCTGCAGTTGTACAGAGCCCTAGTGAGACCACACCTGGAGTATTGTGTGCAGTTTTGGTCCCCTAATTTGAGGAAGGACATTCTTGCTATTGAGGGAGTGCAGCGTAGGTTTACAAGGTTAATTCCTGGGATGGCTGGACTTTCATATGCTGAGAGAATGGAGCAGCTGGGCTTGTACACTCTGGAGTTTAGAAGAATGAGAGGGGATCTCATTGAAACATATAAGATTGTTAAGGGTTTGGACACGCTAGAGGCAGGAAACATGTTCCCGATGTTGGGGGGGGGGGGGGGGGGGGGGGGGGGGGGGAGGGGGAAGAAAGAGTCCAGAACCAGGGGCCACAGTTTAAGGATAAGGAGTAAGCCATTTAGAACGGAGACGATGGAGGAAACACTTTTTCTCACAGCGAGTGGCGAGTCTGTGAAATTCTCTGCCTCAGAGGGCGGTGGAGGTCGGTTCTCTTGGTTGCTTTCATGAGAGCTAGATAGGGCTCTTAAAAATAGCAGAGTCAGGGGATATGGGGAGAAGGCAGGAACAGGGTACTGATTGGGGATGATCAGCCATGATCACATTGAATGGCGGTGCTGGCTGGAAGGGCCAAATGGCCTACTCCTGCACCTGTCTAGTGTCTATTTAACCTGGCATCAGTTGGTATGCCAACATTTCCTATGTTGGGTCAGAGACTGCTGGCATTTTTATGGGAACAGGGAACAATATGCATTTTCATCTTCCATTACTACTTCTAATAAGCATACCATCCATCAAGGTTGATTTCATTTGAGACAAATCTCAACAGCCAAGTGTTCAGAACTACATTCCCCCCAATTAAATAAAACAAAGGTTTATATCTGTGGCAAATCCAGAACCATGCTCACACCATACCTTGGCATTAATTATCCTTAACTGCTCCCTATGTAAGGCCTACCTCCAAAATCTGAATGAAAAAATAAAGACATGCTGACATGACATATGTCAACCAGATTTGACCAACCAAAGGAAAACAATTCAGAAAGTTGTTTGATGGAATGAATGCTTAGAATGCTGTCTGCAAAATTAAGAAAGCATTTATGAAAGCCCATGCAATTGAGGTCCATGTAATTAAAGGGGTCCAAGCAGTATAAAAAGGAAATTGGGCCAGGTTGAAAGCAGAGTAGTAAATAGGTGTTTTTCCAATGTTGGTAGACTGGAGTTTCCAATGGACAGTACTTGGTCACCTGCTTCATGGTTGTGTATGATAATGGTTAGGGTTGAATGAGCACACAAGATGCAGATTAAACAAAATACATAAGTGTTATGCAAAGCATCTTGGTACAAATGAAACAGAATAAACTAACTGCCATCGTTTTAAAATGTGGACAGGAATAAGACTGATTTGCATGTATTCAATTTTTGAAAGTTGAAAAGCATGTTAAGAGCAGTAGTAAAACAGTGAGATCCTGGGATATATAAACAGGAATAATGCAAAAGAGACATTGAGCAGATACAAAAGGCTGGTTAGGCTACTACTTACGACACTGCATACAATTTTTGTTGCTCTCTTCAGTAAGAATAAGATGGGTCATCGAGGACACAGAAAAAGGTTGTTACAGAGAAAGGTTGAACAAGTTAGGTCTTTATTCTTTGGAGCGCAGAGGGTTAAGGGGGGACTTGATTGAGGTCTTTAAAATGATGAAAGGGATAGACAGAGTTGACATGGATACGTTTTTCCCATTGAGGGTAGGGAAGATTCAAACAAGAGGGCATGACATGAGAATTAAGGGACAGAAGTTTCGGGGTAACGTGAGGGGGAACTTCTTTACTCAGAGGGTGGTGGCTGTGTGGAATCAGCTTCCAGCAGAAGTGGTGGAGGCAGGATCGATTTTAACATTTAAGAGTAAAGTGGATAGGTATATGGACGTGAAGGGAATGGAGGGGTATGGTCTGAGTGCAGGTAGATGGGACTAGGGGAAAACAAATGGTCGGCACGGACTGGAAGGGCCGAGAGGGCCTGTTTCCGTGCTGTAATTGTTATATGGTTATATGGTTATAAAACATTTTGTGGAGACGAGCATTTCAAGCTAGAAGATTACAGTCAAGGTAGTTTTCCTTGGAATTTGAAAATTACTGGTGATTTACAGAATGTGATTAGACAGAGTAGAGGGAAGACAACAAAAGACCAGCGACATAATAAATTTTGGGAAAATACCAAGGGGCTGACTGAGGATCTGGAATTCACAGCAAAAACAGAATTGGTGAATCGTGAAAGGAATTGGAGAGACAAATGAATAATTTGTAGGTCTACGGGAAAGAGCAGTGCAATGGAACTGAAAGAATTGCTCCTCAGATCAAACAGGAAAGACGGCTGTCTGGACCAGTGGCAACAATTATGCTTCAACAATTCATGGAGCCTACACCATGTCTTGCACTATTGTACTCCATTGCTGAAACAGTGCCCCAATTTGGTCAGAAAAGAGTTTTGTTTTCTCCCAGCTACAAAACTGCTGGAATTCTATGAAGTAAATAGCAGGACAGAAAAAGGAGACTCAGTAGAGGTTGTAGACCTAGATTTTCAGAAAGCCTTTGATAAGGTACCACATTGGAGGGTGCCAACGTGAAAGCTCATGGTATCAAAGAGCAGATACTAGCATGGATACCTGGTTGGCTGGATGGCAGAAGGCAAAGAGTGGCAATAAAGTTTTTTTTCTGGTTGGCTGCCAGTGCTCTTCACGTTGTGTATTAATGATTTGGATGAGGGGATTGAAGGCTTTGTGGCCAATGATTCAGTCTGGAGTGCAGTGTTTTAGTTTTTAGTGTAGTTAATAATTCACCAGCCAAACCTGCTATTTGATTGGACTGAACACCAGGAGGCTTGGTTAGTAAAACCCACGAGTTATGCTCATATTGAATACTATACAATCAACGAGAATTGAAGGGGAATTTGCCTAGGGGCAGTGGGGGTTGGTATGATAACGATTTAAAGTGTTTCCTTAAAATTGAAGAGTCAATTAAGTGCTTTATGAGGTGAATACAAACAAAAAGCTGCTACAGAAAAAAGGTATTTCTTCTTTATCAGACAGAAATCCTGTAACTAATGCAATCTTCTCAGCAATTTGCTTTGCACTCAAATATGCCAAGTTTCCAAATGACTGGCATGCTGATGATGAAAGAATCCCATCATATTGCAAAATATTTCAAATACATCAGGAATAGTATTATCAGAAAGATTTTGGCTGTGCAAATTCTTCATTCTCAAAGTGGAATCTCAAATTGGCTGAAAACTTTAATCCTGCACAAAAGGCAGCAAAATAGCTAGGGCCATTTGTTGCATTGAAATAAATACTTCTTTGGAGAAAATGCAAGGAAGCGGGTTAATACTTAGTTTTGTAATTTCAGCCAGTGTACCATATAAATCTGAAAACAATGAATAATGTTGGTTTGGAAGGAAGCAAGAGGATAAAAGAGGGGATATAAAGTGAAAAATTGATGCGAGTCAGCATCTCATGAAAGACAAATGTTATATTACTAAATGGTCACAGGGATACTTGGAAATTTATTAGAGAATGAGAGTGCAGAGCACTGGGCGAATCTATGACAGAATCAGACTGTAAATTGCACAGAATGTAGGCTGGAAATGATTGAGACTGAAAGGGATTAAGAATAGCAAAAATAATTCTAAAACCTGTCAGTTAGTGACTGATAGGTTACAATGCACAAAGGAAATAGACTCTGGACTGGAAATTACAATCAATAGAGCACAAATCAGAAAAGCCATTGTTCAAAATGGTCCTGTGTGTTATTTGGTACTTGAGAACTTCATTTCACATTTGCACCTTCTGAACAATATACTTGCCTTTGTTTTAACACTCCAAACAGTGCAAATAAATTAGTTTAGAAAAAGCAGCAAGTCTTCATCAACAAATCATTTCATATTTCCCCTTATAAGAGAGGCCATTTAACCCATCCGGTTTTTGCCAGCTCTCTGTGGCCCATTTTATTTTATATGCCCATGAACTCGACCCAATGAACTCTTTTGCTCTCAACTACAATTAGGGCAAATTACAATGGCCAATTCATCAACCAGGTGTTTGATTTATGGGAGTAAGCTGCAGCAGACTGAAAGCAGACAGGGAGAATGTGCAAACTCCACACAGATAGCAGTGGAGAGCAGGAGCAAAAATAGGTCAGTGAACCTGCTCTGCGCAGCATCTCAGTGAAGCGATGAATCAATTAAGCTCCTAACTCGACTAGAATTTCTAGAAGTTTATTTTCTCATTTAACCACCCCATAGTCTAAAACACTTTCTGTTGATGCACAATTCAATGCTGCTCGTCATTTTCTGGTTTACCATTAAGACTGCACAAATTTGCAAAGATTTACATGTTAGCAATTTCCTTGTTAGCAATTTCCTTAATTGGGCAACACACCCAGAATTTTTTTTCTTTCAGCAGAGAAAATGCCAATTTCTCAACTTTATTCTTCACCGACTCCCTTGGACAGCCGGTCTAGGTCTTAACTGGTTCTAGTTCAATTGGAAAATATCAGTTGAGAAAATAATCTATGGGACTCCAACTGGATGCCAGTATTGAGATCATTACAATTGACGAAAGCCAGCAGGAAAGGTTCTAATTTACGGGCGGCACGGTGGCACAGCAGTAGGGTTGTTGCCTTACAGTGCCAGAGACCTGGGTTCGATCCTGACTATGGGTGCCATTTGTACGGAGTTTGTATGTTCTCCCTGTGACCGTGTGGGTTTACTCCGAGATCTTCGGATTCATCCCACACTCCAATTATGTATGTAGGTTAATTGGCTCGGTATAAGTGTAAATTGGCTCTAGTGTATGTAAGAATGTTAATGCGGTGATCGCTGGTCAGTGTGGACTCGGTGGGCCGAAGGGCCTGTTCCTGCGCTGTATCTCTAAAAACTAAACAAAAGTGCAGAGCAAGTGACTGTGAACCTATTGCTGCACCAACAGACAGCAATCCAGGTTTTCTGCCGACCTCCAGTAGTGTGGGGATTTTACACATTCTCATGTGACCACAAGAATATCCCAAGATATCAAAAGCTTATGTTCAAACTTGGAGTTAGAATACTTCAAGCTGGTTACCTGCAGCAGTGCCAAATCTGTGATCTTTTTCATCCTTAAGTTCTCTTTGCTTATTTCCAGCCTAGTTCAATGGCATAAATTTCCTTTCCTAATATCTTCAACACCAAATCAGCAATCATCGTCATTTGTTCAGGAGGAAAGAATGTTCTTGGCCCAGTCAATAGACAATAGGTGCAGGAGTAGGCCATTTGGCCCTTCGTGCCAGCACCGCCATTCAATGTGATCATGGCTGATCATCCCCAATCAGTACCCCGTTCCTGCCTTCTCCCCATATCCCCTGACTCCACTATTTTTAAGAGCCCTATCAAGCTCTCTCTTGAAAGCATCCAGAGAACCTGCCTCCACTGCCCTCTGAGGCAGAGAATTCCACAGACTCACCACTCTGAGAAAAAGTGTTTCCTCGTCTCCGTTTTAAATGGCCTACTCCTTATTCTTAAACTGTGGCCCCTGGTTCTGGACTCCCCCAACATCAGGAACACGTTTCCTGCCTCTAGTGTGTCCAAGCCCTTAACCATATAACAATTACAGCACAGAGACAGGCCCTCTCGGCCCTTCCAGTCCGTGCCGACCATTTGTTTTCCCCTAGTCCCATCTACCTGCACTCAGACCATACCCCTCCATTCCCTTCACGTCCATATACCTATCCACTTTACTTTTAAATGTTAAAATCGATCCTGCCTCCACCACCTCTGCTGGAAGCTCATTCCACACAGCCACCTGAGTAAAGAAGATCCCCCTCACGTTACCCCTAAACTTCTGTCCCTTAATTCTCATGTCATGCCCTCTTGTTTGAATCTTCCCTACCCTCAATGGGAAAAGCTTATCCACGTCAACTCTGTCTATCCCTTTCATCATTTTAAAGACCTCAATCAAGTCACCCCTTAACCTTCTGCGCTCCAAAGAATAAAGACCTAACTTGTTCAACCTTTCTCTGTAACATAGTTGCTGGAACCCTGGCAACATTCTAGTAAATCTCCTCTGTACTCTCTCTATTTTGTTGACATCCTTCCTATAACTAGGCGACCAAAATTGTACACCATACTCCAGAATTGGTCTTACCAATGCCTTGTACAATTTTAACATTACTTCCCTACTCCTATATTCAATGCTCTGATTTATAAAGGCCAGCACACCAAAGGCTTTCTTTACCACCCTATCTACATGCGATTCCACCTTCAGGGAACTATGCACAGTTATTCCTAGATCCCTCTGTTCCACAGCATTCCTCAATTCCCTACCATTTACCATGTACGTCCTATTTTGATTTGTCCTGCCAAGATGTAGCACTTCACACTTATCAGCATTAAACTCCATCTGCCATCTTTCAGCCCACTTTTCCAAATGGCCCAAATCTCTCTGTAGACTTTGAGAATCTACTTCATTATCCACAATACCACCTATCTTAGTATCATCTGCATACTTACTTATCCAATTTTCCACCCCATCATCCAGATCATTGATGTACATGACAAACAACAGTGGACCCAACACAGATCCCTGAGGCACCCCACTGGTCACCGGCTTCCAACCTGACAAACAGCCATCCACCATTACTCTCTGACATCTCCCATTCAGCCACTGTTGAATCCATCTTGCTACTCCACCATTAACACCCAAAGATTGAACCTTCTGAACCAACCTTCCATGGGGAACCTTGTCAAAGGCCTTACTGAAATCCATATAGACAACATCCATTGCTTTACCCTCATCAATTTCCCTTGTTACCGCTTCAAAAAATTCAAGAAGGTTTGTCAAACATGACCTTCCAGGCACAAATCCATGTTGACTGTTCCTGATCAGACCCTGTTTATCCAGATGCTTATATATATTATCTCTAAGTATCCTTTCCATTAATTTGCCCACCACTGACGTCAAACTAATAGGTCTATAATTGCTAGGTTTATTCTTTGAACCCTTTTTAAACAATGGAACAACATGCGCAGTACGCCAATCCTCCGGCACTATTCCCGTTTCTAATGACATTTGAAATATTTCTGTCATAGCTCCTGCTATTTCTACACTAACTTCCCTCAATGTCCTAGGGAATATCCTGTCAGGACCTGGAGACTTATCCACCTTTATATTTTTCAAAAGTGTCAGTACTTCCTCCTCTTTGAATCTCATATGTTACATATAACAATCTTATATGTTTCAATAAGATCCCCCCTCATCTTTCTAAACTCGAGTGTACAAGCCCAGCTGCTCCATTCTCTCAGCATATGACAGTCCTGCCATCCCGGGAATGGACAGATCTTGTTCCGGGACAGTCCTACTGAGGAAATTCCCTGTTAATGCTCCACATGGTACCATTATAATAAGCAAGCATTACATGAGAAAGGACCAAAGCAAGGATCATAGAATTAGCTTTGAGTGCCAGGATAAAGAGGAAGAGCAACAGAAACTATATATTAAGTCTAAGATGAATTACTTGTTACCAATATGCATTAAGTCTATAGCGTTATTTTAAAGTGCTTGTGATGGTCTTATATTATTGCTGCACTAGAACATGTGTAATGATCATTAACAAAGGTTGTAAAGAGAATACATTTTAATACCAAGCACTACATGTTGTAAAGTGGAGAAGCAAAGCACAATGAGCAGTTAAGTAAAACATGGATGCCAACTGCACAGAATGGGCTTAAATGCAAAGATGCTTTCAACTTGCAGGATGATAAATCCAGGGCACCAATTTAAGATTGTGGTGTAATGGTGTAGGATCACCTGGGGTAGAACAAACCAATTAATCCTTCCAAGAACATATTAACAAAATACAGTACTTAATCAGTGTTCTGTGTGTGGGAGAGTAAATAAGCATAAAAAGGAAATGGTTCAGTAAGGGAATGGTTCAGAATACTAATACGAAATATATTTATTAGGAAAGAAACAGGGTCACAATATCCCTGGAAAGTAGTTGGCAGGTAACTTCAAAGAGAAAAATAATATAGAATATGGTGTTACAGAGAAAGAACAACCAAGGAGAAGCTGCAGTAAACACATCAAAATAAGAGACCACAGTCACTTGGGGACAAACCCAAGGTTTCAGAACAGACCGTCTATTTGTAGTACCTGTATTTGGGGTGGTTTGATGTCTTCACAAACAAGAAAGCAGTTTGATTAAATTGGAGATGAATTGGCATTTGCAGGGAAATGCCAACACGCATCAGGGCGATCGAAACTCCGGCTTGGCTTGGAGTCCCCCGATGTCAGTCTAATCAGTGATCATGGGCTTTGCCATATTAAAGTCCTGCAGGCTCCCACGGTTGGAGCCCCAAAGAAGACCTCCGACAGGGATCGCGAACTCCGTGATGGTAAGTCCGCAGGCTCCCATGTCAGAGCACCCGGTCAATTTCCAGCAAAAGCCACAAACTCCACGATGTTAGGCCGCAGTGAACGGAGATACAATACGGAACAAAATCACATCTCCGTCGAGGTAAGAGATTAGAAAGTTTCCCCCAACTCCTCCCCCGCCACATAAAACCAGCTAAAGAACACTAAAAAACATACATTGAACACATACAAAACAGACACAAAGAAGGACAGACTGTTGGCGAGGCAGCCATTGCTGGCTCCACCCAGTGGATTGCACTGACATATTGGATATTTTCAAGAGAGTTAGATTTAGCCCTTAAGGCTCAAGGCATCAAGGGATATGGGGAAAAAGCAGGAACATGCTGATTTTAGATGATCAGCCATGATCATATTGTGTTAGCTCGAAGGGCCGAATGGCCTACTCCTGCACCTATTTTTCTATGTTTCTAAGATCACGCCTCATATTCCAAGGAATAAGGTCTTAGCCTGCCCAACCCCATAACATCTGACGTCTTCGTAAATCTTTCTAGCTTAACATCCTTCCTATAGCAGGAATTCCTACCCACCTCTGTACTCAACACCCTGACTAACGAGGCCAATGTACCAAACGCCTTCTTGACCACCCTGTCTACCTGTTATACCACTTTCAAGGAACTATACTGCACACCTAGATCCCTCTGCTCTTCAGTACTCCCCAGAGTTCTGCCATTCCCTGTGAAGGTCCTTCACCGATTTGAATTCCCTAAAGGCAACACCTCACACTTACCACTTAAATTGCTGTAATTTATGATGACGAACTTTGATATCCCCGAAACCACACACTTTAGTGTCATCTGCAAACGTAATAAATTTTGCCCAAGCTCTTCAGGCTAATAATGATATCCTATTAAACGATTTTACAGAAGGCAAGGCATAAAATGCAATCGACATTTAAAAAATAAACACTGCTGCTGGGTCGGATAGTGTGTCTTTAAAACTGATTCATAAAAAGTACATCAATGTGTAAACTAAAATGTGTTTTTCTTGGGTTTGATGTGGCAATATTCCAGGCAACGTCAAGAACAGTCGGCTGCAACCCTGCAGCAGCCAGGAAATTTATCCTGCAGCTCTCTCAAATGCTTTCTCATGCTTTCAACACAAACTGGGTGTTAGTAAACTAGAGGTGGCCTCTACTAGTTGTATCTAGATTAGCTGATTAAGTAGTATCAAGCATCAACAGCCCATTGACTTAGAATAGCTGTAAACATAAAGAAAGTTAAACATCCTAAAAGAAAATGAATACTCTCATTGTCATGCAGAATTGTAAAATAGGTACCCACTTGTCTGAAGAACAAAAAAACAAATCAGCTGTGATATGGCCTTGGTTATGATGTTGGATTTATTTCATTTTGTTTGCATTTAACTTTATTACTGTCTGGTGCAGTCATTGCATGCTTTACAAATTACACCAAGATTGGAGGTCACAATTTGCTTAGAGGACAGATAAATGCATCCAACAGTTCTTGGAAGTACCAGCTAAACAAGCTGTTGGAAACAAAAGGTTTTTTGAAGTGCATATTACAACAAAATGGCTGACTAAGAACAAGCATTTGAATATAAAAGGGTCAGTGGCAGAGAATTGGCAACAAAGAGGGGCGAGGGTTGCAGTAGTAGATGAGCAGAGAAAATATAAAGCAGACAATTTGACCACAAGTGAACAGTATTGTGGGTAGACACACACACTCAGTCCTGGCCACGATGCACTCCTCCCGAGCCTTGCATCTCAGTGCTGAGCAGCAGCAATACTTGCCACAGTCCAGTGAACACCAGCTCCCTTAACCAGCACATTGTTTTGGTGATTCACTTCACAACCAGCCTTGCAGCTATGAGATCAATTTAACAACAGAGTGCTGAACTCAAAAGCAGTGCCATCAGCAAAAGCAAAACAGTGTCACTTCCACCAGCATCCTCCCTCCTGGGAATGCATCTTGACACTGAGGTACCAATGAAGGTCTCCCAGGTGCTTGATGTCACAACATCTGCAGTTCTTAAATTAATCAACTTTGGTTTCCCTTTGTGTATTTGTAAATTTTATGTACCTTTCCTTTCAAGTTAACCACGGCTGTTTTTGAAAACAACATTAGTTTTGTAAGGGTACAACAAATTCTGTACCACAGCAAAATTATTTTTTTGAACACCTCCTACTGCTCTATTTTAACTTTGCACATTAGCAAATTGTCCAGTTAGTGTCAAACATTGTTCCAAAAAATTCACTGTGTACAGACCCAGATTAGGACAATGAGAGATGAACACTCAGCTCTAACAAAAAAACAACGCCTGTGACTCAAAGGGAATGAGGATAAAAAACAATACAAGGATCTTTACTCAACCATCTCATTGCACAGAAGTCACACTTAACTAAATTTGGAACTCCAACTGTCTCATTTTTCTCCTTCTCAAATGTTACATTGAAATCAAATAATATCATGATAATCATTTCAGTAATATTAGGTGCGAACATTTAACCAATTTTAAATTACGTAATAGTAAATTTAATATAACCAATTCCTTTGTTGGATTTAGGACATTGTTGCATGAAATAATTCAAAAACTCACTACTCTTCCAACATAGGGAGACTGTATAAATCAATCTATATGAAAGTAAAACTTTCTACAAACATAGCTGAATATAAATACAGGTTCAGATGGCACGATTTGACCTGTGCGAGATAACTATCACAGAACTATATCTCTACATTTAGCTTCACATCATTGGATGGAGGATAAACAAAGAATACAGTTTTCTGCCGAGTGCTCAAATGGAGGAAAATGTAATTCTCCCCCAGCCCCCAAATTCCCATGTCAGAGGATTTGAAAATAGTAGCAGGACGAGTCATACCATCATTAAATAAACTAGAAATAAAACTTAGAATCACTGACAAATTCACAAAGAAACTGAGGAAAACTAGCATGCAGTTTCACTACCACATGGGGAAATTGGAAAGATACAGAAGACAAAGAAAGCTAGATAAGCGAGGAATAAAGGTTTATGTGGCGAGGGCATACAAGGATGCTCTATAATTTTTTGTAATTTACAGTAACATACCCCTCGCAGACTCCATACTTTCAAGAGGTGTGAATGAGAAAGAGGAAACATTCAGTCTGAAGTCCAACAGAAAAAAAAGTATAGTGTAAGCAGACCATCTGGAGATTGGACTCTCTCAATGCCACTTTCAATCAACAAAGTGCAGTCTGTAACTAGATTCTCACTAGATAACAGAAATGAAAACCTAAACTTGGTTGCTTCAACTCTCATGCACAGTCTAGTTAACAAACAACCAATTACTTTGACTAAAAAGTCACTTCATTCCTAAACTGTAGTTCAAGCTAATCACTTGTCACATTTAATGTACTTTTGTATTAAACATGGAATCCAGCTTTCATACTATTACAGTGCCCTCCATAATATTTGGGACAAAGACCCATCATTTACTTATTCGCCCCTGTACTCCACTATTTGAGATTTGTAATAGAAAAAAAAAAAAAAATCACATGTGGCCAAAGTGCACATTGTCAGATTTTAATAAAGGCCATTTTATACATTTTGGTTTCACCATGTAGAAATTACAGCGGTGTTTACACATAGTCCCCCCCATTTCAGGGCACCATAATGCTTGGGACACATGGCTTCACAGGCCTTTGTAATTGCTCAGGTGTGTTTAATTGCCTCCTTAATGCAGGTACAAGAGAGCTCTCAGCACCTAGTCTTTCCATCACATTTGGATACTTTTATTGCTGTTTATCAACATGAGGACCAAAGTTGTACCAATGAAAGTCAAAGAAGCAATTTTGAGACTGAGAAACAAAAATAAAACTGTTAGAGACATCAGCCAAACCTTAGGCTTACCAAAATCAACTGTTTGGAACATCATTAAGAAGAGAGCACTGGAGAGCTTACTAATTGCAAAGGGACTGGCAGGCCAAGGAAGACCTCCACAGCTGATGACAGAATTCTCTCTATAACAAAGAAAACCGCCCAAACATCTGTCCGACAGAGCAGAAACACTCTTCAGCAGTCTGGTATGATTTGTCAATGACCACAGTCTGCAGAAGACTTAATGAACAGAAATACAGAGGCAACATTGCAAGATGCAAACTACTGATTAGCTGCAAAAATAGGATGGCTGGGTTACAGTTTTCCAAGAAGCACTTAAAAGATCAATCACAGCTCTGGAAAAAGGTCTTGTGGACAGATGAAATGAAGATTATTAACATATCAGAGTGATGGCAAGAGCAAAGTATGGGAGGAGAGAAAGAACTGCCCAAGATCCAAATCTGGGAAACACGGTGGTGGGTGTGTTATGGCCTTGGCATGTATGGCTGCTGAAGGTACTGGCTCACTTCGGTGATGCAGTAGCATAATGAATTCTGACGGTAAAGGCACGTCCTATATGCTCAAGTTCAACCAAATGCCTCAAAACTCATTGGCCGGCAGTTCATTCTACAACAAGACAATGATCCCAAACATAATGGAAATTACACTGAGAACTGTCGTACAATGAAATTATTTTTTTTGCGTAAAATATAGTAAAAACCTTATTATACATAGGCATAATCATACTTAAGCACAAGAATGTAAGAACACTAGATTACACCGAGGCACTACACGAGGCATCACGTTTCTAGCATTATCTTATACCCTTCAAGTTCAGAATTGTTGAAAATGTTCACGTCTTAATTGGCCAAAAAGGGCCATTGTCCTTCACAACATGCTTGAACCACTGACCCGAGTATCACCAGCAGCATTGCCAAATAAACATTATCTTATGATGGTATAATTTTCAGCATTTTGGACAGAGGTGTAAATCTATAATCCCAGCTGATTCTAATGAAACATTTCCAAAATATTTAGTCAATAACAATGGAGACCAAAGCTGATATGCTTTTTTATATTGTCTGCAAGAACATTACAGTAACAATCCCATAATTACTAATACGAGCTCTAAGATTATGTTTAAACATTTAACAAGTAATCAATTCTTCATATGATATCAATAAACAAAACCAAGTTATATTTTACTCTTATTTTATGTTTTTCTCTGGATAATAGTCAGCAAAGACAAACATTAATTAAGCTAAACTAAAACGTCTTTCAGTGAGGCAGCAGCATACCCTTTCTGTGCAGCTGAGGAACAGGATGTTAGTGCATCAGCTCATTCTCAAAGTGTGCCAGGGAACTAAACTAGTTAAATGTGGTCTGACAAAAATTCGATGAAATTAACTGGCAGCAACAACCACAAAACCAACAGCTACAAACTGTTGAGCTTCTGTCAAGTTACAAGCAATTCACTGCATGAACCACTATTTGCAATGAATATTCAAAAGGAAAAGTAGAGAGGCTCCTCTTTGAAAGCAGAATACTTTCTGGATTTGTGGTGTCAAAATCATAATGTTTTGGAAACCTTGAATGAACACATTAAGGGAGGAAAGATCTCTCCTGCTTCTTGCTACCTGCAGAAGGCGCCATCTCTCCTGCTTCTTGCCGACTCCTGCCACCTGCAGAAGTTTTTGGAGGACTCTGTAATTGTAGGCTGCATCAGTGAGGGGAGGGAAGCTGAATGCAGAGGTATACTCAACAACTTTGTTGAGTGGTGTGGGCTGAATCACCTGCAACTCAACATCGACAAGACTAAGGAGTTAATGGTGGACTTTAGGAGGAGAGGAACACCCCTGTCCCTAGTCTCCATCAACGGTGTGGATGTGCAGTTTACCATGGAAAGCATAAAAACATTGAAAAATAGTTGCAGGAGTATGCCATTCGACCTTTCAAGCCAGCACCGCCCTTCAATATGATCATGGCTGATCATCCAAAATCAGTACCCCGTTCTGGCTTTTCCCCCCCATATTCCTTGATCCGCTAAGTCTCAAGAGCTAAATCTAACTCTTGAAAACATCCAGTGAATTTGCCTCCCCTGCCTTCTGTGGCAGAGAATTCCACAGAATCACAACTCTCTGGGTGAAAAGGGTTTTCCTCATCTCAGTCCTAAATGGCTACCCCTTATTCTTAAACTGTGACCCCTGGTTCTGGACACCGCCAACATCGAGAACATTCCTCCTGCATCTACCCTGTCCAACCCTCTAAGAATTTGATATGTTTCTATAAGATCCCCTCCCATCCTTCCAAGTTCCAGCCAATACAAGCCCAGTCGACCCATTCTTTCATCATATGTCAGTCCCACCATCCTGGGAATTAAGCTGGTGAACCTACGCTGCACTACCACAAAAGCAATAATGTCCTTCCTCAAATGACACCAAAATTGTACAAAATACTCCAGGTGCGGTCTCACCAGGGTCCTGTACAACTGCAATAGGACCTCCTTGCTCCTAAACTCAAATCCTCTCGCAATGAAGACCAACATGCCAGTAGCTTTCTTCACTGCCTGCTGTACTTGCATGCTTACTTTCAGTGACTAATGTACAAGCACACCCTGGTCTCGTTGCAGCTCCCCATCTACTAATCAAACACCATTCAGATAATAATCTGCCTTCCTGTTCTTGCCACCAAAGTGGGTAACCTCACATTTATCCACATTATACTGTATCTGCCATGCTTCTGCCCACTCACCCAACCTATCCAAGTAACCATGCAGCCTCATAGTGGGGAAGTATTATATAAATAGAACCGCTCGGATAGTGACTTTTATATAAGCTAGGTAATTTGCAAAAGAAAAGTTTAAGGTTTTCCTAACTAAATAAAGTACAAAGAGACACATACACACAAGGAAAGATGAATCAAAACATGGAGGCCTGTACCTGAACCTGCTTAGCTTAGTTTATTGCTTCGAGGCAATTATAATGCTGGAGGAAATTGTATTTGGTATGATTGTGTTGGAGAATGGATAGCTGAATAGGGGCCTCTTCTTAGGTCAGAGGTCAACTGCTCTTTCTCGATGGCACATTCTTAAGCTGTGAGGTTTATGCTGAGTTTGAGAAAGAATTTAAGGCTGAGAGATAATAGACCCTGTGGTTGGCCTTAGCTATGTTGAATTATGATGAGATTGAGATAGGGGTAGGATGTATATGAAGGGGAGTAGTTGCGAGAGGAAATGGAGAGGAAAATAATTAGATTGATGGATATGTGACATTCCTATTTTATGGAAAGTCGAAGAAGCAGATGTAATTCTGAGTTGTGAATTTACTCTTTGTTCTGTAATATTTGTAAAAGGCCTTGTAGTGAGATTGGAAATCCAGCTCCCAGAGATAGGAGGAAAAGGGGCTGCAGATAAGAATGAAGTTTCTCCTGGCACCAAACACTTATTAACTAAGTTGACAGATTTACAACCCATGCATGCTTGGTTTGGAGATGTGCGTTTTGAACTTAGAAACTTTAATTCGGCAAACTCATATAATTAACGTTTTAAATACATACGTAATAGTAAAATTGTAGCGAGACAATTTATGAAATGTATTGTCTTAATAGGAATGTAAACATTAGACATAGAAATTGTTTAGATTTATAGAAATATCTTTCTTCTTGGTATGGGAAGTGTGTATGTCTTGTGTGATCATTGTATTATATATGTATCTTATATTTTGAGGAATGTTCTTTGATAATTGGGCCTACTGGGGTTTTGCTGTGTTGAAATAAAATAAGCAAAGTTATACCACAGGCAAACGAAGGTTGTAATGAGGCCAGGGAAGGGGGACCATGTCACGGATGTTGTAAATCACCAGAAGAATTCAGATGATTGGTTATTGGCTTGTCATACCCTCTGCATCTGAAATGTCTAATACCTATATAAATGCCATGAGTTTGTATCAAAGTTGCTTCTCTCTGGACCCACCCCAGAGCATCAGCTCTGTGTTGGAAGGTTCAAGAGACTAGTCTCAGCAGAATATAGAATCAATTTCAACAGCAACAAGTGTTTGAGTCAAGTTGACTTTAGATTGACAAAATAACTCAGTTTAACAATAGCATCCTACTCGCAGCTCACACTGCCACCCAGCTTTGTGTCATCTGCAAACTTAGACATGTTACATTTAATTCCCTCATCTAAATCGTTAATATATATTGTAAACAACTAGGGTCCCAGTACCGAGCCATGCGGCACCCCACTAGTCACTGCCTGCCATTCTGAAAAGGACCCGTTAATTCCTACTCTGCGCTTCCTATCTGCCAACCAGTTCTCTACCCATGACAATACCCAGAGATGCCAACCCTAAATTTAGTTCACAGTAACATTCAACCCATTTGTCCGTAACAAATGGGGTTAAATGCATTTCTCTCCGTAACATACTCACCTGGGGTTGTTGCCGGCGACTATGCGCCTGCGCACTGGTGCAGATCAGCGGGCTGCCGGCGGGCGGGTGCGGCACATGCGCACTTGGCAAGGTTGCCGGCGGGTCTGCGCATGCGCACTGGGTGGGGGTGGGGGGAGGCCCGGTGATGGGGCTGCCGCGAGCGGCCGGCTGGCGGCAAGAAAGTGCCGCTGATCGCGCGGGCCGGCGCCGCCCGGGCTCTGAGCCGGGCGTGGCGTGGCTCGAAATGGCGCCAGGCCCGGCAACCCTCCCCCACTGCGCACGCGCGGCCACTGGGGCCCGGCAACCCTCCCCCACTGCGCACGCGCGGCCACAGGGGCCCGGCAACCCTCCCCAACTGCGCAGGCGCGGACACTAGGGCCCGGCAAAGTGCCGCTGATCGCGCGGGCCGGCAAACCGGGGGCACATGGCGCCGGCGTTCACCACGGGAGGAACACCGGCGCGGCGGTGTTCCGTAACAGCATGTTTGGCTGCCGGAACACCGTAAAAAGGTTATTTCGCCGGGATAAAATACGGCGAATCCGGGACACTTGGCATCTCTGCAATACCCTACCCCCAATACTATGTGCTCTGATTTTGCACACTAATCTCTTATGCAGGACCTTGTCAAGAGTTTTTTGAAAGTCCAGATGTACCCAGAGATGCCAACCTTCCAGAGCACAAATCAGTAATCACAAGGCTAAAAATCAGTAATTTGGAGACAAAATCAGTAATTTTTTGCGCGAAGCAATTTTTTTTCTGCATGATGGCAAGCGCGGCTCCCACAGGCAAGCGATAGCGCATAATGTTAACATTAACATACCTGTATGTTCATTAGTTGGTATTACATAAACATGTATTAACTCACCATTGAAAATGCTCTATTGAAAGACTGGATGAACGAGTTCATTATCAATATGTCTTGATATGTTTATACACACACACAGACACACTCACACACACAGACACACTCACACACACACACTCACACACACACTCGCACACACACTCGCACACACACTCGCACACACTCCAGTGATGGAAATGGGTTTAGGAACTAAGGGTACTCTGGGTCCGTGAAGCTGAGGTTGGGAAGGAGGGGGGGGGTCTGTCTCTGTGTGTGTGTGTGTGTGTGTGTTGGCTGCAGCCATCGTCTGCTTTAGTGAGGGAAGCAGGTTGGTGATTGATCAAAAGGCCCCTAGGAGACTGTCTGATTGGCTGCCAAGTGACCAGCGCATTATGTGATTGGACACAATGCCCTTGGAGACGGCGGCTGATTGGGCGGGAGGAGACCGATTTATTGATTGGACGGGAATTTTAAGGGTAGCTGGTCGGTGATTGGACGCAACCCCCTTAGAGACAGTCGTTGATTGGCCACCAAATAATCGGGCGCAAAAAAATAAAAATAGGAAAACAATAAAATCGAAATTACGATTTAAATCGGAAGAATATCATGCCTGATCTGCAGCAAAGATACTAGTATCCGCTCTAGTATCTTTGATCTGCAGTTCCTATTGAAGAAGAACCCTGGCCCGAAACAACTCGTAATCCATTCCCTCCACAGATGCCGCGAAGCCCGCTGAGTTCCTCCAGCACTCTGTTTTTTTATTTAACTCTTGAAATTTAAGTTAGACATACAGCTGGAGTAACTCAACGGGACAGGCAGCGACTGGAGAGAAGACTCTTTTTCAGACTGAACTGAACTCTCGTCGGTGAGAGTACTTGTGATTATCTGCAGAAGGATCTCGACCAGAAAAGTCATCCACTCCCCAGAGCCGGCGCCCGTCCCACTGAGCCACCCCAGCCCCCCCACCCCCCTTATAATTTCCGTACTTTTTCTATAGCTGCCACCCATTTGATGTCATCCTGCACCCTGCTCCCGGCCCGCGCCGATCTGCGTGTGTGCGTGTGCGTGTGTGTGTGTCGGAGTCTGAGCGGAGAAGCGCCGGCACCAAGAGTGAGTGAATGCATGGACAGACGGACGAAAGCAACCATCGTAGAGCGCAATAGGTGACATTTTGGGCAGAAACCCTTCTTCAGACTGACAATCAAGGGAAAGGGAAACGGGAGGCATATCTTCCATTCGTTTGTCCTTAGTGCCATCTATATCTATTGTTCCTCTTTCCCCTGACGGTCTGAAGAAGGGTCTCAATCCGAAATGTCATCTATGATCGTTGATCATTCCTTTCGCCCGTCTGTCCGATTGTTCGCTCGCCCTTGGATTAAGTAGCGCAGGATAAAGCTGGGAATTCATGCACAGGATGGAAACTGGAAACTGGAACGTAGGAGAACGTCGTCCCTCTGCGTACCCCCCCATTTCCATCACTGGCACTCACACACTCCAAGTATGTGCTAACTTAAAATCGGCAAAATCCGGAGAAAAAAAATTTTTTTTTAAAAATCCGGGATTTACGACATGAAAATCGTACCGCCCGTAATTGGCCAATTTTCCGTAGAAATTACGGGAAATCCGTACCAGTTGGCATCTCTGTGTACCACATCCACTGACACTCCCTTATCCATTCTACTTGTTACATCCTCAAAAACATTCCAAAAGATTATTCAAGCTTGATTTCCCCTTCATAATTCCATGCTGAATTTGACCGATCCCATCACTGCTTTCCAAATGCACTGATATAACATCTTTAATAATCGACTCCAGCATCTTCACCACCACCGATGTAATGCTAACTGGTCTATAATTCCCCGTTTTCTCTCCCTCCTTTGTTAAAAACGGAGTTACATTGGCTACCCTCCAGTCCACAGGAACTGATGAAGAGTGGAGAGGATATTGGAAAATGATCACCAAATGCATCCACAATTTCTAGGGTCACCTCTAGGTTGCGGACCATAGAAACATAGAAATTAGGTGCAGGAGCAGGCCATTCGGCCCTTCGAGCCTGCACCGCAATTCAATATGATCATGGCTGATCATCCAACTCAGTATCCTGTACCTGCCTTCTCTCCATACCCCCTGATCCCTTCAGCCACAAGGGCCACATCCAACTCCCTCTTAAATATGGCCAACGAACTGGCCTCAACTACCTTCTGTGGCAGAGAATTCCACAGATTCACCACTCTCTGTGTGAAAAACGATTTTCTCATCTCGGTCCTAAAAGACTTCCCCCTTATCCTTAAACTGTGACCCCTTGTCCTGGACTTCCCCAACATCGGGAACAATCTTCCTGCATCTAGCCTGTCCAACCCCTTAAGAATTTTGTAAGTCTCTATGAGATCACCCCTCAATCTTCTAAATTCCAGCGAGTACAAGCCAAGTCTATCCAGTCTTTCTTCATATGGAAGTCGTGCCATCCCAGGAATCAGTCTGGTGAACCTTCTCTGTACTCCCTCTATGGCAAGAATGTCTTTCCTCAGATTAGGAGACCAAAACTGTACGCAATACTCCAGGTGTGGCATCAGGCCCAGGGGATTTTCAGCGGGTGCAGCAGCATCTAAGGAGCGAAGGAGATAGGCGACGTTTCGGGTCGAGACCCTTCTTCAGACTATCTCCTTCGCTCCTTAGATGCTGCTGCACCCGCTGAGTTTCTCCAGCCTTTTGTGTACCCTCGATTCTCCAGCATCTGCAGTTCCTTCTTTAAGACTTAAGGAGATGGCTGCTTTATCAAAGGGACCTGAGGAAATGCTCCGTGTTCTGTTTCATAGAGATATGGCTCACCCCCAGCTCCCCAGACGCAACAGTCCAGCCATAAGGGTTCTAAATCCACCACATGGACCGTACGCAGGCATCTGGGAAAGGGAGAGGAGGGGGAGTCTGCCTCGTGGTCAACTGTGTGTGGTGCTCAGATGTGGCAGTCCCATCCAGCTCCTGCTCTCCACATCTCGAACATCTGGCAATGAAGTGCCGTCCCTTCTACCTTCTGAGGGAATTCACCCCCATCATCCTGACCACAGTCTGCATCCCACCCCAAGCAGACGTCCGTCTGGCATCGGAGGAGCTGCACGCCATGGTCAACAAACACCAGATGTCTTACCCTGAGGCTTTTACCACCACAGCTGGGGACTTCAACAAAGCAAACCTCAAGAAATTGTTCCCTAACTTCCACCAACATGTCTCCTGCTGCATCAGAGGACCAAACACCCTCGAACACTGCTACACCACCATCCAGAATGCCTATCACTCTATCCTTCGCCCTCACTTCGGTAAATCTGAACATACCGCGCGGTGCTGCAATTAAAGAGTGCACCCCCAGAAGTGAGGACTGTACAGAGCTGGTCCCGGGGGGTGGGTGGTGCGCAGAGGGAGAACTCCAGGACTGTTTGGAGTCTGTAGACTGGGCAATGTTAGCATAAAGGTCGATCTAACCTTCTTCACATAGAAGTAATCTATGGTTGGGAAATTCAAGCTAAGGCTGAAGAGACCCCACCAGGCCAAAAGCCAAAGAGCTAAATATAATATTAAATATCTCAGTAGTAAAGTGGTGAAGTTCAAGGATACCCTCTCAAGGGAAAACAGAGAGCTACAGCAGAGGAAAGAAGGATGGAAAATAAATGAGTGGGGGCACCTAAAAGCTCCTTGGAGCTCAACCTGTGAGGAGGCACTAGGCAGAAGGACCCAAAAGCACAAAGAGTGGATAACACCAGAAACCCTCAACACAATCCAACAGAGGAGAAAGTTAAAGGAGAAAGTGAATTCAAGAACACGCTGAAAAGGCTTTGGCCCAAAAGTACAACAGATGCCACAAAGAAGTGCGAAAGAACATCAGGAGGGTCAAGGGAAAACAGGCGGAGTGGCTAGCCAAATAGGCAGAAATTGCAGCGACTCAAAGGAACATGAGGGACATATACCATCACTAAGGAAATTGTCCAGGACATATCTGCATAGTAATAAATCAATCAGAGACAACATTGCATTCAACCTACGAGGCGCAGCTTGACAGATGGGTAGAACATTTCAAAGTAGTCCTAAACAGGCCACCACTGGCTGTACAAACGCACATTCCCAAAGCCAGGATACCACTACAAATTAAGTGTGACAGACCAACAAAATCAGAAATAAAGGCTGCAATCACACCACAGAAAACTGGCAAGGCTGCTGGCCCTGACAATATTCCACCTGAAGCCCTGAAAGTAGATATAGACTCATTAACAGACATGCTCTATGGCTTCTTTGGGAGAATTTGGGAAGAGGAAGACACCCACAGAATGGGCAGAGGGATACATCGTGAAACTGCCAAAAAGAGGCGACCTAAAAAATGTGACAACTACCCAAGGATCACCCAACTTTCTGTACCCAGTAAAATTCTCAACCGGGTCATCCTCCACCGTCTTCAGGAAGCTGTAGACAAGAGGCTACGGGACCAGCAAGCAAGATTCAGGAAGGATTGCTCATGCAGAGACCACATAGCAACATTACACATCATCATCATCGAGCAGTCTATTGAATGGAATACATCCCTGTACATCAACTTCAGTGACTTTGAGAAAGCGTTTGACAGCTTAGACAGGACAACACTATGGTGCCTAATAGACCACTATGGAATTCCCACCAAGATCATAAACTTAATCAAGAACTCGTATGATGGAACTTGCAAAGTTATGCATGCAAGCCAACTCTCTCAGGGCTTTAGTGTTAGGACAGGCGTCAAGCTGGGATGTCTATTGTCATCATTCCTGTTCCCCCTGGCAATTGACTGGGTCATGATGGAAACAACTGAAGGGAAAATACATGGATTTCAGTGGACAATGTGGGAGCAGCTAGATGATCTTGACTTTGGAGTTGACATAGCTCTCCTTTCACACACAGATACAAATGCAGCAGAAGACAGACAGACTCACACAAGCTTCAACAAAACTTGGTCTTACACCCAATACAGTAAAGACACAGATGATGAGGATCCACTCCAAAACCAGCA
Organism: Okamejei kenojei; assembly: GCA_035221665.1. Taxonomy (NCBI): domain Eukaryota; kingdom Metazoa; phylum Chordata; class Chondrichthyes; order Rajiformes; family Rajidae; genus Okamejei; species Okamejei kenojei. The sequence continues at coordinate 26,042,496 of CM069135.1, read as the reverse complement.
ACCCTATCCTTATGCACAGCACTGCTCGAGAGGAGGTAGAAACATTCACATACCTAGGCAGTGTTGTGGACATCACCAGAGGGGCAGAGGCAGACATAAAAAGTAGAATCAATAAGGCTAGGGTGGTGATTGACATGCTCAGGAAGATCTGGAGCTCAAAACACCAAATCTCAATCTGGATCTCAATCAACACCAAAATACGCATCTTGTGAACTCAAATGTGAAACAGGTGATGTTGTATGGATCAGAGACATGGAAAACAAAACATAAACAGCGGCCTTAGGAAAATACTTAACATCTGGTGGAGAGACAAAGTAAGCAAAGTGGACCTGTGGAAAAGAACAAGCCAGGAGCCCATTGACTTACAAATTTGAAGGAGAAAATGGAGTTGTATGGGACACACCCTCAGGAAATCTGCCACTAACATCACCCGAAATGGAACCCCCAAGGGAAAAGGAAAAGAGGTCGCCCCAGGAACAGCTGGAGAAGAGGTGTCCAGACAGAAATGTCTAAGAGTGGCATTTGTCAATGGTCTATACTCCCTTGAGGAGCAAAGGGCTCAAGAAGAATTGCCATGGTAATCAAAGGGCCAAAGGCTAGTACATAATTAAGACTTCTGGAATGGAATCTATAGCACAATAAGTGGCAAAATGGTTCTAATGGAAATACACGTGTGGTGGGAGGGGGGGAATTGAAGATGCACATGGATGGTGATGCACTATGATCACAAGCAGGAACAGCAAGGCACTGAGAAATGGCCATGAATACAACATGAAATTTATGGAAACAAGAGTGAGAGAATCATACAGTCAAAGGGAAATACTAATTAATGAAGATTACTATAAAAATTAGAAATACCTTTGTGTATATTCAGGAGATAATGCAAAATCTCAAGAATCATTGAGAAACAATGTTCACCTGATAGAACAAGGATCCACTGGACAGTTTAGAGTGCAGGAATAAGTCAAGGATGAGAAAGAGCACTAGTCAGATGAATATACATGGTCAAACCGAAGAAATGAATTGGATGGACTAGTGGGGAAAGCAGACATTAGATTCCATAGAAAAATCTGAAGTGCCAGAGGAACTCTGGTGATCAGGCAATATCTGTGGAGGGAATGGACACATATTTCAAGTTAGAACCCTTCTTCAGACTGAACAGAGTTGGGAACAGAAAGCTGGGTGGTGGCAAATGATATGTGCATGATTGGCAAATGGTGAAATGACAAAGGCTGGAGGTGAAGAGAAGACAAAATTATGTAAGATAAAGAACGGAGTTTGAAATGTAATGACAAAGGGAGGGATATGGGTGGAATGGGACAGTGGAGAGGGAAATATAGGACGGGAGAATGGAAGATGCATGACAAGGAACAGGGTGATGGGGGAAATATGTATGTACATTTGTGGAACCAGAATTCAAAACTCATGCCACTGAGTCGCAAAATACCCAAGTAGAATAGGAGGCGCTGCTCTTCCATTTGCACCCCGGAGACTGAGAACACCAAGCCCAGTAACTCCAGTGAGTTCGTGCGGAAGCATTTAATTGGTAGAGTGCTGAGAAATGCAGAGGCCGAAAGTCGTGCTCAACACTCCTCATGACATTTCCCGCAACCACGCTGCTAAGTTTCAACACTTTACCGAAGCATCCACCCATTTTGGGAACTTGATGCGTTTTAAGATGATATGGTGTCTATTGTATTTAGGTGTGTGGGTCTTGCTGTACCCAATTGGCTTCAACTTTCTACCACATCACAACAGGGATCGTACGTCCAAACCGTAGCGGGTGAAAGGCGTGGTGGAGATGAACAAGCAGCTGGCGTGTTCATCTTCGAGGAGCCTGGGCAGCATGAAGCGCGGATGACGCAGCAAGAAAATCCGCCTTGGACCTACCAGCATGGGGCCGTCTGCGTCCGGGTCACGGCGCTCCCACTTCCGCTTTCGCCTCCCTTTTTTTTCTAATTTTATTTCATCGCGGATTAAAAAAAAACCCCGATATATTAACGGAACAATCCAACGTCGTCTGAAAACACGATTGAGCAACAACGGTCACGATATCCCATCTCAAAAAGGTGGAAAAACGAGCCGACTCGCCGCCCTTCACCGCCGAGGAGTCGCCCCAGACAATTCCCCCCACTTTAGTTCATCAAAAAATACGCCATCCTAATATCAGTGCGCCTGCGCAGGAATCTCTTATAAAGACACCCACCTGATTAGTGCGCATGCGGATTTTTTTTAGGGTCGGTGTGTTTCGCAAAGCGCGCCGGAAGATGTAGTTCCTTGACTCGTAGTCGCTGCGACGGAGGGGGGAGACGGGAACTACATCTCCCGGCGGCTTCAACGCCGCCCGGGCTGCACAGGCCAGCGGGAGGAGGGGAAGCGCCAATGGGAGAGCTGGTGCCGTGGTTGCCGTGTGACGGCGAGCCAATGGGAAGGGTTGTTTGTTGCTGAGTGGGGTCGAGTGTGTGTGTGTGTTTTTTTTATTCTCTCCGCTCCCTCTCTGTTGCTTTTGGCTGGCGCTTTAACAGCGGCCTGCATTCCCTGTCAGTCCCGGCAGTTAGTCGGCCTTGCGTGCGGCTCCGAGGGGGAAGAAGAAGGAGAAGGAGGAGGAGGAACCGTCCCTTTTGATCGCGGCTCGAATGCCGAACGAGAGCCGGGCCGGACAGCGGGCGGGCGGCCCTGGCTTGTGAAGCGACGCTGCTGCTGCTGCTGCTGCTGCTGCTTGCTGCAGTCTACACATTCGGTGAGGAGAGGAGCTGGTGAGGGCAAGGTGGCTCCGCTCACTCTTCGGTGGTGCTGGGTGGGGGGGGAGGTCGGTTCAAACAATGAGCAGCCGCGGCGGCTCCGAGGGGCACTCGTGTCAAAATCACCCCCGCCGACCCCCTCCTCCTCCAAGGCGCGACCTAGCGAAGTACAGGAAAGAGCAGGCCTGCCACTGAGCGGCTCTGGCCCTCTTTCAAGCCGTGTCGGTCGGTGCTGTGGCAAGCTCTGATCTCGGCCGAGAGAGGGTTGCGGGATCTCCAGCAGCGCCTCGCAATTAAATGGTGATCATGGCGTGTTAGCTCCGCTCTGTGTACGTGTGGCTAACGATTGAGAAGACTCCATCTATCTATTTTCTCCCTTCACTTGTTTTTTTTTTACTACTCTCTTTTGACCTCTTCCATCTTCCCACCCCCTTCTCCTCCTCAATCGCTTCGCCCTCTTAACTCGTCTCACCTTCCCCGAGCACTGGCATTGATGCAGTCTGTGTAACTTTGGGATCTGGTTGAAATGGCGTCATTGACATAACTAGAGAGTGTCGGTGGGGAGTGAGGGGGTGGGTGGGTGGGGAGAGAAACGCATCAGCTTCATCAGTCTGAGCCGCACGATTGCAACCCCTCCTGATCCCATGTACTTCAAGCCATCCGCCATTCATCATCTTTTCTTTCCGGCGCTGTGAATATGTGCGGGGCAAAGGTAGCGTTTGATCTAAGCGAGGTGATGAAGATAATGTGGGGAATTACATCGTCACTTGCGACCGATGATCCTGTGTTGGCATTGCCTCGCTTGCCATTCTCGAAGTGGGGGTTGGGGGTGGTGGTGGTGGGGAGTCTGATCCTGAAAGGAGATGTCGATCAGTTATTTTTTTCCAAATGGATTTTTGTGTGTTCTTTTCCTTTAGGTATAAAGACAGTTGACTTTCGTGCTTCGGACGCCGATTTTTGGTGTATTTTGAATTAACATGAAGGTAAACGAAAACGTTGGCTATTTTCCTCCGGGTTGATGAAAAAAAATAATCGACCGGTTTTGTAGTTTAATTCTGTTTTTTTCGGATGTCGTGTTATTACACTGGGGTTTTCCCATTGCAGCTGTGTGTTTGATGTAGTTGGAGTATGCTGCATGACAAAGCAACGGCAAATACAAACTGATTATTTAGTGCGGCAACATTACGGCTAGCTCAGGCGGTGTAACACAGGGACCGTTTTATTCCTCCAACTGCCAGTATAAGTAAAGCAGTGACATTTCTGATGGAATGATCGAGGATTGGGTTGTTTGTTTCCTCAACCGGTGTGTGTATATAAGCTACGTTAGTTTTTAAATGTTTGGATTTTAAAAAAATCTCCTTTTGTATGTTGTATTCTTGAGACTCGGTTGAAACGTCTCAATGGTATTTTTGCGCTACCTGCGTTTTTCTGTAAAAGCAAAGCTTCTCAGGCGATGCAGAGAATTTCGACTGAGTTGTGCAAACAATGTAATCAAATAAACCTATTTTGACTCGTATTTCATACACCGTATTTTAACGTCAGGCTACTTGGACGGAATTAAAAGTCTAGGACAGTGCTTGTATTTCTGCAAGTGGTTACTCGGGGTTAGTTTCTGTTTAGCGGCGCTTTACAGAAAAAAAAAACAGTTCTTAGTCATTGTTATGTTCTATTAAACCAGCTTCCGAAGCCGGCTCTTGCTTTTAAATTTTATTTAATTCTACAGGGTGCAGAGAAACAACTATACAGTACTCCTCAAACAACCTCCACAAATTTCAATGGAAATTGTGGGTACTAGACAGACAGACCTGATTGATTCATACTATTTTTAGTTTAACAGAAAAAATTGCACTTAATGCATAAGTAAATAGCACAGAAGCAAGCTTTGTGCGTAATTACAATTACATTTGTTATTCTGATCAGGTAAGTTTCCCTTAAGATTTCTCCAAAATAATAGGTTTGTCACCCTTGGCTGAAACACCTGCAGTGGCCTGTAGACCAATGGGAGTGGTGTTTGCCATAGAAGAGTGGGTCAAAATGACTTAAAGGTCAACGTGCACTATGCTAAAATGTTTTAAAAGTCTATAAACAGTTCAAGCATTCCGGTTTCTAAATATCTTGCGTTTAAATCCCACCACTACACTAATATATCCGATTAGTCGTTGTCTTATTGTAGAAATTTGTGAGTTATGACATTAGTGTATGTTTTAATCACTCAAGTATCTTCCATTGTGCAAGATGCCGTATAAATACATTTTTTTAACATCATGTTGAGCATCTTCAAACTCTGTTGTAACAGTAACATTGCACATATAGTGCTCGTTAGAAGCCCCTACCCTGATGAATCATTGTGTTCGTATACCTAGTGGAAGGTTAACTGGTCTTAACCTCAGTGTTTTCCTTAGCATGTTGCAGGTCAGATTTGTTGCAGGTTAGATTATTGTTTACCCTACCCCTTACAGTGGCAGAAAGAGAAAATAAGTCAGGTAGTCACACAATTGTCAAGCTTTTCTCAGTTCTCATTCTCTCATCACTCTGGCTCCTGTTCTGACAATGCTATAGTACTTAGAGCATCTCTTGAGGATTCTCTTTGTCATTTCTTTGTGACCTCTTCCAGCCTTAGAATCCTCTGAGAGTTCTCGAATTCTGTCAGAGACTGCGTTATGTTTTGGCCCAAAGCTCTCAATTCCTTCTCTAAGCCATTCTATTTTAAGGTAATCTTAAAAGTCTACCACTTTTTCTGAGCTTTTGCGGAAGTTATTTGGAATGGACAGTGCAAGGATACAGAGAAAATGGAAAGAACAGAATATCCAAAGAACAAAGAGACAATATGCTGCGCTGTCTGGCATTCTTACTGCTTCTTGTTTCAGGTGTTTTTTAACATCCGAGTGTATGCTCTTCGTACATTTGTGTGTTTAGGGAGCACCATTACAGCATTGGTTAGGCCTCAGCTAGTCTGAAAGTTATTGGTGAGTTGATAGTTCAGGAGAATGAGCTCAATTGCTTGTCAAGATTCAGCAACTTTATTCTCACTGTTCCATTTAAAAGGGTTGATTGTACTGGCATGTTTTTGGCTGCACTGATATTTCATTTGTATCAAAGCCAACCTGTTAGCAGTGATTTATTCAGTTATACTTTCACTTCTGAGTTTGTGCAGAAAGTCCTGTCTGATGACTCTTTGAAGCAGGCAGTGTACTTTTATTTTTTCGTAGAATATAGGTGTCACTGGCATTTATTGCAAAATTTATACACAAAAAGCTGGAGTAACTCAGTGGGACAGGCAGCATCTCTGGAGAGAAGAAATGGGTGACGTTTCAGGTCGAGACCATTCTTCAGCTCTGACTTGCAGAGTCTTTTTAATTGGGTCATATTTAGTTATTTATATTTGCTTTGGACTTTAGAGATACAGGATGGAAGGTATCAATGCACCTGCTGCGGTTTGTAGTTGCCCATAGTCCAGCCTATGCAGGAGCTGCTGATTTTCTTTTCAGAAGATTAGTAAACTAAATGAGTTTAATTATAGTTTGATAAGTCTAGGATCACAATCATTGATTGTTAGTTTTTAATTCCAGATTCATTTAATTACTTGAATTCAAAGCACCTAGCTGATCATGTTGAATTCAGACTTGAGCCTCTCAGTCGAAAGCCCTGATCTGCGAATACCAGTCCAGTACCTGACCGATTAACCGACTGCACCACTGTAGATGTGAGATCAGATAGGGTGTTAAAGCAATGTTAAAATTGCTATTTGTGGGAATTGAAAGTCATGTTGCCGATATCACAACAGTATCTGCACGTCAAATGCATTACATTGACAGTAAAGTAGATGAGATCACTGTAGATATAAAATCCATTCTTTAAAGGTCTAGGCTCTGCCTCTTGTTGCCAGGCTCGTACTGCTCAAATGTGTGAATTCAAACATACTACAAACCCCACAACAGGCCTTGATGAAGTATTTTAAGCTGTCATCTCGGTACTACATTAAGTGTTGACCTGGATAATCAGGTCAGTTGGTGTGATGGAGGAAGAATTTAACCAATAATTTGTTATTTATTTTTAGGTGAATGTTCAATGTGAAGTATGCAAAACTCTTGCATTTTAATGAAAGTATTTATGTGGTGGTTTAGTACAATATTCTCCATTTGATACTTCTTTTCTATTCCTGCATCTACAACTCTTCACTTGTAGAATAGGTTGTGGGGATCATTAGCAAGGATTTGTAAGGATGTCACTGCTGCACCTTGGTCAGCTTTGAGGAGGCACATAAAGTAAAATGGAAAAAATCAGCACATGTTTACTTTCCAAGAGAAGAAACCTTGAATTAAAGTTGGTGTTCATTTTCATTCGAGAGGTTCATGGGTCTAGTATTTACCCCACCAGAATGCTTCCAGAAAGCCTAACAAAATTTTGTACTGAAAAGAACCAAACAAACAGTGGCGCGGCGATAGAGTTGATGTCTTACTCTGGGTCGGAGATTTGGGTTCGATCCTGATTACGGGTGCTGTCTGTACAGAGTTCGTATGTTTTCCCAGTGACCTGCGTGGTTTTCTCCAGGTGCTCTGGTTTCCTCCCACACTCCAAAGACGTACAGGTTTGTAGGTTAATTGACTTTGGTAAAATCCAAAGTAAAGTATAATGTGCATTATACGTGGATTAACGTCCAGTGGCTCTAACATCCACCGTCATGTAGTGCTAGTGATGGCCGACATTAACTCCAGCCTCCATTTCAGTTGCATATCGTCACATCAGGTCCACAGCATCAGTCTCCTGCCTGGCACTAAGTTTGTCTTTGGACCACAAGGCAATGTAACCCTAGAAAACAACTCTGCCATAATGACAATAGCATACAGATGCATCTCCAAACTCTTGGACGTAGGCGTCGGCAACCCCCTCTGCCACTGCATCCTCAATTTTCTGACTCACAGATCACAATCAATGAGGACAGATTATCATCTCCCCAATAATTCTCAGCACTGATGCTCACAGGCATGCATTCTCAGTATTCTATACTATATAGTGATGCCAACATAGCCAACAGGAAGAGCATATAAAACTTAGTAACAGGTGTCAGGTTTACAATCCTTCCTCAAAGTTAGCAAGTTGACAGAGACATTTATTGACCAGGAAGCATGGGTGGAATACGGGAGAATAGTGGAGTCCTTACTCCCATTGGCATCAATGGTGCCAAAATGGAAATGGTTGAGAGTTACAAGATCCAGGAACAGCTGGATCCAGCTGGAAGGTTTGGCTTGCCCGCCACAGAAGGAGGACCCACACTCCCCATTGGGAACCTGGCCGGCTCGCACACCCAGAGTGGAAGGAGTGGTATGAGGGCCGGTAAGCAGACCGCCTCCAGGAAGCATTGCAGTGCCTCGACGGTGGAGTGGGCCACGGGAGGACCATCCAACAGCCAGCGGTGGAACAGCAGCAGAGGACACTGTGGCAGTATACTATCTCAGTGTTCTACTGCTCAGTGTACACACATGTACTGTATCAGAGATGCTTATCCAAGATGTATCTAAGTGCTTGTGTATAGTGATACTGTACTGAACTGCATACAAAAATGAATTTCATTGTACCTTGGTACATGTGACAACTAAAATAAAGTTATCAGGTTTCTGAATGGTCCTTTCACAAGCTATTGCACAGTTTATTCTCCTCTCCATCATTGCATACATTGGAAGTTGTCTCTGGAACTGTTGTGCTATAATGCTGAGAACTATAGTCTGCCCTGTGTGTCTTTGCCTTCGCTTACCTATTGTATTTGAGTTTGACTTGATTGTATGTGTGTATGGTATTATCTGATTTAATTGGATAGCATACCAGACAAAACCTTTCACTGTACCTCAGTACACACAAGATAAACTATTCCATCATAACTTGTGCCTTGAGTGCTTGATGTTAGGCAATAAGTTGCTCATCACCGAGCCTCACATCTATTCTTGTAGTGATGACAACCCAAATGAATTTTGGCTTTTGGTGTCCCCGCATTATATATCCCCTGAGGATATTGAAGATTGAGAATTCTGATGTTAATAGCATTAAAGTCAAAGGTATGTGCAGGGATATTCTTGGTGGACATAGTGATGCTCAGCACTTTTGTGGTATAAATGCTGCTCGCCACCATGGTGCAATGCCATTACAATCTGGCTGCATGTAGGCATGGACTGTTTCATTCGCTGTGGAGTTTTGAATGGAATGAATATTGTGCAATTGTCAAATCTGAGCTTTTGTTGAAAAAAAGTTTATGAAATAACTGAGGATGGTTAGGCTTCAGTCACTGCTCTGGGAACTCCTGTAATTGTGTTCTGGAGCTAGAATAATTAATCTCCAATAACCACAGCCTGCATGCAAGGTATGAGTCCAGCAAATGGAATGGTTTCCACTCAATGCCCTATTGTACTTTTCCTCCTTTTGTTTGGTCAGGACAAAGCTAGGTAATTTCCCAAATTATACAACTTTAGTTTTAGAGGTACAGCGTGGAAATGGGCCCTTCATTCCACGGAGTCCAGGCCAACCAACGGCCACCCGTACATTAGTTCTATGTTATCCCACTTTCACATCCTACACACTACAGGGAGAACATACAAACTTCGTACAGATTGCAGTCATAGTCAGGATTGCACCCAGATCTCTGGCGCTGTAAGGCAGCAACTTTACCACTAGGCTGCACTCTTTATTTAAAAACATGGACAGGTATATAGATAGGAAAGGTTTGGAAGAATATGGGACATGTCTGGAATGATATATTGACCAGCATGGACATGTTGGGCCAAAGGCTGTTTCCATAGCGTATAACTCGATTCGTATATTGGTTGCCTTGAGTGAATGCAAGTTCTTATATTGGAAGAGCTTGGCTTGAGGCAATAGACAATAGGTGCAGGAGTAGGCCATTCGGCCCTTCGAGCCAGCACCGCCATTCAATGTGATCATGGCTGATCATCCCCAATCAGTACCCCGTTCCTGCCTTCTCCTCATATCCCCTGACTCCGCTATTTTTAAGAGCCTTATCTAGATCTCTCATGAAAGCATCCCGAGAACCTACCTACACCGCCCTCTGAGGCAGAGAATTCCACAGACTCACCACTCTCTGAGAAAAAGTGTTTCCATGTCTCCGTTCTAAATGGCTTACTCCTTATTCTTAAACTGTGGTCTCTGGTTCTGGACTCCCCCCAACACCGGGAACATGTTTCCTGCCTCTAGCCTGTCCAAACCCTTAACAATCTTATATGTTTCAATGAGATTCCCTCTCATCCTTCTAAACTCCAGAGAGTACAAGCCCAGCTGCTCCATTCTCTCAGCAAATGACAATCCCACAATCCCGGGAATTAACCTTGTAAACCTACGCTGCACTCCCTCAAAGGCAAGAATGTCCTTTCTTAGGGGACAAAAACTGCACACAATACTCCAGGTGTGGTCTCACTAGGGCTCTGTACAACTGCAGAAGGACCTCTTTGCTCCTATATTCGATTCCTCTTCTTACAAAGAGGAATCTCGACCTGTAATTACCTAGTTCTTGGATCCTGTTTGCAAATTACAGAAAATTTCTAGCCCATTTATATTGTATTTACTTGCAAGACTGAGACTGATATGGCTTTTGCAAAATGTTTACTGAACTATTGGAGGTGCTGACATTTGTGAGTGCCTTCATTACAAAAACTGTAGTGAACATACAAGAACTTGCATTCACCCAAGGGAACAAAAGTTAGTCATGGAGTCTGCATTTGGCCCATATTCCTCTGAAACCTTTCTATCCATTTACCTGTTCGTATGTCTTTTACACATTGTGATTGTACCCGCTTGTATAACCTTCTCTATATTTGTTTTACATTTGGCCTTCTGGGTAATGTAAAAGATTTGATAGCACTATTTTGAGAAAGTTTGCCAGTTATTGCTGTATCCTGGTTAAAATTAAATTCTCGTTCAACATCACAAAGATGGATTGTCTGGAGATTATCAAATTGCTGTTTGAGGGATCATAATGTGCACAGATTGACTGCCATGTTTCCTGTATTGCAATATGTCCACAGTATAAAACTACACATTGCCTATAAAGCCCTTTAAGATGAGCTGAGGCTGTGGGAGATGCTATGGAACTGTAAGTTGTGTCTTTAATGAGTCTAGTCTACGGATTTATCCAGATCGGTTTGCAAATATTATATACTATAATTGGAATTGTGCGTGTTCTGAATTCTTAATATTATGGTTTAAAAAATATGGGCAGCAATTAGTGATCTGTGTTGCATTGTCATATGTACTGACAAAAGAACAAAGACATTCTTATTTGCAGCAGCTTAACAAACCCGTAAACACAATTCACACAGATAAAAAAATGTAATAATCAAAACAAATTAAATCCTATGAAAAACCTGGATCTCAAAGGTATTGGTTAAGATAATTAGTCTGTTAACAATGGGCATGTGCTTGAGCTATTTTCTTCAATACTTTGAGATTCTGAAATTGTCTGTATTGTATTGCTCACTGTTGTTGACTGACACAAGCATTGCGTGATATTGGCAGAAGCAAGAACATGTGCTTGCTGTTAAATTATTACCAAATCGGTATAGTGCTGATTTAAATCTCTCTGACATATTGTACTTTGATTAGTCTGCTGACTTAGTCTGGGGGTAAACATACCGCTGTTTATTCCAGTTTGCATGATTGGCTCATTCTACAATTTGCAGTACTGTATGAGAATTGTAATGAACATCTCGGATGCAGGTCCAAATGAGATGAAACCTGAAAGTAGTGGAGAGAGATTCTGTATTTGTCACCAAATACGTAGACCAAAGAGATACAGTACTTGGCTTTTCTGTCGGCTGTTATTTCTAGCTGATATTAAATTACTATTTCCATACACAGACTGCTGTTTAGATTGAGCTAAATAGAAATTCCCCTTAACAAAAGCGGTATTCGAAAAGCAATCGTACAGGTTGAACACCGAATTTCTGGCACATTCAGTTCCAGAGCCTTTCCGGTTTATCTGTTTTTCGTGACCAACAGAGGTCATGTGATAATGAGACGACAATACACCCCTGGCTAACACCCCCTCCTGCGCACCTGCGAGTCCGTCTTCACCAGTTCACACGGCTGCTGCAATTCGTGTTGTAGCCTCTGGCGACAGAGCTTTCTTTGGGTCCTATCCCTCTCCTCTTCTTCCTTCCTCTCCTCCCCCCGCCGCCGCCTCCTCTGCTGGAGTCGCCGACATCACGTTGGAAATGACAGCAGGTGAGAGACTGAGCGTGTTCTGCTTGAGGGGGCACGCTGGAGAAAATGTTAGCTGATTTATATAAGATTGTTAAGGGCTTGGACACACGCTTGGAGGCAGGAAACATGTTCCCGATGTTGGAGAAGTCCAGAACCAGGGGCCACAGTTTAAGACTGAAGAAGGGTTTCGGCCCGAAACGTTGCCTATCTCCTTCGCTTCATAGATGCTGCTGCACCCGCTGACTTCCTCCAGCATTTTGTGTACCCGTTTAAGAATAAGGACTAAGCCATTTAGAACGGAGACGACAAAACATTTGTTCTCACAGAGAGTGGTGAGTTTGTGGAATTCTCTGCCTCAGAGGGCGGTGGAGGCAGGTTCTCTGGATGCTTTCAAGAGCGAGCTAGATAGGGCTCTTAAAAATAGCAGAGTCAGGGGATATGGGGAGAAGGCAGGAACGGGGTACTGATTGGGGATGATCAGCCATGATCACATTGTATGGTGGTGCTGGCTCGAAGGGCCTACTCCTGCACCTATTGTCTATTGAACCAGTGAAGAAGGGATCGCTGTTGCGAACCAATGACATGGGCGCTTAGTTTTGAAGTGAAACACAAAATGCTGGAGTAACTCAGTTGACTGAATCAGTCTATGTCACCATTATGTCACTTATCCATCTTCCCCAGAGATCCTGAGCCGCTCAATTACTCCAGCACTTTGTGTTCTTTCGGTGCGTGAAGAAAGGCTCGCTGGTGCACCTTGCGAGTCAGGAGTGGGGTTGTATGCTGGGGCTCTAAACAACTGGGGAGACAGTGGGAGCCGGGGATGGGTCGGCAGGTCTTTCCGCTATATTTGACGTCTGTTATAAGGGGGTCATTAAAATTAGGGTTTACTGTATTTTCTTTGCAAAACTGTAATGTCCCTGTTCCACTTAGGAAACGTCTGGAGACTTTGAGCCCCACCCGGAGGTTTTTGTCCTCCGGCAACCACCTTCAACTAGCATCGCAACCAGCTTCGACTAAAAATTGCCAATTTTTAAAACGGAAACCACTTTCGACCATTAGGGAGACTGACAAAAACCTCCGGGAACCACACGGAACCCTTGGGTGGGGCGCAAAGTCTCCAGAGGTTTCCATTCAGGTTTCCTAAGTGGGACAGGGGCTTTTGGAAACAAGATTGAGAGTATAGTTGATTCTTTCATGACAAATGGTCACAGTGTAAAAGTTCACTTTATTAAAGCTAGACAAAGTACAAATTCTTAAGACCATACAAAGCTTTAATTTAATGTCTGATGGTTGTGGACCTAGAGATCCAGTGCCAACAGTTTTACCTCAAAACCTCCAGCAGCACACACAAAGAAATACCAGAAAACCGGGGTTAATATACCTTTAGCCACTTCCAAATATGGAGTTGTTTTTCACTCTTTGCCAAAAGCCAGTCATCCCAATGGCATCCTCTGGCCCCTTGTTATCTGATTAACTTCAACTTACACAAAAAAACTTGTAAGCGAGCTGTGAACTATTCAACTTGCGTTTATAAAAAACCTTGTCATGATGATTTTGGCCAAATCCCATCATGCAATACAATTGGCTTTTTACAACAGGAAAGCTTAAATACGACAACAATCGATTGATAACTAACTCTTTCAACGACAGGAAAGAGTGCTCGCCGCTCACAATGTCATCTGTAGCCGCTCGGGGAATTTCAACTGAGCTCTCAAAAAAACGTTCCGGATTATAGGGATGGGCAGACCATCACTTCCCGGAAAATCGGTGTTCGATTTGTACCATGAATAAGTTTAAATGGGAGAGTGCTTCACCTACAGTGTGAGAAAAATCTAATTTTTCGCTCTACCATCTAGCTCCAACGGGTATTCAGGTGGGAAATTTGGGAAGAAGAGATTGATGATTCTGTAAGTAGATGGTGTGTGGACCAGTGGAACTGGTAGATAGCACATCACACCCTTGGTAAATGTTCATCAGTCAGATTTGTTCCATATCCATTGAACAGGTCGTTATAGAAGATGTCGCTCATAGGGATCAAAGAACAAGTTTTGAATTACCATTACAGGAACTAATCTGTGACCCACATTCCAGTTTGATATAATGCATAGAATATTTTCAACTACAGTTCTTCAAAATCTAGTCACAATTCCCTGACTTGTCTGCCAGGCACAGTCTGCACATTGCTGGTATAACCGTTGTATCTGTGTTTTCAATGTGATGATTTAAATAGACAGCATTACTTTTCATTGTGCTAATCTATGCCCTTTCAATGAAGCACAACAAGGAGGAATCTCATTTTAGTGGTTCTGTGGCAGTACTATCATCCCTGAGGTGGAAAGTAGTGAATCCTGCATGCACATCAACATGCATATCGGCTCAGCATGCATCTCAGTCAGATTGATTCATCGTTATGCATGATTATGTTGGTCACTGCATTTCCCATGTTATAGCAGTGCCCTTGTTCCAAAAAGTCCTTCTGTAGCATTAGCTGTCCCAAGAAAGAGAAAGGTACACTACAAAAGGGTATATATGGGTAGTTTGTGTAATTAACGTTTGGATTTAAAGTTGTGCATAGTGTGCCTGGAAGTATGTTATGATTGTGAAACTGGATGCTTGCTGTATTCTGAAAGTATGGGAGTGCACAGTACAGCTGAAATTGTGTTTACAGAAAAGTGAATGGGATCACTCAATTGCATTGCTAAATCATGGGTAACATTTCTGGAATCTCGTACAGTTTAACGACATTTAAAATGGTCACCACAATAAACCAGTGATTGTTTAAATCTCACCCATCCAGAAAAAATGCATACCTTGAACAAAGAGAAGACCTTCAATTTCTGTGGCTTCTTATATAATTTCAGAATGTCTTAAGATATTCAGACAATGAAGAACTTATTTGAAGCGCAGTCACTGTTGCAGGAAATACGGCAGCAAATTTACACTCAAATAATAATAAGATTGATAATCAGATAATGTGTTTTTGCAATTCTGATTGAGATCTGCCTGGACTCCATAGAGAATTCCCTAGCGCTTCTAATCAGTAATGCCATGGAATCTCTCGCGTCTTGGAGGGCACCTGGATGCAAAAGTTTCATACAAAAGAGTTCAATCCGGCTCATTTGAGTATCGGTCTTATTTTTATACTTGAGTTTCCTACGTAAGTGGGTCTGAACCAATAATCTGCCAACTGAGCTGCAGGAGAGATTTTTTGGAAAGTAATTGTTGCAGACAGTGGTTTTTACACACCCACTTAGCTGATTCAGTGTAACTAGTGTGTCCTTTGCTACATTCATGTAAATTAGGATTAGCTGCAGAACTTGATATAGAAAAGAACTGCAGATGCTAGTTTATAAGAAAAAAATAGATACAAAATGCTTGATAACAGCGGATCAGGCAACTTTTCTGGAGAAAATGGATAGGTGACCAGTCTGAAAAAGGGCCACAACCTGAAATGTCACCTATCCATTTTTACAGAGATGCTCCCTGACCTGCTGAGTTACTCTAGTATTTTGTGTCTATTTGCAGGACCTGGACATTGTTGTAAAAATTGAGTGTGATGCTGGAAGGTAAAATTCACTTTGTGCTTTGTTGTTTTCATTGGATGTTGCATGTAGCGTTGGAGTTCTGAGGAAATGTAGGAAGGTAAATATTGAAATGTAGGAAGGTATATTATTCCAATCAGTGTTGATGACAGAGAGTGTTTCTAATTGCAACTTGGAACAAAATTGCTCATTTCCACAATCCATCAACCTCAATATTTTTCTTCAATTGTTTAACTGAAAATTACACAGTTACAAATTTGAAAAGACCACCCTCCCAAGATAAATTACATTTAATTTATTGGGCACTTTAAATCTCTGTTTTTTTCTTATGTTTGTTTTTGGTATAAGTTACTCTTTTTACTTGTTAGGGACTCAAAGAATGAGAAGTTCAGATGGTAACAAACTGTAATGTCTAGCTCCTGCAGTTTACAACTAAAATACTTACTTATTTAAGGCCCTGTCCCACTTTCCCGAGTTACTCACGAACTCTCCCGAGTTTTCCCCTTGATTCGAACTCGGGTAATGTCGGTAGTGAACTCGTAGGAGTCCGTAGATGTTTCGTAGCGGCTCGTAATGCCAGCCGTAGGAACTCAGGGCATCAGGTAAGTCAGGACGTTTTTTCAACATGTAAGTTGGGACGTTTCTCAATATGTGCCTAGAAGGTCATGTTTGACAAACTGTGCCTGGAAGGTCATGTTTGACAAACCTTCTTGAATTTTTTGAAGCGGTAACTAGGGAAAAGCAGTGGATGTTGTCTATGTGGATTTCAGTAAGGCCTTTGACAAGGTTCCCCATGGAAGGTTGGTTAAGAAGGTTCAATCTTTGGGTGTTAATGGCGGAGTAGCAAGATGGATTTAACAGTGGCTGAATGGGAGATGTCAGAGAGTAATGGTGGATGGCTCTTTGTCAGGTTGGAAGCCGGTGACCAGTGGGGTGCCTCAGGGATCTGTGTTGGGTCCACTGTTGTTTGTCATGTACATCAATGATCTGGATGATGGGGCGGAAAATTGGATAAGTAAGTATGCAGATGATACTAAGATAGGTGGTGTTGTGGATAATGAAGTAGATTTTCAAAGTCTACAGAGAGATTTGGGCCATTTGGAAAAGTGGGCTGAAAGATTGGTAAGACCAATTCTGGAGTATGGTGTACAATTTTGGTTGCCTAATTATAGGAAGGATGTCAACAAAATAGAGAGAGTACAGAGGAGATTTACTAGAATGTTGCCAGGGTTCCAGCAACTATGTTACAGAGAAAGGTTGAACAAGTTAGGTCTTTATTCTTTGGAGCGCAGAAGGTTAAGGGGGGACTTGATTGAGGTCTTTAAAATGATGAAAGGGATAGACAGAGTTGACGTGGATACGTTTTTCCCATTGAGGGTAGGGAAGATTCAAACAAGAGGTCATGACATGAAAATTAAGGGACAGAAGTTTAGGGGTAACGTGAGGGGGAACATCTTTACTCAGAGGGTGGTGGCTGTGTGGAATGAGCTTCCAGCAGAAGTGGTGGAGGCAGGATCGATTTTAACATTTAAAAGTAAAGTGGATAGGTATATGGACGTGAAGGGAATGGAGGGGTATGGTCTGAGTGCAGGTAGATGGGACTAGGGGAAAACAAATGGTCGGCACGGACTGGAAGGGCCGAGAGGGCCTGTTTCCGTGCTGTAATTGTTATATGGTTATATGGTTAAATGTTCACGAGTTTAAAAAAATAGCCCCGAGTACCTACGAATGGCTATTACTGTAATTCCCCGAGTTCGAATCAAGGGAGAAACTCAGGAGAGTTGATGAGTAACTCGGGAAAGTGGCACAAGGCCTTTACTTACTGCCTATTATGCCTCCTGGCATGTAGGGCAGTAACGAAGGTCCTCCACTCAGTGTTGATTCCTTCAGTTGCTGTTTCCGTAATATATTTGTTTTATGCGACGGGGTTGTTAGCCCTGTGCTCATCCTCCAACCTGGAGGACCAGTGGATCGCTCTTCATCTCGCCTCTACCCTTCGACCTGTCCAGCATGGGAGACCCTAACAGGAGACGAATCTCCCGCTGGCATAGCTCGAGGGGTCGCTGAGACACACAAGCTCCCCGACCACGACAAGGTTGCAATCCAACGGGGAGTACAACTAAAATATGATAACTTCAAATGGTATGTTTCCTTCAGTTACTGCTTCATGAATATTTCCAGCCGGGAAATCAAAGATAGGAAGAAGCTGGTATCATTAATTGATTTTGAGTTTTGAGTCTGACAAGGAAACTGAGACAATGCCATCTTTTTTTTAGCTTATTAAGAACCATTGATTTGAAAGCTTACTGAAGTAGCTACATAGAGTAATTAATTGTTTTGATTGTTTCTCCTGTAAGTTCCAGTGCCTAGGTTGTACTCTGTTGAGTGTTCCAGCGCGTAATCATGTTGCAGTGTAAGGTGCTGTTTCCACTTTCACCAACCGGAATGGAACATGAATACTCTGTTGTTTTAATATTCTATCAAGATGAATGGGAAGCAGGCACTCCCAACTTGCAGTAGACGGCTGGCAGTCTGCCATCTTTGAATGGGCTCAGATTATGTTGTTAACACATTTCAAGCAGGAAGAGAGCTCTTGCAGAGGTTGCATATTGTGCATTACATTCTGTTTAACTGCGGCTAACTGGACCACTGATGTTGAAGTATGCTTTTGTTTACTTTTAAAGGCAATTGATGAACCTCCTTATCTAACAGTTGGTACTGATGTGAGTGCTAAATACAGAGGAGCATTCTGTGAAGCCAAGATCAAGACAGCAAAAAGGCTTGTGAAAGTTAAGGTATGTAACTTATTGATAACTAGAAATGTGGGGTTCAAATCTTTGGCTTTTGTTAAGTTTCCTGTCTTTGTATTAGTGCCCAGGTTAAATGTAGTGCCAGAAATAGGAAGCACATGGATTAAGATGGTCACATTTTGCAGAACAACATTAAAAGGTTTTGTAAATTAGGGAAAGAAGCTGCAATCCTTGAAATAATTCAGACCTAATCAGTGATATTACATGCTGCTATGATGTAAGAAGAGAAGGCATTTTTTTTAATTATCTTTGACATTTCCATTTGGAGCTGTGTCTGTATCAATATAATCACTGTAATAATTTTATGTAATGACATAAAATGTACTTTGGATCCTGATATAAAGTTGTCCTTTGCCAACAATCTTTTTTGCTGCATGTGTAAATGTTTTCTGTCATCTGCTGTCATTAATTGTGGGATACAGGTCGCCTTATGTAAATATGTCAGGGCTCACTTATGATTCTTAGTGTATAATAACTTTTCTAGCTTATAATCTGCAAATAAAAATTGTAGCACTTAAAATGCACAACAACTACTGTGACGGGGAAATTGAACCAATTTTGCATCATATTTTTGGAAACGCTTTTTTGAAACTATTTCAAATAATGATCCTAAATGGTGCAGCTGATAATTGTTCGACTATTTAAACTGTGGTTTTAAAGCCTGGCAATATTTTTGAGGTCATTACTTTAATCAAGTTTGGTTAAGCAATTATCTTTGACCTAGTAAAATGAAATGGTTTTAGGCCATGAAAGTGTTTTTGTATTGAGAGATTGTTATAATATCACATTGCAAAGCAGTCTTTTATGCTTTGAGAGAATATCACTAGAAGATAATGATTTATCACTGGAAATAGTTCATTGCAGTTGAAGGCTGGAAGTCAGCTTTTGGTCCCGACTCATCCAGGGCATGACTGTGGATTTCTCAACACTTCCCACTGCTGCCAGTTTCCTGGCCTCTGAAGCTTTCCCAATTAGCTAAGTTATTGAACAAAAGATGAAATGGCACAGCAGTAATTTCTGAGGCAGTTAGCAGTTGGAATCAAGATTTTAGAAAATAGGTGAACTTGTGCGTTTGCTTTAAAATGGTGCCTGGTAACAGCACCTGAAGTGATTGCACAAGTAACTATTTTAGGGCTGAATTGTAGTGATTGAGGCAAGATGTGAACCCTAATCATTTACCAGGCGTAGAGTAAATTAATTTGTTTTAACCAGCGATACGGGAAATCCTAAAAATAATAGAAAATGTAACCAGTGGAGTTCCTATGGGATCATAGAATGATAGAAAATAGGTGCAGGAGTAGGCCATTCAGCCCTTCGAGCCTGCACCGCCATTCAGTATGATCATGGCTGATCATCCAACTCAGTATCCTGTACCTGCCTTCTCTCCATACCCCCTGATCTCTTTAGCCACAAGGGCCACATCTAACTCCCTCTTAAATATAGCCAATGAACTGGCCTCAACTACCTTCTGTGGCAGAGAATTCCACAGACTCACCACTCTCTGTGTGAAAAAAGATCTTCTCATCTCGGTCCTAAAAGACTTCCCCCTTATCCTTAAACTGTGACCCCTTGTTCTGGAGTTTCACAACATCGGGAACAATCCTCCTGCATCTAGCCTGCCCAACCCCTTAAGAATTTTGTAAGCCTCTATAAGATCCCCCCTCAATCTCCTAAATTCCAGCGAGTACAAGCCAAGTCTATCCAGTCTTTCTTCATATGGAAGTCCTGCCATCCCATGAAGCAGTCTGGTGAACCTGTGCTCGAAACTCTGTTGGTTAGTAAAATTGCAGACTATAACCAAAATTTGTGAAGTGGCGGTTAGTGAGGTGGGCTGTGAAAGTGTACAGTGGGATATAGATCAACTACAGAAATGGGCAGAGAAATGGCAGATGGAATTTAATCTGAGCAAGTGTCGGGTGTTGTACTTCGGGAGAGCTAGGGTGAGGAGGAAGTACACCATTAATGGCAAGAACATTAACAACATTGATGTATAGAGAGATCTTGGGGTCAGAGTCCTCAGAGTGGCAAGACAAGTTGAGTGGAAACGCAGGCATGTGGTATGCTTGCTTTAATCAGTCGGGGGAAGGAGTATATGAATGTATATGAAGCCATGTTGAGTTTTATAGGACCCAACATGGCCATATTTGGAGTATTGTGTGCGTTCTGATCGCCCAAATATAGGATGAATGTGGACGCTTTTGAGAAGGTGCAAATGCTGCCTGGATTAGAGGATAGTAACTATCAGGAGAGGTTAGAGAAACTTGGATTGTGTTTTTATGAAATTATGAGCGGTATAAATTCTAGACAAAACTTTTTTCTCAAGGTGAAAGTGAAAGGATAGAAGACATAGATTTACGGTGAGAGGGGCAAAGTTTAAAGGGCAGGCCATTTAATGCAGAATGGTGGATGCCTGGGTAGCATTGGCAGGGGTGGTGGTGGAGACAGACATTTATGATCGTTTAGATAGGCACATGGATATGCAGGGAATTAAGGGCTATGGATCACACACTGCCAGAGCGATTAGTTTAACCTGGTATCATGTTCAGCGTGGACGTTTGTGGCAAATAGGCTGTCCCTCTGCTGTGTTATTATATATCTGATCCATGCTGTAAACGTTCAACAGTTAAGACAGCATCTATGGAAAGAAACGGGTGATGGCAAACATTTCCAGTGCCGAGGCCTCATTACACGCAGTTACATTCCTTTGGGCAGTACATATTGTTTGCACGCCAGACTCGCAGACTCTTTATTCCAAGTTCATTCTTGGGAAGAGCTTACCAGATGATCAGAAACTGAGAACAAACCCACACGATCTAATCTTTCCTTGTAAATGCAACCCTCCATTATGCGCAGCATCCTGGTGAATATATTATGTACTCTATTGCTCCCCAATTTACATACGGGTTAGGTTCCGTGTACTCTCGCATAACTCGGACTTTGCACAAGTCTGAATCCCCATTCCCTGCCCAAAATAACTCGCTGAGAGTATTAACTGTCTCAGCGGCGTCCAGGTGATCCAGGGCACTTACTGCAGTGCACGGCCTTCTGGATAAGCACTGCTGGCTTGTTTCCGATGTAACTTTGAGACATTATACATTGTTGTGGAAATTACAAACTTCCTTGATTGCACTAGGAATATATAATTTCTTACGTAAGTGCATATCTACGTACGTCGCTTGTGGCATAAGTAGGGAAGTAATACAAATAACAAATGTACCAACATCATTGCCTGAAGTCCCGTCACTTGTTGCAGACTTCCAGTCATACAAACCACCCATCCGCCACTATCCTTGACCGCATAGGATTAAGACTATTTGTTTATAGTGCTCAGATGTTTGTCATAAACAGCTGAAGGAGCACATCACCGCCCAAACTGCTCACGCGCCCGTCCTGCTAAGCAATTCGTGCCCCACCAGTGACGCAATTGTAAGCCCCACACTGCCCTTCCAGTCACCCTTAGAATCAACAGAACTGCTGGAAGCAAGCTGCTCTCAATTCCTAGTAACTACTGATGAAGAAAGAAAATTACTGGTCGAAGTTATTATACCAATTTTCTTGTAGAATGTACATTCAGATTCTGCCAAGAGTTTGAATTTATTCTTAAAGTGTGAAAATAAAAATCTTGGTGCAGTAAAAGGCTGGCAGATCATCCTAAATACCCCTGTGGTTTTGTGTTGTCATTATGATAAGGGAGCTTAACATACTTATCCAATTTAAGCCATTGTGATTTCCATTCCATAGGAATGTGTTTTTTTCAGTTCACTGCTTTGCTAGAATGCTGAAGTAGTCCTCAATTGGAAGATTAAGCTATTCTTTGAAGCAGCATAGAACACCCTTCATTTCGATCAAACCTTTCTGAAGTGTTCAGGAAGAGTGTGCACTACCACCTTATTACAGCAATTTGAGAGCAATAAATGCTGGTGATGCCTGTTTTCAGGAATAATCAATTGCTGAATGCAACAAAGAAGCACTTCAATTCTTACGTGGTAGTTACTGCACAGAATCAGACCATTTTGCCTCACAGATCCGTGCCAGTATGTGTGACTCGAGCAAACCTATGCCATCACTCTTCATCTAAGCCTATCATAATACCGTATTTCTTTCTCTGCAATGCTTTGCTGGTTCGACGTGAAATGTCGCCATTCCCCATAATCAGGTCTTGTGATCTATTCCATGTTCATGGCTGCATGTTAAATTCCTCCAATTTTCTGGTCATGTGAAACCCTTCAGTCTGGCAACGAAGGCCGGCCACAACATTCCTGCAAGTCCCCTACTAGGTTGTCGAGTTTGTACATATTATGCACATGTCCAGTCATAAAGTCATCAAGAAATACAGATTGGAAATAGACCCTTCATCTGCCAAGTCTTTGCTGCTCATCTTCCACCCATTTACACTAATCCTACATTTGTCCCACTTTTATTCTCCCAATATTCCCAACAACTCCCATCTGATTCTATCATTCAAATACATGTATGGACAATTTAGGGCAGCAAATTAACCAACTAGCCCGCATATTTTAGGAATGCAAAAGGAAACTGGTGCACCAGAGGAAATTAGCCATCATCCCCCACAATTTAAAATCCTTAAATATCACAAATCCCTGGATCCCATGATCCTAACCCAGCCAAACTCCTGACTTCTGCAGGCATTCTTAAAATGCCTGCAAAATCCCAAACCATGTCCATGAGAACCAATCTTATTCCCTTAGCATTTCAGAGGCATGCAAATGCTGGCACCAATTCTGGCCTACAAACTTCTGCTCTGACTAGAAAAGGGCTCTGGAAGCCTTAAGATTTGGGCACCTTGTTTTCTTAATATTGACAGACATCTAACAAATATTGAGACCCGATTGTGCTGAGTTCACTGTTTGATGTAACCATAGTGCCACACGTGTTTATTCGTGTTTCATGTAAAAATTAAGTTATTTGTTTGCTTTTTACTCGTGTTATTAACTTTAATTGATACTTATATATCTGTATGCCCTATTCTTTCTTCTGTTCCCATAATAGACACTGATTTCCCAAGAAATTTGTATCTTTACTCTTATTCTCAACAAAATGCATTACTTTGCACCCTACATATTGAAGTTACTGTGCAAATTGCAGGCATTTACATCATCCTGGTTGTTGTCCTTCATCACATTAACTACACATTCTAATTTTTAGTTTAAAGGTACAGCATTGAAACGGGTCCTTCGTCCCACCGAGACCACGCTGACCATAGATCACACATTCACACTAATTTCATGTTATCCCATTCCCTACAAACTGGGGGGCAATTTACAGAGGCCAATTAGCCGGCAAAACTGCAGGTGTTTGGGATGTGGGAGGAAACCCACGTGGTAACACATGGAGAACATGCAAGCTCCATACTGACAGACAACCGAGGTTAGGTTCGAACTCTGATCTCTGGCCCTTTGAGACACCAGTTCTATCAGCTGCGCCCCTGTGCCGTTTAGTGTAAAATGATTGATCCTTGTGGAATATATCTTGTAATCGATTGCTAATTCTAATGTTAACTTTAGGCCCTTCCTTCTATTTTCCTTTCTGTCACCAATTTTCCATCCTTTCATTGAATCACAAAAGCTGTACCATGATCTTGAAATAGAAGCCTGATCTGTAACTATAGATAGTGCACATGGATGTTTTGTTGATGTGTTCCTTTTTTTCAATATATGCGTAGCTATCAAAGTAAATATCTTGATCTTGTTTATAGAACAACATGTCCTGTCCTCCGGATAGATTATTTTGCAGAGCTGTCGTAAAATAACCATGGGATTAAAAAATAGTGTAAATGTTACCTTTTTGGAATGTATTGGGTTCGCTGTTGATGAGCAGTCAATTTGTTAATTTGCAGTTAATGCATTATGACAATAATGACTTTTGATGATTGTTATGGCAAGGTATTGATTATATAGTAGATTGAAAATTTTACAAAAAAAAGTAAACTAAAATTGCATACCTTATGTTGTAGTTGTTGTAACTTTACTGAAGAAAAAAGTGACAATCATATTGGAATTAAAATAGTTGCTAGAAAGAGGAGAATTTATCTTCTAATCTGACCAAATCTCCCTATTGCAGTTTCTACTTCCCTCCTATTTAGGTAATTCATTTACTATATCTGCTTTCTATCAGCCAGTTCATAAAAGATCAATGTGCTATGCTTACTCAGGCAAAGATTTTGGTTATTCCCTTTCTCAGCGTAGTGAGCACAACTGAGTAGAGAACAACAGGTTATACTGCGGCGCCGGGCTTTGTGCTTTTGGGGATTTCCTCAGCTGATGACTGAATTCCAAAGTAGCATATGTGCCTGGGGGAAGGCTTAATTTGCTTGCCTGCTACTTGATCTCCTCTGCTATTGCTCACTGACAAAGATTGTTCTCCTTAAGTTACTATGTCTTCCACTATTTTTGTCTCGACTGTACATCTGAAGAAGGATTTTGGCCCGAAACGTTGCCTATCTCCTACGCTCCATAGATGCTGCTGCACCCGCTGAGTTTCTCCAGCATTTTGTGTACCCTGTACATCTTCCACATGTGTTGTCATGTTATTGAACATCTTTTTTTGTGTTTCTTCATTCCTTTTACTCCGCTGTCTGCAAACTGTTGTGTGGTGTTTGTGAGATTAAAATGGCTGTCAGCCTCATGTAAGAGAGGGATTAAGATTTTCCAGGTTTTCTGTTGATTGATTGCCTTCTGGTTGACACGTCCTTGTGCGACTATTGTGTTGAACAGAAGTTGCCTCAAGTATAGTGTTAACCATAGTAGAACCTGCTAATAACAGTGGTTCCACTTTGAAGGAAATTACCCGAAATTCTGGTTGTCTTCGGGTAATTTTAGGGAAATTGAATAATTTCGGGAAATTTCCGCATCCGGCCCGAAGGGGTGTAAAGGTAATACACACAGCACTGCTGGTTTGGCGCTCAACGGCTTAAACAGAGCGCTCTCAGTTTAATGCATGGGAATTTAAATAAAGAGCTGTCGGCTGCAGCACTATGGGTTCTAAATATAGCGCTACTGGTTGCAGCGCTATGGGCTTTAAACATAATGCTATAACCATATAACCATATAACAATTACAGCACGGAAACAGGCCCTCTCTGCCCTTCCAGTATGTGCCGACCATTTGTTTTCCCCTAGTCCCATCTACCTGCACTCAGACCATACCCCTCCATTCCCTTCACGTCCATATACCTATCCACTTTACTCTTAAATGTTAAAATTGATCCTGCCTCCACCACTTCTGCTGGAAGCTCATTCCACACAGCCACCACCCTCTGAGTAAAGAAGTTCCCCCTCACGTTACCCCTAAACTTCTGTCCCTTAATTCTCATGTCATGCCCTCTTGTTTGAATCTTCCCTACCCTCAATGGGAAAACGTATCCACGTCAACTCTGTCTATCCCTTTCATCATTTTAAAGACCTCAATCAAGTCCCCCCTTAACCTTCTGCCCTCCAAAGAATAAAGACCTAACTTGTTCAACCTTTCTCTGTAACATAGTTGCTGGAACACCTGGCAACATTCTAGTAAATCTCCTCTGTACTCTCTCTATTTTGTTGACATCCTTCCTATAACTAGGCGACCAAAACTGTACACCATACTCCAGAATTGGTCTTACCAATGCCTTGTACAATTTTAACATTACTTCCCTACTCCTATATTCAATGCTCTGATTTATAAAGGCCAGCACACTATGGCCACAGCATTATGGGTCACAGACTGTTTGGGAAAATTCTCGTATAACAATGAGTCTTTGCAATTCTCTTTCTCAGTGGAAGTTGAGCCTTTGATTATTTTTCAGGCAGTGGTAGAATTCTGGATAAGCCTAGTGGTGAAAAGTTACCAGTGGGCGGCGGGTTTGCAGTTACATTGGGATTGGCCTTGATGTTACAGAACAGTGGGTGGGCTCAAGGGGCCATCGGGGAGAGAGGGAGGGGTGGAGAGCAGGGAGAGGGAGAGGGAGGAAGAGAGGGAGGGAAAGGGGGAAGAAGGGCGGGAGAGAAAGAGGGGGGGAGGGAGAGAGCGGGTGAGAGAAAGGGTGGGGGGAGGGAGAGGGAGGGACAAAGTGAGGGAGAGGGGGATGGATGGAGGGAGAGAGAGCAGAGTCTGAGACATGAGAGTTGGTTGAAAAAATGGAGGCAACGAAAGCTGTTGGAGGCAACGAAAGCTGCCTTGCATAACACTGTACAAATGAGTGACAGAAGCAGGCAGATACGGTGTAGTTTTGCCTTGCTCTTTGTGTTGTTAACATGTGCCCAGCGAAAAAAACCCCAACAGCAAATAGCATGCAGGAAGCATTTTTTGAAAATTTCAGGAAATACCATCAAATTCCAGGAAATTTGGGATTCTGGTTTTTTTTTGATGTGTGGAAGCACTGAGGTAATATCTAGATTGGGTCAAGATACTGGAGTTCTGGTTGTGCTCGTGCAAGGGCACTAATAGAATTTTTGCCAGGAGAATATATGGCTTGTATTGCTTGTTCATTTTTTCTGTCAGTTTAGTTTATTATTGTCATGGGTACGGAGGTACAGTGCAAGCTTTTTTTTTAAATTTTAGTGTTATCCAGTTGGCACGGTGGCACAGCGGTAGAGCTGCTGCCTTGCCACGCTGGAGACCCGGGATGGACGCTGACCATTGGTGTTTGTTTGTACGGAGTTTGTTTGATCTCCCCATAGCCTGCATGGGTTTTCTCTGGGATCTCCGGTTTCCACCCACATTCCAAAGGCATACAGATTTGTTGGATAATTAGCTTGATATAATTGTAAATTATCCCTAGAGTCAATGTGCGGGGGTTGCTGGTCAGTGCGGACTCGGAGGCTGCAGGGCCTTTTTCCGCAATGTATCTCTAAACTACTTCTTCTTCTTGCGTGTGGCGTGCACAGCCTAAAGTTGTAAGACAACTTGATCTCTAAACTATACTTAACTAAACAATCAAAGGAAAGACTGTACATGATTACAATCAAGCCTGCGACAGTGCACAGATAATAGGTACACATTGGAAGATTAAGTCCAATTAAAGATAGTTCATCGTCTCCAATGAAGTAGATGGGAGGTCGGAATTGCACTAGCTGATGAGAGGACCTTTCAGTTGCCTGATAACAGATTTTTGGTTCTTACAAGGATATGCATTCACTCTTATTCCCCTGCCCATTCATGCAACATGGATTACTTTTAACAATTTATCTACTTTCCTTTTAAAACCTATTGTGGATACAGCTTACAATATCGGGATAACTCTGCAGTAAAATCTTTCCTGATCTTCGTGGTTGTCATAATGATCAAAGTGATATTTTTCTGTCACATTGTCACTGGAAGTGACAATTTCCCATTTATCTTGTTAAATCCCCTCTTGATTTTGATCGTCCTTGTCTTTGCCAACTCTGCTCTACTGAAAATAATTCCAGTTCCTTTTATGTTGCATCATAACTAGAACATCACAGACCTGCTATCATAGTAAATCCAAGAAGCTGGAGTAACTCAGCAGGACAGGCAGCATCTCTGGAGAGAAGGAATAGGTGACGTTTGGGGTCGAGATCCTTCTTCAGACTGGTTAGGGATAAAGGAAACAAGAGATATAGACAGTAATGTGGAGAGATAAAGAACAATGAATGAAAGATTAGCAAAAAAATGTAGCGATCATACCTATAACCTGGTTGGGTCCGAACTGGGATGTCTGCAACCGCAGCTGGAATCCATGAGGTAGAAGATGGAGGCGCAGCAAGCACCGGGAAAACACACGTGGCTGTGGTAGCGAGTCTAAGTTAAAACGTGGTCTTATCCGAACTGGGATGTAACCAGACTCGCTACCACAGCCACTTGTGTTTTCCTGGTGCTTGCTGCACCTCCATCTTTTGCCTCGTGGATTCTTGTTTTGCCTTATCCCTAACTAGTCCGAAGAAGGGTCTCGACCCGAAACGTCACCCATTCCTTCTCTCCAGTGATGCTGCCTGGCCCGCTGAGTTTCTCCAGCTTTTTGTGCCTAACTTCGGTATAAACCAGCATCTGCAGTTCTTTCTTACACATCATAGTAAATATCTCTGTTCCCTTTTCTTAAAATTGGCTACAATATTCAAACCACCATCAAACTTATGATAACATTTTCTTGTTATAGAGAAAATAGGTTTTCATCAACATTTTCAGTAATTTTCTTCATTTAAAAAAGTCAATTTATTCCTTTATTCCTTGGACGTATGTTCCATTTTAACTTCCCCAGGACAAATCATAGCACATTAAATCTGACATCTGTTGCTTAATATTCCTGTCCAAATCTGTCTAAATCATGTATTAATGTCTTCACTGTTAATCATACTCATTCATTTAACAGCATCAGCACAATTTGATCGTGAGACACGTGCATCTGTGGCCAGTTAGGCTAACTACGTGCTGACTACTGGAGGCCATTCTTATTCATTTCGCTCCAACTAAAAATCATTAAATGTCAGTAGTTTTCTCTTATGTTAAATTCATTCTCAAAATCTGTGCTTAAAGCCTAACCTGCAATTTAATTATCAATAAAAACAAACTATTTTCTCTCCTCATTAGCTGCTCTGAACAATCTGTCTCTTTGCAAGTGTATGTTAATAATGTCCTTATAATGGTTCTGAAGAAGCTTATTTGAAATTAACTATTTTTAAAAAAAGCAACAGATTCTTGTTATTTAAAGCAAAAATGGAAAATGTTGCAAGCACAAACTGTTTAGGCAGCTTTTTTGACAGAGCTGCCAAGTTGAGGTTTTCAAAGCAAGTGCTTTTTGAAGTGCAGAAATGCAAATAGGGGTCAGATCAAGTCCAGAAGCTGGCGGTAAGATTATAAAAAATAAAGCAGGACTAAGCCACATGATTCTGCCATTCAGTAAGATTACAGCTGACTCTTTGTTTTGAACTCAAAAATTGTTCCCCCAGTCCTCTTTGTGACCAAAAATCTATCAGTGTCATTGATGAATATAGTTAATAACTGAATTCCAAAGATTAATACCCTCTGCATCAGAAATTCCTTCCCACGTTAGCTGCAAATGTCAGACATCCCATCTTAAGACAGTGATCTCTATTTCCAGTTTCTCCATCTGCAGTGACAACCTCTGCGAATCTTTGGTCTTCCATGCTTTAAAGTAAAACTCATCTGCTATCCTGTTGTTGGGAAGTCACTTTAGCTCATCATTTGGCTCACCTGATTCTGTTTCCAGCAGTCCCTGTAAACATACAGGGGTATTGTTCTCTTTAAACATCTGAGGCCCTGTTTCCAGCAATCCGTTTAAATTTATGGGGCTTTGTTTTCTCCGCTTCCTTTAAATTCACCAGATTCCCTAGAAGATTTATACCACTGTCATCTGAAAAAAAAAAAGTAAATTAAAAGCCTGTTTATGCATTAATATGAGTAATATCCAATAGTTCTAAAACCTGTTTGTCTGGCACCACCAAAGTCCTGTGCGCTGGATTATTGAAGTGTTACTGTAAGCCTCATGTAATTAAATTCTTAAATTTCTTGGTTATCACAGACAAATCACTTTCATCGCAGACTTTTAACATTTCTCCATGGAATCTTAATTTGTTGCGAAATTTGAAATATCTCTTTAAATCCTTGCTGCTATTTATGTATGGGCAAACGTATTATACTAATTTTCCAATGTAACTCTACAATACATAATCCAATACTCATAATTGGATTTACTGAAATTCATAATTCCAGTTTTGGACTGAAATTTTTTACAAAGGTGCATGTAAAATTCTGTGATAATTATTTTCCCTTGAGGATCTATTGCTGTGAGATTACTATTTACTGTTTCATCACACAGAACATCTAAGATAGCTTGTTCTCTGGCTGTTCACACTACACATTGTCCCAGAAAATTGTCCTGAATGTATTCTCCAAACTCTTCCTGTAAACTGCTTTTGCTAATTTGATTAACTACCCAAAAATATTGTACTTGTTTTGCTGCAATATTTTTTTTATTTAATGACAAGTGTTGTTTCTGTTTTTTTGGACACTTCTTGCATCATGTCTTCACCCATTCGGACTCTACTTCCGATCACTTGCCAGACTTAGCCCTGCCCCCACTTCCTTTCCAGCTGTCTTCCCACAGTACAATCAGTCTGAAGAAGAGTCCCGAGCCAAAATTTAATCTATCCATGTCATCCATAGATGCTGCTGATCCGCTGAGCACTTTGTTCTACTCAAAATTTAGCATCTACAATTCCGTGCCTAAAGTTCTAAATATGGTGTAAAGTAAAATAGTACAAGGTGAAAAGCATATGTGTCTTTTTACAATACTGGAGAGTTTTTGCCGAACAAGATTAGTATTCACTTTTTTATACCGATACACTGTTCTTAACAAAAATCTACCCATCATGTGAAACCTTATAAATAGCAGATATAACTTAGATAACCTCAAGACAGAGTTAAAAACATTTTTCATAATAGACAAATTTTATAGTTTTCCCACCATTTTGGACACCAAAAGTGTGACATTAAAAACTCTGCCACATTTAGTCATGAATATTTAATTCATAAATAAACTTCATATGGCCCCTCATACATTTACATTTTGATAATGATCTAGGGAAATATCTTCATCTATACTAGGAGAAAAATACAGTAACATAAAGGTAATACAGTACAGTAGAGATCCCGTAACGGTCGTTGTGCTTGGTGTCCTTCGTCACAACGTCCGTTATCGGGGTCGGTACGTCTGTAAGTTAAACCACGGAGGCTCCAAACCTCTAATGCTTTTCCAACGAGGTATCCTATGGTAGTAGCGATCTGTGGGTGAGTTAATTATTTTTTTTATTTTGCAATTTAATATATCAAAAGCATCGTGGTGTCAAAAAAACAACGTTAATTTATGATATTTCTCGACTTTAATAAAAAAAAAAATTAATTTTTTTTTACATAAATTGGTTATCAAAACTAAGAAGCTGAGCCAATCTTCAATTTGGCAACACACTGTCTCTTGTTTACCTTTAGTATGGACCAAGTCGCTAACTTAATTCCTTCGTGTCAACTTCGGGAAGCTCTGTAACAACCGTTACGGAGACATTTCACTTACAAAAAAATCCGCCCAAATCAAATGATCTGACGAATCATCGGCTATCGATGTCGCTCAGATCCATAAGGTAATGTACCGTTTAGATCGGTGAAAATGCTTGGTTTTCGCTGGGACACTCAAACAAACGTTTGTGTGTATGATGTGTAACGCGCGTTGCGGTGTCCGCTCAGATGGATTCAGTATTCTACTACATCAGGGTCGGATGATTTCGGGTTACAGGCCGCATTCGCCCCGGGGGCCGTAGGTTGCTGACCCCTGTACTACATGATGAGGTAAATGAAGTGGAAATGGTGTTTGCAATTTTATTGTTCCATGTAGTATTCATAAACATAGAAAGAAATAAGAAATATGTGTACTTACTGTGTCAACCATGTCACTGGTGGACACCACGCAACAACCGTTACACAAAATGTATTTGTGTATTCTGATGCCATTTTTAGAAACTTGCCATCAATATGCTATCTTTTCTTACATTTGTTTTGATATTATGTTATTCATGAACCCAATAAAGTGCTTGTCAACTTTTTTTAAGGAATTTGAAATTTGACCCCATTTGTCACATTTGTGTGTGCAGTGTTGTAAAAAGACACGCACACACGCGCGCACACACGCACATTATATATATCAATATCAGAAGAGGAAAAGCAGTGTGAATTGTTACTTGCCTTATTACAGTGCAAGGCAGAGTAGGGTATACAAATCTGACATAACCTATCAGTGCTTACTCTTGAGTCATTGTCCCATAGAGCTGGCTTTATCAGGATTTGGAGGGGATGATGAGGTTATTTGTTGATTTCGTGATTCTATATTCAGAAATTTATATTTTGCTTATATTGCTTATATTATATTGCTTCTATGGCTTCATCTGTCAGTTCATTCCTGATTTGGAAACAGAGCGTGAAAAGGTCGCCCCTGAGGTCCCTCTTAAACATCTCCCCTTTTACTTGAAGCCTCTGGTTTTAGATTTCTCCACCCTAGGAAAAAGATAGCATTCACTTTATCTATGCTCCTCGCGATCATGTACCGCTCAATAAAGCCATTTCTCAGCTTTCTGCTCTCCAAAAAAAAGAGCCTATCCAACCTCTCCTCAAGCCTGCAAGTCTGGGTAAAGTCCTCTTCTGCATCTTTTCCTATTTGACATCCTTCGCTGGGTGACGAGAAACTGCACGAGCACTCCAAGTGTGGTCTCACCAACAGCTTGTGCAGCTGCATCATGATGTCCCAACCGTTGCACTCGATGACCTTCCTAACAAAGGCATGTGCCAAACGCCTCCCTCACCACATTGTCCACCTGACTCTACTTTTAGGGAACCATGCACCAAATCTCTCTGGTCTGCAACATTCTCCAAGGTTCTGCCATATACCGTGTAAGTCATGCCCTGGACCCATGCACCTGTACTTCCAGAACTTTAACTTACAGAGACCAGCTGCTTGGGAAGTTATACAGTATGTGCTTCACATGCACAAACCGAGATTGCTCTTTGTATGAGTTTTTTAACAAAGTTAATTCCTCCCAAAAGGCCTCTCAAATAAAAGATGAATGTGTATCGCACATTGCCTTGAAATCCTGTCAACAGTTGCCATTGTGAGATTGCCTTGGTAATGCTAATAACAGCAAATGGGTGATTGACATGGTCACTGTTTCTTCCTGCCGAGTGTGGTAGGAGGAAGGTTTGGCTGTGTCTCCAGAGGCATTGCTCCTCTTCCGTGGATTAGGGGGACTGGCTCTACTGAACTGACAAGTGAGCCTTAATTATAGAAGACTTTATAACTTTCTGGGGAGACTTTAAACTAGAAAGGCTGGGGGGAGGGACTCGGGTAGAGGGGGCTAGGGGTCAGGGTGTGGGGCAAGAGGCAGAGAAGGGAAGCACTCGGATCCAAAATGTAGGCGAGAAAGATGAAAAAGATAATAGACAGAGAATAAGGGATGGTGGGTTTCTAAAATGTGTATATTTTAATGCTAGGAGCATTGTAAGTAAGGTGGACGAACTTAGAGCCTGGATTGACACCTGGAAATATGATGTTGTGGCAATCAGTGAAACATGGTTGCAGGAGGGCTGTGATTGGAAACTAAATATTCCAGGATTTCGTTGCTTCAGGTGTGATAGAATTGGAGGGACCAGAGGGGGAGGTGTTGCATTGCTTGTCAGAGAAGATATTACAGCAGTGCTTTGGCAGGATAGATTAGAGGGCTCATCTAGGGAGGCTATTTGGGTGGAACTGAGAAGTGGGAACGGTGTAGCAACATTTTTAGGGGTGTATTATAGACCGCCAAATGGGGAGCGTGAATTGGAAGAGCAAATATGTAAGGAGATAGCAGATATTAGTAGTAAGCACAAATTGGAAGAGATAGCAGATATTAGTAGTAAGCACAAGGTAGTGATTGTGGGAGATTTCAATTTTCCAAAAATAGACTGGGAAACACATTCTGTAAATGGGCTGGATGGTTTGGAGTTTGTAAAATGTGTGCAGGATAGTTTTTTGCAGCAGTACATAGAGGTATCGACCAGAGAAGGGGCAGTGCTGGACCTCCTGTTAGGAAATGAGGCAGGTCAGGTGACAGAGGTATGCGTTGGTGAGCACTTCGGGACCAGTGATCACAATACCATTAGTTTCAATATAATTATGGAGAGAGTCAGAACTGGACCTAGGGTGGAGATTTTTGATTGGAGAAAGGCTAACTTTGAGGGAATGCGTAAGGATTTTAAAGGAGTAAATTGGGACACTTTGTTTCATGGGAAGGATGTAGAAGAGAAATGGAGGACATTTAAAGGGGAAATTGTAAGAGTACAGAATCTTTATGTCCCTGTTAGGTTGAAAGGAAATAGTAAAAATTGGAAAGAGCCATGGTTTTCAAGGGAAATTGCACATTTGTTTCGAAAAAAGAGAGATATCTACAATAATTATAGGAGGCATGGAGTAAATGAGGTGCTAGAGGAGTATAAAGAATGTAAAAAGAATTCTTAAGAAAGAAATTAGGAAGGCTAAAAGAAGATATGAGGTTGCTTTGGCAAGAAAGGTGAAAGTAAACCCAAAGAGTTTCTACAGCTATATTAATAGCAAAAGGATAACGAGGGATAAAATTGGACCATTAAAGAACCAGAATGGACAGCTATCTGCAGAGCCAAAAGAGATGGGGGAGATATTGAACAATTTCTTTTCTTCGGTATTCACCAAGGAGAAGGATATTGAACTCGGTGAGTTAAGGGGAAAAAGTAGAGTAGCTATGGAAACTATGAGATTCAAAGAGGAGGAAGTACTGACACTTTTGAAAAATATAAAAGTGGATAAGTCTCCAGGTCCTGACAGGATATTCCCTAGGACATTGAGGGAAGTTAGTGTAGAAATAGCAGGAGCTATGACAGAAATATTTCAAATGTCATTAGAAACGGGAATTGTGCCGGAGGATTGGCGTACTGCGCATGTTGTTCCATTGTTTAAAAAGGGTTCAAAGAATAAACCTAGCAATTATAGACCTATTAGTGGTGGGCAAATTAATGGAAAGGATACTTAGAGATAATATATATAAGCATCTGGATAAACAGGGTCTGATCAGGAACAGTCAACATGGATTTGTGCCTGGAAGGTCATGTTTGACAAACCTTCTTGAATTTTTTGAAGCGGTAACTAGGGAAATTGATGAGGGTAAAGCAGTGGATGTTGTCTATATGGATTTCAGTAAGGCCTTTGACAAGGTTCCCCATGGAAGGTTGGTAAAGAAGGTTCAATCTTTGGGTGTTAATGGCGGAGTAGCAAGATGGATTCAACAGTGGCTGAATGGGAGATGTCAGAGAGTAATGGTGAATTGCTGTTTGTCAGGTTGGAAGCCGGTGATCAGTGGGGTGCCTCAGGGATCTGTGTTGGGTCCACTGTTGTTTGTCATGTACATCAATGATCTGGATGATGGGGTGGAAAATTGGATAAGTAAGTATGCAGATGATACTAAGATAGGTGGTGTTGTGGATAATGAAGTAGATTTTCAAAGTCTACAGAGAGATTTGGGCCATTTGGAAAAGTGGGCTGAAAGATGGCAGATGGAGTTTAATGCTGATAAGTGTGAAGTGCTACATCTTGGCAGGACAAATCAAAATAGGACGTACATGGTAAATGGTAGGGAATTGAGGAATGCTGTGGAACAGAGGGATCTGGGAATAACTGTGCATAGTTCCCTGAAGGTGGAATCGCATGTAGATAGGGTGGTAAAGAAAGCCTTTGGTGTGCTGGCCTTTATAAATCAGAGCATTGAATATAGGAGTAGGGAAGTAATGTTAAAATTGTACAAGGCATTGGTAAGACCAATTCTGGAGTATGGTGTACAATTTTGGTCGCCTAGT
Source organism: Okamejei kenojei (assembly GCA_035221665.1). Classification (NCBI taxonomy): domain Eukaryota; kingdom Metazoa; phylum Chordata; class Chondrichthyes; order Rajiformes; family Rajidae; genus Okamejei; species Okamejei kenojei. The sequence continues at coordinate 26,006,824 of CM069135.1, read as the reverse complement.
TATAGGAAGGATGTCAACAAAATAGAGAGAGTACAGAGGAGATTTACTAGAATGTTGCCAGGGTTCCAGCAACTATGTTACAGAGAAAGGTTGAACAAGTTAGGTCTTTATTCTTTGGAGCGCAGAAGGTTAAGGGGGGGACTTGATTGAGGTCTTTAAAATGATGAAAGGGATAGGCAGAGTTGACGTGGATACGTTTTTCCCATTGAGGGTAGGGAAGATTCAAACAAGAGGGCATGACATGAGAATTAAGGGACAGAGGTTTCGGGGTAACGTGAGGGGGAACATCTTTACTCAGAGGGTGGTGGCTGTGTGGAATGAGCTTCCAGCAGAAGTGGTGGAGGCAGGATCGATTTTAACATTTAAGATTAAAGTGGATAAGTATATGGACGTGAAGGGAATGGAGGGGTATGGTCTGAGTGCAGGTAGATGGGACTAGGGGAAAACAAATGGTCGGCACGGACTGGAAGGGTCGAGAGGGCCTGTTTCCGTGCTGTAATTGTTATATGGTTATATGGTTATAGAAGATGCTCTCTGCGTTATATTTACTGCATTGGGTCCTGGTATGCAAAACTGCTCAGCAGCAAAAGGCCAATGCCAAAGTAAACTTTTGCACCCAGTTTTGCACCATTGGTGGTCAAGGAACTCAGACTACGCTGAAGATTTAGAAAATCCTACCTTCAAACACAACACATTCAGAGACCGACTCTTTGACTTGCTCTCGCCCCAATACACCCCTCAGATACCCTCCAATAATCTTGATTCCATCCCCCATCCCTACCATAGGGTCACAGTCGTAGCAGGATTCAGCAGAGAAACAGACCCTTTGACCCACTGAGTTCTCCAACGATCAAGCACACACATTTACACTAACCCATTAAAAAAAATTCCTCACATACACATCAACTCCCCCTCAATCTGTAATTCACCTATACACTAGGGGCAATTTACAGGAGCCAAATAAGCCATCTTTGGGAAGTGGGAGTTCTTGGGGGAAACCAACATAGTCATCACAAGGAGAACACGTAAACTGCAATGACAGCGATAGAGGTCAGTATTGAAGCTGGGTCTCTGTGGCTGTGAGGCAGCCACTGGGCAGCACAATGGCACAGCAGGTTGAGCCATCGCCTCGCAGCTCCAGTTTAATCACCTGATTTTCACCTCACTGCCAGTGCTTTTATGTAAAGCCTTGAGGCTAATATTCTGTAGAACCTGTGTGCACAGTCTCAAGCCAAAGACCACTTATGGAAAATAAATAACTTGGAGTAAGAAAGTAAGTGGGAAGGAAAAAGCTTGCACATGCATTAGGCGTGTGGGAAAGTAAATGGATTCAATGGTACTTTATTGTCACATGAAACCCGGTAAATTCATACCGCGGACCTCTCATAGGCAGTACACAAGCGTCGCCTGCGTTTCTGGCGCTTATTTAATGGTCGTGCCGTAGAAAAGTAGCAATGTGTTACTGCAGCCACACAAGGCGCAAGGGAGCCCACGTCTAGAATACTGTGAACAATTTTAGTAATCTTCATTTAACAAAGGATATTATTTAATATGGGTAGTTTAGCGAAGATTCACTAGAGTGACTAGTTATGGAAAAGTTAAACAAGTTAGGACTCTGGTCACGAGTCTGATTTTTATAAGAGCGTGGAAGTAGGTAGGGAGGGATTGGACCAGGGGGGATAGGAATGGAGTCGAGGTATGTGGAAATTAATTTGGTGGGACATGAACAAGCAGAAACTATGGGTCTGCTCGGACAGATCAGTTTGGGATTTTGGGAAGAAGATAAAATCGGGCCTTGCGAGGCTGGGGAACGATGAGAGTCGAGGCTTTAGACCAGGGGTCGGCAACCTTGTTCTGCATAGGGGCCAAGATGCATATCTGTGAGCGGATGGCGGGCCACATCTACAACGTGTTCACTTAGATCCCGCCCCGGATGGCGGGCATCAAATCACGTGTTCACATAGATCCCGCCCCTTTGAGGACGCCACCTGGAGCTCTGGCCCCTAGTTACGGGGCGCTCACGAACACGGCGCACCTACGGACCATTGCCTTGGCCCTGTCCTGAAGGCGGTGGCTCAAATACTCACACTCACTCGTCCCCAGCCTATTGACAACCCCGATCCCGACAGTGAAGCCCAGACACAGAAGGTTTGCAGTTGTGCCGGCGGCTTTGTGCAGGATGCGGTACAGCCAGAGCTCGCTCGCTCGGCCCCGCTTGTGCGCTCGCCGGCGCAACCCTCCTTACTTCACCGCGTCTGGGCGCCCCGGGCCCTGGAGGTACCGGAGATGAAGGAAGTTTGCGGGCCGGTTGACTACGGGGAAAAAAAAATGCCTGCGGGCTGGATGATTTTGGATTACGGGTCGCAGGTTGCCGACCCATGTTTTAGACAGCAGAGAGCCGGAAGTGATGAAATCGGTGTTTGAGATTAAGGCCTGGTGCTTGTCTGTGGGGTCATGGTCCAAGAATAAGTAGGAGGTCATGTCTGAGAGTTGTCACCTGCCTCAGTCCGGTAGAGGTCAGTTCGCCAGACTACCACGGCACCTCCCTTGTCGGCGGGTTGGATTATCCAGTCGGGGTTGCAGCAGAGTGAGCAGAGGGCGGTGAGCTCAGGGGGCGAAAATTTTAGAGAGATGAAGGGGAGTGGAAAATTTGAGGCGGCTGATGTCCCGCCGGCAGTTGGAAATGAAAAGGTCTAAAGAAGGTAGATGGCCATCCAGGAAGTCCAAGGGGAGGTGGTCCATTGGAGACTGGAGAAGGGGTCATCACTGGGTGGTGAGGACTCCTTCCCATAGAAAAAGGCCCGGTGGTGGGCTGACGGAATAAGAGCTCTACACCATGATGGACTCAGAACTCGTTGAGGTGGGGGTGGAGGGGAACAAAGGTGAGGCCTCTGCTGAGGACAGACCATTCCATATCAGAAAGGGGGAGGTCAGGGGAGATGGGCTGAAGAAGTGTCTCGACCCGAAATGTCACCCATTCCTTCTCTCCAGAGATGCTGCCTCATCTGCTGAGTTACTCCTGCATTTTGTGTCCACCTAGGACTCTGTCACGGTAGTTTAAAAGAGCAAGATTCATATGGAAGGCAAAACTTGTGGGAGAATCCAGAACTAGAAGGTCTCAGAATCAGGGGATGGCCATTTACAATTGAGGTGGGGAAGTGTTTTTCTTGTTGAATGGGGAGGGGGGGATTTGTTTTTTGGAGCTCCTGTCCTTAGAGTTTTGAGGAAGGATTCTTTGATATATATTTAAGGCTGATTCCTAATCAGTAAGAGAATCGGGGATTATGGGGAAAGGTCAGGAACGTAGATGGAAATTGAAACCAGGAACTGGAGATTTACACAAAAAGGACACAGTGTTGGAAAACTCAGTGGGTCAAGCAGCATCTCTGGTGAACGTGGATAGCTGATGTTTCAGGTAAGGTCCCTTCTTAAGCTAAGATCCTATTGAATGGCAAAGCAGGCTGAAGAGCTGAATGGCTTCTGCCATTCATTTGTATGATTCAAGAGAAGTAAGGTGATAAGGGTTAGGAGCAGATTTAAGCCATTCGGCCCATTGTCTGCCCTGCATTCAATCATGGCTGATCTATCTCTCCCTCCTAACCCGAATCTCCTGCCTTCTAATACCTATGATACCTGTACTAATAAATAATCTATATATATCTCTACCTTAAAAATAACCACTGACTTGGCCACCACAGCCTTCTGTGGCAGAGAATTCCACAGATTCACCACCCTCTGACTAAAGAAATTTTGCCTTATCTCCTTCCTAAAGGAACGTCCTTTAATTCTGAGGATATGACCTCTCTTCCTAGGCTCTCCCACTGGTGGAAACATCCTCTCCATATCCACTCTATCCAAGCCTTTCACTGTTCTGTATGTTTCAATGAGGTCCTCCCTCATTTTTCTAAACCCCAGCGAGTACAGGCCCAGTGCCGGCAAACACGCATCATAGGTTAACCTACTCAGTAAGGTGCCGTCCAAAAAAGGTTTTTGGAAATTTGAAACTATTTCTTGTTGTCATTTTGGTGAAGGTCATTTTGTTATTTTGTTTCTTCTTGGGTATTTTATTTTGCAGGAGTGGTTATTTAGCATCTTTTCTGCTTTTTATGTATGTTAGGTTTTTTTTGTGGCATTTACTTTCTGCTTAACACGGCAAAGAAATATATTCAAAATATTCAATATCCTGTTACCCAGAGTTCTATTTATGATAGACCTTGATAAATCAAAATTTAGCAACTACATTTTATTTTGCTCTGACTCTGATTCTCCTTCACCAATGTATGCACTTGTGTATTGAAGACCTGTCTGTGTGCTTATTGTGTGCATCTCTTGCTTTATTGAAATATGTATGATTGCTACAAAGTTTACAGCCTTTCTTGCAGTCCACTCTTTGTGGTTGAGCAGAATGCACCATGAGGTCAAGTGAAATTGCAGACCTTGTTATGATCTTGAAACGTGGTCTTCTCAAGAAGAGTGTGCTTTTGTCAATGCCTTTGCGTTTCCTGGTTGTGTATGTTGCGGCTGGCAGTAGTGAATGGCAGAGCTCCAACTATTGAGTCACACAATTGGAACTTTGGTGTGTCACTGCAGTTTGCAATATTATGGTCTGTTCATAGGCCAAGGCTACAGAACATTGCAGGATTATTATGTAGAATAGTTGGAAATGGTCCTGTCCTTGTTCTTCCTACCTGAAGCTTGTGCAGCTTTGTTGAATTTCCAGAAGTCCATACAGCAGTAGCAGTGGTGGTATTAGGAAATGTAGAAAGCCATGGAACTGATTGAATACAATTTTGTGTGGGCCTTGTGATGAGGGTGGGAGATGCGAGGTGGAAACTAGGTAATGTGTGCCTATAAAATACTCCACAGAATCCCTGGTTAATTCGTCCCTTCCCACCCAAACCACCCTTGGGTACTTTCCCTTGCAACCGTAGGAAATGCTGCACTTGTCGCTTTACCTCGACTCCATCCAAGGACCCAAGCAGTCTTTCCAGGTGAGGCAGAGGTTCACCTGCACCTCCTCCAACCTCATCTATTGCATCCGCTGTTCCAGGTGTCAACTACTCTACATCGGTGAGACCAAGCGTAGGCTTGGCGATCGCTTTGCCCAACACCTCTGCTCAGTTTGCAATACCCAACCTGATCTCCCAGTGGCTTAGCACTTCAACTCCCCCTCCCATTCCGAATCCGACCTTTCTGTCCTGGGCCTCCTCCATGGCCAGAGTGAGTCCCACCGCAAATTGGAGGAGCAGCGCCTCATATTTCGCTTGGGTAGTTTACACCCCAGCGGTATGAACATTGACGTCTCCAATTTCAGGTAGTCCTTGCTTTCTTCCACCTTTCCATCCATTTGCCAGCTCTCCCACAGCGTACTGTCTCCGCCTGGGTGTGAGTGAGGAAGGGGGAGTTGTTGGAGGTTACCAAAAAATGGAGAATTCAATATTCATACTGTTGGGTTGTAAGCTACCCAAGCAGAATATGAGGTGCTGTTCCTTTTTGCTTTGGGCCTCACTCTGGCAATGGAAGAGGCTCAGGGCAGAAAGTTCAGTATGGGAAGGGGAGTTAAAATGGTTGGCGACTGGGAGATCCATTAGGCCTTGACAGACCGAGCGCACGTGTTTGGCTAAATTAGTTTGGGAGTTCCATGTGGAAAAGCTGTACAACTTCAGCCATACATGCTAAAACCTTCAGACCATTTGTTGCTGGACTCCAATCAAATATATTTTCACTCTCAACTCCATGTTTATCACCCAAGATACTTTACAAAATTGTGCTGTGAACGAAGGCAGCAGAGGCTCTTGAGGATAGAGAAGGGATAAATAATCCATGGCTGATTCCTGCTTGTTGGTCCATGTCTGTGTCTCTTTCCAACCTTTGATCTTCTAAAATGATTTAATATCAAAACAATATGGAAGCTACACGATTTCCTCAATATGCATTGTGAGATACACGAGCATGTTAAAATCATACACAGTGCCCATTTTTAGACACAGGAACTGCAGATACTGGTTTATAAAGAGAGACATAATGTGCTGGAGTAACTCAGTGGGTCAGGCAGCATTTCTGGAGAACATGGATGGGTTTTGGGACTGGGCCCTATTTCAGACTGATTGTGGTAGGTGAGTAGAGAGGTGAGGAAGTGGTGGAAACACATTTTGTGCATCTTCTCTCCTTGTCTCACAGCCTTATGTCTTCTTCCCATCTGGTATTTGTCCACCCACCTCCCAATCAACCTCCCCCCCCCCCCCCCCCCTTCACCTGTATCACATGCCTGGCTTTGTCCCACCCTCACCTCTACTTCCAGCTTTCAACCCCCCCCCACTACAATCAGTCTGAAATAGGGACCCAACCTAAAATGTCACCTCTCCATGTTCTCTTGATGTGCTGACTGACACGCTGTTACTCCAGCATTTTGTGTCTTCACTTATTGCCCTTTGCTAGTTATTCCAATGAAGGTGGCAGTGAGCTGCTTTGATTTATAATTTATTTAGTAAAAATGCTTTTGCGGTGTTTGGGAGATGCACAATTTTGTCTTCACAACGTTGAAGAAATCATTGTTGCAAACAGGAACAGCATGGTGTGATAAAGTAAACAAATATGAGTTGGTGATATTCCAGTGCATCTGTGCATTCCTCCAAAATTCCTCAACATGATTAAATTAAAATTGACCAAACTACATAACTTAAGCCACTGCAGTTTGATTGTCTTGATTTCTTCTTCAAAATTGTTATAAAATATTCTTTGAAATTGTTTTCTTTAAGAAACCTGCGGTCAAGGATAAAATGTAGAACTGCTACATTGTGACTTCTATTTCTTGTAAAAGATACAGAACATAATCAAGGAGAAGTTTGAATTGATTGCAGAAAAGTCCGTTTCATTGCCAGAATTTGTATATATAATGGTTAACACACTGGTCTGTTGTCAGATTTTTGCACTTGTCCTTACTATTGTTTGATAATTTTATTCTTATAGGTAACTTTCAAACATGATTCATCGACTGTGGAAGTACAGGATGATCACATCAAGGGACCACTCAAGGTATGAACTCCCATTCTTATATATTGCTTATACATTATTTTAATGATTGAGGGAAATAAATCGCAGAACCTATAATAGCAGTTTGTAATATCTGTACTGATCTATTGACAGAATTTTATTGATTACTAGACCAAGTGGGACCCATTGGGTCCCTGTCACACGGGAGGCCTTGTCCCTCAATGCAACCACTTCCCCCAACGCAATATTCGACCACTCACTGATCGCCTCCAATGGAGGCCTGGTCCCCCAACGCAACCCATTCCCCAAAGCAATATTCCACCCAATGCAATATTCCACCTTTCACCCATAGTCCCCATGGGAGGCGTGGTCCCCCAATGCAACCCGTTCCCCAAGGCAATATTCCAACACTCACCCGTTTCCCCAACTCAACCCGTTCCCCCAACACAATATTCCACCACTCACCAATAGCCCCCAACTGCGCAGAGGGTGCTCATTTCGCCTTATTCACCCTCCCTCATTTTTAAACTTTTAAAATGTAATTGCACTTGCTAGCTCACTGAACTCACTGTATTGTGACTTTAAAAAAAAAAGCATTTCCAATTGCTATGGCTAGCAGGATTCATGGATAGCAACAATGTTGCGAGCAGGGCTACAATCCCATTGTGATGTCATAGCTGTAAGCACAGGGAAGACATTTTTCACAAATTGTGGTGAAAAAAATCTAAAAATGTAAAATAAACTTGTAAAATATAACATCAATCTGAACGAAACTTGACACAAACCACCACAGGACAATTATGAGTCAGGTGGTGCAAACATTTTAAAGCTATCCTGTACCGTTTTGGCATAGTTCCGTGATCACAATTACAGACAGACAGACACACGTTGGGTCCCCGCATCACATGGGAGGGCTGATCCCCCTACGTAACATTCCACCTCTCCACCAATTCCAATATTTGTGGCCAGTGGGGGGGGTGGGGGTGCTTTCTGGATGGTAGTATGGGTGTTATGTGCTGAAGGGACTGGTTTCCAGAGCGCTAGTATGGACATTGTGGGCCGAATGGATTCTTGGGCTGGCGGATCAGTCACTCAAACCTGTTGTGCTGGCAGCTCACTCACTCACGGCTGGTGGGCTGGCAGTTGACTCGCGGCTATTCCTTGAATTTCCATTTCAAGCAGGGTGCCAGGCCACTAAAGACAGCAAGTCACGACCTCTCGCTCCCCCATCTTGCAGAGACTGAGCCACTCCCACACTATAGTCCCTCCCCCTCCCACCAGAAGGCATAGCCTTCATGGCATGATTGACAGGAGAGGGAATCTCAACATTTTTTAAACACTAATAACTCTTTTATTTTTCATCAATGGGAAAAATCCTCCGCACCTGATACGCGGAGGGGGACTGAGTAAGATGGCCAAAAATCAAAGCCGTACATGGTAGCGTTTTTTCTAAAATCAATATAAAGCGCAAACAGGGTCAAGATTAAAATTTTAATTATATATAGAAGGCAAGGCAGCTTTAATTAGGCAAGGTAGCTTCAGCACTTTCAAACCAAAGGCTACACAGCTTCAGCACTTTCAAACCAAAGGCTACACAGCTTTAGCACTTTCAAACCAAAGGCAACACAGCTTTAGCACTTTCAAACCAAAGCCAACATAGCTTTAGCACTTTCAAACTACATTTTTAAACCACATTAAGAGCACCAACAGTAAAACCACTCACAGTTTAGTAGACATGTGTTATGTGTTATTCACAGCTCAGACTGAGAAATGTGACCTCTCGCTCCCCCATCTTGCAGAGAACTGAGGCACCTCCACACTTCCGGGTTTTTAGTCCCTCCGGAAGGGGTGTGGCCTTCAGCAGAGTGAATCTCAACATTTTTTAAACACTAATAACTCTTATTTTTATTCGATGGGAAAATTCCTCTTGACCTGAGCAGCGGATGGGGACTCTGAGTAAGATGGCCAAAAATCACAGCCATAAGTGGCAGCATTTTTTCTAAAATCAATATACAGAACAAGAAGTGGTCAAGATGAGATTTTTAGTAATATAGATATATAGATAAATATAGACCAAGTGGGACCTGTTGGGTCCCTGTCACACAGGACGGTTGGTTCCCAAACGCAATATTCCACCACTCACCTATAGCCCCCAACTGCGCAGGCGCAGCTGATGCTTTTAAAGTTTAAGGTTTTTACACTAACTTGTAAAAAAGATCAATATGAGTGCATTGCACTCTCCCTTTCGGTCCCCTATTCCCCTCTTCCCTCTCCCCACCCTTCACCAACCCTCCTCTGCTACCTCCCCTCACCCCCTCTCTTCCCCTCCCCTCCTTCATTACCTTGTCATCTCTCATCCTACCCCTATCCTCCTCCATTCCCTCTTTACCCTCCCTTTTCTTTCCCCTACCCTCAGTCACTCCCTCCCTCCAAAACCTCTATCCCCTCCCTACCCCCTCCTCTCCCGCTATCCCCATTCTCTCCCACTCCTCACCTCTCCCCTATCCCATCCCCCCCCCCCCCCCCCCCCCCCCCCCCCCGTGCACCTGCTCGAACCCCAGCCCAGGGCCCAATCTGTGTCCGTGTCCGTGTCTGTCAAGCGCGCTATTATCGGGAACTGCACGTTTTTGTTAATGTAAATGAGATCCCATTGTGATGTAATGGTGGGATGGATAAATTAGATCCCATTGTGATGTCATTGTGGTTGTGGGAATAGGGAAAATAGCCTTATTAATGCGGACAGAAATTACTCTCAGTGATCAAATTAACTTTTGAGGTGATAGGAGAGCTGGAAATTAATTTAGGTCACCAATGATGAATGAATGGGATTTCTTCTATGATCGGTGAGAGCAGTGGAAGGTAGGACATATTTAGATAACCTGATTGATGAAACTAAGAGCTGGCCTTGAGAGCCTTAGCACATTCAAGTCAAAATGCGACAAGGATGTGTGAGTCTTGAGCAAAACACAAGAGTGCAGGAGGAAAACGGCGAGTCAGGCATGTAGAGAGGGAATAGACAGGGCACGTTTCAGGACAGGATACTTCTTCAGTCTGATGTCGCCAGTCCATTTCCTCCCAGGATGCTGCCTGTCTGACCCAACATGTTCCTCTTGCATTTCATATTTGCTCAAGATTCCAGCACCTGCAGCCTCTTGTATCTCCATATTTTTGCCCTTTGTGGGTGATTTTAACTGATTTCATGGATATAAATTGGCCAATGGGTTCATTTTAAGATCTAGCTTAGTTCACTGGGGATGGAATAAGATGACATGGATGGAGTTGATGGAAAATTGAGTTACTGACAGACTGCCGGTGTTTTGTCTGAAGAAAATTATAGTTAATCTGTGACTGGATGTTAACCAACCTTTCCAACTCGCAGTGAGCTGTTGGGAAATGTTATCTTCAAGGAGCAACATTCTAAAAAGAGGGATTGTCGGAAGACTTTGGAGCTAATGGCAAATATATTGGCGGATGTGGATTTATGAGATGGAGTATCCACTGGATAGGTATATATATACACTCCCGCCAGGCTAGATATTTGGGAAAGGCAGGCATTTCCCAAGTGATGACCCACTGCAAAGAGGTTTACCAGAGTTAGTCGCAGAGGATTCCATTTGTGACTTTGAAAAGTTTGTTTTTTATAGAATAGAATGCCTTTTATTGTCATTCAAACAGCTTGGTTTGAACAAAATTGCAATTTCTACACTTAACAATTACAAAAAAAACCACGACCCACACTTAACGCACTTTACACAAACATCCATCATAGTGAATCTCCAACACCTCCTCATTGTAATGGAAGACAAAAGTCTTATCTCTTCCCTTGTTCTTCTCCCGCGGTCCAGCAGTCCGACCACAGCGTTGAGGCAAACTGGGGCTCCTGATGTTAAAGCACCCGGCGGGCGACGGTATGTCCCGCAGCCGTTAAGCCGCGCCAGGCGCATAGGTGCCAAGTGTCCCGGATTCGCCGTATTTTGTCCCGGCGAAATAACCATATTACGGTGTTCCGGCAGCCAAACATGTTGTTACGGAACACCGCCGCGCCGGTGTTCCTCCCGTGGTGAACGCCGGTGCCATGTGCCCCCGGTTTGCCAGCCCGGCAGCTCGCAGCCACGCCCGGCCCAGAGCCCGGGCGGCGCCGGCCCGCGCGATCAGCGACACGGCGACGTTTCTTGCCGCCAGCCGGCCGCTCGCGGCAGCCCCATCACCGGGCCTCCCCCCCACCCCCACCCCCACCCAGTGCGCAGGCGCAGACCCGCCGGCAACCTTGCCAAGTGCGCATGTGCCGCACCCGCCCGCCAGCAGCCCGCTGATCTGCACCAGTGCGAAGGCGCATAGCCGCCGGCAACAACCCCAAGTGAGTAGTATGTTACTGAGAGAAATGCATTTACCCCCATTTGTTACGGACAAATGGGTTGAATGTTACTGTGAACTAAATTTAGGGTTGGCATCTCTGCAGGCGATGTTAGGCCCCGCTCCAAGTCATTTCACCCCGCGATTCCAGTGAGAGAAGTTGCTGTTGCCGGAGCTCCGAAAAGCGTTCTCTCACCAGGGAGCTGCGAACCCCCGATGTCACCGTCCACAGGGCCTGTGGTCGGAGCCTCCGAAGCTCCGAAGCCGAGTTGCAGCCACGCGCTACCACAGCTCTTCCCGCTCTGAAGTCGGCCAGCTCCGCGATGGCAGGTCCACAGGCACCGCGACTGGAGCCCTCGGGTTGGATCCGTCCTGAACCAACCCGATTACTTATTACAACTAATTACATATATCCTATTCTGCTAACCACTGCCAAGTCTGGAAGAAACCCCAATCACCCCACTCAGCCATTGAGTGATTGGGTGATGCATTACATTAGAGGTACCATTTTAATGTGTTGATTTTCGCTGCTTGTCCAGATGCCAGTGGTTTCAAAATAATTTAAACAATAAAAACTTAAATGATTCATAATGTAAGATGGTTGTTGTAACGGTTAATTAATTCTAACCTTGCCAGTGGCATCCACATATCAGAATAGAAGATTTGTTTAAACTGGCATTAAAGAGAGAAATACAACTTACATTATTTATGATCTAAATCATACAGAATTTGAATCTATAATATTGGCTCTGGCAGATTGAACTTGACGTAACAGATGCGATGTGTGTTATTGGAGTTTATGATTCTAGTTTTCACATCATGACTACTGTAATTCATCCTAATTATCATTCATAAAGCTTTGATTTACCCTTCCTGCAAACAGAGTAACCCATTTCTGATTCTACTGAGTGTATTTCTTTTTTTTTTTTTTGTTTGTTTATTTTTGTTAGAAGTGAGTACAGTAGTCTGGTACTTAAGTACCTAATACATAAATACATATTCTCATTCTTGTACAACTTCATACTTTTAGTTCAATAATAAAAGAACAGTGAGAAAAAAAAGAAATAAAGAGTGTCGGAATAGATAGACAAGCGAGTAGAAACAGAAAACAAAAAAAATATAGGACAGAGGTGAGAAGTTAAAAGATTGAAAGAGAAGGAAAAAGTAAAAAGAAAAGAGAGATTAGGAGAGATCTACCTATCTCATATTTTTGCCCATCCGTCACCCAGTTCTAAACATTTAATTTCTAAGGTCTACTTTGCCTAGTAAGAGGAATCTCATTTCTTCAAGATGTAGCGTTTCAGACATGTTTGAGATCCACATTTTGAATGTGGCGTGGCGTAGTATAAGTTTTTCGCTGTTATTAGACCATTTTTCGTTAATCAATTCAGTATTGGGGTTCAATTTTGTGTTAAATAGTTTTGTAAAAATTCCAAAAATTTCATTCCAAAATGTATACAGTTTTGTACAAGAGACAAAGGAATGTGCTATAGTGGCATTTTGAGTTAGACATTTGTCGCAGATGGGGGAAACATTTGAAAATATTTTATTCAGTCTTGTTTTCGAATAATATAATCTATGTAAAATTTTAAATTGAATTAGGTTATGTCTTACATTCATTGAACATGAGTGTATTTCTGTCACCCAAATTTACTGCACTAAAATGCGTAATGTTTGTACTCGGCACCGTGCTGATTTGAATTTATAAATGAAATCCTAATGTGATTCTGTTCTGTTTCCTGTACCACATTCCTAACATGCTTTTCTTATAAAGATGTTGGTCTACTGATGCTTATTGGACTGAAATATCACAACAGGGGCTGTTCAACAGAAGCAAAGGGTTGTTTTGGCCAGTCACCCAGCCATATCCGTCATTCCAGGAGACCCTGATCCTGTTCTTTGCTGAAACACAGAATGTTGTATTCAGCCTCCAATCCTGTCCTCGCCTGAGACGCAGGCTGTTTCAGGTCACACTGATCTTGCCTTTTCCTGAAACTCCAGTTCTAGTTCGCTCCAGTCCTGTCCTTGCCTGATGTTGCATCGCTTGGTTTATTGATCTGTTCTCATTTTTCAAACTTAGAATGTTGAGATTAGCAGTGTCTCTATGATTCAAATGAGATCAGCTGACATCACAGAGGCGGCTGGTGTCACCGGAGACCTTCCTAGTGGCTGATCAATGTAGTATTTCAAGGGATTGTGGAAATGCTGCAAAATCAATTTTGTGACTTTTCATATGCATTTTTTGCTATTTCTGTTGCAACAAATTATTTCTTCAACTGTGATTATACATTCCATTTCAGTTTGATGTAATGATTCTTAAATATGCTTTTTTATCCCCCCTGTTTGTTTGACCCGTTACATGTTATCATCATAAGCACTGAAAAAAAAACAACATTCAGAATACTGCTTTCTCTGTGGCAATAGTTGGATATGGTTAGCATTCAACTTGCACATAAATGATAGGATTGCCATCATATTGGGTACACATATTTATGGAGATCATTGAAGTCTACTCTTTCCCCTTAGAATGAATATTTTTCAACATTCCTTTTGCTTGAATCTAGACATCATTTGCCATCTAAGACATGATTAGATATCTTGGACTACGACAGCAAAGCCTCGTTTTGTCCTCGTTTTATATTTCTGAAATGAGTTTCCGGACAATCCGGAGGGAGAGAAGCTTTGCTGTTTCTTATTTTTAACAACTTTCCATGTTTTCATTTTGTCTCCTCCATTCAGTTCCCACTACCTTATACTTTTCAAATGTCAGACAGACTCCATCTCTGCCCTTCCTTAATTGACTACACGAATCAGGAATCCATGATCCTGTTTCTTTTTTCCAGTATTGCACCGTGCCCATTGAGTAATCTGGTTTACAGTATCTTCTAGCATTTATGAGTATCTATATTATATTCTTCACAGACCCACAATATTACACAGTTTCTGATGGTTGTCAGATTGAAGGAACTCCTGCAGAACAGGATGACTTCAGCCAACTTGGATGAAGTGATTGGTCAGATAGGAGACATTGAATTGGCTTGCCTTATTTTCCCTTGAGGCCAAAACATTGGAAACTCAAAGCACCAGTGAGATAAATACTGGTGGTGTAGCGTCAGCCTATACACGGGCCACTTATGGTCGAACCCTGGTCAGGAGGTACGAGGGCGGACACATGACGTCATGGGCTAGAGGGAGTGTCGTGGTACTTAATGCCACTACAGTGGGATATTTCTCCTTGTTGGCAAATCTAGAACCAGGGATCATCTTGTCAGAATAAGCGAGTTCAGTATTCCAAACAACGCAAGGAATCATGGGATTTGTCAAACGTCATTCGTGATAAAGAAAAAACAAACGATGCGCTGGCTGTATAAACTGTGTATAAATTCTTATCTTCATTCATAATTTCTGTGTAAAAATATATTTAATCTGAGGAATACGGGGGTGCCAGGGTGTGAGAGAGAGGGGGCAGTTGCGTGTGGGATTCAGGGGGAGAGACTGGACCGGCGGAGAGACATTCTCGGCAGCTCAGCTGCTGCGTGTGTACAGATCTATGTTTCATCCGTAGTCAGGATTGAACTCGGGTCTCCAGTGCTGCAAGCGCTGTTGAATTGCTGCTGGACTGTCCCCGTCCGCGCCCCCCTCCTGAGTGTCCCATCCCTGTCCGGGAATAGCTGGAGATGTCCGGGGTGACCCTGGACTGACGGGACACTGGCCTGGAGCAGTGGCGGCCCCAGGCTTACAGCCGGCGCTGAGAAGAAGCACTAACTCCAGCTCAACTCTGCCTGTCCTGCCGGGTTAACCAACAGCCCTGGATTGACGGTCCGCGCTGGCTGTGAGCCTGGGGCCGCCACTGCTCCGGGCCAGTGTCCCGTCAGTCCAGGGCTGTCTGAACCCTAAAATCTGGAAGTCCTTCCCTATTTTCTTCAGCACTACAGTTCTCTCTCTTTGAGCGTTTGGTTTTCTGCCCAATATCTCTCATGTTGACTAGACTTAAAATGATCTGATAACATCCCATGAATTTGTTTGGATAATCTTTGCTTTTGGCTGCAGTTAGTGACAGTGATATTCCCAGTTAGAGAAGTGTTTGGGTAGTTACCAAGTAATTTAAGAGTAAAGACTACAGTGATATATGATTCAGATTGATTTTACACATCATATTTCTGTAATTATGCTCAGCTTCCTGCATTTTCCAGGAAAATATGTTTGCTTTTATTGGTAGGGTAATAACCATGGTTTCTGTTTAGCCTGCTTATGAAACAAACTCTATTTTCCTGAGTATAAATTACTTTGATAAATGTATAAAAACAAGTGAACCTAGACAATTAGCTGTCCTATATAATGATGTAGTTGCTAATCGGCCTTTTTCTTTGACCTTATATATACGTATGATTGGCAGGAAAACACCAACTAGTCCACCAAGCCTGTCTCGCATCATCTGAAGATACATCTACACCACTCCATCCTAACAAACAGAAACTACGAGAAAATACTGTTTTGCTCTTGGGTGATCAAAACCAGTCCAATTAATCATGTGTACCCAGTATTATCTGTAAAGAGACTTCTTTGTGATGTCATTGCTGCCCATTCAGAAACTCTTCCCACTCCATTTTGAGGAAGACAGTTGGCACTCATTGCACCAACTAACGAGCATTCCAGATATTTGCTACTCTTTGGGGCAAAAAGTATGTTAAAGGTGCTGTCTTAAGAGAAGTTATTGTATATGATGCTGGCCGGTATTGCATTTAGTGAGTCACAGCTGTAAAATAAGTGAGTTTCAGGCTGCCCTGAATATTATTGAGCGTAGGCTACTTTGTTTTCTGTCTACTTGCTCAGTTCTCAAAATGCAAAAGTTCTCAAAAGTCCTCAGTTACAGCAATTTTGAATAATTGCAGCTGATGAATGATACTTTTATGTGTTACTGATTGGGTGTGACTTACACTGCAGGTTGGAGCAGTTGTCGAAGTCAAGAGCCCTGCTGGAACTTGCCAAGAAGCAGTCATCAATAAGCTGACTGATGCTAGCTGGTACACCGTAGGTAAGAAAACAATAACTTTAAAATACGTATCGTTAGATCTTATTAGTAGCATGCAACAAAAAGGGAAAGATAAAATATTACGGATTGAGTATCAATAGTGGGAATATTGGAGACCATTACCGGATTCTGAAACGAAGAGCAGGGATTTGTTGAAGAGATGTTATATTTAAGTTGATTTGATTGTTATTTGCAGAAAATGGGTTGACCAGCAAAATGTGAAGCCCCTGTAGACAAGGTAGTTGAGGAGAGGTATATGGAATATTTGTTGAGGTAATCGTAGTGAGAAAGATCGTAATGAAGAATCTCAGCATTTTTTAAAGTAAATAAATTGCCAATCATGGATGAACTGTAACCGAGACTGCTGGTGTTGGGTTCCAAATGTTGTCTTTCACCCTCTCTAGCTACAGAGGGCTGCTAGAAAACTGCTAACATTGTACTGTGTTTTTAAATGGAGAAAGGAATAGTCTGAGTAGTTACAGGCCAAACAACTTAATCTTATTAGAAAATACTCTGATAGAACATCATTATGAACGGCAATCAAAATATTTATCATGGATCTGTATTGGGAAGCTTGTATCTAACTAATAATCACATATTTTGAGAAGGTACAAAGCGAGGGCAAGAAGGGTAGTGCAATACAGATTACATGAAGTTTCACAAGTTGCAGGTTTAGTAGGTTAGAGCCAGAATTCACAGTGGTAGGATACAAAGGCAATGGTTTGCTTGAGTAGTCATAGGTCAAACTATTAGGGACAACCTAATCTTATCAGAAAATATTGTGATGATAATCATATGTAGGACGATGAGTATTTTTTACGTCAGGAAGGCTGTTTATAATCAGGTTTTGTAGGACTGAGCGCAAAGCACCCCGCTAATGAAAACGATTCAGAGGCATGATTAAGAAATGTAGATGATGCAAAATTCGACACTTGTCGCAGCAGGATTATGGTCAGCGGCTATTTTTGGACAGAAGGGGGATGGGGGTATATATTGGCGGTTCCCAGGGATCGTAAGCGGGGTCATTGCTCTGTTTGCTACACTTTAATAATGTGCACATGCAGGTGCAGGCTTTTATTTTAACATTTGCAAATGACCTACCTAACTAGGAAATTAAGCAAGCAGTGAGGATGATATTTGTGAACTTGTGAAGGCACAGATTGACCAAATTAGTGGGCACATTGTAGATGAAATTTAACACAGAAAAATGTTGCAGCTTTGTGGGGTTTTTTAGGAAGAATGATGAAGGATATTCAGAATTACATCATACTATTTTAAAGTAAGCTCCAAAACTCAAAATTTATAAAAACATTTGGAGGTGCAATATAACTAAAATAATCCAGCACCCTGTGAACTTTAATGCTGGACTAGCAGATTTATATCCCAACAACTTTCAATTAAAAAAAAAATGTCACACAGCAGTATAATTTTGTTTCAATGTGTCATGTGAGTATAAAGAGAGCGGGTAACAGGACCTCATTTTGTTTCAAATGTGCAA
The DNA here is from genome assembly GCA_035221665.1 of Okamejei kenojei. Taxonomy (NCBI): domain Eukaryota; kingdom Metazoa; phylum Chordata; class Chondrichthyes; order Rajiformes; family Rajidae; genus Okamejei; species Okamejei kenojei. Next base: position 25,988,948 of record CM069135.1, on the reverse strand, counting down.
GGTACTGATTGGCTGATAAACTGGTATGGATGCAAGTATAAAATTACCAAGATACAGACCATGCACCAATTTGTCCACTTGCATAATCTGTCAGATATATTTCAATGCAGGCAATTGAGGTTATCCAATTGGACCAAACATTATGCAGGTCAGAGAATTATTTAAATGATAAAAAGATTTGGAACAATGGAGGCTTGAGTTTTAGGAGTTCATGTTGTGGATCATTAAAATATAATGATTACTTTGGCCTGCTGATAAAAGACAAACATGTCGATGGAATTTTGGCCCTTGTGTTAAGAAGCTCAACATTGAATGAAAATTATTGATTTTTGTTTGTACCTGACCTTTATGTTTTGTGGTCGAGAGCTTCGAGTAAATATCACCAGCAATTTGTCCTGAACCAGCCACGTCAAAAGCTATGGGTGGCCAAGAAAACGCACCAACACCTCTACTTTCTTAGAAGGCTTAGGAAGTTTAGCATGTTCCCAACAACCTTCACCAACTTCTCCAGATACGATGTAGAAAGCATTTTATTGGGATACATCGCAGCAGGGTTTGAGAACAGCTGCATCCAAGACCGCAAGCAATTGCAGAAAGTTGTGGACGCAGCCCAGTCCATCACACAAACCAACCTCCCTTCCCTTCACTCCATCTACATTTCACCCTGTCTCACCAGGCCACCAACATAATCAAGGCCCAGTCTTACTTCTTCCCTCTTCTCCCCTCTCCCATCAGGCAAAAAGGTACAGAAGTTTGAAAAAGTATACTTCCAGATTCAGGAACAGTTTCTTCCCAGCTGTTATCCGACAACTGAACCGTCCTCTCACCAGCTACAGTGCAATCCTGGCATATAGGATAAAGTTTATTGGACTTCATCTTGCACTAATTGATGTACTCTTTATCTTTTTTCTGTAAACTGTGGACAGTTGATTATAATCATGTATAGTCTTTCCTTTGACTAGATAGCAGGCAACAAAAAGCTTTTCACTATACCTCGATACATGGGGCAATAATAAATTAAACCAAACATAGAGCAAAATATTAATTGGGAGGGAATATTGACCCTGCTATATTACATGGTTAGGAATACACCATGTTGAAAAATCTATTGGCAGTTTCACTTGTATGTTTTCAAGGATAGTGAGGAATATGGAGCCAGGGCAGGCAAGCAAAGTTCTTATATAATCAAGTATGATCTCTATGCATGCTGGAGACTCGAGGAGCTGCATGTCTTGCACATCAGTTCCTACGTGCTCTTCCTGATCGCAGGCTTGCTGGATTGGACATGAAGCACAGCAATTAATGTAATCTCTCAAAAAATAAAGCAAGATTTTGGAAATGCGCAGCAGGTCAGGTAGCATCTATGAAGAGAGAAACAGTTAACCTTTCAAGCTAATGACTTTTCATGAGAGCCTCTGTAACCTCTTGTAATATGACTGTCAGTGTCTATACATTTGCTGGTTGTGTTAATGACGATTTATAGTTTCTTGGAAATGCCTTTCTGTCCACAATTACAAAGGGGAAGTAATGTATCCGGTTGCAGTAGTTTCACTGACTAGTGCTTTGTGTCTGGTTCCAGTTTTTGATGATGGCGATGAGAGAACATTGAGACGGACTTCCCTCTGCCTGAAAGGAGAGAGACACTTCGCTGAAAGTGAGGTGAGTGGAGAAAAAAAAGCATTACCAGTTGCCCATTTTATCCCGTGTTTTCTACAAACGTGTTGACTTGTGATTTGTTTGATGCTTTAGACTCTTGACCAGTTGCCTCTTACTAATCCTGAACATTTTGGCACCCCTGTCATCGGAAAGAAGTCTAACCGAGGAAGAAGGTCCAATCCAATGTGAGTAATAACTTGCAACGCATAGATTTGGAAAATGAAAATAAATATTAAGATACAAGCCATTAATGAGCAAACGTTTAGGTGTATATTTGAAGTCAAGTCAAGTTTATTCGTCACATACACATACGAGATGTGCAGTGAAATGAAAAGTGGCAGTGCTCGCGAACTTTGTGCAAAAAACAAACTACAAACAAAATGGAACAGAATCACGTATTCTTTTACATATTACATATTGTGGGAGGAAAGAAAAACGGAAAAAAACAGCAATTTAAAAAAAAGCAGTAGAATGGTACAGTAAAGTTAGTCCCTGGTGAGGTAGGAGTTTACAGTCCTAATGGCCTCTGGGAAGAAACTCCTTCTCAACCTCTCCGTTCTCGCAGCATGGCAACGGAGGCATTTGCCTGACCGTCGCAGCTGGAACAGTCCGTTGCGGGGGTGGAAGGGGTCTCCAATGATCTTATTGGCTCTGGAGTTGCACCTTCTGATGTGTAGTTTCTGCAGAGGGGCGAGTGAAATTCCCGTAGTGCGTTCGGCCGAACGCACTACTCTCTGCAATCTCCGACATATACATTCTTCCGAGCCCTTCTGTTCATTTATGCTGACATGTCAAATAGTTCTCTTCGATGCTGTAAGAAAAATTGTATAAATGATTTACATCTAACCCAAATGAAAAGTTAACTTCCCCTTTATGGGGGTCTCCCTCATTTATTTTAAACAGTTTCAGAGGTCCGTTGTCATTTAAATCATGCTACGAAAAATTACCTTAGCAACTAACTGTTCCATGCTGGAGCATTGACCATTTTGTGACTACATTGTTAGCTATCCTCGGAACATGTACTATCATAGCTTGCAAAGATGTTGCCTTGTAGTTGTTTTCATAAACGTTTATTAATATAATAAAAATTATAAATTGGTGCACACCTGTCAACTTGTTTCTATTATTAGTGCTAGCGCTTGTAACATAATCTACATACTTAAATCTAGCATGTTGTAATTGCATATTTCTGTTTCTTGAGGCACTGTAATACTGTCAAGGGTGGGAGAGAAAGTGCAGCATAGCAAGTTGACAAAAATATTGCACATTTCTATATTTATAAAGGACTGTAAATTTTGTTTGTGTAATGTAAATTTACATTTATGGACAGGATATGTGGCATTAAATGTTATGAGTTTGTACGTTTTCTATGTGACTGCATGGGTTTCCTCCCACATCCCAAAGACATGGGTTTTTAGGTTTAAGATTCTCCAGTGATGCAGCCTGACCCACTGAGTTATTCCAGCAAATATAGACACAAAATGCTGGAGTAACTAAGCGGGGCAGGCGTCATCTCTGGAGATTATAGCAGCATAAGTGTCACTATGTTGTCAGGCAAGGACTTGTGACGGGGTTGTTGCTTTCATCTTGCACCACAATCCAACCATTGGCTAACTGCCTCCTAACATTGCTCCTTGCCAGTTTGTGATCACTATACATAGAAACATAGAAAATAGGTGCAGGAGTAGGCCATTCGGCCCTTCGAGCCTGCACCGCCATTCAATATGATCATGGCTGATCATCCAACTCAGTATCCTGTACCTGCCTTCTCTCCATACCCCCGATCCCTTTAGCCACAAGGGCCACATCTAACTCCCTCTTAAATATAGCCAATGAACTGGCCTCAACTACCTTCTGTGGCAGGTAATTCCAGAGACTCACCACTCTGTGTGAAAAATATTTTCCTCATCTCGGTCCTAAAGGAATTCCCCCTTATCCATAGACTGTGACCCCTTGTTCTGGACCTCCCCAACATCGGGAACAATCTTCCTGCATCTAGCCTATCGAACCCCTTAAGAATTTTGTAAGTTTCTATAAGATCCCCCCTCAGTCTTCTAAATTCTAGCGAGTACAAGCCAAGTCTTTCCTCATATGAAAGTCCTGACATCCCAGGAATCAGTCTGGTGAATCTTCTCTGTACTCCCTCTATGGCAAGAATGTCTTTTCTCAGATTTGGAGACCAAAACTGTACACAATACTCCAGGTGTGGTCTCACCAAAACCCTGTACAACTGCAGTAGAACCTCCCTGCTCCTATACTCAAATCCTTTCGCTATGAATGCTAACATACCATTTGCTTTCTTCACTGCCTGCTGCACCTGCATGCCTACTTTCAATGATTGGTGATATCATGATACTCAGGTCTCGTTGCATCTCCCCTTTTCCTAATTTGCCACCATTAAGATAATAGTCTACCCTCCTGTTTTTGCCACCAACGTGGATAACCTCACATTTATCCACATTGTACTGCATCTGCCATGCATTTGCCCACTCACCCAGCCTATCCAAGTCATCTTGCAGCCTCCTAGCATCCTCCTCACACCTAACACTACCTCCCAGCTTGGTGTTATCCACAAACTTAGAGATGTTGCATTCAATTCCCTCGTCCAAATCATTAATATATATTGTAAATAGCTGGGGTCCCAGCACTGAGCCTTGCGGTACCCCACTAGTTACTGCTTCTGCTTCTGTTTTTTCCTTGGCATTTAAAATTGGAGTTAAGTATAATCTAACATATATAACTAAAACCAAATTGAATTGAAGCTGTAGAAACTAGGAACTACAGATGCTGGTTTAAATAGGACACAAAGTATTAAAGTAACTCATCGGGTCAGGCAGCATCTTTGGAGAACATAAACAGGTTGCATTTTGGGTCAGTTTGAAGAAGGGGTCCTGTCCTGAAACATCACCTATCCATGTTCTCTGGAGATGCTGCCTGACCTGCTGAATTACGGCAGCACTATGTATCCTTTTGAGTTGAATCTTGCCAGCTCTGTATTTAAATGTGAGATAGCTTCTCCTGTACAATTTAACCACTCTGTTACAGAGGCCTGGCGGTTAGATTGCTTTAGGCACCACGTAAATAATGGAGGTAAGCTTTATGAAGAGTCTTCACACAGCGGGTGTTAGAAAACTAGACCACTCACTTCCACACACCTGTTAATTGAAATGTTAATTGAAATGTTAATACTGAGACTAATAGACCAGCACGCAGAGGTATGAAATCAAAGTGAATAGATGGAATTAGATACTGATTGGTGGGGCAGGTTGTAATGTCTGAATGGTGTCCTTGTGATTTCACTGTCGCTGTAGCTTAGGAATCTCCTCCTTTATGTGTTGAACAGAAATATTCTGAGATTTCTCCTTTCACTGCCTTGCATTGTCACTTGTTTCTTGCCCTTGATGCTGCACCAAAGCAAATTGCATTTATGCAATCTCACTGACTGTATACTGTGCAGGCTATATATGCAAATGAATGTAATGAGCTCTGTGTATGTTTTTGCTCCGTTACATAGCGAGGAGACAAATCAGTATATTGTGTCACCTATTTCACAGTTTAACTACTAGCAGGGAACCTTATGAGCATGAGTTGACAATGTGTCTATGAACTTCTCATTCTCAATTCCCTTATGTTTTTTAGTAATGAGGCCATTGCAGTTTTGTGTAAATGGCCTTCATAGAGCTGGTTATCGTTTAGCTGCAATATCATGTTTTGTGTGTTGCAAGTGGTTGGATCCAGGGATAGTTGGTGTAAACAATACTGTTCTTGATTGGGTGAAGAGCTGCTTTATTTTTAATTGTATAGTCTAATATTTTGTTTGACATCTGAAATAAGCAAAGCCAAAATAATTTTACATAGACTAGACATATTTTGGAAAGTGAAATGAATAATTCTGGAAGTTGTTAGGTGGACATTCAGTATCTGTAGATAAAGCAGTTAAGTAATCATGTCAGATATGTTTCTGGAGATTTTATTTTTTGTTCTTGTTTTAACTCCCGTTTCCTTCATGTGATTAATTCTCATTTATTTCTGTGACATTCTCTTTGCATGATTCCTATCATCTTGCCCTAGTATCATTTGGAGTTTTTAAACCATCTGTGGTGTACATGTGCCCTTTGAGCTGCCTTGCTGTTCTTGTCGAGCAGCTTTCAGTTCTGAAGAGGGGTCCATACTTAAAATGCTGATTTTGCTGTTCTATATATAAAATCTCTGGTGCTGGCAACATTATCTGTTTTGTTTTAGTGTGCCATTTTCTCAGCATTTCTGGAAAAGAGTATAAATCCAGCATGCGATTGTAAGAATTTTGTGATATTTCCCATGATTGTTTTCCTGATAACTCTTTTTGGAGTAATATATGAGTTTGATCTATGACTATAACACTACTTAATGTTGTTAAAATTGGAGCATTTTCTGTATAATTATTTTTCAATATGTTAAATTTGGATGAAATTGAAGACAAAGTTACAGAGCACATGGCTCCAAAAAATGTTTCCATATCTCCCAGTCTAATTTGGTTAATACATGCACAACAATGCCACTGTGTTCAAAGCTTTGGGACTATGTTTAGTGAGATTCCTAAGCAGAGTCCCAAAGTCATTGTCTCACACGTGAGAAGGACCTTTGTCATTTGGGAATGGTTTGTGTATAATCCAATTCTGAAAGATCGATCTTTGCCATTGAATGCAGATATAAAGCTGAAAGTAGCCGTTCAAAGTGTGACCATCCCCTCCAATTAAAAAGGTAAACAAAAATTTAATCTTGAAATTAGTGCAGTATTCTCCACGCACAGGGATGCTCTCAGTAAAGACTCTTTACTTGTGTTTTACTTTATTCCTGTCTGTGGTTTGTAGACCTAACTTAAGAAGTCATTGGATAAAAAATGTCTATCTTTGTAATGTGTTTTGAAAGTCGTCAAGTCAACCAATTCCTAAAATGAATTGCAGCATGATAAAAACACTGGTTGTGATATGCTTAACAAATTCATTAGCATGTTATGAGGGGTTTATTTTGGCAGGATAGATTATTATGTAAGTTGCATGTATCAAACTGCACTTTTGAGATTTTTTTTGAGCTGATAACGATGAATCAGCTGAGCGCTTAGTTTCTTAAAATGTAAGTTATGCTTATTCTATTGGCACTGATGCCCTGCTTCACTCTATCCCAATGGAATGCTGATGTTTATAGTGCTCTTGATCCTGGAATCCAAACACTTATCATTATGTATCCTACCTGACATCTATTGTGAATGTACAATGCCAGGAACCCACTACAAATACCTGCCCTTTGCTGGGACTGAGACAGCAATGAAATGGTGCTCGGTTTGGTGTGGAGCCTTCTCTGCTCTCCCGCGGTCAGGGGCCTCGAGCCCTCCATTGACGGGACGATCTTTACTCCCGTAGCCGGTGGCATTTGAGCCCTCCGCAGCGGGGCGATTAGCTCCCACATGGGGGGGGGGGGGGATGTCGGCTCCCCCGCATTGGCAATTGAACCCCGGGTAGGGGCTAGTCAAGCCTCTGCATCGTTGGAGCTTCCCGACTCGGCCTCTCCTGAGACTGCGAGCTCTCAATGGTAAAGTCCGCAGGCCGCGGTTGGAGCCAACCCAGGCAAGGGATCGACTCCGATGTTAAGTCCACGCCCCGTGGTGTGGCTCAAAGTCAGTCCGAGGAGGCCTCCAGCTTCATCGATATTAGGCCGCAGAACGACCGGAGATGCGATCTGGAAAACAATCGCATTTCCGGCAAGGTAAGAAACTTTGAGAATAAGAAACCGGTTTCCCCCTCTCTCTCCCCCCATATGAAACAAACTATTATATGGGGCCGGTGCTGCATCTTGCCAGTAGAGTGAGTGCAAGCTCTCAGTGGGGCCTAGCCAAGGCTGCTCTGTGTATTTGTAGACCATACTTAAGAAGTCTGGATAAATAGTGCCCAATTGTACCATCTTTCTCATTGCCTCCCCTTGGATGTGATGAACGCTGTTGTCGCCCCTTTTTGTTTGTCTGCACAGCTCTTCCCAGCCCAGATATTCCCTGAGGCAACGAGTTCACCAGCCGGTCGGTGACCAACATAGAGAAACATTAGTGTGGCAAAATCTCTGGGCTGGAGAGAGCAGAATATCCAGACAAGAGAGGGCAGGAGATGATGGGGGTGCACATAGGATCCAGCCACTTTGCATCCCCAGAAATGCCCACTCTCTCTGTGTTCACCCCTGCACTCCACATTTCAATGCTGAATGGCTGCACCGTTGGACAAGGCCCTCACAGGTAGCCACCACATGGAGTCACGTGACGATAAGATCATGTAAAGCATTTCATTGCTGTGGGAGCACTAGCAGGAGCTGATTCCTCAGTCAAGACCCAGCGCAGCATTGGTAAGGGAGTGCAAGGGATCACGTCAAGTTTCCAGTGCTGTGGTTGGTGCATCTTTCTATGTATAATGCTGTTGTGATCCCTTTCCTGCATGCTAAGTTAGGCACTAGCGTACAAATTCTCAGCTATGCCCACTGCATGTATATGAAGGCAGTTGATGCAAGAAATGTCCTCCAGTTACCTCTAGCGACCTTAAAAAGCCCAAACTGAGCACAGTAGCTGTTGCTTCCCACCTTTACATGGAATTTCCACCTGATTAACTATATTTTCCCCATCCAAAACTTACTTTACAAAATCCCAATCTCTCCTACTAATCCCCAATTCTCATATTATGTGCATGTCCTTATTTAGATGTCAGCCATGTGAGTCCAGAGCTTCCTTCATCCCGCTACTTACCCAATGAATTATTCAATGTTGTTTGTTTGCTCTCATTTTAAAAACACTTCTGCTATTCGTAGGAACAACCGTATGTACGCATGTCAGACATTAAATGCAATAATGTTATGGGACCTCGTATGTAGGGATGTCCATATGTTAGGCTTTCATAACCCAGGGAAGACCTTTATGTAACTCGTGTCATAATGTGCTTGCAAATTCTGTCATTGTCGCAAGTGAATACATTCACAATCATCATCTTCAAATTTTACACTCTTTACCTTTTGGTAGTGCCACGACTTGCAATGAGGTTTTTATTGTTTTCACATGCCTTGAGACTTTCGGATATTGTACGTGGGGGCAGAATAATCTAATTTCTGGTGTGGTTTCATTGCAGCCCTGATGATGAAGATTCATCTTCATCTAGTGATGAAGATGATGAAAACAGACGATTAAGCGATGAATTAATTGGAAAAATTGTCTGTGTTGAGTGTTCTAATGGAGACAAAAGGAAGACATCCCGGTACCCAGCTCTGGTAAGCAAACTTTTACATTTGAGTTTGCATATAAATTAAGTTTAAATACAATGGACTATAAATCTGAATTTACCTCATTTTGATATGCAATTGGACACACAAGTGCTACATCTTGGCAGGACAAATCAAAATAGGAAGTACATGGTAAATGGTAGGGAATTGAGGAATGCTGTGGAACAGAGGGATCTAGGAATAACTGTGCATAGTTCCCTGAAGGTGGAATCGCATGTAGATGGGGTGGTAAAGAAAGCCTTTGGTGTGCTGGCCTTTATAAATCAGAGCATTGAATATAGGAGTAGGGAAGTAATGTTAAAATTGTACAAGGCATTGGTAAGACCAATTCTGGAGTATGGTGTACAATTTTGGTCGCCTAGTTATAGGAAGGATGTCAACAAAATAGAGAGAGTACAGAGGAGATTTTAGTTGTTGCCAGGGTTCCAGCAACTATGTTACAGAGAAAGGTTGAACAAGTTAGGTCTTTATTCTTTGGAGCGCAGAAGGTTAAGGGGTGACTTGATTGAGGTCTTTAAAATGATGAAAGGGATAGACATAGTTAACGTGGATACGTTTTTCCTATTGAGGGTAGGGAAGATTCAAACAAGAGGGCATGACATGAGAATTAAGGGACAGAAGTTTCAGGGTAACGTGAGGGGGAACCTCTTTACTCAGAGGGTGGTGGCTGTGTGGAATGAGCTTCCAGCAGAAGTGGTGGAGGCAGGATCGATTTTAACATTTAAGAGTAAAGTGGATAGGTATATGGACGTGAAGGGAATGGAGGCGTATGGTCTGAGTGCAGGTAGATGGGACTAGGGGAAAACAAATGGTCGGCACGGACTGGAAGGGCCGAGAGGGCCTGTTTCCGTGCTGTAATGGTTATATGGTTAAATTAGCATTTTGCTTTATTGCCAAATGGGTATGACCAGAAAATCACTAAATTGGAACATTGCTGTTTTAAGAAATTGCTTTTGTGGTTTTTCAAAGTATTATAAGTTGACTTGCATATGCAGCAGCTGCTACATCAACTCACAGCTGCCATCTCGCTTGTACACTGCCCACTGGGAAGTGTGTTAGTGCTTTAAAGTGATTTCTTCATGGCTGGCTACCATGGAAACAGGAGAGAAACAGAGTTGAGAGAGTGGAAAATAGAAAGAAATGGCAATAAGGGGGAGGGTCGAATAGTTTGCTTTGAAGAGTCCTGTCCATACAATGGAGCCGTCCAATCAGACACCCTGCTATGATTGGCCTCCATTGTGGCTGTTTCAAAATTGCATTGGAATTAAAAAGAAATTAAATACATATTTTATTTCTAGAAAATAACAAAACTCCATGTCTTTCTTCACAATCTTGTCCAATCATATCAATACATTCTCTTACAATGCAGTGCTGTTTGCCTTTATAACAAACATAAAGTGTTTGGGGGGGAGGGCTGTTACGCAGAGCACAGTCCCTCGGTGTCAGCAGCGGCAGGACCCTAGACTGTCATCCTTCCTCACAGAGCTTTTGTAGTGGCTATACTGAGCATCAGTGTGTCCTTCAGCATGTTTTCCTGCACCCTGGAATTGGCTGGTCAGCATCAGTAAATGTTGGGACCTCTCCTAACTCTGGAATGGCAATGTTTTGGGCAAACCGCGATTTTTCAGCTGCAGTTTGATGTCTGTGCGACATGTGTGTGTCCATGGGAACAGCCTGTAAATCAGAGAGTCGTCCGTTACACAGCTGCTCAGACCAAACCTCAACATGGACCTTTTAATTTCAAAAATAAACTGTATTCATGGAAGAAAATACAGGAAATATAAACCAATACATAGCTTTATATTTGTCATGTTGTCAAGTCTACACTTGGTGTCCTCAAATCAATACATTCACAGGAGCCATAGATCACAACAGCTGGTTCCTCGGAACTTTGATCCTTTCAATGCAAAAGGCAGTAGGCTTTTTATTCCATTCACTCTGTGATAATCTATCGTGGCCTTTTAGCCTCTCAGCACATCTTTGGGATATGGGAGGAATCTGCAGCATGTGGCGGAAAATTACAAGGTCACAGAGAGAGCATGCAAACTCCGTACAGAAAGGATTGATTCTCCGGTGCTGTAAGGCAGTAGAACCAACTGCTGTACTACCTTCCACGCAATGTAACCAAATCATTGAAATGTTGATGAAACTTTAAAATCCAGGATTAACGTTTACCGCATATTCTGTTTTAAAGAAATCATCAGCTGCAGTGACTTTTTTTAATTAACCAAAGGTTTAACCACAAAACACTCACTTGATGACATCAATGTAGAAACAATCACTCTGCAATGTGTTTATGCTCATGTTATTATGGTTCGCTACGTATTCTATCAAAATTGATTTATTTTCTTTTATGTTCACCTGCAAAAAACAAAAGTAATTGTTTTGTTTCTAAAGGTTATTTCTCCAGATTGCAGTGATGAAGTCACAGTGAAAAAGGACAGCGTTTTAGTTCGCTCATTCAAGGATGGGAAATTGTAAGTCCTTTCATGGATTGGGTTTTGGAAAACGGGACCCGACTTAAATTTATTGACGCACAAATTTAATCCTGAAATTTAATCTCACTGAAAACCCAACATGGTATCTATTGTGCAGTACATTTTCAGAGTGCGTTTTGCATTATGCTGATGGAAGCATCATTAAAAACAGAGGCTCTGTCTTGACAAGGCTGTGCATTCCTTTTGTTGTAATTGAACATTTAAGTATGTTTAAAAAGCAAAGTAAAAACAGAAGTAGAAGTAGGCCATAAATCCCCTTGAGATTGCTTTCTGCTTCACAAAAATATGACTGAGGCAATACCTTGGGTCCATTTTCCTGATGTTCACATTCTTGATTCCCCTTCTTTTCTAATATATGCTTTCGCTTGTAGCACTACCACATTTTTCATCAGATCAATTCCTGCAAAGAGTTTTTTTTTGATGGATAGGGAGAGATTGAATAAGATTGGATTACATTTGCTGTTTTTAAAAAAAATAAGAATGGTGAAATATATAAGATTCTGAAAGTGAATGACACCATAGATATTGAATGATTGATATTTCTGGCTGGAAAATCTCGAACTAGATGATCATATCAAAATAAGGTTCCACTATTATGGTAGTGAATTGTAAAAGTAGAGAATTTGTTACTCGCGTTGCAAATCTTTTTAATTCTCCGTCACAGATGGTTGTGGATGCTCGGCTGTTGAGTATATTCAAAGCTGAGGTTGACATATGTGGGGAATAAAGAGAGGTGGGAAACCAGCAGGAAACAGACCCAAGTTACAGGACTGCCCATGTGTCCCTAGAAAATCAATATTGTCATATTCCATGTACCAGCGCAGCAAAATTCATAAGATCATAAGTGCTAGGAGCAGAATTAGGCCATTTGGCCCATCAAGTCTTCTCTGCCATTCAAACATGGCTGATTTATCTCTCCCTCCTAGCCCCATTCTCCTGCCTTCTCCCCATAACCTCTGACACCCATACAGATTCTGCTGTACTCGCCCACTATTGCTGTTACTTTGCTCTCAAATGAAGTTTTCATTCCCACTATTTCTTTGAAGCAATGTAGATTGCATATACTGTAGCTGAGAGCCTAGTACTAATCTCTGTTTTCCACAATGACCAACAGCTGTCAACCTGAAAATGCCCCTTTTGTGCTCCTTTTGCTTGTCTTCCTGTCACATGAATACCTCCAAACCCACTATCCCATAGTTTGTGTAACATTTGGTTGGGAACCTAATCAATTGCCTTTTGAAACTGTTAGTTATATCCTAAAACAAAATCTGTTTTGCCAATCACCGTTTCCTTTCAAGAAAAACCTGTTTACTCTTCCCGAATATATTATAATTTTCCTAACTTTCCACATTTGTCCTGCCTTAATTATGGAGTCCAATATTTTCCTGACATTTGATATCAGGCTTATTAAATCCATAGTTTCCCATTTTACATGGGCATCAGCAAGGCATTTGACAAGGTCCAACACGGAAGTCTAATCCAAAAGCTGAGAGCCCATGGGATCCAGCCAATTTGGTAGATAGGATCCAAAGTTGGCTTGGGAACACGATGGCTGTTTTTGTGATTGGAAGTTTGAGGCCAGTGATGCAAGCATTGGATCAGTGCTGTGACCCTTACTATTTGCAAAAGGTGTTAACAAATGTAGGAGGAATGATAGTTGTTGCAAACATTTGTGGTTTTGTTGGAAGGGAAGATGTTAAGTTTAGGTTACATAATTATATTGATCAGTTGTTAAACTGGGTGAAGCAAAGGCAGATGGAGTTTAATCCTCATAAGTACAAGGTAATGCATTTTGCCAGATCTAATAAGGATAGGACATCTACCATCAATTCATAGATCCCCAAAGGTGACAGCACAGGTAGATAAGTGGTGAGGAAGGCATACAAGATGCTGGCCTTCATTAGCCAGGGTATAAAATATAAGAGTATGAAGGTCATGGAAGTTTGGTTAGGCCACAGCTGGAGACCCATGTGCAGTTTGCCACACAATACAATTACACTGAGAGAGAGTGCAGAGATGTTTTCCCAGTATATGGCTGTCAAAGAATGTTTCAGTTATGAGGAGAGATGGAATAGGCTGGGTTTATTTTCCTTGGAACAGAAGTAACTGAGAGAATCTGAGAAAGGTATACAAAATAATGAGGGGCAGTAGATGAACAGTAAGAAACCATGGACCATAATGGAGACATTCAAAACCAAAGGACACAAGTTAAAGTTGATTAAGAGTTTAGAGAATCTGAAGATTTTTTTTCACCCAGAAGTAGTAATTACAAATATACAGACTGAGAGGGTGGTAGAGTCAAGTACTCTCATGACATTTTAATAAGTGACTCGTTGCTACTTGTATAGCCAAGGCACAGAAGGCAGCTGCAGGCCTGTATTGATTTAGTATAGATGGACACGATATTCGGCAGGGATACGAGCTGCTGTATGGCTGCAATTTCCCAAAGCCTGTTTTCATATCCGTGCACCAATTAACCAAACTAAAATTGATCAATTGCAATCATGTATTGTCTTTCTGCTGACTGGTTAGCACACGACAAAAGCTTTTCACTGTACCTCGGTGCATGTGACAATAAACTGAACTGAACGAACCCTCGAGTGGACATAAAGTCTGCCTCAGCTACTAATGTTGGAAGAGAATTCCACAGCCTTTCAAATATTGCTTTGATGTTTCTTTTGTTCCGTTCTGAAGTTCTCGTGAACAAGTTTGTGTTTTTTAACCCTTTATATGTAATTTAATAACTACCAGACATTGTCACATCTTTGCAAAATTATTGTATTACTGTTATATCATCGCACAATGTTGTTCAAAGAAAAAGAGGTCTCCAACTGAGAACTCTTCACATTCTAGGGTGCATGGTAATATTGTTCAAAGCTTCAACATCTGCTGCTGCTGAATCCAGTTGAAGTCTGACGGGTTTTAAATGGGTGCATCTTATTCTGATCTTTACATTCTCTAACTGTTCTAATGAATCTGGGAATTTCACTACTGAGGTGCTGCCTTTAATGTCCTTTAAATACATTTCCCATTTCTGCTGTTCACATAGCAGATTCCACATTCCTACTGCAACGCTATTGTTTAGTCTCTCGGCTCTTCTATTGTTTTGTATATTCAGATAAATAGCATCCAGTATTTGAAATTTTGTTCAAACTAAATATTTTGCATTCAGTGGAGTAACATTGCCACTGTACAATGAAAACATAGATTAAGCAATCTCTTTTATTTTCACTCTTCTGTCTGGTATTATTCCTGTCGCTGGTCCTCTGTTCCCTATTGCGTTATTGTGTGGTTCCTTTATACTGTTCGATTAATGTCCTTGGATGATCTTTAACATGGCATATTAGTAAACAGTTGCTGGAGCCTGTTGCTCATACGTAGGCTTTGTCTTTCTGCCTTTGCAGCAGTTGTGATGTCATGTTGCCTCACAAACATAAAGCCGTGGGTTAAAAATGCGGAATCCAAGAATCGCAAGCCTTTGCTACACAAAAAACTAACTCTTCAGCCCAGGGAGGTATTTATGTTGTACTCAAAGCTTCCTCTGACCTTAATTCGGTGTCTGATTTATTGCCTAGTGTGGCGGTGCCCAGGAAGGACGTTGCAGAATTTGACAGTGAGATGGCCTCCAAATATGATGCAGCTATGAAGGAAGGTAAAACGAATTATGCCTTATCATGCTAAGCCTATAAGCAGAAAACAGTCATATCCCATGTGCTATAATGCAAGATCATATTTACTAATTGCCTCGCTGAGATTTGGTGAGTCCATGTGAAATGATCGAATAGGTGATCAAAGTCACATTGAATCGCTGCAATATTAACAAACTGACAACAGGTGCAGAATTCTGATTGGAATTGAGGAACTGAAGGAGGCTATTCAGGCTGTTCAACCTTACTTTTACACCAAGCTGACCTCCAGTTCATCTTCATCTGCCCATCACATTGCCATACCTTTAACATCTTTGCCTAAAAATTGAAATGTTGACTTAATTTGAAATATTTGGGCAGGATATATGAATACACTTATTCTGCAGTGGCACTACGTGATAATGTTTTATTGCATTATGGAACGTCCAGATCTGAATTAAACTGCCCTGGTTTATATCCTCATAACCTGAATGGAAAGCTCTGGTATTCCCATTTGCAGTTTTGTTACTGGTTCAGCTTCAGCAGCATTAAATGCAGTAAATAATGTGCAAAAAGTGACCACTCATCCTATTGAAAATGTGTTATCTCTTTGAAAGAACTGTCCAGTTAGTCCCACTCTTGCCCCTCTCATGTTCATCAAAATCTTTTCACTTCTCAAAAAAATGTATTCAACTTTTTGAAAGTGTCGTTTGAATCTGTTTCCATCATGCTTTTACTCTGTGCATTAGCGGTTATAAGATTCACTCTGTGCCTGAAAAATCAACAAACAAACTGCAGCTGCTGGAAATCTGAAATAAAACAGAAAATCTCAGAAATAATCATCTGGCCAGCAGGCAAGATGATAGAAACTGAGTTACATTTTGGATTGAAGATAGACACAAAATGCTGGGGTAACTCAGTGGGACAGGCAGCATCTCTGGATAGTATGAATGGGTGATGTTTTGGATTGAGACCCTTCTTCCATTATTCTGTGCGCACTTCTGGGTGAGATGCTAACTGCATTTGTGTTGTCTCTGTACTTGTACACTGCACAATGACAATAAAGTTTGAATCTGAATCTTCAGATTGGAGTCTGTAGAATGGCCTCGACTCGAAACGTCACCCATTCCTTCTATCCAAAGATGCTGCCTGCCCACAGTCCAGCATTTTGTGTCTATATCTTCGGTGTAAACCAGCATCTGCAGTTCCTTCTTTCTCCTTCTTGGAATTCTCTGCCACAGAAGGTAGTTGAGGCCAGTTCATTGGCCATATTTAAGAGGGAGTTGGATGTGGCCCTTGTGGCTGAAGGGATCAGGGGGTATGGAGAGAAGGCAGGTACAGGAGACTGAGTTGGATGATCAGGCATGATCATATTGAATGGCGGTGCAGGCTCGAAGGGCCGAATGGCCTGCTCCTGCACCTAATTTCTATGTTTCTATGTTTCTCCTTTACATTTTGGAATGATGACCTTTAATCAGAATTGGGAACGATTAAAAAGCATGTTTTAAGTTGCAGAGTAGGTGAAGTGATTAAAGGAAATGATGATGATTGGATTCAGACCAAGAGGAGGAGAATGATACAAATGGCAATGGTGCCAGCAGAGATTGGGAGGCGAAAGCTATTAATTGGAGCTGATATTTCTGAAGGACAGGGAGACCAATGAAATCAAAGGGAAAACATATTAGTGGGACCGTTGTGTACAGAACGGTGCAGTTGCTGGAAATCTTAAATAGAAGTGTGTGCAGGAAAAC
Source organism: Okamejei kenojei (assembly GCA_035221665.1). Taxonomy (NCBI): domain Eukaryota; kingdom Metazoa; phylum Chordata; class Chondrichthyes; order Rajiformes; family Rajidae; genus Okamejei; species Okamejei kenojei. Next base: position 25,972,130 of record CM069135.1, on the reverse strand, counting down.
CCCAGCAGATCAGGCAGTGCTCGTGGAGAGAAAAACTGAGTTGCACATTGCACATTGATGACCTTTATCAATCAGCCAGTTCAATTTCTTGACCTGATTTGGAACATTCTCTGCTGCTACTTAATGAGACACAAACTGTACTCGTTCTCCAACACTGCCCTCATTAATTTGAAGGCTCATCTAAAATGGGAGCTAATGTCCCAAATTCCCACCAGCATCCTAGGATATCACTTTGCTGTTACTAATTATCTCAATGAATTGTCTCGACTTTCAAAACATAGTCATGAGTGTTTGGGTGGGGTTTTCAGCTTTGGACCAGGCACTGGAATTCTTGAGGAGTGGAACCATTCCCCACAACTGGAAGACTGAGTTGAAGGAAGAGAGCTCCACCAGTGATGAAGAGGAACGTGATGAGGAAGAGGAGAGCAGTGAGGAGGAGGTGAGTCATTTGTTTTAGGCAGGGGAAGGAGTGTGACCCGTGAATACATATTCTTCACATTCCTATTTTGAGTTGTAAGTTTGCCTTTTTTTAGCATTTACATCCAATAGGTGCAGGAGTAGGCCATTCGGCCCTTCAAGCCAGCACCGCCATTCAATGTGATCATGGCTGATCATCCACAATCACTACTCCATTCCTGCCTTCTCCCCATATCCCCTGACTCCGCTATTTTTTTAAGAGCCCTATCTAGCTCTCTCTTGAAAGTATCCGGAGAACCGGCCTCCACCACCCTCTGAGGCAGAGAATTCCACAGTCTCACAACTCTCTGTGTGGAAAAAGTGTTTCCTCATCTCCCTTCTAAATGGCTTGCCGCTTATTCTTAAACTGTGGCCCCTGGTTCTGGACTTCCCCAACATCCGGAACACGTTTCCTGCCTCTAGCGTGTCCAAACCATTAATAATCTTATATGTTTCAATGAGATCCGCTCTCATCCTTCTAAATTCCAGAGTATACAAGCCCAGCCTTTCCATTCTCTCAGCATATGACAGTCCCGCCATCCCGGGAATTAACCTTGTGAACCTACGCTGCACGCCCTCAATAGCAAGAATGTCCTTCCTCAAATTCGGAGACCAGAATTGCACACAATACTCCAGGTGTGGTCTCACTAGGGCCCTGTACAACTGCAGAAGGACCTCTTTGCTCCTAGACGCAACTCCTCTTGTTATGAAGGCCAACATGCCATTCGCTTTCTTCACTGCCTGCTGTACCAGCATGCTTACTTTCATTGACTGATGAACAGGGACCCCCAGATCCCGTTGTACTTCCCCTTTTCCCAACTTGACACCATTTAGATAATAATCTGCCCTCCTGTTTTTGCTACCAAAGTGCATCTACCATGCATCTGCCCGCTCACCTGTCCAAGTCACCCTACATTCTCATAGCATCCTCCTCGCAGTTCACACTGCCACCCAGCTTTGTGTCATCTGCAAATTTGCTAATGTTACTTTGAATTCCTTCATCTAAATCATTGATGTATATTGTAAATAGCTGCGGTCCCAGCACCGAGCCTTGTGGTACCCCACTGCCTGCCATTCTGAAAGGGACCTGTTTATCCCTACTCTTTGTTTCCTGTCTGCCAACCAATTTTCTATCCATGTCAGCACTACCCCCAATACCATGTGTCCACTAATCTCCTATGTGGGACCTTATCAAATGCTTTCTGAATGTCCATCTACACAACATTTACTGGCTCTCCCTTGTCCATTTTCCTAGTTACATCCTCAAAAAATTCCAGAAGATTAGTTCAGCATGATTTCCACTTTGTAAATCCATGCTGACTCGGGCCGATCCTGTTACTGCTGTCCAAATGCGTTGCTATTTCATCTTTTATAATTGACTCCAGCATCTTCCCCACCACCGGTGTCAGGTTAACTGGTCTATAATTCCTTGTTTTCTCTCTCCCGCCTTTCTTAAAAGGTGGGATAACATTAGCCACCCTCCAATCCACAGCATCTGATCCTGAATTTATAGAACATTGGAAAATGATCACCAATGCATCCACGATTTCTAGAGCCACTTGCTTAAGCGCCCTGGGATGCAGACCACCAGGCCCTGGGGATTTATAAGCCTTCAGTCCCATCAGTCTACCCAACACCATTTCCTGCCGAATGTGGATTTTCTTCAGTTATTCCGTCACCCCAGATCCTCCAGCCACTAGTACATCAGGAAGATTGTTTATGTCCTCCTTAGTGAAGACTGATCCAAGTACCTGTTCACTCATCTGCCATTTCCTTGTTCCCCATAATAAATTCACCTTTTTCATGCTTCAAGGGTTTGGTCTTAACTATATTTTTTCCCTCTTCACATACCTAAAGAATCTTTTACTATCCTCCTTTATATTCTTGGCTAGCTTACCTTCGTACCTCATCTTTTCTACCCGTATTGTCTTTTTAGTTATCTTCTGTTGGTCTTTAAACATTACCCAATCCTCTGGCTTCCCGCACATCTTTGCTGTGTTGTACTTCTCTTTTATTTTTATACTGTCCCTGACTTCCCTTGTCAGCCACAGTTGTCCCTTACTCCTCATGGAATCTTTCTTCCTCTTTGGAATGAACTGATCCTGCATCTTCTGTATTATTCCCAGAAATACCTGCCATTGTTGTTCCTCTGTCATCCCTGCTAGGGTATCTTTCCAGTCAACTTTGGCCAGCTCCTCCCTCACGGCTCCATAGTCCCCTTTGCTCAACTGTACTAGTGACACCTCTGATTTACCCTTCTCCCTCTCAAATTGTAGATTAAAGCTTACCATATTATAGTCACTACCTCCTAATGGCTCCTTAACCTTAAGTTCCCTTATCAAATCCGGTTCATTACACAACACCAAATCCAGAATTGCCTTCTCCTGCTTTCCCCCTGGTAGGCTCCAGTACAAGCTGGTGTAGGAATCCATCATGGAGGCACTCCACAAAGTCCCTTTCTTGGGGTCAGTACCAACCTGATTTTCCCATGTTGAAATCTCCCATAACAACCATAGCATTACCTTTACGACATGCCAAATTTAATTCTTGATTCAACTTGCACCTTATATCCAGGCTACTGTTTGGGGGCCTGTAGACAAGTCCCATTAGGGTCTTTTTACCCTTACAATTCCTTAGTTCTATCCATACTGACTCCACATCTCCTGTTTCAATGTCACCCCTTGCAAGGGACTGAATTTCATTCCTCAACAACAGAGCTACCCCACCCCTTCTGCCCACCTGTCTGTCTTTTCGATAGGATTTATACCCTTGAATATTCAGTTCCCAACTCTGGCCCTCTTGCCGCCATGTCTCTGTAATTCCCACAACATCATACTTGCCAATTTCAAACTGAGCCTCAAGCTCGTCCACTTTATTTCTTATACTTCGCGCATTCATCTACAACACTTTGACTTCGGTATTCACCTCCCCTCTCACACCGCTCACTATTGGCCCTGACCTCACTCTCTTATCCCTTCTCGAACTTTCCTTCCCATTAATTTGGGAGTCTTTTGTAACTTTTCCTGCACTCAGTTCCCCTTTAACTCCATCTTTATACTCCCAATTTGTCAATCCCTCCCCCTCCATCCAGCAAAATATCCACTGCTCTTTCCAGACTGGCAAAGCTTTGCATAATTTAATCTGGGCTCGCAGGGACTTGTATAACTGTTGCTTGCAGTGAAAATGTGGATGCATCGTATTCTGCAGAATGGAAGTGAAGTAATCCAGGGAATGCATGATTGATTGGGAGCATCACAACTTTAGTCCAAAGACCATAATAACACTGCAAGTTGGGAACTGTTGAGAGGGAGAAGTAACATTGTCTTAGATGGGAAGAGTAAACAATGCAGCCAGGGCTGGAGGAAGAATGAGTACCTCAGCCATGGTCAGGAGAGGGATATAGTGCCCTCCATAATGTTTGGGACAAAGACCCATCATTTATTTATTTGCCTCTGTATTCCACAATTTCTGATTTGTAATAGAAAAAAAATCACGTGGTTAAAGTGCACATTGTCAGATTTTATTAAAGGCCATTTTATACATTTTGGTCTCATAATGTATAAATTACGTGTGTGTGTGTGTATGTATGTATATGTATTATATATTCCCCCCCCCCCCCCCCCATTTCAGGGTGCCATAATGTTTGGGACACATAGCTTCACAGGCGTTTGTAATTGCTCAGATGTGTTTAATTGTCTCCTTCATGAAGGTATAAGTGAGCTCTCAGCACCTAGTCTTACCTCCAGTCTTTCCATCACCTATGGAAACTTTTATTGCTGTTTATCAACATGAGGACCAAAGTTGTGCCAATGTAAGTCAAAGAAGCCATTATGAGTAAGAAACAAGAATAAAACTGTTAGAGACATCGGCCAAACCTTCGGCTTACCAAAATCAACTGTTTGGAACATCATTAAGACGAAAGAGAGCACTGGTGAGCTTACTAATCGTAAAGGGACTGGCAGGCCAAGTAAGACCTCCACAACTGATGACAGAAGAATTCTCTCTATAATAAATGAAATTCCCCAAACACCTGTCCGACAGATCAGAAACACTCTTCAGGAGTCAGGTGTGGATTTATCAATGACCACTGTCCGCAGAAGACTTCATGAACAGAAATACAGAGGCTACACTGCAAAATGCAAACCACAGATTAGCCGCAAAAATAGGATGGCCCGGTTACAGTTTGCCAAGAAGTACTTGAAAGAGCAACCACAGTTCTAGAAAAAGATCTTGTGGACAGATGAGAGAAAGATTCTTATATCAGAGTGATGGCAAGAGCAAAGTATGGAGGAGAGAAGGAACTGCCCAAGATCCAAAGCATACCACCTCATCTGTGAAACAGTGGTGGGGGTGTTATGACCTGGGCATGTATGGCTGCTGAAGGTACTGGCTCATTTATCTTCATTGATGATACAACTGGTGATGCACTCGCATAATGAATTCTGAAGGGTAAAGGCACATCCTATCTGCTCAAATTCAAACAAATGCCTCAAAACATTGGCTGGCGATTCATTCTACAGCAAGACAATTTCCCAAACATACTGCTCAATCAACAAAGGAGTTTTTGAAAGCTAAAAAAACTGAAAGGGAGAACAAGCATAAGCTTAAGATGGCTGCAATACGGGCCTGCCATAGCATCACCAAAGAAGACAACCAGCAACTGGTGATGTCCATGAATCGCAGACTTCAAGCAGTCATTGCATGCAAAGGATATGCAACAAAATACTAAACGTGACTACTTTCATTTACATGGCTGTGTTCCAAACATTATGTTGCCCTGAAATTGGGGGGACTATGTAGAAACACTGCTGTAATTTCTACATGGTGAAACCAAAATGTATAAAAATGGCCTTTATTAAAATCTGACAATGTGCACTTTAACCACATGTCATTTTTTTTTCTATTACAAATCTCAAATTGTGGAGTACAGGGGCAAATAAATAAATGATGTGTCATTGTCCCAAACATTATGGAGGGCACTCTTTGTCTATTAGCCACAACCAAATCAATGACACTGGACTGAGGCAGGAATAAAGTGGCAAAAAATGGTCAGAGTGGGGGTGGTGACATTGCCCTGGGGAATGGAGGGTTAACAAACTGGGGTTGTGGGGCTAGGGTGATATGGTGGCGAGAAATCAACCGTAGTTTGGAGGTAAGAAGACGAACACTGGCCTAACCAAGTGTGGAAGGAGGGATCAATGCTGATGTATTTATGGTGGGATGAGTAGCGAAGTGGGATGAAGAACGTGGCTGTTACGGGAGAGTGAGGTGAGCTAGATAAGTCAATGAGAAATTTAAAAATTAAAAGGAATAATGATAGCGTGCTCTGCTTCAAGTACAAGAAGAGTCATGAAAACATTATTACATAGACCTTTTGAACATAATAGCCAGTTTATGGACTGTAAATTTGAATATGTTGGATTTACTTCTCACTGAAATATAACACTTAAATACACACCCTGTTACTATTGGAACCTTTTACCACTCTAAATTTAACGTGCAAATAATTGAACAGTTTCACTTGGCCGCCGTTGTATTTTCACTGGTGGCGGTATGCCTGTTTGTAACTTTATCTTGTTTTTCCTCTTATCTGTTGTTACTGTTTTACATTTTTCTAATGAAAGGTGCTTTTGTTATTTTTTTTAAGTCTTGGTTTTATTAACCCACCAAACCTACAGTCTGGCACCTTGCACAATTTGTACATCAAAACTCATTTAATCTCCAATGCAAGGGTTAATGGACATTTCCGATATTAAACACTAGAGCATTTTTATTATTTGTATCCTACTTTTTTTTCCTACTTTAGCATGACATTTCCCAGCATACTTTAGCATGACATTTCCCAGCATTTTTGATTGCTTTTAAAAGGATGGTTTCAATTATTTTGCACCTTGCACAGCCTTAGAAATATCCAAACCTCTTCACCTGATTTCCTGATTTGCTATTTTTCATCTTAAAGTTAAAGAAAGGTTTGACTTCCTTTCTTTATAAATTTTAAAGTTTTTACTCTTGCCAGTTCATGGTTTTATAACCTAATAAGCAAATGTTTGATATATTTTTCTCTCTTTCTCCTATATCCCTCAATGCGGTTCCCTGCCACTGCACCAAACATATAGGAAGAGGTGGAGCCTTTTCCAGAGGAAAGAGAGAATTTCCTGCAACAATTGTACAAGTTCATGGAGGATCGAGGTGAGGGGACTTGTCTTGGCAATTTGTTTTAACCTTAAATCAGGTCTTGTATCAGCTTTTATGGTATCAGCTAAATGGGATTTAATTTTAGTGGCATAATTTTCTCAGTCACGTTGGTTTCTGGTTTGCGGATTTAGTTGTGACAAGTCTGGGTGATATTGAATCCCTGTAATGAATTGACCATTTTACTGATCGGCCCTTTACTTCTTATTAAAGTGAGGTTCATCTAGCCTCACAGTATGAAACCAAGTTCGAAAATGAATATTGCAGGTTCTCTATTTGTCTCTTGATTGCAACTCTAGTTTAGTTTAGAGATACAGTGTCAAAACAGGCCCTTCAGCCCACTGAGTCCATGTTGACCAGCGATCCCCAGACGCTAACACTGTCCTGCACACTAGGGACAATTAACAATTTTTCCTGAAGCAAATTAACCTACAAACCTGTACTTCTTTGGAGTATGGAAGGAAACCAGAGCTCCCGGAGAAAACCCACGCAGTCACAGGGAGAATGTAAAAACTCCGTACAGGCAGGACCTGTAGTCAAGATCAAACGCAGGTCCCTGACGCTGTAAGGCAGCGACTCTACTGCTGCGCCACCTTGCCGCCCCCAATTTAATATGTAATTGTTTTATGTAATTGTGAGATTTGCGTGATTAGGTCCATGTCAATTTCACTTGATTGTTGTCAATCCCGACTGAAGATCATAGTTTGTAATGTCTACCTTAATTTAATCGCAGGTACTCCAATTAACAAACGCCCAGTGCTAGGATACAGGGATTTGAACTTATTCAAGCTGTATAGACTTGTCCATCAACTGGGAGGATTTGATAATGTGAGTAGTTATTATATTTCATAAACTCAATAGCAGAACTCCCTAACAGGAGATCAAGTACGTTGTATGCAAATATATGCTTTATGAAAAGTGATGTGTAGATTTTCGTTAGATGCCTTATTGCAGGATTCTGGTAAAAGGGATTTACTGAATAAATGGGTTCCATCTCAGCTCATTGTTGGTGCAAACAAGCTGCTCGGCACCTGCATTGTCTGGCTTGGAGGGATTCAGTTGTTTTTGTTTCTCCAAAGAGCTTATCGGTCAGTTTCTGGAAGCTTCATCTTTCAGGTTAAGGTTTTGCAGCTGTTCCAATTAGCAAATAATGCTAAATTCATATGAAATTATCAACATTCAGAATTTTAATTTCCTTTCAATATATCTTTTTTTTAAACTGACATTGAGAGTTAGGTAGAAAAAAGGAACTCGGGTACTGGTTTACAAAAGACGACACCATGTGCCGGAGTAACTCAGCGGATCAGGAAGCATCTCTGGAGAACATCGATAAGCGATATTGCGGGTTGGGACTCTTCTTCGGACTAATGGTGGGGAGGGAAAGAAAGCTGTAAGAAAGAAGGGGCAGCACAAAGCCTGGCAGGTAATAGGTTGATACAAGTGAGGACAGTTGTTTGATAGGCAGATGTTTGGGCAAAAGGCCAGAGATGAAAAGACAGGAGGTGCGGGCAAGGATTGAAGAGTTGTAAATTGTGAAGTTGGAGGAAGGAATATAGGTGGGGGGGGGGGGGGGGGGGGGGTGGAGTCCAGGTGGGGCACAGGGGAGTGGGAATAAGGGAGGGGGTGTTATAGGGGGGGAAGAAGGCAGAGGGGGTGAAAGTCAAGAATTACATTCTTACTTGAGGGTTATGTAGCTACTTAAAATTGGAGAATTCAATGTTCATGCCATTAGGTTGTAAGCTACCCAAGCGGAATATGAGGTGTTGTTCCTCCAGTTTGCATCTGGCCTCTCTCTGGTAGTGGAGGAGGCCCAGGAAAAAAAGATCAATGTGTGAATGGGAAGAGGAGTTAGAAACCGGGAGATCCAGCAGGCCGATTTACAGGAGACCACATCGGTAACACCACATGCAGTAGATGAGATTAGACAATGTACACGTAAACTTCTGTTGCACCTAGATGGACTGCTGAGTTTCCTGGAAAGATGTGAGGGAAGTGGTATAGAGATGGGTGTTACATCTCCTGCGGTTGCAGGGTAAAGTACCTGGTTCTTATTGAAACGTATAAGATTATTAAGGGTTTGGACACGCAGGAAACATGTTCCAAATGTTGGGGGAGTCCAGAACCAGGGGGCCACAGTTTAAGAATAAGGGTTAAGCCGTGTAGAACGGAGATGAGGAAACACCTTTTCACACAGAGAGTTGTGAGTCTGAGGAATTCTCTGCGTCAAAGGGCGGTGGAGGCCAGTTCTCTGGAAACTTTCAAGAGAGAGCTAGATAGGGCTCTTGAAGATAACGGAGTCAGGGGATATGGGGAGAAGGCAGGAACAGGGTACTGATTGGGGATGATCAGCCATGATCACATTGAATGGCGGTGCTGGCTTGAAGGGCCGTATGGCCTACTCCTGCACCAATTGTCTATTGTCTTTGTTTGGATGAACAGGGATGAGTGAACACAGAGTTGCAGAGGGAGCGGTCTCTGCGGAAGGCGGAATTAGGTGGGGATGGGAATATGTCACTGGTGTTGGGAATCACGTTGGATGTGATAGAAACGTCAGAGGATGATGTGTTGGATGCAGTGGCTGGTGAGGTGAAAGGTGAGGACCAGTGTCTGCCAGTCTTGTTCCATCTGGGGGGAGGGGGAATCACGGGATATGGAGGAGACATGGTTGACATCTGTGAGCTAGAATTTCTCACTGGGTGTTTATTATACTTCAAAAAGACTCAATAGGTTGATATTTCTTTATAATTCTGTCAAATTCTTTCACATTTCAGTAGCAGTACATTTTGCTTAGGTTAATTTTTCAACAACATTGCACACTAGCACTAGATTTTTTGGTGTTTTCTTTTTTGTTTCAATGTGATGTTACTCATCTACTGCTTTTTGTTTTCCTCCAAGATTGAAAGTGGTGCTGTGTGGAAGCAGGTCTATCAGGATCTAGGGATCCCTGTGATGAACTCTGCTGCAGGTTACAATGTCAAGTGTGCATACAGGAAGTAAGTTTATTGCTTAGGTATATTTTATTAGACATAAACATGCATTGACATTTTGTTTTGTTATATTATGGTATTTGCAATATGCAGTTTACATTTGTGTATAGTGATAAAATTTAATGCATTCGCAATGTTGTGTGTAGATAACATTCTCAACTGGGAGTCTCAAAGTTGCACGTTCAAGCCTCGATTAAAAAAATTGAACGGGTAATTTTAGACTCTCACTTCAAATGCAGTTCTAATGCATGCCCTAAAGCATGGGCCTTACACCAACATATCTGCAAACCCAAGATCTTCTATGAGCCGATCTCTGCCACATAACACACTGCATCCCTCTGAATAGAAAAGGTCTATAATAAGAACCATGAAAAGTCATTGAGGTTTACAGCAGAAACCAGCGCTTCTGACCACCACATCTACCCTATCAATGCCCCTCATAATTTTTTATATCTCTAGCATGCCACATCTCTGCGTTCGTACTCCAGGGAAAATTGACGTAGTCTTGTCCAATCTTGTCTGATAACTCAAACCCTTCAATCCATGTAACATCCTTGTGAATCTTATCTGCACCCTCTCTAGCTTCTTTCCTATAGTGTGATGCCCAGAGCTGCACACAGTGCCTCCGAGTGAAGCCCAACCAACGATTTATACAATAGTAACATGATGTCCCAAATCTTATACTCCTCATTTGTCAAGAAACATCTCTCAGTGAAGTCAAATATCATTGATGAAATTCTACATTATCTTCACTTTGCCAATACAGCCATTTGCCATCCGAGGAAAAAATGAATTGTAGACAAGACCTCCAATGCAGTACAAAAAATCAAGATCCACTGGTCAGCAATGATCGCCACTCTTCTGTACGTGTTTAAAACATGGGCTACTGGCTGCAGCCAATTCTCCATTTACAGTCAGACACACTGAGTAGGTCATTTGATCCACACGCTCAGACTCCTGAAGCTCGCTCAGACCTCATACAGCCAGACATTACTAGACGGACAGTGAAAAACATTCAAGGATGATTTCAAAGCCTTCCTGGGAAAAAAATTAACATTTCCATCGGCTTGTAGGGATCCTGGCCCCTGACGGTTCTGGATGGAGAATGAACATCTAGGATGGTAGGAGAACCAAGAATCCATGACACAGAATCATATAGCATATGCTGACCATCAGTTACCCATGTACATTATATCCATTTACCAGCACTTGGGTCATAGTCTTTTATGCCTTGGAACGAGAAGTGCTTATCTGGATACTTCTTTTAATTTTCCGAGAGTATTTGTTTCCACCACCCATTGAGGCAGTGCATTCTTTTGATTCTAGCCACGCTTGTTAAGTTGCCTTCTTAACTCTCCCCACTTTCGCTAAACCAATGCCCTCTAGTTTTTAACACCAACATTGCAAAGAAACGTATCCAACTTTTGTGTCTATCCATCTATGCTGTCAATGCCCTTATAATTTTGTTAATCTCAGTCAGATCCCCCCACGGAAAAGAAAAACAAACCCAACCCCTCCATTCCCACCTCAGTACTGAAATGCTCTACCCTTCAAGCATCTTGGTGAATCTCCCTCTTATAGATTCACAGAGTAATGCAGCATCATGAGTGACACAGAAATAGGCCACACCAAATAAGTTGCCCAGCTGAGCTAGTCCTATTGACTTGTGCCTGGCCAATATCGCTCCCCCCCCCCCCCCCCCCCGCCCCCCAACCTTTCCTATCCAGGTTCCTGCGTAGGTGTCTCTAAAATATCATCATCATACATTTTCTCAGCAGCTTGCTCCACGTAAGCACTTTGTGTAAAAAATAGTTGCCCCTTGTCCCTTTGAAATCTCTCCCCTCTCACCTTAAACTTATCCCAATAGTTTTAGATTCCCCTATCCTGGGGAAAAGGCTGTGGCTTTGTCACTCATTATGTTATTGACCATTAAAGACTTCCCTTAGCCTCCTATGCTCCAGGGAAAAAAGACCCAATCTATCCAACCTCTCCTTATAGCTCAAACCCTCCAAACCTAGTAACATCCTTTTACATCTATATTGCACTCCAGCAGGGCAACTGGAACTATACATAGTATTCCAAATATAGCCTTAACAATGTCTTGATATCCCAACTCCTGTAACTCAATACCTTGATTTTTGAAGGCAAGCATGCCAAATGACTACTTTACCATCTTGTCTCCCTGTGTCCCCAATTTCATGCAACTATGTACCTGCACCCCTCAGTCTCAGTTCCACAACATTCTAGTACAATCACTGCCTTCTTATTGTGTAGTGCCACAACTGCACACAGTACTCCATTTATGGCCTCCAATGATTTATAAAGCGGCACCATAACCAATCTGCTATCATACACTATGCACTGGCTAATAAATGTTAGTTTGCCATACACCGTCAGCATCATCTTATCCATGTGCTGCACCTACCAAGGACCATTGTACATGTACACTGAGGTCCTCCTGTTCCTCCAGGGCACGGCCATTCATTCAGGCACATGGAAGCCCTTCATGAATAATGGATGAGCACACCACCACCAACTACCCATCTGCCTGCTATATTGAGTATCATTAGTGGAAAATGCCATCTTGGAGCCCACTGATCTGGAGCAAAAGCAAGTCATGCTTAATCCGGAGGGACTGCCAGGGAAGAAGTGCTTATGGAGTACAATGCAGTACTTACCAAGTGCTGCAATTTGGTTGAGATATTAATACTTCAAAATTGAGATTGATTGTGTTTTGTTGGCAAGAGCATTAAGTGTTGTGTAACCAAGATATATAAATAATATTAAAGTACAAATCAGCAACTGGAGTGCAGAATTTTAGGCTCGGAAGACTGAATGTGTGATTATGTTTCTTTGTACTTTGTTGGTGATCCTCTTGAGAACTTGGCACAGCCAAGAACCTCATGTGATGATATAAATTTGTGCTTTTTGCTATATGAGCAATCTCCATTAAGCTTTCATGGATAAAGGCAAAGCTAGTTCACCACTTGAAATGTTTCGAAATGACACTAACTGAAATTGATGCTGCTATGTCATAGTCATACGGCACAGGAAGGGGGTCCTACAATCCAACTCGTCCATGCCGACCAAGATGCCCCATCTACACTAGACCCACCTGCCTGTGTGCGGCCCGCATTCCTCTAAACCTTTCCTATCCATGTACCTTTACGAATGTCTTTTAAATGTTGTTATAGTACCTACCTCCACTCATTCCATAAACCCATCACCATCTGTGTGAAAAAGCTGCCCCTCAGGTTCCGATTAAACTTTTCCCCTCTCACCTTAAACCTATGTCCTTGGTTCTTGATTCCTCTTTTCTGGATAAAAAGACTGCTCACTCCCCCTCTCTATTTCCCCCTCATGATTGTATATACAATGCCCTCCATAATGTTTGGGACAAAGACTCATCATTTATTTATTTGCCACTGTACTCCACAATTTGAGATTTGTAATAGAAAAAATCACATGTGGTTAAAGTGCACATCGTTATATTTTAATAAAGGACATTTTTATACAGTTTGGTTTCACCATTTAGAAATTACAGCTGTGTTTATACATAGTCCCCCCATTTCAGGTCACCATAATGTTTGGGACACAGCAATGTCATGTAAATGAAAGTAGGCATATTTAGTATTTTGTTACATATCCATTGTATGCAACGACTGCTTGAAGTCTGCGATTCATGGACATCACCAGTTGCTGGGTATCTTTTCTGGTGATGCTCTCTACCAGACCTGTATTGCAGCCAGCTTTAGCTTATGCTTGTTTTGGGGGCTAGTCCCCTTCAGTTTTATCTTCAGCATATAAAAGCCAAGCTTAATTGAGTTCAGATCAGATGATTGACTTGGCGACTCAAGAATTGACCATGTTTTAGCTTGGAAAAACTCGTTGCTTTAGCAGTATGTTTGGGATCATTGTTTTGCTCAGAATGAACCGCCGGCCAATGCATTTTGAGGCATTTGTTTGAACTTGAGCAGATAGGATGTGTCTATACACTTCAGAATTCATTATGCTACTACCATCAGCAGTTGTATCATCAATGAAGATAAGTGAGCCAGTACCTTCTGCAGCCATACATGTCAGGCCATAACACCCCCACCACTGTTTCACAGATGAGGTGGTATGCTTTGGATCTTGGGAAGTTCCCTCTCTCCTCCATACTTGCCATCATTCTGATATGTTAATTTATGTCTGATCTGTCCACAAGACCTGTTTCCAGAACTGTGGTAGATGTTTTAAGTACTTCTTGGCAAACTGTATCCCGGCCATCCTATTTTTGCGGCTAACCAGTGGTTTGCGTCTTTTAGTGTAGCCTTTGTATTTGGAGTTCATGAAGTCTTCTGTGGACAGTGGTCATTGACAAATCCATACCTGACTCCTGAAGGGTGTTTCTGATCTGACAGACAGGTTTGGGGATTTTTCTTTATTTTTGAGAGAATTCTTCTGCCACCAGCTGTAGAGGTCTTTCTTGGCCTGCCAGTCCCTTTGCGATCAGTAAGCTCACCAGTGCTCTCTTTCTTCTTAATGATTTTCCAGACAGTTGATTTTGGGAAGCCTAAGGTTTGGCTGATGTCTCTAACAGTTTTATTCTTGTTGCTTTGACTTTCATTGGCACAACTTTTGTCCTCATGTTGATAAACAGCAATAAAAGTTTCCGAAGGTGATGGAAAGTCTGGAGGAAAGACTAGGTGCTGAGAGCTCTATTATACCTGCACTAAGGAGGCAATTAAACACACCTGAGCAATTATAAACGCCTGTGAAGCCATGTGTCCCAAACATTATGGTGCCCTGAAATGGGGGGACTATGTATAAACACAGCTGAAATTTCTACAAGGTGAAATCAAAATGTATAAAAATGTCCTTTAATAAAATCTGACAATTACCACATGTAATTTTTTTCTATTACAAATCTCAAATTGTGGAGTACAGAGGCAAATAAATAAATGATGGGTCTTTGTCCTAAACATTATGGAGGGCACTGTATCTAGATCACGCCTTGAATGTTGATTCATTAGAGTTGAATTTTTTTCATGTAATGGCATCACAGGGTTAATTGTTCCTGTCTTGTTGATTGTCGAACGTTAAAGCTATTATGTGATCATCAAGAGTCAAGAGTGTTTTATTGTCATATGTCCTGAAATTCTTGCTTGCTGCAGCACAACGGAATATATAAACATAGTACATAACGGGACAAAAAATGTTCTGTGTGTGTGTATGCATAATAAATAAACATGCATACATAATAAATAAACAAATATAATGCAATAATAATAATAGTCTGTTGTAGTTCAGAGCTCATTTGTTGTCGTGTTTAATAGCCTGATGGCTGTAGGGAAGAAGCTGTTCCTGAACCTGGACGTTACAGTTTTCAGGCTCCTGTACCTTCTTCCCGATGGCAGTGGTGAAATGAGTGTGTGGCCAGGATGGTGTGGGTCTTTGATAATGTTGGCTGCCTTTTTGAGGTAGCGACTTCGATAGATCCCTTCGATGGTGGGGAGGTCAGAGCCAGTGATGGACTGGGACCTTTTGTAGTCATTTCCGCTCCCGGACGTTCAAGGGTCATACCAGGCCACGATGCAACCAGTCAGTTTGCTCTCTACTGTGCACCTGTAGAAGTTCAAGAGAATCCTCTTTGACATACCGAATCTCCGTAGTCTTCTCAGGAAGTAGAGGCGCTGATCTGCCGCCTTTATAATTGTATCAGTGTGCTGGGTCCAGGAAAGATCTTTGGAAATATGCACACCCAAGAATTTGAAGTTTTTGACCCTCTCCACCATCAACAGGATTGTGGGTGGTCATATGCACCCTTTTGCCTCTTTTTTAACAAAAGACCACCCAACCTTTCCTATAAACGATAAACAAGTTGGAAGGGCAACAATTTCTGAAATAAACATAGTGTGTTGTAAGTGATGATCTAACAGAGGTGTTGAACTCGCAAACAGTTTTAATGAGTAACTAAGAGCAACAGCAGGAGAGTTGGTAACCAGAACACGCAGGTTGAAGATAGTTGGCAAAGGGACCAGAGGGAAATTAGGCAAATATCTTTTCATCAGCTGCTGACCATGATTCGGAATGCACTACATGAAAAGGCAGTGGAAAATTCAGTTGCACCTTTCAACGGGAAATTGAATAAATGCTTGAAAAGGGACTTTTTTTCAGGGATGTACGGATAATAGCGGTGGGGGTGGGGTGTGCAGCTAATTGGATAAACCATAAAGTGCCAGCTCAAGCACGATGAATCTAATGCTCCCCTCCTGTTTTCTATGATTCCATTTGTGATGGTGAACAAAAAGAACTGTTTGACGTGAGGTTTTGCTGTGAAATATGAGAAGTTTTAAACTCATGACGTTATCTGCATAAACCGGGAGCTGTTTAATTGTGCATTCACTTACTGTTAAACTTGAGAAAATTTTAGTAATATTTTTAAATTAAGCTCCCTTTTGAAAGCTTACTTTTGTTTCAAATGATTCGCAGACTAGTTTTAATTGTGTTCTTGGTAAGGTGTCCCCCTGAAGCTATTAATTATCATTTTTGTGTTGTGGTTTAACATAATTTACAACATTGAATCATTGCACTTCCAAACCAAGTTCAGCAGTCCTGTGTTCTCCGCGTCATAATTAAACAGCTCCATGCGTATGGAGATAACATCGTGAGTTGTTTAAAAGACTGAATTTATCTAAAGCTTAATGAAGACAACATCTATTAATACCTCATATTTCACAGCAAAACCTCACATCAGTTGCATGAGCTCGTTCAGTTTTCCTTTTGCGTTCATTAGCCAACATATAGCAGAAATTTGATATGCTGCAAATCATTTGGCACTCTAGCCAATTTTTAGAATGCTGTATCAGCATATGACCATGAAGCGCCTCTCCAAATTACTCATGCTAAACGTGTCCTCCCATTTGTGTGTCCAGCCAAGTGATGTGAAAATACAGCAAGGAAGAAGAGCCGGCACATGCAAGAACCTGGAGCCAAAAATAAATTGCTGGAGGAACTAAGCTGGTTAACGATTATCTGTGAAGGAATTGTAGGGTAGATGAGGCCTTTGGTAGCCGTGTTGGCTTGTTGAAGGGGAGACATTAATTTAGAATCTTAAATGTTTGTCTTCTTTTCAGGTATTTATGTGGCTTTGAAGACTATTGCAAGTCGGCTAACATTCAGTTTCCAACATCACTGCAAGGAGACTTTAAAGCAGAAAAACAGAAAAAAGAGTGTGAAAAGGGTCATGATGACCTTGATCACAAAGAAGAAAAAGACAAGGTTGCCAGTATTACAACACCAGTGGCCGAATTTGAAGGCGAAAATGAGAATGAAAGCAAAATGATTGTGCAGGATGAAGAACTGAAGGGCCAGGAAGCAAAATCCCTAAGGGTAAGTATCGGAAGATATTTTATTACTTTAATTTGTTGGCTGATGTTTGTGAATTGTTGCAAGGTGCAGGGTAAAAATAACTGGAACCCTTTAAATATCTTGTGTCAAAGGTGAGGATGGCAGTCAGCTATTATTTTCGATTTTCGACTTTATCAAATGGCTGCTGTCTGGTTACTTTTGTCTTGTTTCATTAAACTGCCGGCAGCTGCAGGATGAACAAAAGGAAGGTGTGGCTCTGGAATAATTATTTAATATAGTTTAAATATTTAATTCTTTATAAAGTGCAACTCTTCAACAGATGTCCAGGGGCAGACTCTGCACTGATTAGAAAAAAAAAGTTTTTTTTCTATTGTCTATTGAGTTTATTGCTTGCAACAATGAGTGTTGAGGGGAGATTTGACATATACTCAAATTCCTGAATTAATTGTTTTGAATGAATACAGGGAAACTATTTCCATCACAAAAGAGGATGTGGGTCTAGCAAGTTCTTCACATTGTCCCATAGTTGCATCAGGCTTAACCAAGGCACGTCTGTCATTTCTGGGGACACCTAGCACATCTACAGTATGTAGGAGTTCCACCGTATGGTGACAGCCATGGTTTATGCTCAACAGAATCTATTTTTGCTGCGATAACCCATATTGTGGCTGCTTGGGGTTAACCCATAGTGTGCCTATTTCTGGGGGTCTTGGTATCCACTGGAACATTAGACTCCTGGCGTCAATATGATTTTGATTTGTGCTAATGTCTTTTTCCATTCCTCCAAATGATGTCCACAGTGGTGTAACACTCAATTAATTAGTGTGATTTTTCAACTGCACACGTTTGAAAAATGGCAGGTCTTATTGAGTAAAGGAACAATCAGGTTTTACTAATCCCCTTTTCCCTGAAATCATGCTATTAAAAACGACAACATTCAACCTGAACTTGTCCTCGCTGTGATGTCACAAGACCTCAGACACAGACACAGGCCTGTGGAAGCCAACATTTCAGTCGTTCTCAGCTTCCTATCTTCGACATTGCGGCTGCTAATCTCTGCCACATCACACAGTTTGCCCATTGTTGTGTTGGGGATGTCTTGCTAACTTCATTCTCGTAGAAAGAATTTCTCTATTTTCTCTTCAATCCACAAGAGCAGGCAGAGTGAGGAAACTGAATTTGTTGTGGCTGCAGGCTTCCCTAAAGTGTGGACTTTCATGGACTCCACTCGTATGAACCTTGTTGATAGCCTCCTGCCAAGCAGTCGTTTTGAGGGGCTCCACAAGCTTCTTGGACAACATATTGTTCTTGCCAACAGACTGTGCTGGGTGCACTCTCCTCCCTCCTGCCATTACAACACCTATCTATTCATTGGCTATACTTCACTGTAGCTGGAGGAGTACGGTTTATCTTGTAACTGGCCGCTGAGATAGCAACTGCAAGGCTAAATGCCCGCAGCTTTAAGAATCGTAATAGTTCACTTAAAATATATTGTACTGAAGCTGACGTGTCGTGATTCATAGAAACCTGACGACATCACTCTGTGAACCATGCTTTTGAAAATCTTGATCATACGACTTCCACAAGCAGCATTATTCTGCTGTTTTAATGGCACAAAAAGCCAATACAGTAATGCCCTTTTCTAGACCCAGAGAAATGATGGAAAAGACTACTGCTGGGATGAAAAGAAAAATATTTCCGCATTGAATTGCTATGATGTGAAATACACTGTCTGAAATAGTAATGGAATAGATTTAATGGTGTCTTTCAAAAGCGAAGTGATTAATCATGTGTACTCATTGGATGCATTGTATATCTTTATTCTTTGGAGCGCAGAAGGTTAAGGGGGGGACTTGATTGAGGTCTTTAAAATGATGAAAGGGATAGACAGAGTTGACGTGGATACGTTTTTCCCATTGAGGGTAGGGAAGATTCAAACAAGAGGGCATGACATAAGAATTAAGGGACAGAAGTTTCGGGGTAACGTGAGGGGGAACTTCTTTACTCAGAGGGTGGTGGCTGTGTGGAATGAGCTTCCAGCAGAAGTGGTGGAGGCAGGATCGTTTAAAAGTAACATTTAACATTTAAGAGGCAGGATCGATTTTAACATTTAAGAGTAAAGTGGATAGGTATATGGACGTGAAGGGAATGGAGGGGTATGGTCTGAGTGCAGGTAGATGGGACTAGGGGAAAACAAATGGTCGGCATGGACTGGAAGGGCCGAGAGGGCCTGTTTCCGTGCTGTAATTGTTATATGGTTATATGGTTATATCAAGGTGGATGTACTTCGTTAGCCATCAGCCTTGTAACAGGCTGTTGTTTTCCATGTTACAACTGGCTTTAATCAAACGTGCATTATATCAGACCATGGAACATCTGTCTTACCCAAGCAAGCCATCACACACACACAGGGGTTTATCCCATATTGTCAACATTACCAGAGTCGGTCCTTTTTTAATATACTTGACAACCTCAGACTGGCAGTACTGGGGAGTGTTGCACTATTGCAGGTACCGTTTCTACGATGAAAGTCTGGAACAAGGCCTCATTCTCATTTATTAGATGTTAAAGATGTGATGATAATATTTTGATGGGCACCGGGTGTTCCTCCAGATGACATGCTAAACTTTTGTTCCTTGAGTAGTATTATCAAGTAAGCACAAAATCAGAATTACAGATTGAGACGTGTATGTCCATTATCTTTTGTGGTTGTTGTCTCTGCTTGCAAAACATCAATGCCTGGAATTGATATGTACTTTACTGGCTTTAAAGTACTTAACATGCGTGAAGGTACGAAACGTGCTGCAGAAATGCAGACCTTTTCTCTTCCAATGGATCTTGCTGCTTCTGGTAGCGATTGATACTAGAGATACAGTGGGCTGAATGGCTTCCTTTGATGCATGATCCTGTGTTCATTGACTGGAGCCCTGCTTTGGATATGGCCCACATCCGAAAGTCTTGTGTCCTAGTTTCGCCCACTGTTGCTGATAGGACCATTAAATGTGGCTTAGTTGGTAAACATCGAATGAGAAGGCAACAAGTTCAATCAGTAGCTTGAAAGTGTGACCTCCTTCTGGGAGATAAACCTGGGCACATTTCATAAAACCACTGGGAACTGGAAATACTTGTCATGTGGCTTGCATTCTTCTGGTAAAATACTACATCAGGTTTCGCCAAAACATCATTGAATCAGTGACTTGGTGCTGATAACTCTTGGTCTATTCCATCACTTCTGAGGTACTGTAAAGATCTATCATCAGAACAAACCTGCTCCATCCCACACCTTTGTATGCGAAAGTGAGAGCAAATCAACCCTTATCTACTACTCTATTCTGCCACCCTCTACCATCCTCACACCCCAATCCAGCACTTTGCTCCCTTACCCCTCTGAAACCACCTGAAAATAGAATGGGGCTCATCTTTGTGAGTTAATAACCAAGCTGTTCTATCCTCTCAGGCAAGAAAACGACACCAGCCAGAATGCTTGGCACAGGCACCAGATAGCAGCAAAGTGAAAAGTGAAGAAAGTGAGGAAGGGAAAGCAGGTCACATCTATGATGCCAAAGATGAACCAAGATTTAAAGTTGAAGAATTAAAACGACAAAAAATGGTGGATAAAGAAAAACATGGGTGAGTATCCCATAATTTTATAAAAGGAATTACTGAGCATAGTTGCTTATCTCAAGGGTGGTTCATTGACGTGGACCGGCAACAGAACACTGAATTTCTTACTTGTTGCAGCTTTACAGGCCGATCGATGCAAAACACACAAATAAATATGCAATAATACATTAAATAAATATTCAGTAATACTAGATACCCTTACCATAATAGTGGAAAACCAAATAATGTAATGCAAACTAAAACTAAGTCCTTACTTGATCGTAGTTTGCTGAGGTAGTATTGTGGTTAGTGTTGTGCAATGTTCAAGAGCCTGATAGTTGCTGGGAAGCAGCTGTTCGTGAACCTTGAGGTCAGGGATTTCAGGCTCCTGTAACTTTTTTCTGATGGTAGTTGCAGGAAGAGAGTGTGGCCAGGGCGGTGTGGGTCTTAGATGATATTAGCTGCCTTTTTGAGGTAGTGCTTGCAGCAGTTCCCTTCGATGGTGGGTAGGTCAGTATCTATGATGGACCACTTTCTGTAGTTTCTGCAGATGTAGAGACTTTGGGTTTTTTTTATGCTTGCTTCAATGTGCTGGGCTGACGACAGATCTTCAGAGATATGCACGCCCAGGAACTTGAAGCTGTTGATTCTCCCCTCCGTCTAATCGCATAGTGAAGCTGTGCTAAAGATTGGGTCTGATGCAAACTAATTTCTAAACCATGAAATTGTTTCATCTAAAGTTGTTAAAGATGTCCTGTGCAATGTGTTTGGGGAAGGTGTGTGAATTGCAAGGTGTGTTAATGAATCGAAGAAAATGTTGTACCATACTGTGGAAGAATAGAATGGGCTGCATTTTAATATCCCAAAATAAAAGCCTGTTAACGCTACTATCATATCTGCCTCCATCACCACTCCTGGCAATGCATTCCAAGCCCCCAACACTCTCTGTATAAAATAAAACTTGCCCCACACATCTCCATTAAACTTTCCCCCTCCCACCATATAGTTCTAGTATTGAGCATTTCCACCCTTGGAAAAAGGTTATGATAGATAGTGTACCCTATCCACGCCTCATAACTTTGTATATTTTTATCAAATCTCCCCTCAACCTCCAAAATTCCAGGGAATACAATCCAAGTATCCAACCTTGTAGCTGAAACCCTCTAATTCAGGTAAACCTCCTCTTCACCCTCTGCAAAGCCTTTTCATCTTTCCTGTAATGGGGCGAACAGAACTGCACACTGTACTCCACACTGTATATTTCCACGCTGTATCATTCTATGACTCCAAATGTGACCTAGCCAAGGTCCTATAGAGTTGCATCATGCAACTACCTTCTTTACTATCCTATCTAATTGTGCTGCCACATTCAGTGTGCTATGAATTTGGACTCACACTGCACATCAATGCTGCTTTGGGCCATTTACCGTATATTCTCTCCTTCCATTCAATTTCCCAAAGTGCAATGTGTCATACTCGCATTTACTCAATTTCACCCATTCCTGCAACTGATCTATATCCCGCTGTATCTTCTGACAGCATTCCTCACTGTCTGTAACTCCTCCAATTTTGCTATCGTCAACAACGCCTACTTTCTGATCCTAGTACAGATCCCTGTGGAACTACAATGGTCCCAGATCTCCAGCTAGAATATCTTTCTTCCTCCGGGACTGGAAAAGGGTCTCGAACCGAAACGTCACCCATTCCTTCTATCTAGAGATGCTGCCTGTTCTGCTGAATTACTCCAGCATTTTGTGTCTATCTTTGGTGTAAACCAGCATCTGCAGTTCCTACACAATCCTCTGTCTTCTATGAATAAGCCAGTCCTGAATCCATACGACCAAGTCATTGTGAATTCCGTACGTCTTAATCTTTTGGATCAGCCAACAATGAAGATCATCTTCTTCCACCACAACACCAGATACCTGGCCAGGCTCGTTTCTTCATAAAAGGTCCAGTATGGTACCTCCTCATGTCGATCTATTCGCATAAGAGACACTCCCTGATTTATGTAAGGGTTATGTTCGATTAAACCCTTACGCAAGTCAGATTTTATGCAAGTCGGAATCACCTTATAAACAAGATAGAAACAAAGAACAGCAGAGGCTGGTTAACCATATAGCAACCATATAACAATTACAGCACGGAAACAGGCCCTCTCGGCCCTTCCAGTCCGTGCCGACCATTTGTTTTCCCCTAGTCCCATCTACCTGCACTCAGACCATACCCCTCCATTCCCTTCACTTCCATATACCTATCCACTTTACTTTTTAAATGTTAAAATCGATCCTGCCTTCACCACTTCTGCTGGAAGCTCATTCCACACAGCCACCACCCTCTGAGTAAAGAAGTTCCCCCTCACGTTACCCCGAAACATCTGTCCCTTAATTCTCATGTCATGCCCTCTTGTTTGAATCTTTTGTAATGTACAAAATGACACAAAGTGCTCAAGTAATTCAGCAGGTCAGGCAGCATCTGTGTAGAACGAGGATAGGTAACATTTCCGGTCAGGTCTGTTCTTTAGGGTGATTTGTCTGCTGAGTTACTCCAGCGCTTTGTGCCATTTCACCTTAAAACTAGCAGCCAATGGTGCTAGTCTGCACCAGTGAGCCCTTCTTCACCAGCTATTGCCCAGAGGCTATAACATGAGCCGCAACAACAGCCTCGTGAAGCGGATGATATGGCTGCTGGTGTAGAAGGGCTTGTCGGTGCACTTTGTGGAAGGTGTCGGCGACTTGGCCAGGATTTGCCCTCCACCACCTCCTTCGTTGTCACTCACCTTTCCTGTGTCACACCAACAGTGGCTGAAACTGGAAGAGCAGCGGGTCCAAGTGATAATTTTTATGTATGTAGCAGACATGATGTGTCCGCTACATACCAGCCTCGTTATCCTCTCGTTGCAATAACACAGGTCATTCAGGAAACAGGACAACCTATTGTGAATTGTGTACGCGAGTCACCTATTGCATAAGTCGCGGAATGCCTGTCATGTTTAAGGAAACCTCCTTGGATACACCTAACAAATTCTGCCCCATCTGATCCTCTTGCCCTGAGTCTTGTCCCAGTCAATATTGGGGATGTTAAAGTCACCCACCACAACAACCCTGTGGTTCTTGCATCCTTCCATAATCTGTCCAATATCTGATACTCTATTTCCCACTGGCGGAGTCATTACTCCTTTGTTATTTTTAGCTCAGCCCATAATGCCTCCGTGGATGTACCCTCCCCCTGAGTAACGCCATGATATTCTCCCTGATTAGTAAAGCAGTGCCTCCACCTTTTTTACTCTTTCATCTGAAAGGTCAAAACCCGGGCACATTGAGCTGCCAGATGCATGCCTCTCACAACCATGTTTCTGTAATACACAGAACTGTAGTTTTGGCAGAAACTGGAAAGGCTGGTTTTCTGATATTGTTTAATTCATTGTTGAGCCCCAAGGGCTGTAGCAAACCTAGACTGAAGATGAAAGTAGATAAAAAATGCTGGAGAAACTCAGTGGGTGAGGCAGCATCTATGGAGCGAAGGAATAGGTGACGTTTTGGGTCAAGACCCTTCTTCAGACTCGTTTCGGGTCGAGATCCTTCTAATGTGTTATTCCTGAAGTTTACTTAGGGCATTATTGGAATGTGTAGCAAGACAAAGGCAGAGCAGTCGGAGTGGGTGTGTGTTGAGAATTAAAGTGATGGTCCACTGGAAGTTCCGGTTAAACCAATTTGAGCTTGGTTCCTCCATTGTAGAGGAGACTACATTGTACACATTAAATGCAATTGGAAGAAGTACAAATGATTGACTGTTTCACTTGGAATGAGTGTTTGGGTCCGCAGATGTTGGGAACGAATGAGGTGAAAGCGCAAGCTTTGCCTTGTCTGGGTGCATGGAAAGTACTGTGGGAAGTGGAGGGGATGTTGGTGAAGATCTGAGACTGAACTGAGGAGGCGCAGAGGAAATCTCTTCAGAATGCTGGAAGGTGACAGAGTGAAGGGCAAGATGTATTTTGTCATGGCATCTTGATGGTGGCAGAAAACATGGAGGATAATCCTTTGAATGTGGAGGCCAGTGAGGTGGAAGGAGAGAAGAAAGGGAACTTTGCCATTTCTCTGAGAGGAAGTCTGGGCAGAAGTGCAGGAAACAAAACGGACTGATTGAAGCATGTCAGCTATGGTAGTGAAGAAGCCAGGATTATGGAAAGATGAAGAAATGTCAAAATTTTAGCATGGTAAGTGCGCTTTCATGGAATTTTCCTTTATTTCAGGGTTTGAGCAATTGCTGTGTTTTATGTCACACATTTCCAGCATGTTTTTGTTTTTCTCCTGTGGTTTCTATTTACATCTCCTCCAGACCGATCAGTTGCTGTTTGTGGAAGTCTTCTTCACAGCTTCTGAGGGGTTTATTTAGTCTTCTAGGTCTTTTACCCTATCCCAAATCTTCAGTCATTCATTCCCTTTGCTCTCTCTCTCCCCCCCTCCCCCCCTCTCCCCCCCCTCTCCCCCCCTCTCCCCCCCTCCCCCCCCCTCTCCCCCCCTCTCCCCCCCCTCTCCCCCCCCTCTCCCCCCCTCCCCCCCCTCTCCCCCCCCCTCTCCCCCCCCTCCCCCCCTCTCCCCCCCTCTCCCCCCCCTCTCCCCCCCCCTCCCCCCCTCTCCCCCCCCTCTCCCCCCCCTCTCCCCCCCTCTTTTCCCCCCCCCCCCCCCCTGCCTGTGTAAAACATCTGTTTTCTAAATTCTCCCAGTTCTGACAAAAGATCATAGACTAAGACATTACCCTGGTTTTTCTCTTC
This sequence comes from Okamejei kenojei, assembly GCA_035221665.1. Taxonomy (NCBI): domain Eukaryota; kingdom Metazoa; phylum Chordata; class Chondrichthyes; order Rajiformes; family Rajidae; genus Okamejei; species Okamejei kenojei. The sequence goes on along the minus strand of CM069135.1, from coordinate 25,946,765 downwards.
ACAGATGTTGTCTAACCCGCTGAATGTTTCCGCATTTTGTGTTCTTTCAACTTTGCATTTTAAGGGAATTTATGCTTTTCAAAACAAAAACATTGACAGTTTTAGATATTTTGTGAATTGAAGGAATTTTGCTGCTGTGAAATCAAGACTTTTGATACAAATGGCTTTGTTCAGATTAGCCAATCATTCTGGCCACTACTACATGGCTGTTTTTTCTACAGCAATGAAGCTGGCTCCCAAATGCTTACCGTGTGCTGAAATGTAATCTTTGAGTCTATGCAAGTCAATTATTTTCTACGTTTAACTTTACTTCTATCTCCATGTATTCCCTCTGCTTCTTTATTTATTTTATTTCAATGAACGTTCAATGAAGTGCCAGGTTATATCGATAGGTATTGAAAACATCATTGATATTTCAATATGTTTAGCTACTTAACTTTCCAAAACAACATTGTAATAGCTCCTTCCAACAGACCTTTGCTCCCTTTGTTAGATCCCAGCAGCCAATGCCTCTCCTTTCCATTTCCCTACCCTGTGAAAAAAATATCCCCTTCTTGAGGATAATGATCTCAATCCATGTCGGGTATGCCGCATGGAGTCAAATGAAGGATGATCTTTGTTACAATTACACCGGGGAAGTGATTGAGAATGGAATATCATGGTACTTTTTCTTAATTTGGCTGTGCTTCTGAACTCGTTTTTGGCAGGGGAGAACAGGGAAAGAAGCGCGCCTGCGATAAAAAGTATAAAGAGGAGAGGAAAGGCTAAAAGACCCTGGAACTGAAATGCAGAGGAAAAGGTGCTGTGGAGAAAAGTATGAAGAGAACATGCAACAAGGCATGAGAGTAGGATAGAGAGGAAGGGAAAGGAGGGAGTTAACTCGCTCGTGTCTCTTGCCTAACTCTCTATTAAGTCAATTTATGAAGATGGTAATTCAAGGGTCTGAAATTTATCTAAATGCAGAGTGTTGTTGCAATACTAGGGAATAACGTTTTGTTAATGGGGACTGAGTTTAGAGTTTGGAGGATGAAATATGCAAACGGGGAAGTAGCGATAGGAATGCTAGCACAGGAATAAATAATACAAAGACAAGGAAATCTCTGGAGGGATCATGAGTAAAAGTAGCAGAGGTATTCAAGATGAAGAAAAGGCACAAAAACTGACAATATAGTTAGTAAGATTAGAGATGCCGCAGATGCTGGGTTACAAAAAAGACACCAAATGCTGGAGTAACTCAGCGGGTCAGGCATCATCACTGAAGAACATGGATAGGTTGGGACCCTTCTTCAGTGATTGTTGGGGTGGGGGAGGGGAGGGAGCTGGAAAAGAGGAGGGGCAGGACAAAACCTGGCAAGTAATATCTGGATATGGGTGAGTAAAATTAGAGTAGGTTTGCGTCTCAAATCAGGATCTGGGAGCCTGATGCAGGAATAGTTACAGTGGCTTGCAAAAGTATTCATACACCTTGAACTTTTCCACATTTTGTCACGTTACAACCACAAACGTAAATGTATTTTATTGGGATTTTATGTGATATACCAACACAAAGTGGTGCATAATTGTGAAGTGGAAGGAAAATGATACATGGTTTCCAAATTTTATTACAAATAAAAAACTGAAAAGTGTGGCGTGCAAAAGTATTCAGCCCCCCTGAGTCAATACTTTGTAGAACCACCTTTCGCTGCAATTACAGCTGCAAGTCTTTTGGGGTATGTCTCTACCAGCTTTGCACATCTAGAGACTGAAATTTTTGCCCATTGTTCTTTGCAAAATAGCTCAAGCTCAGTCAGATTGGATGGAGAGCGTCTGTGAACAGCAATTTTCAAGTCTTGCCAGAGATTCTCAATTGGATTTCGGTCTGCTTTGACTGGGCCGTTCTAACACATGAATATGCTTTGATCTAAACCATTCCATTGTAGCTCTGGCTGTATGTTTAGGGTCGTTGTCCTGCTGGAAGGTGAACCTCCGCCCCAGTCTCAAGTCTTTTGCAGACTCTAACAGGTTTTCTTCCAAGATTGCCCTGTATTTAGCTCCATCCATCTTCCCATCAAGTCTGAGCAGCTTCCCTGTCCCTGCTGAAGAAAAGCATCCCCACAGTATGATGCTGTCACCACCATGTTTAACAGTGGGGATGGTGTGTTCAGGGTGATGTGCAGTGTTAGTTTTCTGCCACACATAGCGTTTTGCATTTAGGCCAAAAACTTAAATGTTGGTCTCATCAGACCAGAGCACCTTCCTCCACATGTTTGCTGTGTCCCCCACTTGGCTTGTGGCAAACTGCAAACGGGACTTCTTATAGCTTTGTTTCAACAATGGCTTTCTTCTTGTCACTCTTCCATAAAGGCCCGATTTGTGGAGTGCACGACTAATAATTGTCCTGTGGACAGATTCTCCCACCTGTGCTGTGGATCTCTGCAGCTCCTCCAGAGTTACCATGGGTCTCTTGGCAGTTTAGGTGGACAGCCATGTCTTGGTAGGTTTGCCATACTCTTTCCATTTTCAGATGATGGATTGAACAGTGCTCCGTGAGATGTTCAAAACTTGGGATATTTTTTTATAACCTAACCCTGCTTTAAACTTCTCCACAACTTTATCCCTGACCTGTCTGGTGTGTTCCTTGGGCTTCATGATGCTATTTGTTCACTAATGTTCTCTAACAAACCTCTGAGGCCTTCACAGAACAGCTGTATTTATACTGAGATTAGATTACACACAAAGGGACCCTATTTACTAATTAGGTGACTTCTGAAGGCAATTGGTTGCACTGGATTTTATTTAGGGGTATCAGAGTAAAAAGGGCTGAATACTTTTGCACGCCACACTTTTCAGTTTTTTATTTGTAAAAATTTTTTAAAACCATGTATCATTTTCCTTCCACTTCACAATTATGCGCCACTTTGTGTTGGTCTATCACATAAAATCCCAATAAAATACATTTACGTTTGTGGTTGTAACGTGACAAAATGTGGAAAAGTTCAAGGGGTATGAATACTTTTGCAAGCCACTGTATATAGCACATAGTTAGATAGTTAGTAATTCAGATTGAGATGGGGTACAGAGTGCGATGGATGGCAAAGATGTCGTAATCATTTGTGGGGTTTTTTTGGCTCCAGCATTAAACTTGCTGCAACGTTCATTCCAATTGTATTGAGCAGGCTGTGAGTGAGCCAAATCTGAAGACTAATTTGATCTACTTTATTTTAGCTCCGGGCAGCAGGCTTACTTCATAACTGTCAGTCAATTGAAGTGCAAACAAGGCTTTGCTCTAATTATATGGAAGATTACTTTAATCAGAATCTTGTTTTAAAATCCATATGGAATGTTTGTTGAAGTATACAACTTCCACTTCTGCAGTGTTCCTTGTTTATTGGAGAAAGACTTTGCAGTGCTGTAAGGGAGGGAGAAAATGGAGCAAAAAATCAAAGCTTCCACAAAGGTTGCTAAGGTTGCTCGTGCCGAGAAAATTGAGAAATATATCTTTGGAACTTTTACTTTACGAGGTAATGTCTATACTTAGAGTCTGGGAGTATCTCATGCAGGAAAAAAATATGAAGCATTGCAAATTACCTGTTTTTATGGTGTTTATCCTGGAATGTGACTGTTGTTATGGGTACATCTGACATGGAGTCATTTAAAGGCCATTTGATCAAAGTTCAATCATGTTCCAGAAAGGATAAGGATAGCAAAGTAAGAGAATTTTGCATGAATAAAGACGTTTTAAATTTGGTCCAAAAAAAGGAAGCATATACAAGATTTAAGAGGATTTAAATCCGACAGGAGCATTGAAGAATATAAAACAAGGAGGAAAGTACTCTAGCGGTCAATTGGAAGGGCCAAAAGGGACCAATAAATGTCACTGGTGAGGCAGATTAAGGAAAATCCCAAGGATCTTTATACCTACATCAAAAGCTTGAGGGTAACCAGGGAGAAGAAAGGACTTCTCAAGGGTAAAGGAGGGAATTTGTGCTTTGAGGCAGGAGATGTAAGTGCGGTACCAAACAAGCACTTTGGATCTGTTTTCACCAAGAAGGATATGGAGGATAGTGAGTTCAGTTAAATATGCAAGGGCTGTTTGAGATTAAGAGGGAGGTGGTGTTGAGGTTCTTAAAGAACATCAAGGTGGATAAATCCCTAAGACCTGACAGAATGTATCCCTAGTTATTGAGAGAGACAAGAGAGATTGTGGGATCTTTGACAGAGATCGTTGTATCTTTACTATCCATGGGCGAGATCCTGGAGAACAGGAGGGTGGTTAATGTTGTTTTATTGTTTAAGAAGGGAAGTAGAGAGAATCCAGGGAATTATGTCCGTGAGACTCCTGTCAGTGCTAGGGAAGCTATTGGAGAAGATTCTTAGGAATAGGATTTTTCTCCCATTTGGAAAATAAGTTAGTTAGTGACAGTCAGCTTTCTATGCAACGTGTCATATCTTATAAATTTGATTGATTTTATTTTGAGGAGGTGACAAAGGTGATTGATAATCTACGGTGTTGGATTTTAGTAAAATATTTGATGAAGTCCCCCATGGTAGGCTGATGCAGAAGATTAAGTTGCACTGGATTGCCAGTAACTTGTTCGTACGGATTCATAACTGGCTTACTGGTAGAGGGTTGTGGTTGGATGAATTTAGGCTAGAGGTCTGCGACCGGTGGATTTCCACAGGGATCTGCGTTGTTTGTGATAATTACAAATGACTTGAACATAAATGTTGATGGGTTGGTTAGTAAGTTTGGAAAATACACCAATATTGTTGGGGTCGCGGACTGTGAGGAAGGCTGTTGTATACAGCAGGATATAGATCAACGACAGAAATGGGTGGAGAAATGGCAGGTGAAGTTTAATCCGAGGAAGCATGAGGTGTTGCACCTTTGGAGGTCGAATACAGTCATAGAGTGATACAGCGTGGAAACAGGCCCTTTGGCCCAACTTGTCCACACCGGCCAACATGCCCCAGCTGCCTGTGTTGGTCCACATCCCTCCAAAACTGCCCTATCCACGTACCTGTCGAACTGTTTCTTAAACATTGGGATAGACCATGTCTCAACTATCACCTCAGGCAGCTTGTTCCATACACCCACCACCCTTTGTGTGAAAAAATTACCCCTCAGATTCCTATTTAAATCATCCCCCCTTCACCTTAAACCTATGCCCTCTGGTCCTTGATTCACCTACCCTAGGCAAGAGACTCTGTGCATATACCTGATCTTTTCCTCTCATGGATGTAAGGGGAAAATCTCAAATTATTGACAAGACCCTTAACAGCATTGATGTACGGAGTGATCTTGGGGTCCAAGTCCATAACTCCCTGAAAGTGGTAACACAAGTAGATAGAGTGGTAAAGAAAGCTGGACGTGGAGGGGAGACCTGATAGAAGTATATACAACCACGGAAGGCGTAGACAGGGCAAGTTTTTTTCAGAGGGTGGTGAGTGCCTGGAACACACTGTCGAAGGTCGAGGTGGAGGTAGATTATGATAGTAGCATTTAGGAGACTTTTGGATGGGCATATGCATATGCAAGGAATGGAGGGATATGGAATATATGCTGGCAAATAAGAGTTGATCTTGGCATCATATTCTGCACGGTCAATGTGGACTGAATGGCCTGCTCCTGTGCTGCACTGTTGTGTTCTATGTTAACCTCAAATATCTGGGATTGAAACCCATTTTTCCCATTAATTTGATGTATCAGATGGTTGCTCCTAACAGACTGAGACTACATCTGCCCATGGAACAATGGCAACAAATGAATTCTTTACCAAACTACTGTGCCTGCAAAATGTTCAAACAAGGTAAACCAGAAAGAAAATAGGTATAGAAGCACAGGTAGGGCTGCACTGCTGGACCTTAAAGGCAGGAATTAGCAAAACCTGAGAGCTTTATGGTTTATAAGCAAAGATTTGGGCACCTTTTTATTAACTAGTTTGCCACCTCGGATCTTGTCATCCATGCAACTCAAAAATAATTTGAGTAAAATTAATTTTAAATAAGATATTTAAATAAAAGTTAGATAAACTTGAGAATTATACAAACATTACCACATTGTATAGTTCTAATTCAAGTTTAAACGTTTTTCTAATGGTGCTAGCATTGGATAAATAATGCATGGTGAACAGTGTGTCTTTGTGTGGCAGTTGCAGTGCTGAAGAAGGATTTTCTCTCTCTGCTCACCTCCCTTGGAAGGTGACAGATCTTCCAACTATCACACACTTTTCAGTACTATCCTTCGGGTGTGCAACGTCTGCCCATGGCTCTCTGCACCATTACAAACTACTTCAACTGCTTAGGAATTGTGGAGTCTCATGTATTTAAAATAATACTGCATTAAATCACTTCCATATAATAGCATTTTTAAACAACACTTTTAAGTGGTAAAAAAAGGTGGTCAAGCGTTGTTTATCCTTTGGGCATACTTTCAGCACAAGTTTCCACTGTTATATTTTACATGATAGTTACTGCAGAAGGAAGCACGGTGTGGGTGCTCAGCATTAGTAATATTTTGGAAAGAGAAGCTAGTACAACCATACTGCAGTATTTCACCACATCACAGTGGCCATTTTTAATATTCAAAAGGCAGTTGTTAATATTGTTTTAAAAACATACATGTCTTTCATTTGTCTGGGGTTAGGGATGAAAGCAGTAAAGAGGATGAGGAAGATGAAGAGGATGAGGAAGATGAAGAGGAGGAGGTTGGTGATGATGGTGAAGAGAGGGAAGATGAAGAGGAAGAATTTGAGTGCTACCCACCAGGAATGAAAGTCCAAGTGAGATATGGTCGAGGGAGGAACCAGAAGCTCTATGAAGCCAGCATTAAAGATTGTGACGTGGAGGGTGGAATGGTCCTGTACCTGGTACACTACTGTGGCTGGAACGTGAGGTGAGTTAGAAGTATAAACCGCATACAGAGTTGTTAAAGGGGAAGGTCAATGCAAATTAAATCACTCCATTAATATGGCGCATCTTCCTTCTCTTTCCTTATAGTCTTGTTATCCTTCTAGCCTGTAGACTTCCAGTTAGTGCTTTGGAACTTGTGCAGGAGGACTTGGATTTTCTGCAGATCTAGTGAACATTGCCCAGCACATTTCCTTCTGTTGCTGTAATATTTTACCACCCTTGAAGTAAATTGGCATATTTGCACTTTTACTCTCTGCCTTGCTGCTGTAACTTATGCTGTTAGCCCTGCTAAATGCTGGATTCCTGTACTGGAAGCATCATTGCATTAACTGCAGAGACTGGCCTTTTTTTTCAAATTTTGTTGCCCCCCCCCCCCCCCCTCATTTTCCATTGCTAATGGCTCGGAGATGCTCTTGCTTGAAGTGAAGTGTTTCCATTCCTTTACGAAGGGGGCAAGAAAACTGAGCATAATAAAAGCATTACTTCATTTGATCTACACTGAACACGTCTTATTAACCAACAACAACATGAAACAGCATTTTAATGTGGAAAAGTATCCCAGGACTTTTTACAGGAATGTTATCAATGAAAACCAAGAAACCTAAGGAAATAATGGAAGTTATGACCGCATACAAGTGAAAGTTTTAAAGAGAGTCTCCGAGAAGTAGGCAAAACTGGAAAAAGTGGTTCTATGGGAGAACCTCGGCAGTTGAAGGCACTGCTGCCAACATTGGTCTGACACAAACGAGGCATGTGCATGGAGTCAGACTTGGTGAATCTTGAAGATTGTTTCTACGTGGTTATAGATTCTAGTAAATAAAAAATTTAGATGGGAAAAAGAGAGGGGGGCTGAGGCCCTGGGTATAATTTAAAGATTGCATTGAAAAATTGTATCCTCCAATCTGGATCCTTGATTCTAATCTGAAGAAGGGTCTTGACCTGACACGTCACCCATTCCTTCTCTCCAGAGATGCTGCCTGTCCCATTGAGTTACTCCAGCTTTTGGTGTCTATCCTTGATTCTGACACTGATAAACCTCTGGATAATCATCTTGGGTTAGGTAACCAGTGGTTATGAGAGGTAGTACCTTGTTGTCTGAACGCCGGATGCCTTTCAACTGCAGAAGCATGCATGGGTTCGCTGGTTGCTTTGCATCTTTGGCAAAGAAGGGAGCAAACCAATCAACCTTTAAAAACATCCTTCTTCCCAACTAACAGAATTGAGTGGTTGAATTTCAAAGGGCAGAAGTAGTAACTACTTTATCCCATCGGTGCCCGAAGAATGAGGCATGTGTAGTACTAACTGTTAAAGTCAATGTCTGACGTACAAGTGCCAATCTCTTGTTCCTTAAATAAACTTGTGTTTGGTTGGGCTTTTCACTGAGGAAATGTCCCAAGGTGGTGCACAGGCATAGAGTCAAAGAGTCACACAGCATGAAAACGGGCTCTTTGGCCCAAATTGCCCACACAGGATAACATGTCCCATCTACACTAGTCCCACCTGCCTGCATTTGGCCCATATCCCTCCAAACCTGTCCTATTCATGTACCTGTCTAAATGTTTCTTAAATGTTGCGATAGTACCTGCATATTAAACAACATTCAACTAAGCCACAAGAGGTAATACCAGCAAAGATGTTAAAAAGCTTGATAAAGGAAGGAGGTCAGAGAGATTTGATATGGAGTTTGGGGTTGGAGGAGTGATGAGAAAGCAACAATTTGCAGGTTTGGGGAAGAGTGGTGTGAACTAGAAAGGGCAAGTGGCCAGAGTCAGTAAGCACTGAAATATTGTCAAGACATGAAGAGAGGCACAACCGCGGATATGTTTGAACATTAGGATTACAATTTGGGAGCTAACACACATGAGCAAGAGTAATACTGCATGTATGGAACTTAGTGTGACTTAAGATGCCAGCACAGTGAGAACATGTTTACCCATGAGATGGTTCTGCTCACTTTGCTTCTCAGAAGTAATATGCGGATTCAGATTAGTGTATTGTCATATGCACCAGAATTGAATGAAATTCCTTGTTTGCATGTAGCTCACATAGTAAATAGCATTCAGGAATGGTATTAACAACAATGAATGCAACAACAAATGAAAACAGCAAGATGTAAGATTGCCGTGCAATCTGAATTAGTGTTAAAAGATAATGGAATAACCGAGTAAGGTAGAGCTATAAGAGTAATAGCAGCACCTCCAGGAAGAGGATGTGAAAGTGACATTTGGTTAGGAGTTTGACAGCCACGGGAAATAAGCGGTTCTAAAATATGGTCATTTGGGCTTTCGAGCTCCTGTACCTTCTCTCAAAAGGTAGGAGAGAGAAAATGGGAATAGGCAGGATGGCAGACATTCTTGACAATACATTCCTGATGCAACGCACCGTGAAGATGGACTGGATCGAAGGATGTGGTGAGCTTGTGATGGACTGAGTGTAACATTCTCTGCAGGTTCAGGTAGTCAAGAACAGAGCAGTTGGCATATCAGGCTGAGATGCATCAGAATACTATCTACAGCACATCTGTTGCAGTTTGAGAGAATCCTCTTGGACATGCAATTCTTCTTAGATGCCCAAGAGTAAATGCGTTTACTGATGAGAAGGTTAACTAAGTGTTGAGGCACTAGTAATTCAGAGCTCCTTGTGCAAACAATCTGCTCTGTTTTAATCTGAAATGTTGTGTGGAGCCTGCATTGAGGGTGGGTGAAAGTGTGGCTTGTCTCCCTCTGCTCTGTCGTAGTGGTGTAGAAGTAGCTCAGCTCTGTATCACTCTCCCTTTCAGAAAAGGAAGGTGTGGAGAATGTTTTTTGGGGAGAATTAAAATAGTTGAAGCTGGGAGCAAAATTTCCAATTCCTCTGGTTATTTTTTTTTTTTTAAACTACCGCAGTATTTTCTTGCACTGCTCTCCCCCCACTATCCCAACCGAACCCTCCCATAGCCCTCCAGAATTTTTGACCAATCTGTTAACAAGCCATTTGATGATTTTCTGCCCAAGTGGAAAAATGTTTTGTTGCACACATTTGAGAATTTCCTTAAGTTTATAATTCGAGCAAATTGGTTCATTGGAATAAATTTTAGAGCCTATTTGAACCCGGTCAAAAAACAAATTTTGCTAATTTGTTGAAGTTCCAGAAAGCCATTCTGCAGCATGGTTGTTTCTTAACCCTGGCTTGTTTACTTTGACAGTGGCATTATCATGCTTGGGCTGTTCAATTGTTTTTGTGAAAAGAAAGATATGCATGCTTATTTTTACCAATTAATCGGGGAGGTTATTTAGTTTTTTTATTTAGTTATTTAGCTCACATATTTAGTTTGCATGGACCACTAAAAGAAAAAGTAATGTTAAATTAATTATTCTCTTTTTTTCCCCCTTTGTTGAAGTGTTGTTCAAGATGACCATGTTGTTGGAATTCATATTGACATGGCAGCAAGTTTTAATATTCATTTCTGTCTGAGGCTCATTGAAGGATTAAGCACATTTTAATGCTAAATTATATACATGTCTTGTATTCTCCCATTTCAAGTGAGCTTTGCTTTGATCATAAGTGTTTACACTGGCGGTATTCACTCACACTGCACTTCCAGTGGGGAGCCAATTGTGATACGTGAACCTTTTGTACCACTTGTGCTAATCATTCCAACACATGGTGTGAGCTTACTTTTTTGTTTTTCAGGTATGATGAATGGATTAAGGCAGATAAAATAGTGCGACCTGCAGATAAAAATGTTCCAAAAATTAAACACAGAAAGAAAATAAAGGTAGGCATATTAATATCAGACACCTGACATATAAATATTATGTAAAAGAACAACTAATATATTTAAACTGTACAAATGATGTATCTTGGTCTGATCATGGCCCAGTTGAAAAATAGTTAGGTCTGTGCATTGGATTTCAAAGTTGTATAAAAATTGCAATAAGACCATTTATTCTCAACAAATTACTTATTGTAACCCCTGTGATATTGTGTTCTGTGTTGTTTTATTCCTGTTTTCTTTAACGTTAACATGGTCACTGCTTTAACACTTTCCACAGCATCCCAATTTTCATTCATAGTCTTTTGTCCTACAATTCTAACAAAAATAGCCTCTGTTTTTTATAATATTGTTTATTTTAATTTCTTCCAGCCAGTTAGCTTCAATGTAATGTCTCCCTTAGTTCAATGTCTCTTCAATTGTAGGGAGCACAAGTAAAAATTGATAATGAGTAACAATCCCTGATTTTCAAGAGTGAATTCCAAACAAGTTGCCATCCCTGTAGGTGCTTGTAACTGTGGATGTTTTGATGCATGAGCATTTCAGGAGAATGTTATTCATGGGGATAAAGGACTAAACATGCTCAACTAATACTCAACATCTATGTATTCATGGCTTGCTGAGCAGACAATAATACATTTGTGTGATGACTTTTATAATATCCTGATTTGCTGGTGGTCTATAGCCAATTAAATCTATTGAGGTATAATCTGGAAAGAGGGTAGCCAATTTGCGAACTGTGGAAGGTCCCACAATGTCAATGAGATATTGGCCATATCATCTGTTTTAGTAGTCTTCAGAGGTTTGCCAATTCCCACAGCACTAACACAGGACATGCTTCAAACCTCCACACATTTACTTCCCTGTAGACAGGAACCTGGCTGCTCATTTGCATTCTAAAAGACAAACACTACGATCACATCAAAACAAGCTTTCCCAAAACAACTCCTCAAAATCAGTAATCCATAGCTTCGCCAATATCTTTAAACCCTTTAAAAAATAGATCATTTTTAAGAAAAAAACAATTAAAAAATTATTCCCAATTGTTCCAATCTATCTCCCCAAATTCATAATTTCAAATTCTTAGCATAAATGTATACTAATCACAATTTTCCCAAATTAACATATTTTTTCTCCTGTGATATTGGCATCTCCAATCTCATCTCACTCTGTAACCAGGATGCCAAAAGCATGCATGTCTCTTTTTGAACTCAGTTCAAAAGATAAGAAATAGGAGAAAAAAAACTTAAAACATCGATAACACAAAACAAACTGCATATTTGCATCTCTCCTCTAAGAGTTAAAAGAAAACAAAGAATAATCAGTTAATTTCCACATAGATAGATAAGCATATCCAAAGAACAAGGAAAATAAATTAACTGTGTGTGGCTCCACCCCCACACAACTGCAACTTCTTAAAGAGACACTACCTCTTAAACATTTTGTTTCTGTGACATTCACTCACAAGTTGCCACACTTCATGCCATATGCTAAATTGCACAGATATTCACACACTTTTAAACACAATTCTCACTCAAAAGTAACACAATTATACACACCTCAGAGAAATTATTCAAACTCTTAAAACTTTGATACACCCAAATACGCTCATTGGCTTGCCCACCATTCCACACGTGATGTACTGAATGGAATTTTCAAAGGAAAATGATCATCACAATTAGGTTTTGAAATTGTAAGGTGTATCTCCATTGTTTTCCCTCCTTACCAGCATTCGTAAGGCAGTGTATATAATATGAAAGAACGGACAGAAAAACATCAGTTACACAAACTTGTCCGAGAGGGGCGAGCCAGAGGCCTGTCAAAGAGCCAATGGCGCAGCCCTCTCGTTTCGAAAAATCGCGCTGCACACTAGAGGCGTCCCTCTGTATTAAGTTTACGTTACCCATGTCTTGGCAAGGCCATTCTGTCTACTAGAATCTTTGGTTCTGTGGGAACCAATGTGCAAAATTCGTAAGCTAGGGCATTTCCCTGGAAGACTTTGTCATAGTCTTCTTGTTGGAATGAGAGAGTTAAAATGAAAAAAGAATTAACCAAGCCCAGAACAGAAAACACTCATCTGCTAGGAATGGGCATGATGATTTATAATGGGATGGTCAGTCAGGATCCTGCCAGTCAGGCTCCTGGGCGCTGTGATTGGACAGTGATCCAGATTGTGATTATTCATACTCCCTGTCATTCAGGATCATGCCATGCCCCACAACCATTGGGTCACTCACAAACTCTCTTCTGTCTCTCTAACCCCCCCCCCCTCCCCCTCTCTATGGGATCTTAGTGGGGTAGCTCCTGCCGCCAAGACATGTAGGGGAGGTGGTCTACACTATTCCCAACTTTGTTCCCCCTTCCCTCCCGAACTTGTTCCTTATCCCCCATCTTCCATAAACTGGGTCTCCATGCCAGTCAAAGGGCCCCTGGGGTTATTTTGTTTTGCCGCCTTTTTTCTTTTTACCAATTGTCGCTTAATTTGCGACTCAATCAGGCATTTACTTTTTTGGCCTTTCCCTGTTTTATCATGCCAATTACATTCTACTTGTAACACATCCCAATTCTTAGGTATACTATCCTTTTTCATCTCCAAAAACGTTTGTTTAGCTTCCTTTTCTGCCTTTTTAACAGTTTCTACATTCCATGTTCCTCCGACTGACCAGGATTCATCTCCAAATGTTTGGTTAGCTTATAACTTAATATTTTACAGTCTTTGTTACTTTTAGGTTTCAAATAACACATATGTTGGACGGGTGTTCCCACGTCACTTTTATCCAGATTATTCCCCATAGCTGCGAGTCTCTTCTCAGCCCGGCTACTTCTCAACCTAGCCGCGTGTTTCTCTCTGCCCGGCATCTTCTCAACCTAGCTGCGAGTTTCTCTCTACCCAGCTACTTCTCAACCTAGCCATGAGTTTCTCTCTGCCCGGCAACTTCTCAACCTAGCCGCGAGTTTCTCTCTGCCTGGTAACTTCTCAATCTAGCCGCGAGTTTCTCTCAGCACCGGCTACTTCTACTTTCCAAGTAGTAAAACACCTTACCGGCTACTCTCCTAGTAGCAAAATACCGTACCAACTATTTTCCTAGTAGCAAAATCTCTGACCAACTACTTTCCAAGTAGCAAAAATTCATTAATTTACGACAAACCTTTTGTTTGCTCTATCCAATTGCCGACTACTCTCCTCGTAGCAAAATACATAATTTACAATAAACCATGTTAGTTTGCTCTCTCACTAACTACTCTTTTGGTAGCAAAATATATACACAATTGGTCTTACCGTTGTCTGTATTAAGGACGGGGAACCAGTTCAACCTTTGCAGAAGGACCACAGATGTTCCCGGTAGCTTCTACGGGAGTCGATCTCAAAGGGTCCGATTAGAGCTGTTTTCTCCCTGTAGCCTCTTACACGGTCATCTATTGATGGTCCCATCAAAATCCTGCCGACTACGCCAATGATAAGGTTGACTTCTTAATAAACAGACAATTCACAAAAACGTTAGGTAAACCAACTCAAGCTTTACTGATCATCGGCCGGTGGAAATGACGGGGATATACCAGTCAAGTAAGCAACAGACACTTGACTTCCCCGTGCTACCACTTCAATGAACAAAGCTTTGCATGGTGTTTAATACTGTGTGCGTGTGTCACTTAGTCACATTCCAAAGATATTAGCAATGGTCAAGATGTAGCCAATATATATCACTACCAACTCGTCTGAGCTGGTCCCTTATCATTTAGTAGACACATCTGTCTCTTATCAGATGATACTTTCGGAACAAGACATTTCAAAGACATCTAATCAGTTGGTACTTCCAGGGCAAGACTTTTCAAAGGCATCGGTCATTGTCTCCATATACATCACCTGAGACAAGCCTGGGCTTGTCTCTCTTTTGGAATACAAGCTACAACCCAATCAAGTATTCCACCATGTATCTTTTATATATTTAAAAGTATTTAACCGTTTCATGTTACCTCCCTGGTTCCATGGTCCAGGATGTCTTGGAGCGGGTACATGACATTCTCAAGGGAAAGGGTGAGCAGCCACAAGTCATTGTGCATGATTGCACAAATGACATGGGTAGGAAAATCAATTAGGTCCGACAAAATAAATATTGAGAGTTAGGTGAAAGGATAAAAAGCAGGGCCTCCAGGATAGGATCAACAGAATGGTTGCAGAACAACGTGCTGGTGAGGGTAGAAACATGAAGATAGGACAGATTAATGCGTGGCTGAGGAGCTGGTACAAGGGGCAAGGATTCTGATATGTGGACATTTGTGTTCTCTTCTGGGCAGAGGTGACCTGTACAAGAGGGATGTGTTGCACCTGAAGTGGAGGGAAACAAGTCAAAGTCAATTTTATTCGTCACATACACCTAAAGGTGCAGTGAGATGAATTTGCCAGCAGCGATACACTTAAAAAGAACACACAATACACAATAAGATTTAACACAAACATCCACCACAGCATTCTTCACTGTGGTGGAAGGCACAAGGTTCAGCCAGTCCTCCTCCCTTGGTCACCCGTGGTCGGGGCCACGGCTTGGAGTGTGTATTCTGGCCTGCAGGTTTGTAGGTTAATTGTCTTCGGTAAAATTGTCCCTATTGCGTCCCTATTATGTGTAGTGTTAGTGTGTGGGGATTGCTGTTCAGCGCTGACTCGGTGGGCCAAAGGGCCTGTTTCCGCGCTGTATCTCTAAATAAAACTAAATTAAAAAAGACACTATCTATTTAAAAGGAATTGGGAGGGTGCCTGAAATCGCACTGGCAGACAACACATAAGGGCAAGGAAAGGATAGGGCACATTAGACACCAATGGTACTTAGCTGGGGAACTTAGATGAGGTGAACAGATGAGAAGACACACTGTGGAAATGATCATTATCACTGTGGAAATTTTCATTATAAATGGGTGAAATTCTGCATTACCATCAGAAAAGAAGGGATATTAGGTATCTTAGTGGACATAAAAGGCGGCACATCTAGTAAAGCTGTGATCTGTCCTCTGGTGCTGTCCATGTGGTGTTTGCCAATAGCTTTCTTACGGGTGATCTGGGTTTCACCCTCATCCCAAAGGCATGCAGGTTGGAAGATTAATTGGCTGCTGTAAATTGCAAGGTGTGTTGGTGAGTGGTAGAATCTGGAGGCTCTTGATGGAAATATAGGAAGAATAGATACAGGGAAACCTAGTTAAGAATGAGATTGCTTAGTTAGCCAATATACAGTGCATTCAGAAAGTATTCGGACCCCTTCACTTTTTCCACATTTTGTTGCGTTACAGCCTTATTCTAAAACAGATTAAATTTAAAAAAAATTATCATCAATCTACACACAATACCCCATAATAAATAAGCGAAACGGGTGTTTGGAAATTTTTGCAAAGTAATTAAAAAGAAATAACTGAAATATCGCATTTATATAAGTATTCAGACCCTTTACACAGTACTTTGTTGAGGCACCTTTGGCAGCGATTACAGCTTCAAGTCTTCTTGGAAATAACGCTACAAGCTTGGCACACCTGTATTTGGGTAATTTCTCACATTCTTCTCTGCAGATCCTCTCAAGATCTGTCAGGTTGGATGGGGAGCGTCGATGCACAGCTATTTTCAGGTCCCTACAGAGATGTTCGATCGGGTTCAGGTCCGGGCTCTGGCTGGTCACTCAAGGACATTCACAGACTTGTCATGAAGCCACTCTGGCATTGTCTTGGCTGTGTGCTTAGGGTCGCTGTCCTGTTGGAAGGTGAACTTCTGCCCTAATCTGAGGTCCTGAATGCTCTGGAGCACTTTTCATCAAGGATCTCTCTGTACTTTGCTCCTCTTTCCCTCGATCCTAACTATTTTCCTAGTTCCTGCCGCTGAAAAACATCCCCACAGCATGATGTGCCACCACTGCTTCACCGTAGGTATGGTATTGGCCAGGTGATGAGCGGTGCCTGATTTCCTCCAGACATGACGCTAAATGGCCTTTCCCTTATTTTTAAACTGCGACCCCTGGTTCTGGACTCCCCCCCCCCCCCCCCCAACATCCTGCATCTACCCTGCCAATCCCTTAAAAATGTTATATGTTTCTATGATGCCCTCTCATCCTTCTAAATTCCAGCGAATACAAGCCCAGTCAACCCATTCTTTCATCATATTGTCAGTCCCGCCATCCCGGCCATTAACCTGATGAACCTATGCTGTACTCCCTCAATAGGAAGAATGTTCTTCCTCAAATTAGGAGACCTGAACTGCACAAAATACTCCAAAATACAACTGCAGTAGGACCTCCTTGCTCCTATACTCAAATCCTCTTGCTTTGAAGGCCAACATGCCATTTAGCCTGGTAAGATGTTGCAGAATCTTCACTACATCCTCTCAGACTGGTGTATCTTTCCTGAAGTACATTGTGCAGAATTGAATATCATAATGCAAATGCAATTCAGGTAAATTTGCACAAAAATAATACCTGATTTATAAAGTCTGAAGAAGGGTCTCGACCCGAAACGTCGCCTATTCCTTCGCTCCATAGATGCTGCCTCACCCGCTTAGTTTCTCCAGCATTTTTCGTCTACCTAATTTATAAAATACATTGCTGTATTGGGGAAAAATATATTTTTGCAAAATAGGGAATGTTGATGTCCATCTGCATTTCAGAGTAAGATGGATAAAGAAAAGGAAAGGAGCGATAAAAAAGATAAGGAAGATAAATCTCCAAGCAAGTCTATGCGTGTCCGCCGGCTCTTAAAGAGCACAGCTCATGCTGTGGCGTCAGACATTTCCCCCAAAATAATTGGAGCTGGCGCGAGGAGCTGTGAAGCAGATATTTCTACAATGGGCATCATCAATGGAGTGCAAGGTAATAAATAACTTTTGAAAAGGGGCACTTGAAAGTTGTGAGGATTTATACTTGCATCTTAGATTGGTTAATTGAAACAAGACAATATTTGCTAAATGCTTTACTGCAACACTCCCGAACAATGTAAGAACAATATATGTTTCTGACTGATATTTGGGAAAAACACTAAGCACCCTGATGAATTTTACTCCTAATGCGATTGCTAAATGATCTGAGACTAATCTCAAGGGTGAAGTTCTACTCTGGTAAGTGGTGGAAATGGCATGAATGGGGCTTTATGATTTGTATTCCTTTCTTTGGTTTCTGGGTGGGAATGTCATGACAATGTCATGTCTCACTCAAGACATTAGGAGATAATGTAGCCCATCACCTTCTGCTGCTATAAGAGTGTGTTGCACTTTTCTATGCAGAAATATTAAACCAAAGCCTGTCTTCCTTCGGAGGTTGTGCAAGCACTATTTTGTAATCAGTCACAGGTCATTAATATGTTTTCCTTGTGAGCTGGACAATAGCTATCTGTCAACCAACATCATGATATCAATGCATTTGGTCATTTATGTGATGTCATTCATGTTTGCAAGACTTTCTGTGCATTAATTCTCTGCTGTATGTTCTGCACCATTATCCAACTTCAAAGTGTAGTTTAGCGCTGTAATGGCCTCTGGAACATCCTGTGGTTGTGAAAGGGGACTGTTGAAACAAATGTTCATACATGACTTGCTGAAACTCGGAATGAGTGAATGAAGATTTGAGGGGCATTGGTTGTGAGGCTGCAATAATTGCAGCGCATCATTGCATAAATTGAAGAAGCTAGACTATTCCAATGGCTAATACTTTTCAAATATGATTTTAACATTTATGGAAGAAGAGGGAGAAGATTGATGGGCAATGATGGGGACAAGTGGGATAGTCTGATTCATGCTGGGTTTGGCATTTATAGTAAGAAAGAAAGGAATGTACTGCTGGTAAAAAAGAGAATGGGAAAGACAGTTGTACAAATTAAGTGAGAAAAAAACTTTAGGAACTCTTGCTTTAAAAAAAAAATAAAAAAATCCAGGCCTTGTGGATACTTTGGTCCACCTCAACAAAGTCACTGGAACATAGTTTTTTTGCAAATGTTACGTGCACATTTCATTCATTGTATCCTTAATTCCTTTGCTAATAAATTGAATTACAATCTGCATAATTATATGTATGTGTACATTGTAATCACATTAAAGTAGGATCAGGTTGCACTTGCCATATAACCATATAACAATTACAGCACGGAAACAGGCCATCTCGGCCCTTCTAGTCTGTGCCGAACACTTACTCTCACCTAGTCCCATCTACCTGCATTCAGACCATAACCCTCCATTCCTTTCCCGTCCATATACCTGTCCATTTTATTTTTAAATGATAAAAACAAACCTGTCTTTACCACTTCCTCTGGAAGCTCATTCCACACAGCTACCACTCTGAATAATGAAGTTCTCCCTCATGTTGCCCCTAAACTTTTGTCCCTTAATGTGGAAAATAATTATTTTTTAAACATATCCATTATCAAGTCACCAAGTGGCTGCATTTGGTAAGGTCCATGCAGCATCATTGACATTTTAATCTGTTATTAGTTTGTTTTAGTGAGTGTGAAATATCATCAGAACTACAGAAGATTCACCTAATTTGTTTCAATTCATACCGAGGAATCTTCTGTGCCTGCCTACCTGAGTAGATGGAAAAAAGCCTGTTATTGGTCTCAACCTATATCATGTACAGAGGCAGTTTAGGTAGTTTGCTTGAACGTTAGAGCAAGTTGAACACCCTAAGACAGGAGCCCAACTAAAAAAGACCAGAAATTAAAGCAAACAAATTACTGGAAATTCTCACCGATAATGTTACACGTTGAAGACCCATCCATAGAACTGAAAGGTTAACCACAGATGCTGCCTATACCTGCTGAGTGCTTCGAGCATTTTCAATTTTCACAGTTTATGATTTACTTAAACCAAGGCTTCGTGTGGTGTTAAAGTCACAAGGTCAACAGGATTTGTCCTAATACAACTGATGTTGCACATCTAGAAAGCAATATTCCAATAACATGGGTGTTCTGCTATGTCATGGTGGTGGGAGAGGAAAATCTAAATTTTTGGTTGTGTTGCCGTTTAGATGTCATATTTCAGGTAAATAGTTATTAATTGTGACTATTTTGAATCAGAAGGTAGACAAAAATGCTGGGGAAACTCAGCGGGTGAGGCAGCATCTATGGAGCGAAGGAAATAGGCAATGTTTTGGGTCGAGACCCTTCTTCAGACTGAAGAAGGGTCTCGGCCCGAAACGTTGCCTATTTCGGTAGGAAGAGTGGCATACCTCTGGGGTTTGAAGACTCATTTATTTGACTTTTTTTATTGACAGGCTCAGACAGCTCTGAAGAGAGTGATGATGATGATGATGATCACAGTGAGGCCACTTGGAGAAAAGGCCTAGAGGAGGATGCAACTATTCAGGAAAGTAATGAGACAACCTTCGACGACCAGAGGACCATTCCACTGGCCGGGCGGCCGGGCACGCCTCCCACTGGTGCCAAGTTGGGAAACTTATCAGACTCTCTGGACTGGGTGAGAAGAGGCAAGTGCTCTGAGGAGGAAGAGGATGAGGAGGAAGGAGAGGAGTCCACAAAACTAACGGGACAGAAAGAGCTGGGTGAGAGGCGGATAAAGTCACATGTGAAACGTGCCAGGAGGAGAAAGGTAGGTGCTGAAGACTGGGTGAAGACAGAATCGCCGAACCACAAGGGTGAGAGGTCGAAGGGCAAAGAGTCTCCCCTAAACAGCACAAGCAGCAACACCAGCTCCGATGAGGATGAGGAAAGAACTGACGTGAAAAATGGCACCACTAGAAAGCATAATGGTCTGCAGGAAAAGAGGAAACCACTGCACGTGACCCAACTGTATTCTGGTTTTTCAGAAGTGCCTGAGAAAAGGGTCAAGCTTTTAAATAACTCTGAATTAAGGGCTCACAACACAAAAATAAAGGACCGAAAAGATGTGTGGTCAAGCATCCAGGTCCAGTGGCCTAAAAAAGTTCTCAAGGAACTCTTTTCCGATTCTGATACTGAGACCACGTCATCGCCGCCTGTGGCCCAGGAAGAGGCAAAGGCAGAGACATTGGCTGAAACTGCAAAAGAGGAAGAGAGGCTGCCACATGTGGAAGCAGAAACAGCTGCATTAGTTATCTCCCCTGTCAAACCAAATGAAGAGAAGCCAACAGAAAAACTGGACAAGAAGGGTGAGATGCCCAGCAGTGGCAGCAACTCTGTGCTCAATACTCCGCCCACCACCCCTGAGTCTCCTGTCTCGGTTACAGTGACAGAGGCCAACAGACCACAGCCAAACGCAGTGATCCCTCAAAGGCTGGTTCCAAGCCAGGAGGAAGCCCAGAGTGTTAAAAGCGAGACTGACAGCACGAATGAGGTTGATAGTATGACCGGGGAGCTGCAAGAGGGACAGTCTGAAGGCAACGTCTCTCCAACTGGATTTGACGCTAGCATTAGCTCAAGCAGCAGCAATCAGCCAGAACCAGAGCATAAGGAGAAAGGTAAGGCATTGCAAAGGCATGTGTTCAACAAACCAATTATTTTGAGAATTTAGTTGGAGGTCTGAGATTCTTCTCTATCTCCTGACAGTGCGCGTGAATATTCATGTACACGCAAAAGAATGTGAACATGTGACCAAACGTGTATGCCAAAATTTGCATTTATGATCTTTCGTGGTTGAAAAGCCTGTTATAAATTAGCCATATTTGTGGTTCCAGAGTTATTTTTGGCTCCATTGAAAGCAAATTAATTTATTGTCCCAAGTTTGTGGCAGTAATGTTCATGTTTGATCCTTGATTGGGAAGATTGATTGCTGAAAATGGAGTACGAGGTAATGGGATCATTGTGAAGTTGTAAATAAAGTGCAAACTAATGCTGACGACTGTGACGTTAACCAATAATTTAAGATCAAATTTCACTTTTTTTTTTCCAATTGTCATTTTCTATATTTCACAGAATTTTATCGCTTTCTTTAAAATTAACTTCCATTATACAGGCATTGTTCACAAGGTGGCATTGTTGCTCATCCGCATTTCCTGGATGGTGCAGAGTTACCTTAACAGCTGCAATCTCTCCATGACAGGATTAGCTTGGAAGCTCCACAATTATGATTTAGTGACGATGGAGGAACAACATTATTCATTTCCATGTAGAATGACCTGCATTCTGGGAGGTGGTGGTGCGTCAATGTGTCTTCTGCACTTGTCCTTGTTGGTAGAAGTCACAGGTTTGAATAGTGCTATTGATAAAGCCTTGATTGATTGCTACACGGCTTTTATCGGGAGGCTGCGAGAGGGCCAGGGCTGGAAACTGAATATTCAAGGGTATACCTCCTATCGAAAAGACAGACAGGTGGGCAGAGGAGGTGGGGTTGCTCTGTTGGTGAGGAATTAAATTCAGTCCCTTGCACGGGGTGACATTGAAACGGGAGATGTAGAGTCAGTGTGGATAGAACTAAGGAATTGTAAGGGTAAAAAGACCCTAATGGGACAAATCTACAGGCCCCAAAACAGTAGCCTGGACCTAGGGCGCAAGTTGAATGAGCAGTTAAAATTGGCATGTAGCAAAGGTAATGCTGTGGTTGTTATGGGCGATTTCAACATGCAGGTAGACTGGGAAAATCGGGTTGGTGCTGGACCCCAAGAAAGGGACTTTGTAGAGTGCCTTTGTGATGGATTGTTAGAACAGCTTGTATTGGAGCCTACCAGGGAGAGAGCAATTCTGGATTTAGTGTTATGTAGTGAACCGGATTTGATAAAGGACCTCGAG
Organism: Okamejei kenojei; assembly: GCA_035221665.1. Lineage (NCBI taxonomy): Eukaryota > Metazoa > Chordata > Chondrichthyes > Rajiformes > Rajidae > Okamejei > Okamejei kenojei. The sequence continues at coordinate 25,924,441 of CM069135.1, read as the reverse complement.
GTTAATGAGCCATTAGGAGGTAGTGACCTTAACATGGTCAGGTTTAATATACAATTGGAGAGGGAGATCGGAGGTGTCAGTGTTACAGTTGAATAAAGGGAACTATGGGGCTATGAGGGAGGAGCTGGCCAAAGTTGACTGGAAAGATGACAGTGGAACAAAAATGGCAGGTATTTTTAGGAATAATACAGAAGGTGCAGGATCAGTTCATTCCTAGTAGGAAGAAAGATTCCAAGGGGAATAAGGGGCGACCATGGCTGACAAGGGACGTCAGGGACAGTATAAAAATTAAAGCGAAGAAGTACAATGTAGCAAAGATGAGCGGGAAGCAAGAGGATTGGGTAATGTTTAAAGAACAACAGAAGATAACTAAAAAGAGAATATGGGGAGAAAAGATGAGGTACGAATGTAAGCTACCCAAGAATATAAAGGAGGATAGCTTCTTTAGGTATGTGAAGAGGAAAAAATTAGTTAAGACCAAAGTTGGAGCCTTGAAGACCGAAAAAGGTGAATTTATTATGGGGAACAAGGAAATGGCAGATGAGTTGAACAGGTACTTTGAATCTGTCTTCACTAAGGAGGACACAAACAATCTTCCTGATATAGTAGTGGCCAGAGGATATGGGGTGACAGAGGAAATGAAGGAAATCCACATTAGGCAGGAAATGGTGATGGATAGACAGATGGGACTGAAGGCTGATAAATCCCCAGGGCCTGATGGTCTGCATCCCAGGGTACTTAAGGAAGTGGCTCTAGAAATCGTGGATGCATTAGTGATAATTTTCCAATGTTCTATAGACTCAGGATCAGTTCCTGTGGATTGGAGGGTGGCTAATGTTATCCCACTTTTTAAGAAAGGCAGGAGAGAGAAAACAGGAAATTAGAGACCAGTTAGTCTGACATCGGTGATGGGGAAGATGCTGTAAAAGATGAAATAGCCGCACATTTGGATAGCAGTAACAGGATCGGTCCGGGTCAGCAGGGATTTACGAAGGGGAAATCATGCTTGATTAATCTTCTGGAATTTTGAAGATGTAACTAGGAACATGGACAAGGGAGAGCCAGTGGATGTAGTGTAGCTGGACTTTCAGAAAGCATTTGATAAGGTCCCACATAGGAGATTAGTGGGCAATATTAGGGCACATGGTATTGGGGGTAGAGTGCTGACATGGATAGAAAATTGGTTGGCAGACAGGAAACAAAGTGTAGGGATTAACAGGTCCCATTCAGAATGGTAGGCAGTGACTAGTGGGGTACCGCAAGGCTCGGTGCTGGGACCGCAGCTATTTACAATATACATCAATGATTTGGATGAAGGGATTCAAAGTAACATTAGCAAATTTGCAGATGACACAAAGCTGGGTGGCAGTGTGAACTGTGAGGAGGATGCTATGAGAATGCAGGGTGACTTGGACAGGTTGGGGGAGTGGGCAGATGCATGGCAGATGAAGTTTAATGTAGATAAATGTGAGGTTATCCACTTTGGTAGCAAAAACAGGAAGGCAGATTACTATCTAAATGGCGTCAGGTTGGGAAAAGGGGAAGTACAACGGGATCTGGGGGTCCTTGTTCATCAGTCTATGAAAGTAAGTATGCAGGTACAGCAGGCAGTGAAGAAAGCGAATGGCATGTTGGCCTTTATAACAAGAGGAGCAAAGAGGTCCTTCTGCAGTTGTACATAGCCCTAGTGAGACCACACCTGGAGTATTGTGTGCAGTTTTGGTCCCCTAATTTGAGGAAGGACATTCTTGCTATTGAGGGAGTGCAAAGTAGGTTTACAAGGTTAATTCCTGGGATGGCGGGACTGTCATATGCTGAGAGAATGGAGCGGTTGGGCTTGTACACTCTGGAGTTTAGAAGGATGAGAGGGGATCTTATTGAAACATATAAGATTGTTATGGGTTTGGACATGTTAGAGGCAGGAAACGTGTTCCCGATGTTGGGGGAGTCCATAACCGGGGCCACAGTTTAAGAATAAGGAGTAAGCCATTTAGAACGGAGACGAGAAAACACTTTTTCTCACAAGAGAGTGCTGAGTCTGTGGAATTCTCTGCCTCAGAGGGCGGTGGAGGCAGGTTCTCTGGATGCTTTCAAGAGCGAGCTAGATAGGGCTCTTAAAGAGCAGAGTCAGGGGATATGGGGAGAAGGCAGGAATGGAGTACTGATTGGGGATGATCAGCCATGAATCACATTAAATGGCAGTGCTGACTCGAAGGGCCATATGGCCTACTCTGGCACCTATTGTCGATTGTTATCATTAGGTGAAAGTGGTGTCAAGGTTGATTGAAAACATCATGGATAGGATGAGATACATAGAATGTATTGTTTCCACAGTGTTGTCAAAATCCTGTCTCAGTGGAGCTTTGTACAGCATCGTGCCCATGCCAAACATGGATAGGATAGGGAAGAAGCACATCGGCCTACCTTTCCCCAACTTGAACTCATATTTTCCCGTCCGTCTAAAGTTGCTGACATATGCACACATGGATCTAGTGGCAGGGGTCTGTACACATGGCGATAATTTGATTATAAGTTATCTTCTGACTAGTGACTTTGTTAAAACTTTTTAAAAATACGAAATTCTACGAAAAGGCAAATTGAGTTAGATCGCACACTGGGAGATCAAATATCCAAAATGTCACTTTGTATAATTTTGGAGCATATTTTTGCCTAAGTTTGAATACAAGACCTTGCATTTACAAAGTACCTCATTGCTTTCTCAAGGATACCCAACAACACCTAACACTGGTTCATCATAAGTACTTTCTTATTTAGGCTGATGGACCACAGCTGAAAAAGGGATCACAGTGCTTGTTACACCATATTTGTGGAAGTTAGAACAGGAATGGTTGTGGCCCATTACTATGGAAGAGACCACAGCTTGTCATGCTGTCCAAATATTCTTTGTACCATGTGCTTGAACAAAGTATACAAAGAGAGGATGGAGGAGATGGCAAATGTTCTGCAATTCTGCAGCACAAGAGCGATGTTGTCTGGTACAACGCAGCTGGAATTTTAGATTTTCATTTGCTGTGGAATCTGGAGTCCTAATTATTAGTATTCATTGAAAACTCAAGAGATTGCTGATGATGGAATATTGAGTTAAAAAAACTGCTGGAGGAACTCAGTTGATCAGTGGCTTGTTTTAAAGTATACCTTTTACATTAAATTAGCAAATATATAATATATCTTCAAATGTCACCAATCGTTCTGCAAAAAATTATTCTATGAGCTCTCAGTATATACATTAGATTACAATGCAATAAATTTTGCTTGGTCGTGTATCCCACCAGTATTAAGTGGAAGGGATTACAACCCTTGGTGTGCAATACTGGGGTGGGCCTTTTACTAAAGCCCGTACTGTGGAGTATTGGGTGGCTGCACTGATCTTCAGCATATCCCTCAGTATGTAGCTCTGAACCATGGAATGTGCCAGTCCACAGTCTGCTGTGGCCTACCCTTCACTCTGGAAGACCAGTGAGTTTAGAGCCACCAAAGGCTTCTTCACCGCTCATAATCTTTCAACAGATATGGACGTTTGTCTTAGTGGGTGTCCTCGGGAACACATAAAGCATACCTACATATAACTTCTCGGGATGAACCTCGACGAAGACTCCTACATCATTTTCTGTGCTTGTATGAAGGTTCCGCGCAAGTAACCATCCAACAGGAGCACCAGCTCACTTTCCTGTGATGTCTTGGACTTTCTTTGCAGAAAACAACCCGATTGACTTATGACTGAAGATGTTCTTCTGCTCAGCCTCCTCTTGAATAGTTGGATAGCTCACCCGACTAAATGTAATGTTCCATGGTATCCTGTACAGGCCCATCTTTCAGTATACTGAGGACACCAGCACATGGTGACGCTTGATCCTTATCTACTAAAGTTCAATGCAACCACACACAGTGATAGCCATTGGATTCAAGATCATGCTGGGAGCAATTTTTGCCCATTTCTTTGGAGATTGATGCTTTGTAAGTAAGTAAGCAACATCCAACTTGAATCTCCAGCTAAGATGGCTCAGGTGGCTGATGCAGGGCAAGCATGGGATGTGGGCTTCACCACAGACTCCAACAGTGATGGCACTTTGTGTCCAATGGAAGTCCTTTCCTGTGATTGAGAGGAGTGGTGCTCTCCCAGTCTGCTTCACATTGACTGGTGCTCCACCTTTCCTTGGCACTTGCTTGTCAGAACCATGTTTCCATCAGCTCAGTTCATCTGGACTAACAGTGAAGGGGGATTTAGTATCAGTTGGACCAGTGATCTTGACTTTGAATGATAGGGAGTTGGCAACAGTTCTACATCTCTCCCTACTTTTGTTTCCTATTGATAAGATGTAAAATGCAGTGCTGACTTGCAGTCATTTATTTAATGTAATGTGTGACGAAAGATTGGCCCATCCCAATGAGTGAGCATTGATTTACAAAGTTTGACATGTCTAAGTTAAACAGTTTTGAGCTTGTTCAGAAAGCTCCTGGGATTGAGGTGAAGTTTGCCGTTATCTCCCTCCTGTAATTTGGGAAAAAGTCAACTGGGGTTCTCATTGACCACCTCAGCTGGCTGTTCATTTGTGGTGCATTTAAATGAGTGGTTTGGCTGTTGCTCTGGTGTCTGGCTGTTATCCTGCCAGTAAAGAGAAATGTGTTCTTAAGTAGGGCCTTTCACAACTTCATGCCTCCTCAAAATGTTTTACAACCAACAAAGGACTTTTTGAAGTTGATTAATTGTTGTGGGAAACCTGGCAGCCAATTATGGCTGCAGAGCAAGCTTCCACAAACAGTGATGAGATAACGACCAGATAATCTGTTCTTATGAATTTAGTCGGCGCATAAGTATTGGCTCAAATACTGAGGAAAGCACCTCGGCCCTTCATCAGAATAGTGGCTGTGAAATAATTTATATTTATCTGAGACGGTGGAAGCCGAAATAAATTGTTCAATGTTCAAATAAGAATGTTCAAATAAGACATTCAATGAACAGGAGAAACATAGCAAATAAACGTGATCACTTTGAACTTGTGCAGCATGCTATCAGAGATGGTGGGCGGGGAGATCAGTCCATGTAAAAAGAAAATTCAAGTGCCATAGATGCGTGCAAAAAATGGACAAAAATTCACAGGAAGGGTAAAGAGATTGAACTCTGGAACAGCTCCCTCATCTCCTGATGTCAGGAGTTATTGTGAACTTTAAAATGGGGAAAATGTGATAGAGGAGAGAAAGATGGTGTAGAAATGGAATGTGTACAGCAACGGTCTTCAGGATGGGACTGCAGCTAGTGCGGAATGGCCTGCTCCTGTTTGAATGCCATTTTGATCAACTTTTACCTTTTAAGTCTCCATAACTGACCAGGAACAGTAATCATCTTAAAGCCTGCTTGTGTTCAGATTTGTGTGCTGAAGCCAATTTAATGGGGTTCAGGTGACACAACAATTGCTGAAACACAGCAGGTCAGGCAGCATCTGTGGAGGCAATAAACAGAATTAAGGTCATCAACTGGAAGCATTAACTCTGTTTCTCTTTCCTTGGATGCTACGAGATCTTTTGGATCTTTCTAATAGTTTCTGTCATATTTTAATTTCCAACATGTGCTATATGTTGCATTAGGAGTCCAATTATTTGCTGCAAATTTGAATTTCAGTAGAATGACACTTAATAATGGTGAATGTCAATGATAACAAACAGAAGACTGGTTTTTATTGTGCTTTCCCTTTCCCATTTGCTAAACATCTAAACAGCTAACGGAATCGGGGGATATGGGGAGCAAGCAGGAATGGGGTACTGATTTTGGATGATCACCCATGATCATATTGAATGGCGGTGCTGGCTCCAAGGACCGAATGGCCTTCTCCTGCACCTATTTTCTATGTTTCTATCTCAAATGGTTTGCACTCACTGAATCACTTGAGTTGTAGTCACTGTTGCAGTATGGAAATGTGATGATCCATTCATGTGAAGACTGCCAGCCTAATAAATAACAATCTTCAGCTTAAATAAAAAGCTTAAATTGTAGGAGGAATATGTGCAGGTAGATTTCTTTTAATTTGTGAACTGAGTTTTCTTGTCGTTTTAATGATTAACTGCCAATGTCCCATGTGGTACTGGCATGGTAAAAAACAGAAAAATGCAGTTTGTCGTGCTATTATACAGGACGATATAATCTCCTCAGGCTGGTCCAAATGATGCGTCACTGAAATACTTATTTCATGTATTCACTGTTGAGATCGCCAAGTTGCATATAGCAAAGCTGCACATTTGACAGTATCCCAGTAATTTGAGGATTTATTTGTTCATGTATATTGGTGAGGACACATCTCCGCAACCGAACAAGATGGAACTCCTCTTGCATTAACATGGACATATTTTTCTAATCATTTTGCACACTGATATCTTGTTTCTTGCAATCTTTGACTTCTATTGTCTTGCAGATATTGTGTATAATTAATGTTTAATATATGTTTTTGTTTGCCCGTGTCTATACGGTGCTGCTGCAAGCAATATTTTCAATGTACCTGTACTTCACTGTGCCTATGCTTATATATGACAATAAACTCAACTTGACTTGAGAATCTTCCTTCTCTTCAAAGTATTGGCCATGACATCTGGGAGGGAATGTGAAACTTTGATTTATTGTTTTTGAAAACTGTTATTTCCACGGGTACACCACTCACTCAGACCGGGCATTTTCATGTAGTTATCAGATCTAGCTGTAAACCAGTTAGTTCCCTTGCCTCTTACCTTCCAGCAGTGAATACAGTACAATGACTTTGAAACACGAGGTATTTTAAATGAAGGCATGGTATAAATTTTACTTTATTGGTTCATTTCCACTCTTAACAGCATTCTGTACTACTCATAATAATACAGAGACTCTGCATAGTGAAGACAGTGAGCATAATGCCACCTTACAAATGCTCGTAAGGTATTGATCAATTCTTATCAAAATCATTATTCAATTGTTGTGCAGAAAGCTTTCTTTCAGCAGATGCTGGGGGATTTGGAAGTCCATGATCGCTGTTCTTAATTGAAAAATTCTGTTTTTTCCTACATGTCCCAAGAGAAGTTTGACTCTGCAAAACATAAAATGCTGCAAGGAACTCAGCGAGTCAGGCATCCTCTGGGGAGGGAATGAATAGGCGACACTTTGGGTCGGAACCCTTCAGCACACTGCGACAAGAGTTTTACTGAATCATTTAATCATATTTACAGGAATATTTACTGGAACTCCACCAAGAATCCTAGCTTTTGCATTTCTCCCTTTGCGGCCTCGCTGTTTCAAACTGTTTAAGCCATTATCAGGCCCATGGCAACTAGAATAATAGAGTTTAATTATGATAACTGTGGGATCTACATTTCACAATTCAAATAGCGATGCAAGAAAGACGTTCATTGCTGTAGCACCTCTCATGATCTCAGGATATCCCAATGTCATTTGCAATTTAAAAAAAATACAGCCAAATGCCAAAGCTGGGGAAGTGCTGCACTGTCAGAGGTACTATCTTTCATTTGAGATATTCAGTCGAGGCCCTGTCTGCTCTCCTCAGGTGATTACCAAAATGTCCGGCACTATGAAAGGACAGGAGAGAATCTCCCCAATGATCAGGTCAACATTTATCCCTCGGGCAGCATGGCTGGAGCATATCATCTGACCATTCATTTTGTTTGCAGTGTGTGGGATCTTGCTGCGTTCCCTACATTACCACAGTGACAACATTTCAAAAGTAATCCATCAGCTGTGAGGCACTTTGGGACGTCCTGAGGATATGATAAGCTGCTTTATATAAGCAAGTTCTGTCACACTGCCGAATTGTGGATCAAAACAGCAAGCTTGGAATGCCTGGGTTCGGGGGAAAAAGCGGACAGAAGTGAAGGTTTGAGATTTTAAAATGAAAACTTAAATGCAGTTCATGCATTGAATGTACCTGCCTTTTCCTATAATCGAAGCCCATAAGAATGGCTCAACTCACATGACTGGTGGACTGTTTTTACACTGGGACTCTGTTACCTCTTAGATCCATTATCCTAGGTCATAGCAGATTTCTCCAGATGTTTATGCTTATTTCCCACTACATATAGTTGTAGCCATGTACAATTTACAGTTTCTCTACCTTTTTTTGTTTCCTTGCAGCATATCCATCCCTTTTATCAAGTGCTACCCTCCCCTTTGTTCAATCATTCCTGTGCTCCAATCAATTCATGTTTGCTCTTTCCCAACAGTTCCATAGCATCGTTTAAAAACTCTTGAATCTTTCAACATCCGTTAGTTATGATGAGATTGAACTGATGCAGCAACATTGTTTCTCTGTTCACTCTGTGTCCATAGCAATTTCTGTTTTTATTTCAGATTCTGAGGTTTTTATTTATTATTCCTGCTTTGTACTTACTGCATAATCTCATAGCTGTTGATTGAAGTTGATGGTTCCTTGCTGTGCTCTGAAGATGCTACGTCTTGCCGAGTGCATCCTTCATGCAGAAAATAAACTTGCAAAGACGGCAGAGAAGAAAAGAAGAGGGTCTCTTGCGACGGTGGGAGGAAGCTCACTTACAACAAAAACACTGACTCCTCGCCATTGAGTTGCATGGCTTGATTATGTTTATTTTCCGCAGTTGACAAAGGTGCCCTCTTGTGTACATTCTCTGGTACAGCTGGTCCCATTCTGATCCAATCTGGCTGCATAGCGTTGTTGTGAAATGTCAAGCCTTCTGATGTTTGAATGTAAAATGCTCGTGTTAGACACATGAAAACAGATGGTCCATTAATGTAATGCGATTAAACCAGAGTGCTGCAGTCTGTAGTTTCATTGTAAAACTATTACATTTGCCAATCATTTTTGCCCATATTGAAGTACAGGTAGAGAAGATTTAATAACGTCGGAATTTATATTGGGCATTACGAATCAGAGTGGTTTTCCATTCTTCAGACATGGGCTCTAATTTTGCTTGTGTTTTCATTTTGTTCCAGTTGCATCGGGTCATAAACGGCCAAAAGATGCTCAGGGAGGAAGTTCAACAAAGAAGCAAAAACGCAGCCACAAACGATCAGGGATCAACAATAAAAAGAAAAGTCAAACTGGTGAGGATATCTAATTGTTAGTACTTTTATAAAAACATTGTGTGTGTTTTCTTCTGGCTATGAGCATGCTCACTCAAGAAGAAAATACAGAAAAACAATGGAAGTATTCAATAGAACAATGCTGGAAATGTCCAGCATTCAGACATCATCTGAGGGAGAGAAATTGAATTAATGTTTCAAGTTGACAATTTTCAGTTCATTTCTTGGATCTGTTAAGGGCCTGTCCCACTTTCCCGAGTTACTTATGAATTCTCCCGAGTTTTCCCCTTGATTCAACTTGGAGAATGTCCGTAGGAGGCCGTAGGAGTCCGTAGATATATCGTAGCGGCTCGTTATGCCAGCCATAGGTACTCGGGGCATCAGGTAAGTCAGGACGTTTTTTCCAACATGACAAAAAAGTCCACAAGTAAAAAGATAGTCAGGAGATTTTCGTAGATCACACAAATCTTGAATTTGTTAAACTTCTTTTTTAACTCGGCAGATAGCTCAGGAAAGTGGGACAGGCCCTTTACGTTGCTACTTTCTCCATCACACTCTATTTCATTTCAGATTTCATTTCAGATTAGATGCACAGTTTCTTGCCCAGAGTAGATGAATCGTGGACCAGAGGACATAGGTTTAAGGTGAAGGGGAAAAGACTTAATAGGAATCTGAGGGGTAACCTTTTCACACAAAGGGTGGTGGGTGTATGGAACAAGCTGCCAGAGGGGGCAGTTGAGGCTGGGTCTATCCCAACGTTTAAGAAATAGTTGGACATACATGGATAGGACAGGTTTGGAGCGATATGGACAAAATATGGGTAGGTGGGACTCGTGTAGCTGGGACGTTGGCCGGTAAGGGCAAGTTGGGCCGAAGGGCCTGTTTCCACGCTGTATCACTCTATAACCCTATGACCATATTCAGCATTGTTCTTAAGGAGATTTATTATACTATATTTATGATTGGGGAGATAAGATTTCTTCTTCTTAATGATTTATTTATTGATTTAGTGAACTCTAACAGGCTGAACACTGGTTTATGGCACCGAGTTACAAAGTGATAAACACCAGCAGTGGGACTGAGGTCTTCAGCTCTGATAAACCTTTCTACTTCACTCCTTCCTTTAAAATATCCAACTCTAATTTAGGTTGTCTATATAGTACAGTGCCAATGGCACAGATTAAGATATCCCTGCTCCAGTACTCAATCCTCTTGTTACAGAGGCTAACATACCAATTGCCACTTTAACATTTTGCTGCAACCTGTATGTTTATATTTAATGACTGGTGAACAAGAGTACCCAAGTCTGTCTGAAGAAGGGTCTCGACCAAAAAAGTCACTCATTCCTTCTCTCCAGAGATGCTGCCTGTCCCGCAGAGTTACTCCAGTATTTTGTGTCTACTTTCTCTTAATGCATCAACCCTTCTAACAACAGTTAAATAATACACTGCCTTACTGTTTCCCTGTGAAGCGGATAACACTTATCTATCTACATTGCACTGCATGTGCCAAGCTGTTGCCCACTCGCATTCTCCTCGCAACTCACAACTCCACCTCGGTTTATGTCATTGGCAAACTTTGAAATATTGCATTCTGTTCCTTTGCCCAAATCACTGATATATTACAAATAGCTGAGACCCAAACACTGATCCCTGCAGCACCCCACTGGTTGCTGCCTGTCCCTCTGAGAAAAACATATCCATTCCTACTCTTCCTATGTCTGTTGACCAGTTCTCAATCCATTCGAATGTATTCATCCAATACAATGTTTTTTTTTAGTTTTACACAATAATCTTCTATGTGGGATTTTATCACCTTCCTGAAAATCTAAGTACAGCATGTCCACTGATTTTTCCTTTATCTATTCCTCCAGTTACATCCTCTGTAGATTTGTCAAACACAATTCCCTTTCAGAATGCAGTACGTGTCCGCCTTGCCAGAAAGTTACACATTTTGTGAATGAATAATCAGAACAATTTTTTTGGTGGCTTACTGCCAGTTTTGTCTGTGCTCGGAACATATTCCTTCACTCTATCCATTGTGTAGGCTGGACAACAATAAGAGGAGAGACTTGCTGGAATTATTTATTCTTCCTATAATTTATCTCGGTAAACATGATTTCTGACTTTGGTCTATATTATTGCTACTTGTTTTGTTTGAGTTTGACTGAAGGAGGTTTAAACCATCTTGGGATGTAATGTGAATCGTTTCATTTACTTTGCTACCACATTTAATAGACCACACAATTTCCTAACTGCACCCATACCAGTTCTTTAAAAAATCAGATCAATTGATACCAATCTCCTGGCCTGACCCTGGGAGCTTGCTGTTTCCCCACACTCTCTTTAATGTTTTTTTACCATCAATTTAATAGTGGAACAAGATCTTGGATTGCAGCAAAGTCCAGGCTAATTCAACAAACCTTAAATCATAGAAGTGCACAGAGGTATATTGAGCATATGCCAGCACGTATAGCAATTCAGTCGTCCTCCTGCTCCTTTTCGATGGAGGTCCAAATTGTTTTCCATCAATGGTCTATCCAATTAACTTTTGAAAGCCTCTGTTAACCCTTGCAGGTGGCAAATCCTATAAGTGCATAAGAAAATACTTTTTCTTTGCATAGCTTCTGTATCCCTTGTCTATCACTTTAAATCTGAAAAGTACTCCCTTGAATAAGAGTAGCTACTTTCTATTTACCTATCTAAACCCCACGTGATTATGTACAACATCTCTCAACGTTTCACTCCAAGAGGCATAACCTCATCTAACCTTGTGGCTGAAATCTTTCATCCCTAAAACCATTCTAGTAATTCTCTACTGCACTCTTTTGAGTACATTCACGTATTTCCGGTGGTGTAAACGAAGCTGCCTCTGGTTTCCGGCCTCTTGGTGGGCCGAAAGATCTGTTATCATGTGGTATCTCTAAAACTAAGTACTGAGACCCTACCTGCCCTCCCAGGTTTTTGCAAAGAATCCTAAGTCACTAATTCAGCACTAGCCTTGTTGCCTGGCAAGTATTTATCCCTCTATCAACATTGGTTTATCGAAAGATCATCCAGTGATTTATCTTGTCACTTTATTGGAGTTTATTATGCCCTACACTGCAAGGGCCAGGAAGCGAGCGGGCAAGATCATCTCTGACCCCTCACACCCTGGCCACAAACTCTTTGAATCACTTCCCTCTGGAAGGCGACACTGTCAAAGCTGCCACACTCAGACATAAAAATAGCTTTTTTTCCACGAGTCAATAACCAAAAATCTGTAGCCTCCTTTTGCTCTGGCATTTTATTTAATTCACATGTTTAATCAAAAATGTTTTATTATTAATGTTTAATGTTTTATGTATCTTCTTCCATATACATCAATGATTTGGATGAAGGGATTGAAAGTAACATTAGCAAATTTGCAGACGACACAAAGCTGGGTGGCAGGGTGAACTTTGAGGAGGATGTTATAAGAATGCAGGGTGACTTGGACAGGTTGGGGGGGGAGGGTGGGCAGATGCATGGCAGATGAAGTTTAATGTGGATAAATGTGAGGTTATATACTTTGGTATCAAAATCAGGAAGGCAGATTACTATCTAAATGGCATCAAGTTGAGAAAAGGGAAAGTACAACAGGATCTGGGGGTCCTTGTTCATCAGTCTATGAAAGTAAGCATGCAGGTACAGCAGGCAGTGAAGAAAGTGAATGGCATGTTGGCCTTTATAACAAGAGGAGTTGAGTATAGGAGCAAAGAGGTCCTTCTGCAGTTGTGCAGGGCCCTAGTGAGACCACACCTGGAGTATTGTGTGCAGTTTTGGTCCCCTAATTTGAGGAACAACATTCTTGCTATTGAGGGAGTGCTTAAGTTTACAAGGTTAATTCCCGGGATGGTGGGACTGTCATATGCTGAGAGAATGGAGCGGCTGGGCTTGTACACTCTGGAGTTTAGAAGTATGAGAAGGGATCTTATTGAAAATATAAGATTGTTAAGGGTTTGGACACGCTAGAGGCAGGAAACGTGTTCCCGATGTTGGGGTAGTCCAGAACCAGGGGCCAAGGGGTAAACCATTTAGAACGGAGACGAGGAGACACTTTTTCTCACAGAGAGTTGTGAGTCTGTGGAATTCTCTGCCTCTGAGGGCGGTGGAGGCCGGTTCGCTAGATACTTTCAAGAGAGAGCTAGATGGGGCTCTTAAAGATAGCGGTCAGGGGATATGGTGAGAAGGCAGGAACGGGGTACTGATTGGGGATGATCAGGTATGATCACATTGAATGGCGGTGCTGGCACAAAGGGCCAAATGGCCTACTCCTGCACCTATTGTCTATTGTATCATTCCTAACTCTCACTGTATGTCATGTTGTCACTTGCAGGCAGAGCACCAAGGCAAATTCCTTGTATGTGATACTTGGCCAATAAACATTCATTCATTCAAATTTATGGGCTACATTTCGTGTAATGCAAAATTTATTGTGCTTCACAATTAGCACTTGGGGCACTCTGAAGCCACAAAAGGTAGTATGTAAATGCATTTTTCTCTTTCCCGGTACAGCAAACAGTAGTGATAGTGAAGAGATGTCTGCGGGTGAAAATACTGCCAAATCTGTGCAAGTGAAGAACAATTCCTCCGTCGTACCAGCGGGAATCAATTCTCTGCCAGGAAGTACATCTGCCACCAAAGTACTGACCCTTGGAAAATCTCCTCTGAACGGGGAGAAGAATGCCACCCAGGAACAGGGCAGCAGGTCTTCCAGAACATACAAATGGAGTATTCAGATGGGTGAGTCCGTGTCTGACAGTAAAGTAACTCAAGTAGATTCTTCTTGCATAGTAAAGTGAAAAGACCAAGTTTGGGGTATTATTTAATTATTATTTAATCCTTCTTTCCTACCCTCCTTTCTCAGTCTGATCTTTACTATTCCACTATTACAACAGTGAACCCATGTAAGGCCCCTGTCCCACTTTCCTGAGTTACTCACGAATTCTCCCGAGTTATCCCCTTGATTCAAACTCGGAGAATGTCCATTGCGAGGCCGTAGGAGTCCGTAGATATTTCGTAGCGGCTCGTAGTGCCTGCCGTAGGTACTTGGGGCATCGGGTAAGTTGGGACTTTTTTTCAGCATGTTGAAAAATGTCCACAAGTAAAATAAAAAAATAGCCCCGAGAATCAAGGGGAAAACTGTGTGTGTGAGAATGTGTGAGTAACTCGGGAAAGTGGGACAGGGGCTTCATTCCCGTCTTTTGAATTGACTGCAAATCAGCTGTAATGGCTAATAGAAAGTAAACCATTAGACAACTGGCTCCTCCTTGTGGCACCGATGTGTACAACAACTTTGTAATATATCTATATCAATCTGCAGAGTATGAAATATCCTTGACATTTCTTATCAGAAATATATTCAAACGGGGTTCAGGGCCTAGAGAATTTTACTCACAATAACTAAGTTATTTCTTCCATAGAATTTTCAACAATATAGGCCTTTTTAATAGCTACAAATTTATATTTGTTTATACTCCAAGGTAACCCTACTTCCTGTAAGGACTCCATCCCCTATTCCCAATTCCTCCGTCTACGCCACATCTGCTCCCAGGATGAGGTGTTCCACACCAGGTCATCACAAATGGCCTAATTCTTCAGAGAACGGGGATTCCCTTCCCCCACTATAGATGAGGCTCGCACCAGGGTCTCCTCCATACCCTGCAACATTGCCCTCTCTCCCCATTCCTCCACTCGCAACAAGGGCAGAGTCCCCCTGGTCCTCACCTTTCACCCCACCAGCCGGCAAATACAACACATAGTCCTCCGCCAGTTTCGCCACCTCCAACGTGACCCCTCCACTCGCCACATCTTCCCATCTCCCCCCCTGTCTGCCTTCCGCAAAGATCACGCCCTCCGCAACTCCCTTGTCAAGTCTTCCCTTCCCTCCCGCTCTACCCCTTCCCCGGGCACTTTTCCTTGCAACCGCAAGAAATGCTACATTTGTCCCTTCACCTCCCCCCTCCACTCCTTTCAGGGACCCAAGCAGTCCTTCCAGGTCCGACAGAGGTTCACCTGCACCTCCTCCAACCTCATCTACTGCATCCGCTGCTCCAGGTGCCAGATGATCTATATCGGTGAGACCAAACGGAGGCTTGGCGATCGTTTCGTCGAACACCTCCGCTCGGTCCGCAATAACCAACCCGACCTCCCGGTGGCTCAGCACTTCAACTCCCCCTCCCATTCCGCATCCGACCTCTCGATCCTGGGCCTCCTCCACGGCCAGAGTGAGCAACACTGCAAGTTGGAGGAACAGCACCTCATATTCCGCTTGGGGAGTCTGCATCCTCTGGGCTTGAACATTGAATTTTCTCAATTCTGTTAACCCTTGCTGTCTCCGCCCCTTCCCACCTCTCCCTCAACCCTCGGGCCCTGGCATTCCCTCTCTCTATCTCTCTCCCCCACCCTAGTTGCACTAGCTTCTCATTTTCACACTACAAACAGCTTGTTCCCTTTATCATTGATACTTTTTTACATATCTTTCATTCATTGTTCTTTATCTCCCCACATCACCGTCTATATCTCTCGTTTCCCTGATCCCTGACCAGTCTAAAGAAGGGTCTCGACCCGAAACGTCGCCTATCTCCTTCGCTCCTTAGATGCTGCTGCACCCGCTGAGTTTCTCCAGCCTTTTGTGTACCCTAAAAATACTAAAGGCTGTATTGTTTAATCATTGCACAAACGTCAATAGAGAGATTGTTGTTAATAAGGGAGTTCGGTATTCCGAGAAACGCAAGGAATCGTGGGATTTGTCAAAGATCACTCAATATAAAGAAAAAGCGAACGAAGCGCTGGCTGTATAAACTGTCTATAAATTCTTATCTTTATTCATGATTTATGTGTAAAAATATATTTAATCTGAGGAACAGGGGTGCCAGGTAGGGTGCAACAGCGAGAGAGAGGGGCAGATGCGAGTGGGAGACGGGGAGAGACTGAATCGACGGAGAGACCGTCTCGGCAGCTGCGAGCACACAGATCCGCAGGTCATCCTCAGCCAGGATTGCATTAGGGTCCCGGACTGCTGGTCAACCCGGTGGGACAGTCCAGGGCTGTCGGGCAACCCAGCGGGACAGGCAGAGCTGAGCTGGAGCCATGCCTCCCCCTTATCTCCCCCCCCCCAAGTCCGGGACCGTCAGGGCCATCCCCGGATGGGAACGGGGCACCCGGGAGGGAACAGGGATGGCCCAGCAGCAACTCAACAGCGCCCGCAGCGCTGGAGACCCGGGCCAGACCCCGACCACGGACGAAACGCAAGCCTGCACAGAACGCAGCACCACAGTTGCTGAGAATGTTTATAGCGAATGACCTATGACCTGGGCATGCGTTGTCGGAATACCGAACTCGTTTATTGCAGGGGCCATCCTCGTTGAAACTGACAAACATTTCATGAGAGATCATGCTGCCTGATTACTGCGGAGGATGTTCTATCGAATCACTTTTTATATCGAGTCAGCTGTTTTTCTGCTTGTCAATTTCCAAAGTAACTTTTAAGTGGTTCTCTAGTTCCCAATAGAAATCATATTACAATCAATTTAGTCTACAATCGACTGGATAGCATGCAAACAAAAGGTTTTCACTGTGTCTTGGTACTCTAATAATAACACAATAATAAACCAAACCAAACCACAATACAAATAGAGATTCCTAAATCATTCATGGTGTTATATCCAATTTGCATTATGAAAATATGCATTATAGTAGAACTACCTTTACTTAGTTTTACAACATGAACTTGTCCCCTTATTTTAGCTCCCTACTTCATCAGATAAGTAGTCTCTGTTTTAGAAATCCAGGCAATATACCTTTGTAATGTACTATGGCACTATGGATATAGTTCTTGCTGGCGTGCATCTACTCAAGGCAACCTCACTGGACAATTTGTTGCTAATCTCTGCAACTAAGCTTACTTGTGAAAACTGTTACTATTGATGAGAATCGTACCTTATCACAATGAGCTGGTGTACACTATCCGTCTCCTAAACTGTGCTTACACACCTGCACGTGGTAATCTTCGCTCTGACATGTGCTTGTATACAATTCCTTTAACAACCTCAAGATGTTCCAAAACCCCACCTTTTCAAGTAAGCAGTAGGTAATGTGTTAAGATTGCTAATGTGACTTGGTGCCAAATGTGATTGGCTAATGTTCCAGTGACATTTGTTACGTTAAAGCTGCCATATGAATGAAAATTGCTTGTTGATGGGTTCAAGTACGCTAATGTTTCAAACAAGTGATTACCTCATACATGTGGAATGTAAACCTTTCCATGGGACAAGAAGAACACTCCGTCCTATTTACACTCTCTAACGCTTGTCCTGGAACCTTCTAGCTGTGGCACCTCAGACAAAAATCTCAGTGTCGGGGGGGGGGAAAAAAAATCCAATCTTTCACTCCAATGCTTCTGCCAGTAATTTAAAGTCTGTCACCTGGTTACTAGTGCCTGTCTTCTGGAAATTATATTCTGCCTATTCACTCCAATATGGGCCCTTAGTAATGTTATATATCTCAATAAAATCTTTCATCGAACTCCTTTATTTTCCAAAGGAATAAAACACTTGTCCACCCAGTTTGCCTCTCCACTACCTTCAGGTTGATTCTGGCACAGACAATGGACAATGAAAGAAAAACTTCCCATTTTCATTTATAACATGTGAGTCAATGGGGAAAAAGGGTTGATGTCATGGGAAATCGCGACTGGGAAATCAAGTTGTGCTTGTATACAGTTCCTTAAACTACCTCAAGATGTTCCAAAATAAATAACAGCCAATTAGTTGCTCTCTAGGAATGCAACCCCTCCTAACATGGGGATACACTGCACCTTCCTAGGCTGCATTTTATTTGCCACTGTTACCACACTAATGCATGTTATTTATTATTTTAACACCTCTGTTTTCAGCTGATGTTGAGAATATGAATGGTGTGGAACGCATTGCATTTCTTCAAGAGAAGCTACAAGAGATCAGGCGACATTACCTCTCCCTAAAATCAGAGGTGGCCTCTATTGACAGAAGAAGAAAGCGCATGAAAAAGAAGGACCGTGATAGTAAGTTGAGAAGTACCCTACACTCTACCCTACACATACCCAGCCATAGAATTTGTATGGTCCTGTAGTGTAAAGCACATTAGGGTATTGAATCTGCTGTACAAATAGAAATGTGTTTGCAAGTAGAGTCATGACAATGAAAAGAGGATATGTTGCAGGTAGTCCAAGCAGACATTGAGCAAAGAAGCAGGGAATGGAGATTTAAATAGCCCTTTGGATATGCATCAGTGAGAGAGCCGAGTCTCTGTGTTCTACAATCAGGCCCATTGTAGTAGGCTGGCACCATCATTTGGGGGATGGGGAAATCAAGAGTTGCTAATGTATAGACGCTTTAACAACCTCAATACATCCCAAAATAAGTCAAAATGTAGTGTATGGAAAACATGGCAACCAATTTATGAACAGCTAGATGCCATAACATGTGGATACAAGGTACTGCAGATGCTGGTTTACAAAAAAAGACACAAAGTGCTGGAGTAACTCTGGGTCAGGCAGCATCTCTTGAGAACAGGAATATCCATGTCCTCCAGAGATGCTGCCTGACCCTCTGGGTTACTCCAACTTGGTGTATTTTTTTGTTGCAGTTTGGTTGAGGGGGAACCTCATTGAAATGTACCGAATAGAGAAAGACAGATAGAGTGGATGTGGAGAGGATGTTTCCACTAGTGGGATAGTCTAGGACAGGAGGTCATAGCCTCAGAATTAAAGGATATTCCATTAAGATGGAGATGAGGAAGAATTTATTTAGTCGGAGGGTGGTGAATCTGTGGAATTCTTTGCCACAGAAGGCTGTGAAGGCCGCCAATGGAAATTTTTAAGGCAGAGATAGATAGATAGATAGATAGATCCTTGATTAGTACGGGGGCAGGGGTTATGGGAGAAGGCAGGAGAATGGGGTTAGGAGGCGGAGATAGATCAGCCATGATTGAATGGTGGAGTAGACTTGCTGGGCTGAATGGCTTAATTCTGCTCCTATCACTTATGACCTTATGACCTCCAATATTTCTTTAACTGTCCATCTCCTTTCTGGGCTGGACCTGAGAGTACTGCAGTGCTTTCATCTTATTAGCTGAAGGTTACTTGCCTCCTGTTTCATGTGCACTTAGTCCAATGTTGCTATTACATTTAGTTAACTGCTCATTTTCCAGTGGATCAAGTGCTGCTGCAGGCAAAACGTCTGCACTATCATTGTGCCCTTGGCCTGACGTAATGGTAGATTGAGAGGTATGTCAGCCATGAGATTACTGATTATGGTAATGCACGTTGCTGCTGCTCGTCATTCACACCAATTCATGGATGCCCAGTTTTGAGCTAACAGTTGTGTTCCGAGTCTATCTCATTTAGCATGATTGTGTCAATGTGATGAAGGGACAATGTGGTAGTCATTGCTACCACATTAATCATGTTACAGATTGTTGAGTTTGAGATCGAGTAGTTTTATTCTTCAGAGCATTGAATATAGGAGTAGGGAAGTAATGTGTACCAGGCATTGTAAGACCAATTCTGGAGTATGGTGTACAATTTTGGTCGCCATAGGAAGGATGTCAACAAAATAGAGAGAGTACAGAGGAGGTTTACTAGAATGTTGCCAGGGTTCCAGCAACTATGTTACAGAGAAAGGTTGAACAAGTTAGGTCTTTATTCTTTGGAGTGCAGAAGGTTAAGGGGGGACTTGATGAGGTCTTTAAAATGATGAAAGGATAGACAGAGTTGACGTGGATACGTTTTTCCCATTGAGGGTAGGAAGATTCGAACAAGAGGGCATGACAAGAATTAAGGGACAGAAATTTCGGGGTAACGTGAGGGGGAACTTCTTTACTCAGAGGGTGGTGGATGTGTGGAATGAGCTTCCAGCAGAAGTGGTGGAGGCAGGATCGATTTTAACATTTAAGAGTAAAGTGGATAGTATATGGACGTGAAGGGAATGGAGGGGATGGTCTGAGTGCAGGTAGATGGGACTAGGGGAAAACAAATGGTCGGCACGGACTGGAAGGGCCGAGAGGGCCTGTTTTGCTGTAATTGTTATAATGGTAATATGTCAGTTCATTCTATCTGCCAAGATGCAGTCTAACACCTAAGCCCTTGAAACTGGGCAAGCTCGGTCTGTCTCAGTGTTTTAAGCTATGCTGGTTGACGGGCATTGAAGTGGCCTGGAAGGATACACTCTGTGCCCTTGTCGACGGTGTTGTTCCCTTCGAGTGTTGTTCAACGTGAAAGAGTACCGATTCATTGGTTGAGGGAAGATGGTAGGTGGTAATCAGGAGGGTTCCGTGACCGATCTAATACTACCAGACTTTGTGGAATCTGAAGTGAATGTTGATGACTTCCAAGGCTGCACTCTCTTGCCTGTACCGCCATTCTGATGGGTCTGTGCTGCTGATTAAACCAAACCTTTTAGGAATTGCTGAAGGGGTTGAGTGGCACATTGTTTGCAAGCTATGGCTCAATGATGATGGCTGTGTCAGGCTGTTGCTCGACTTGTCTGGGGCACAGCACTCCCAGTATACAAACCCAGAGGAGGGAGGCGGATTTTGCAAAGTTCAGTGGCTAGGGAGTGACTTTGCTATGTCTGAATTCAATGCCAAGGTAAATGCCAGGTGATTTGTATAGATCTATGCCTCGTTTGCTAAGTCATTTCAGCGCAATTATGTTACTGCAATATTGCTTGTATATGTTTTATTGATGTTGGTTTTCGGATTCTGGGTCGAACTTCATTGATTTTTCTCATATTGTACCGTGGGATCTGATACATCTCATGGAGTCATAGGGGATACAGCACTGAAACAGGCCCTTAGACCACCAAGTCTGCACCCTACCACTCATCCTGGTAGCCACTTTTTGTTGTTGTGATTATCCCCACATTCCCATCAACTCCCTCAGATTTTACCACTTAGCCGCAGATTAGGGGTAATTTACAATGCCCAATTGAAACATAGAAACATAGAAATTAGGTGCAGGAGCAGGCCATTCGGCCCTTCGAGCCTGCACCGCCATTCAATATGATCATGGCTGATCATCCAACTCAGTATCCTGTACCTGCCTTCTCTCCATACCCCCTGATCCCTTCAGCCACAAGGGCCACATCCAACTCCCTCTTAAATATGGCCAACAAACTGGCGTCAACTACCTTCTGTGGCAGAGAATTCCACAGATTCACCACTCTCTGTGTGAAAAACGATTTTCTCATCTCGGTCCTAAAAGACTTCCCCCTTATCCTTAAACTGTGACCCCTTGTCCTGGACTTCCCCAACATCGGGAACAATCTTCCTGCATCTAGCTTGTCAAACCCCTTAAGAATGTTGTAAGTCTCTATGAGATCACCCCTCAATCTTCTAAATTCCAGCGAGTACAAGCCGAGTCTATCCAGTCTGCATGTCTTTGGGGGAAACTGGAGTAACCCGGAAGAAACCCACGCAGTCATAGGGAGAACATGCATCTCCACGCCCACAGACACTACCGGAGGTCAGGACCATAGGGCATCAACTCTACCAGCTACTCCATTTGCCTGCAGGTAGATACAAATGTCAGTACAAGGCAGAGACTGCTCTCCACTGTCCTGGGTAGTAATGTTTGTTTATCAATTATCACCAAGGCAGACTATCTGGTTTATCATATCAGTGTTTATGCAATAATTCTGGGCACACTTTGATCATTATTTTTCCTGTGTAACAAACCAATAATGGCTTCTTCAAAAAAGCGTCCTTGTCTTTAAATTCCTTTGGCATGTCGAGGGTTTTTAACTGCTCATATATATAAATGCAGTAATTTGATTTCAGCTTTCTGTACAACTTTGCTTGGGAAGATGTTCAAGCATGTCTTTTGTTTTCCCTAATCTGCAGCAAACGCGACTGTGACGACGGCATCATCCTCTTCCTCGCCTTCATCCAGTTCTCTCACAGCAGCCGTTATGTTAACGCTGGCCGACCCGTCCGTATCCAACTCATCACAGAATGGGCTGTCGGTAGAATGTAGGTGATGAAAGGACCTCCCGACGCACAGTGCACTTAAACGGCTCCCGGGGCTACTTTTATTTTATTTTTTATTATTAATATTTTTTTTTTAAAAGAGACGCTGGATAGAGGCACAAAGAGAAAAAAAACAAAACAAAATAACAATTCAACTAGCACTGTACGCCACAAGAAAAACTGCTTCTCAGCAAAACTAACAGCACTTAAGTGCACTTTCATGAAGATGTAGAAGTACAATTTAGTGTTCTGTCGGAGCAATAACCATTTGCAGTCTGCCTGGGAATCTTGTAACTGTTGATGGACAGGCCTACCATTATTTGTTTTGTGGGTGGGAGTGAGGTTGCAAGAAGGACTTTTGCCTCTGTGTGTTCCTTGTTGGAAGATTCCATGCACAGCACACTATTTTACAGGGCCGATTTTAACCAGTTCAAGCAGTGTTGGCGAGATTTGTCTCTGCTACAGCCCCCTCCACCCCCATCCCACCTTGCCATATCCTCCACTCCCATTGAAGCCGGACCACGTGACGATCTCTGGTGTTGATTTGATTCACTTTTACTGCACAAGCTTGCTGTTTCTTAAATGAATTTTACTGTTAAGGTTTTTAAAACTCAAAATGGAAAATTGCTTGCATTATTTTGTGTAACACAAGCACAGGTAATTCAAAGATCACAGCGGGCAGACAGTGGTGGAACATAGTGCTTTTGGCATCAGCCTTCAACGTGTAACCAAAATGCGGATGAGATTCCTTCCTGATTACTGCCTTGTGTTTACAGGTTCGATCTAGGGGAAACGTTACTGTGAGTTTTCCCTGACCTGTTCAGTTGGAGAGGAAACCTATTTTGTCATTTTTATATAAAGTCATTGATATTTTTTCTTTAATTTTGATACAGAACATTTCGTCAAAAAATGAAAGAAAATACCTAACAAAAACTGTTAAAAAATCTTTAAAAGAACTGTGTATAGTGAACATTATACTTGCCAGCCTAAAAGATATATTTATTCTAGGGAAATGATGACAAGTTATATTTTTGTGTTTTTTTTTCCTTGTAAATGAAAAGAGGATTTTTTTTTTCTGAAGACGTGAATACTTGGTTTCTAATGTTTATTTTATCATCAATGAAGCAGTCCAAAACCTGGCTTCATTCACATCTTGCCGATGTAGCAGCTGACTATCTGCTCTCTTTGGGATCTGCTGTGATTATTAAGGTAGAGTCAAAATATTTCAAATCAAGAAACACAGTTCACAGCCATGCCCTGGAATAAACAAAAAAATACCCTCTGCCTGTTTTTTTTTTTGTTGTATGTAACAATAGGTCTTGTCTTTGTCCAACACATGTACTTACCAGTGAATCTTTACTTTTTATAATGCCTTTTGTATATTTAGAACACTCCCCTACCATCCACCCTGTCCCCACCCACCAACCCCCTTGGAATTGTATTTAAAGAGCAGTGCTATTAATGCACTGCACGTCTCTGTACAGACTGTTCACTGTTTTGATGATAACTTTGGTGTACCTGGATTCAAAGTTAGCATGTTGCTTTTTATCTTTTTTTAAAAAGTATCAAAAAGTGTTGACAGGGGTGTGTGTCTTTTGCAAGACCTGCAAGGTGGTTTTATGTTTGTAGCTGTTGGGTTTTCTTTGCCTCTGAATTAACACAGGATCTTTGTAGGAAAAGCCTATTTGTTTGGTCTGTGTAGCTTGTGCTCTTAAAACATTTTTGACAATGGTTTCAGGATATTTTGACCTTGTACATGACTGTAGGACCTTTGTTTGACAGCTCAATGTACTTTAAAAAGAACTTATTAAAAGTTATATAATATTTATTAGATTCCAAACAGATTGGAAATTATGTAATTTATTGTAAAAAAAAATGTAAGCAAATTGAAAGGCTTCCATTTGAAATAAAATGCCATAGTTTGTGAAAGTTTTTTTCTAGTACACCAAAATTGAAGTTTTAGTTTAATATGTGTTGCGTAACCACGGTTTCAATTTACAGTGTCGGTGTTTGACCTTTGTCCAGCACACAGCAACTGGGGTGTCGCTAAAACAAGCGCCGTCCCTAACCTCCCAAGCCCTGGGGTTCCCAACTATGATTCAACATATTCCTGGCAATTTCACCATGTTTCTCACCTCTAACAGTCCTCCCTTTTGATTTATTTCAAAAACATAAAAGGAGTATTTCAAAAATACAGGAAAAATACGATTTTATTGCTTTGATTTCCTGCTAACTAGAACAATCCTGGAGAATTAGTAACTCCAACTGCCTCTCCACCATCACCCAATTCCCCAACTAGTACAACCAACACCCATAGTTGCCCATTCGTTATAAACTTATTTGATTCCACTTGAACATATCTTTTATCTGCAGGGTTCAAACTGCTCACCCCTTGCATTCTCACATTTCAAGCTCTCATATTTCCTTATGTATAGATGGAAACCATCCAGTCTATAATCGGCGATCACTCAGTTGAATATGATTGTACTCCTGGTGGGTCCTTTCAGTGAGGCATGAGTGGCTGAAGAGCTCAAATGGAACCACAGTTTTAGTATATCCCAACAAGTGAAAAGTGTATGGACCACATACAGTCCTTGACAGAGACAGACCCGGATATAATGGCATGGCCTTCTTTTGCCTTCTCAGCCATTGTGGTGCTTCACCTGCTGTCCAGCCACCATCCTCCACCTGTTTCACTGTTGAGGTTTTTTTCCTTGGGCCGCACTTTAAGAGCCTCTTCTCAACCTGCCCGCCATGGGTGACCCTGCAGGAACATACCTTCAGACATTTAGCTGACAGGATCTTGCAAGCACTTGCAAGCTTCTCCACGTGGTGACCCTCGGTGAAGGTTCCATCAAACCTTCAAACGTACAGTCTATCAAATCTACACAAGCTCATGAAGCCCTTCCATAAATGTATCATCTCATTCACTCTGGTCACCTAACCACTCTAGAACCACACTAGAGTCAATGTATAGTGGCCAAATAATATACTAGCATAGATTGGAATGTAGGAGGAAGGAAGAGCACATGGGCCAAGCCCACATACTTACAGTGCCTGCAATAATGTTTGGGCCAAAGACCCATCAATTATTTATTTGCCTCTGTACTCCACAATTTGAGATTTGTAATGGAAAAAAAATCACATGTGGTTAAAGTGCACATTGTCAGATTTTAATAAAGGCCATGTTTTATACATTTTGGTTTCACCATGTAGAAATTACAGCTGTATTTATACATGCCCCCCCCCCCCCTCCCCTTTCAAGGCACCATAATGTTTGGGACACAGCAATGTCATGTCAATGAAAGTAGTCCCGTTTAGTATTTTGTTGCATATCCTCTGCATGCAATGACTGCTTGAAGTCTGCGATTCATGGACATCATCAGTTGCTGGACATCTTCTCTGGTGATGCTCTGCCAGGCCTGTATTGCAGCCATCTTTAGCTTATGCTTGTTTTGGGGACTAGTCCCCTTCAGTTTTCTCTTCAGCATAATATTCGGCATGCTCAATCGGGTTCAGATTGGGTCATTGACTAAGCCACTCAAGAATTTACCATCTTATAGCTTTGAAAAACTCCTTTGTTGCTTTAGCAGTATGTTTGGGATCATTGTCTTGCTGTAGAATGAACCGCCGGCCAATGAGTTTTGAGGCATTTGTTTGAACTTGAGCAGATAAAATGTGTCTATACGTTTCAGAATTTATTATGCTACTACCATCAGCAGTTGCGTCATCTATGAAGATAAGTGAGCCAGTACCTTCAGCAGCCATACATGCCCAGGCCATAACACCCCACCACCGTGTATCACAGATGAGGTGGTATGCTTTGGATCTTGGGAAGTTCCTTCTCTCCTCCATCCTGTGCTCTTGCTATCACTCTGATATAGGTAAATCTTCATCTCATCTGTCCACAAGATCTTTTTCCAGAACTGTGGTTGCTCTTTTAAGTACCCATATTTCCCGGCAATGAAGGCGCACCTGAGTCAAAGATGCACCCCTAATTTAAGTTGCTACATTTTGAAAAAAGAATGGCGGGAGAGGATCAGAGGTTTGGTTTAGTCCAGGGGTCGGCAACATCGCCTGCGTGCCCCAGAACTGGCTGCAGTTCCCAGATCCCTCGCGTCCAGTAGCTACCCACCAACCACCACCTCCACCAGTTGAACCTGTGCCGAAGGACACTGTGGCTGGCTGGCGGGCAGGCCGGCAGAAGTCGATGAAGTGGCAGCTGGATCCACTGTCCGGTCCTGCCGGCCGCTCGCAGCCACCCAAGCTACTTTCCTCCCCTGACCAGGCTCTCCACACACTGTGAAAGGAACTCTCTCCCCCCCACCCCCCCCCACACCCCCCGCCCCCCCCCCCCCCCCCCCCCCCCCCCCCCCCCCCCACCCACCCCCCCCCCCCCCCCCCCCCCCCCCCCCCCCCCCCCCCCCCCCCCCAGCGGCGCTGCCCTTTTACAGACGCTTCCCACTTTACAGCCGCTTCCCTTCAGCTGCCAGCAATGAGGGATAGACTTGGCATCGTTCTCGATGTTGCTGTACTGAGGGATAGCCAAGTCTATATTTCTTGCCTGGCAACCTAACCTTCGGCCTTCAAGACGCAGGTAAATTTTCGCGCCTTTTTTTGGTGTGAAAAATAGCGTCTTCTTTGCCGGGAAATACAGTACTTCTTGACAAACTGTAACTGTAAAATGGCCGGCCTATTTTTGCGGCTAACCAGTGGTTTGCATCTTGCAGCGTCGCCTCTGTATTTCTGTTGATGAAGTCTTCTGCGGACAGTGGCCATTGACAAATCCACCCATTACTCCTGAAGAGTGCTTCTGATCTGTCGGACAGGTGGTTGGGGATTTTTCTTTATTATAGAGAGAATTCTTCTGTCATCAGCTGTGGAGGTCTTCCTTGGCCTGCCAGTCCCTTTATGATTAGTAAGTTCACCAGTGCTCTCTTTCTTCTTAAAGATGTTCCAAACAGTTGATTTTGGTACGCCAAAGGTTTGGCTGATGTCTCTAACATTCTAATCTTGTTTCTCAGTCTCATAATGGCTTCTTTGACTTTCATTGGCACAACTTTGGTCCTCATATTGACGAAATCTGACAATGTGCACTTTAACCACCTGTGACTTTTTTGTAAATTACAAATCTCAAATTGTGGCATAAAGAGGCAAATAAATAAACAATGAGCCTTTGTCCCAAACATTATGGAGGGCACTGTATATGGAGAATGTGCAAACCCCACATGGATAGCACTGGAGGTCAGGATTGAAATTGGATCACTGGAGCTGCTCCCAGTCCATCTTTCCACCATTTCTATTGCACCAGAACTGGGGCTCAATTCAAAATGTCAAGATCAGGACTGATTTTGTTTTGGGTATTGGTTCACTATGTAGTGTAGATGGAGCTGAGATGCCCAATGATGAAATTGGTTCAATTAGTATCACGCTCCTCTTGCTGTAAGAGAGTTCTAAGCAAAGTGTCCACAACGGGACTCCATTATCCCATTGGTTTCATCCTGTAACCTTCAACATGTTCAACCACAATACTCTTCCCCTTCACAGCGCTCTTCAATTCACACTTGCCTGTCACATTGTAACCAATCTATCTTATCCCACTTTCTCATCACTCCCTACTCACAGGCAATTTACAGAAGTCGATTAACCTACAAACCCACACATCTTTGGAAATTGGGAGTACCGAGGAGAATGTGTAAACTATTGAATATAGCACCGGAGGTCAGGATCGAACCTGAGTCTCTGGTGCTGTAGGGCAGTAGCTCTGTGCCTTATATGTCCTCTTTCCCTGCCTCTGAATCACCTGTTCAAATTCTGCTGTGACAGGCCTCTCCTTCAAATTCATAAATATACTAATCTCAAATATATGGCCAATGTACCTTGATGTGCACAATTCTTAAAGGGCTTGAGAAAGTTGAGGTGGAATTGATGTTTCACCTTTGTGTCATAAGGTGTTATTCCTTGTATGTGAATACTTGGCCAACAAACAAACAAACTTACTTACTTACTTCCTCACTCCCTCACGTACTTCCTTACTTTACTTACTTCCTTACCTTACTTACTTCCTTACTTACCTGACTTGACATATCTCAAAATAATGGGTGGCATATTCAGGGAGGACACGAGAAGAAATTTATGTACCCAGAGGATAAAATATAATATATTAAATTCTGTAATATTTGAATCCAAGAGCTATGTGGAGACTCAGTTGCTGAGAATACAGGTATTTCGGCTATAATGTGTGAGGGTTTCCACACAACGTGAATTGGATAAAACGGTACATGATGAATTAGAGCGCAGTATTTGTATTATGTGGGCCAAATTATGTGGGCGGAAAAGACTACAAAAAGTAGTAAACACTGCCCAGTCTATTGCTAGTCGCTGCATCAAAAAGGCTGGCAGCATCATCAAGGACCCACACCATCTGGCCACACACTCATCTCCCCGCTACCTTCAGGTAGAAGGTACAGGAGCCTGAAGACTGCAAAGTCCAGGTTCAGAAACAGCTTCTTCAACTCAACTTAAACAAAACTCTTAACATTAAAAGCCCATTATCTGTTTATTTGCACTTTATCTGTTTTATTTATTCATGTGTGTGTATATTTATAACAATGGTATATGGACACACTGATCTGTTCCGTATTCGTGCCTTCTATATTCTGTTCTGCTGAAGCAGAGTAAGAATTTCATTGTCCTATCTTGGACACATGACAATAAACTCTCTTGAATCTTTTAACTACTTACAACGGGATTTCAACCAAGAACTATAGATCCACTTAAATGCTTTGGATTTACTCCAAATGCTTTGGATTTATTTCCAAATATTTTGGAAATTGACAAGCAGAGAAAAAAACAATCTGTGGGAAAATCTAACCTTCCTGTTGCAATCAAGCACCGTTGTCGCTTAAGAACAGTCTGAAGCAAAGGTTTCACTGGGAGAGCACTTAAATTGACAAGTAACACTTTTCAATTACCTATTGTAATATAACACAACATACAGCCTTCGGTATTTTTAGTTTGCAGTAACATAAATAAACTGGTCGCTATTAAAAATGCCTTCTTTTTTTAACTACTGCAGGAAAAACAACTTTGTCATTGCCCTCTTTTACCCAATTGGTTTTTTTTTTATCGCGATTTTCTATAACACGAGGGAAGCAACCATCGTCGTGTGGGCTTTCTAGAGGTCTGGGCCGGAGAGGTGGGGCGGGGTGAGATGTGAGCCGCCGGCCGGGACTGCGGGCGGGCGGGCGAGGGGACCGGCCTTCGGGGCGGAGGGAGGGGAGGGCCGGGCCGGGCCGGGGGGGGCGGGGAGGGGGCGCCGATCAGTGGGCGCTGCAGGAAGGCAGCAGCGGGGCCGAGGGGAGGCCCGGAACCTGCCCGGGGGAAGCGACGGGACGGGACGGGCCGGGCCGCAGCGCAGGCTTCCGGTGCACGCTGCGCCGCCGGGGGATGGCGGAGGCACGGAGCGGAGAAGGTAACGGCGGGGAGGGGAAGGGTGGAGGGAGAGAATGGGGGAGGGGGGAGTGGAGGGGAGGGAGGGGAAGGGGAAGGGTGGAGGAGGGAAGGGGAAGGGTGGAGAGAGAAGGGGGGAAGGGTGGAGGGAGAGGGAGAGAAGGTGCGAGGGAAGGTGGAGGAGAGAAGGGGAGAAGGGGGAAAGGGGTGGAGGGAGAGAAGGGGGGGATGTGGTGGAGGGAGAGGGGTGGAGGAGGGAGGGGAAGGGGGAAGGGGTGGAGGGAGAGAGAAGGGGGAAAGGGGTGGAGGGAGGGAAGGGTGGAAGGCGGAGGGAGGGATGGGGAAGGGGGTGGAGGGCGGGAGGGAAGGGGAGGGTGAGGGAAGTGGAAGGTGAGAGAAAGGGGGAAGGGCGTGGAGGGAGGGAGGGAAAGGGGGAGGGGTGGAGGGAGAGAAAAAAGGGAGGGTGGAGGGGAGAAGGAGAAGGTGGGGAAGGGGTGGAGGAGAGGGGGAAGGGTGGAGGGAGGAGGGAAGGGGGAAGGGGTGTGGGGAAGCGGGAAGGGGGGAGGGGAGAGTAAGGGGAAGGGGTGAAGGGTTTTGGGAGAGGGAGTGAAAAGGGGAAGGGGAGGTTGGAGGGATGAGAAAGGGTGGAGGAGAGAGAGGGAGGAGAAAAGGTGGAGGATTGGAGGGAGGAAGGGTGGGGGGTGGAGGGGGGGTGGGGGGGTGGAAGGAGACGGGAGAAAGGGTAAGGAGTGAGGGAGGAGGGGGGGGAAGGGGGTGGGATAGGAATGGGAGGGAAGAGGATAAGGAGTGAGGGGATGGGGTGGGGGAATGAGGGAAGGTCTTTATTCTTTGGAGCGCAGAAGGTTAAGGGGGGACTTGATATATGGTCATTTATAGTTGGTCTTTAAAATTATGAGAGGGATAGACAGAGTTGACGGAGATAAGCTTTTTCCATTGAGAGTAGGGAAGATTCAAACAAGAGGACATGATTTGAGAATTAAGGGACAAAAGTTTAGGGGTAACATGAAGGGGAACTTCTTTACTCAGAGAGTGGTGGCTGTGTGGAATGAGCTTCCAGTGGAAGTGGTGGAGGCAGGTTCGTTTTTATCGTTTAAAAATAAATTGGATAGGTATATGGATGGGAAAGGAATGGAGGGTTATGGTCTGATTGCAGGTAGATGGGACTAGAGGACTCGGCAAGGACTAGAAGGGCCGAGGTGGCCTGTTTCCATGCTGTATATGGTTATATAAGGTAGCGTGGGGGATTGGGGAGAGAAGGAATAGATGGGAGTGGACTAGCGAGAGTGGTGGGGGTGGGTAAGGTTTGGAGAGGGTCTGAGAGAGGCAGGCTAGGGTGGATGGATGTAATGGATGTTTCAGTGGTCTGGGAGGGAGGTGGACTGTCGAGGGACTGGAAAAGAATGGAAAATTCTATATTATCTCTCCAATGTGTGTTTCCAACAACTCATTTTACAATCTTCGTTTTCCCTCCCATTCAGTGCGCATATTAAGTTATTAATTAGGTGAGGTCATTTATAGTTGGTCCACACACAATCTTGGTCTCACCCTATCTGTGTATTTTCTCTTGTAAAGAAAGGAACTGCAGATGCACGTATATATCACAGATAGGCACAGAGTTCTGGAGTAACTCAGTGAGTCAGTCTATGGAAAAAAATAATGAGTGACTCTGAAGAGGGGTCCCAACCCGAAATGTTGCCCATCCTTTTCCTCCAGAGATGCTGCCCGACCCACTGAGTTACTCCAGCACTCTGTGTCTCTCTGCGACATTCTCTTTGTCTTTTTACTCGCACACTTCCAGAAAGCATTCTCCCTGTGACATGCGTGGTTTTTCTCCGGGAGCTCCGGTTTCCACCCACACTCCAAAGACGTACAGTTTTTTTGTCTAATTGGCTTGGTAAAATTGTAAATTGTCCCTAGTGTGTGTAGGATAGTGTTAGTGTGCAGGGATTGCTGAGCAGCGCTGACTTGGTGGGCCGCCTGGCCTGTTTCCGTGCTGCATCTCTAAACTGAACAAAACCTGATTTTAATTAAATCCCTGTTTGTTAGTGTCCGAAGTCCTGGACCCAGTTGCATTAAGTTTCTCTTTCCACAGATACCACCTGTGTTTCTTATGTTTTCTGATTTTATTAAGATATGGTGGAAGTGGGTCCTGGGTACAGGGGGACAGAGCAGGGAAGTAAGCAGAGACAGGAAGAAGGAGTGGAGTACTGGCAATTAAGTGTTGGCGATTAGGGAGAAGGGTGCTCTGGGAAGATAAAATACCTGCCGAGGGTAAAGCGGCAGTGTGAGAGGTTGAAACCACTGTTTTTTGAATTTGAAATGTCTTGCTTGAATTGGTGGAAATTAATTTTCAATGGTGAACTGGCAAAGTGCTGAAATGGACAATTTGAAGAGCTGTGGTGGAGAAGGGAATGATAGAGCAAGTTAGAAAGGGACTATGGAGAGATCAGAAGGAAGGGGCTAGGGAGGGTGAAAAAGAACATTTCTTTAATTTTGTATTATATGTTATCTATGTGTATTGCAAGTAAGAATGTAACTGTTCTGTTGCCAGTACATATGACATTAAATGCTCTTGATTTGTTTTATTCCTCTTGCTGTGCACTATCAGAAAAAAGAGCAACAGGGAAAGCTACACAGTGGGCCAGGTGGCAGACAGTCTGTCCTGTGAGCAGACGGCTAAGGGCAACGCAACTCCGCTGATGCTTCTCTTCTCCACGCCCTCAATTTCCACGAGCCAGTCGTTCTTTACTCCTGTTCTGGAGCGTAAGGTAATCACTGTGTTATGTGGTTAGATTTGTGCCCTGGTTTCAGCTCTGCCAAACCCAAATGTAATCACGGTCCCAGATCTTGCGCTTCCGTGCAAACTCGCTCACTGTGTCACAGCTCGACTTAGTGCAATATAGTACCATGGCAACACCTCTGGATAATGGATCCGAAGGGCTGGCTGATAGTGAGTACCAAAATTACTGCTCAAAGTTTGAGAATTTTATAAAGCACAGACTAGATGGGCCAAAGAGCCTGTAGGATAGAAGTTAGTTCAGAGTGGGCAGCACGATGGCACAGCAGTAGAGTTGTTGCCTTGCAGTGCCAGAGAACCGGGTTCGATCCTGACCACGGGTGCTGCCTGTCCGGAGTTTGTACATTCTCCCTGTGACGTGCGTGGTTTTTCTCCGGGAGCTCCGGTTTCCTCCCACACTCCAAAGACATTCTGTATTTTAGTCTAATTGGCTAGGTAAATTTGTAAATTGTCCCTAGTGTGTGTAGGATAGTGTTAGTGTGCAGGGATCGCTGGTCAGCGCTGACTTGGTGGGCTGAATGGCCTGTTTCCGTGCTGTATCCCTATTTGTTAATGTCCAAAATCCTGGACCCAGTTGCTTTAAAGATATGCTGGTCTATCAAAGCAAACTCAAAATGTAATCAGGGAATCGTATACATTTGCTTCTGATCCCCAGGCAATTAGACTGTATAGTTAACCCAATGGCATCAGGCCTATGACATGAGTTATTATGTGAAGGAGCTGCAGTAAATTGCCTCTGCCGTACGAGGTTGATTGGAGAATCAAGGGAAAGTTAGTAGGCCCATGAAAAAGACTGAGTTATTACAAAATAAGCAGGTGAATGAGATTGATGAGACTATTCTGAGTGCTGGCAAAGATTAAATGGGCCAAAAGCCCTCCCGTGCTGTAAGAAGGTAGGAGAAGATGCAGAGCATGGTGGAGGTGGTGTTTGTGGTTGGAAGGACAACCTGGGCGGTGAGGTTTGCTTAAGGTCAAGTAAAGTCGCCCAGCTCTTTTCCGAAGGGACAGCTTCTGTAGAGGTGAAAGGGCAATAAAACCAGATGGAACTGTGACTTCCAAGAATAAATTGGATAAATGCATGGAAAACTGCTGGCACATTCTGGCCGAGGAGGAGAGTTTGGTGACTGTTGGCACCTTCCTCTCCACCCCACCACCACCACCCCACATTTCAAATGAAATGCTAAATTTAAGCCCATCTACTTTAGTTTTGTTTGGAGATGCAGTGTTGAAACAGGCCCTTCGGCCCACCGAGTCCATGCCGACCTGCAATCCCGCGCACATCCACTATCCTACATGTACAAGGGACGATTTACCATTATACCAAGCCAATTGGCCTACATACCTGTACGTCTTTGGGGTGTGGGAGGAAACCGGATCTCCCAGAGAAAACCTATGCAGGTGATGGGGAGAACGTACAAACTCCGTACAGACAGCATCTGCATCTAAGGATCTAACCAGCTCTCTGGCGCTGTAAGGGAGCAACTCTACCGCTGTGCCACCGTGCCACTTGTGCGTCTTGAAGAAGAGCAAGCGTACAGGCCTATATTCATTCCGTGATTGCTATCACCAAAGTTAGTATCTCGCTGCTAATTTTGGGGTCTCGCTGTGTGTAAATTATCTGCTCCTCTCTATGTGACAACAATGACTCCGCTTCAGAGTCCTTTATTGGCAGTGCAGCATGTTGGAATATCCTGAGGTCATGGAGGCACTTACGAAGCCCTAGTATTTTCATGCTTACCCTTTCGACACTAAGAAAAATGAATCTATTAGCTTCTATGATGCAGTGAGTTGGGATTGTGTTCTCCGTTCCAGGTCAGTGGTAAGAAAAGAAAGATTCCAGAGGAGGAGCCTGCTGTTGGAAAAGAGGTCAAGCTACAAAAGTTGGGGAAGAAGCCCGTCCAACGGAAGGTGCTCACAGAGGCTGAGCAGATTTTGGCCCAACGGTGAGCATTCACTGACAGTAAGGTCCAGTTAACTTCACAAAGCAGCTGGAGCACCGTTCTGTGCACTGTTCTGGCGCTGTGTCGTGGAATGATGAGAGAGGCATTGGAAAATCTGTAAATAAAAGCTGCACAAGGTCAACACTAAAACCATAAACTAGCAACTCTCAGGAAAAGTTATACAGGTAGTGGCTGTTTTTTTGGAGAAAGAAAACATTTAAGGATGGCCCAATATCATCATATACGGTCTGATAGGATAGAGAAGGGTGGGGATGGGGCGAAAATCCACAATCATTGAACATTTAAAAGCGGTGAATGCTGGCAACACTCAGCAGCTCAGGCAGCATCCAGAGAAAGAGGGACACTGGCAGTAGTTCACGTCAATAATCCCACCTAGCCAATGTTTCCTTCGCTTTGCTGTTTTTATTAACACTATTTCCAGGCTGGAGAGACCAGAACCAGTAGCTATACGAGGAGGCTCCAGCAAATGAACTGGGAATTGAGGAGAGACTTGCATATTGATGACAGAAGTTGCGAACAAGAGAATTCAAGTACGGAGTGGTGATAGTTTTGTTTTACTATTGTCACGTGTACGGAGTTAGTACTTGGTGGATGATGAGGAAGAATTTCCGGGCTTTGGGAAGATATCTGTGGGCTTGTCTTGTGAGTGGTGGTATTAGCAAGGCCGCTGGTGAGGCGGGAACCTGCTTTAATTGACAAAGGTATGAAGTGTATGAGAAAGGAGAAGTATACAAAACACTAAAAAAAAGACACACGTTGCTGGAGTAACTCAGCGGGTCAGGCAGCACCTCTGGAGGTCATGACGGGTGACATTTATGGGAAATATCCACAGGCACTGGATTTTGGGACACAGGAGTCATCAAAATAACTGCATCATTGGCTAGCATGGATGTGACAGGGTGAATGGCTTATGCTTGTGCAGTAAATGTCTACAATTGTTCTGGGTGCAGGGATTGTTAGTAGCTGTAGGCTAAGAGGTTTGAGGGAGCTTGTGACTGAGCTTCAGGACCTGTCGGATTACGAATGTTAGGGTGAAGTTTGTGGATATCCAGAGTCGTCCCAAAACAACCCTTTATGCATTTGGCCCCCTCTCCAGTTCAGTTACTTGCCTTGTGATGGGTGCATACTGGATATGGTCTATGTAACGATGGGTGAGAGCAGTGACAGCTCTCTCCATGTCCCTCTGCGCGGTCCTGGCCTGTGGCTGACTGCCCTCGTGCCCCTCGCAGGGAGAGAGCCTTGAGCGCAGCAGATGAGGACGGCGAAGGGGTCGGCGGCACCAAGCGGAGGCGAAACAAGCAGCTGACAGAAGATGGATCGTTGGCAGCACTGGAGAAACCGAAGGTGAAAGCAGGCAAACGTCGCAGGAAACGCCTGATCAACTCCGAGTTGGAGAAGCTAAAGAGCGAGAGGACTCTGTTTGTGGGGAACCTGCCCTTTGAATACAGTAAAGAGGTGAGAGGTGGCATTCATTGACCTGCCTGCGGTTCAATGTACTAGTCAAGAAGTGGAGTGCTTAATAGACCGTAGGTTATCAGTGATTTACTGCCACAGATTTAATCAATGCTGACATAGAAACATAGAAAATAGGTGCAGGAGTAGGCCATTCGGCCCTTCGAGCCTAGCACCGCCATTCAATATAATCATGGCTGATCGTCAACTCAGTATCCTGTACCTGCCTTCTCTCCGTACCCCCTGATCCCTTTAGCCACAAGGACCACATCTAACTCCCTCTTAAATATAGCCAATGAACTGGCCTCAACTACCTTCTGTGGCAGAGAATTCCACAGATTCTCCACTCTCTGTGTGAAAAATGCTTTTCTCATCTCGGTCCTACAAGACTTCCTCCTTATCCTTAAACTGTGACCCCTTGTTCTGGACTTCCCCAACATCGGGAACAATCTTCCTGCATCTAGCCTGTCCAACCCCTGACAATGCAACATCTTGCATTTAATTAGATTCAATATTCCAAGATGCTTTGCAGAAGCTTTCTTGGAATCTGAGCCTCGAAAAGGAGATAGAATACAGAACAAACAGTACAACACAACAGTTTCTGTTTTTATTTCAGAATCCCATCTACCAATTTGTCATTTTTATCTAGTTTTTATGTTTCCATCAACAACCCCGTTAAAAGTGCTTTCCTGATTATATTGTGGTATTTCAGTGGATGTAAGTAGTCCATCACACTACAGTCCTGTCTACTCCATTCTTCTGAATAATATTCTCCATTACCCGAGGCCCAACCCAAAAGAAACATCCTCTCTCCATTTTCCTCCTCGATGCTGCTGGACCACTGAGATTCTGCAGCACCTTGTTTTTGAAATAGCTCACAGAACGGACAGCGTAATGTAAAGATGAGTCCTTTCTTGCATATACCTGGAAGATAGAAGCAAAACAAAATGAATATTCATTGCTTCCATTTAACATTTCCTACCCAATTGTAGTGAAATAATACAAAGTATTCTCAGTATCTGAAAACAATGATCACCTGGTGTAAATATTACCAACAATCTGCCGTGGACCAACACATTGAGACGGCACAGTATTGCCTCTGCTTCCTCAGTAGACGGAGTCAATTCAGTATGTCCCCAATGACCCTATAAAGTATACTGTCGGGTTGCATCGCAGCTTGGGATGGGAACAGTTCTACCCAAGACAGCAAGACATTGCAGACAGTTGTAGAAGTAGCCCATTCCATCACACAGACCAGACTCCCCCTCCACCAACTCCATCGACATGCCACACTACCTTGGGAAAGCAGCCAATATCATGAAAGATCTTTTCCACACGGGTCATTTCTCCTTCTCCCCGTTTTTGTTGCTTGAAAGCGCACACCACCAGGCTTGGTGGTGTGCGCTTTCATAGCTGCTTCCCCTCTATTATCCACGTTTTGAACGATCCTTCCATAAGCCAGGGTACAGTCCGATTCTCCTCTACCCATTGTAGAGGTTTGTCTCCGGATCTGTTGCGGAACTATATTTTGCACACTGTCTGTATCTCCCTTCGTTCTTCCTATTGCACATGTTTAGCTTGAGTGTATCTATGCATAGTATTATCTGGCGTGATGGGATAGGCCGCAAAACACAGCTTTTCTCTGTCTCTTGATACACATGACAATAATAAACCTAAATCCTAATCTACTCCTGATTGTTTGTATCTTTCTAAACAGATGATCACAGCGCTGTTTAAGGAGTTTGGGCCAATAGAATCTGTGCGGTTCCGTTCAGTGGTAAGTTCATTAAGTTAGGAATGAAATGAAGCTGGTTAAAATTGCAGGTTAGCACACCATGCTAGTGAGCACTTGGTGCCTTGTGGTGCAGGGTTATTCCAACGTTCCCTTTCTTTACTCTGGCTCTGGTGAAGTGATCACTTTGTATCCGTCCCTGGATGTGCAGAAGGTAAGTCGGGCAGTGGGGAGGCATTCTATCCACTTCCATTTACAAATACAGACCCCTGTAATATAAACGTACCTTACTACCCAAACAAGAGGGATGGGAGCAGACTGATTGTAGGGGGATGAGGGTGGGGGGGCTGGAAGAGAAAAGGGGCTAGACAAAGCCTGGCTGGTAATATGTTGATACAGGTGAGGGTAATTTTAAATAGGCCCTCTATAATTTTAAATAGGCACATCTATAGAGTGGATGTGAAAAGGATGTTTCCAGTAGTTGGAGAGTCCAGAACCAGAGGGCACAGCCTCGGAATAAAGGGTGTACCTTTAGAAAGGAGATGAGGAAGAATTTCTTTAGCCAGAAGGTGCTGAATCTATGGAATTCATTGCTACAGACAGCTGCGGAGGCCGTCATTGGGTATTTTTAAAGGGTAGATTGATAGATTCTTGATTACTAAGGCCGTCAAAAGAAGAAGGCACGAGAATGAGGTTGAGAAGAAAAGGTAAATCGGCCATGATCGAATGGCGTAGATGCGATGGGACGACTGGCCTGATTCAGCTCCTATGTCTTATGATCTTACGGAGTGGGTATGAGCAGGTTACTGAAGATGAGTGCTGCTTGAAGCTGCTGATTGATAGGGTGTGTCTACACTGAAC
The DNA here is from genome assembly GCA_035221665.1 of Okamejei kenojei. Classification (NCBI taxonomy): domain Eukaryota; kingdom Metazoa; phylum Chordata; class Chondrichthyes; order Rajiformes; family Rajidae; genus Okamejei; species Okamejei kenojei. The sequence continues at coordinate 25,886,088 of CM069135.1, read as the reverse complement.
TATACCGACTGTTGTGCTGAAAGCATGCATTCAATGATACTTTGTGCACCCCTAGTCTGAAATTGCTTTATTCCTCCTATTTAAAGAGGAAGAGGTGCTGTGTCTAATCCTCTTCCCCCCTTTTATTCCCTTGGCTGAAGGCACGTGAGGAACCCAGCATCTCCAGGAAATTGGCCACCATCCAGTAAGTGACTCTGCTTGTCCACCTGTGCATTTACATGCAGAATTCCCTGGTAGGTAGAGACAGGTCCCGTGACATAGCGTGGAAACAGGCCCTTTGGCCCAACTTGCCCACACCAACCAACATGTCCCATCTACACTAGTCCCACCTGGTTGCATGTAGCCCATATCCCTCTAAACCCTTCCTATCCATGTACCTGTCTAAATGTTTCTTAAACGTTGCTGATAGTACGTGCCTCAACTACCTCCTCCGGCAGCTCATTTCATACACCCACCACCCTTTGTGTGAAAATGTTACTCCTCAGGTTCCTATTAAATCCATCTTTGGCACAATGCAGAACAAGGGATTGACTGCTCTGGTTTTGTGGAAAGCAATCGACGTGTTCTTACATGGGAGGGCACTTGAGGAACATTGTATCATGGGGTGCGGCGAGCAAAATTGCAGTGTAGCAGAATAATAGAAGACCTTAAAGTTTTCCTGTGCACGGGTCCGGCTCCATTCACAGAGGGAGATACCCAGATGATAAAGAAGATGGAGAATCTGATGACATAAAGTGATAGTTGTAGGGACAGACAGAATAAAAGCTGGGCCCTCAGTCCATTGTGTCCGCACTGTCTTCAAGCATCCATTCATATTAACCCCATACTAATCCCATTCTATTCTCCCCACATTCCACATAGAAGTGATGTAATAGAAGTACATACAATTACAAGAATGATGGATTGAGTAGATGATCAGAATCAATTTCCCATGAAGGAAATCAAAAGCAAGAGGCCCTAAGTTTAGAGTAAGAAGAAGGAGGTTTAAAGGGGACTCAAGAGAATTTTAAAATTTTATTTTTTTATTTTTTGCAAAGGGTGGGGATATAAAAATAACTCGCTGCTAGATACAATCAAGATATTTAGAGGCTTTTACGCAGGCAGTTAAATTGGCGAGGCATAGAGGATGCTTCCAGGGCTTTTTTGGTAAATGGAATTAGTGTAGATGGGCAAAAAGGTCGGCAAGGGCATGACGGGCTGAAGTGCCCGGTTCTGTGCTGTACATCTCTGTGACTATCGTTGGGATGTGGGAAGAAACCAGAGCACACAGAGGAAACCCACGTGGTCACAGGAGCTGTGAGGCAACGGCTCTGGTAACTGTGTCTCTGCACCGCCCGGGAGTGGAAAATAAACTCGCACATAGACACCAAACTCTAAGCAGAGTCAAACAGTGAGGAGGATATTAATAAAGTGCAAACAATGGGCAGGGAAGAGGCAGAGGAAATGTGGAGCACTGGTGTGAAGTAACAGAATGAGCAGAAATGAATTTAACAAAATGGCACTCTTCTGCTATAGCTGTTAAATGCACATAAATATTTTGAATGTAATTGTGCTTGTTGAGAAGGCTGTTAGTAAAGTATTTAAGATCCCAGGCATCAGAAATGGAGGCAGAGTACAAGGCAGGAAGGTGGTGCAGATTCAGGTTTGCACCACAGCTGGAATATTCAGTTTAGTTTATTGTCACGTGTACAGAGGTACAGTGAAAAGCTTTAGTTGCGTGCTATCCAGTCAGCGGAAATACAATGCACAATTACATTCAAGCCATTTACAGTGTATAGATACATGATAAGGGAATAACGTTTAGTGCAAGCTGAAGCCAGCAAAGTCCGAATAAGTATAGTCCGAGGGTCACCAATGAGATAGATAGTAGTTCAGGACTGCTCTCAGGTAGTGGTAGGACGATTCAGTTGCCAGATAACAGCCATTTATCAGGATTATTGGATTCCACCCAATTCTGGTCATCATGCTTTTCAAAGGATGAGAAGCTACTGGGAAGTCTGCAGATGTATCTTACTAGAATGGTTTCAGAGATACGCTGTAATAAAAAGGAACTGCAGATGCTGGTTTATACCAAAGGTAGACACAAAATGGTGGAGTAACTCAGCGGATCAGGCAGCTCTGGAGAAAGAGTCCCAACCTGAAATGTCACCTGTCCATGTTCTCCAGAGATGCTCCCTGACGCTGTTAGTCCAGCACTTTGTGTCTGTCTTTATTTTTGAAATAGTCTTCCTCATTTGCCTGCAGCTGATGCAAGTCTGAGGTTTAAAAGATAGCAGAATCCTCACTGTGATGAGTGCCCTCATAACCTCCTCTAATTAATCCCTTCTCCACACCCCCTTTTCAGGAGGAAGGTTCATCCTCAACGGAAAAACATGAATGCCTACGTTGTGTTTCGGCGAAGTGATGCTGCAGTCAAAGCACTAGCAAGGTACGAGTGTGGCTCCAACTTCTGTTCTGACTCTTGGCTTATGGATGCTATTGACCAGTTTCACATGACTGCAGTCAATACAAGCCTGCAATAAACTCATCAATTTTATTGAGGGCTGCATCTTCCCTTGAGAAGGCAGCACAGTGGCGCAGCAGTGGAGTTGCTGCCTTACAGCACCAGAGACCCGGGTTCGATCCTGACTACGGGTGCTGTCTGTACGGTGTCTGCACGTTCTCCCTATGATCGTGTTGTTTTTTCTCCAGGTGCTCCGGTTTCCTCCCACATCTCAAAGACGTACAGGTTTGTAGGTTAATTGGCATCGAGAAAATTGTTTTTCTGGGTCTTATAATAGATACACAAGAGACTGCAGATGCTGGAAACTCAAGCAGAACCCAACATGCAGGAGAAACTCCTTCAGACTGATTCAACATTTCAGGTCCCGACCCAAAACATCGCCTGAACGCCTGCACAGATCCTGCCTAACCCGCTGAGTTCCTCCAGCACTTTGTGTTTTTCTCCTCCTTTATAACCTTTGTGGTATGTTTGTTAGATAATCTATAATTTAACTCTAGTAATTTATTTATAAACAGCATTCCATATGTTTAGTTATAGCCAGCATTTAGTGTTTTAATTCAGTTGTAAATATATTTATTATGCTTCGTTTATAGATATAATTGATCTGTTTCCCTCATTTTGCAAAGACTAAACAAATCTTGTTTTTTTTAAAGGAATGGATGTGAAATACAAACGGGATTTAATATTCGTGTGGACCTAGCAAGCAACTGGAATGCTGTGAGTCATGAATGAACGGCAGTCGATCAATTTGTGCTTTCCTGCCCGTGGTTGGTATCTTATGTGTCTTCTTTCTTGCAGCATAACCATCGGCGATCTATCTTCCTGGGCAACTTGCCGTATGGTAAGACACTCTGCTTTTTTCCTGAATATTCACTCTGTTCTTTTGAACTGCAGCATTCTTTTAAAACAAATAGGAATTTATTATTTATGCAGAATAGATTTTCAAATTGTTTTCCTTACCATAACACCTGAACTTTGTTATGGCAGTGGCCACAAGAAGCACCTTGCACAGCACCTTCCACCACCTTGGCACTTTCCAGAGCAGGTTACAGACTTGCCTGGAGCTTTATATTTCACTCCTCCTCTTTCTTCCTTACCTTGCATCCATTTTTTTCCATTCACTTCTTTGTTACTATCTCCACTGCACCTCGCCTGTATCCATCTATCTCTTGCTGTTTTTTGCACCACACTTTCCCCTCGCCCCTCTACCAGTTTTCTCTCCTTTACTGCATCAATCTGAAGAAGGGTCTCGACCCAAAACATTGTCAGTAAATTTCCTTCCACAGATGCTGCCTGGCCGGACCTCAGATGCTGTCCGTGTGGAATTTGTATGTTCTCCCTGTGACCGCCCAGGTTTCTTCTGGGTGCTCCAGCTTCCTCCCACATCCCAAAGAAGTGCAGGCTAATGGCTTTGATAAATTGCCCCTTGTGTGCAGGGAGTGGATACGAAAGTGGGATAACATAGAACTAGTATAAATGGATGATTAAAATGACACAAAGTGCTGGAGTAACTCAGCAGGTCAGACAGCATCTCTGGAGAACATGGATAGGTGACGTTTCGGGTTGTGGGACCGGGGATGACACCGGGTTTGGCAGTCACTACACCGTCACTCGCAGTAGGGTGAACTCAAGTCAGGTGGGACAGGGTGGTAACGAAGGTATTTGGGATGCTTCCCTTCATTGGGAAATGTATGAGTACAAAGGTCGGGGCATCATAATGCAGTGATACAAGACGTGGGTGAGACCAAAAGGAGCACTCTGTAGGCTTCTGGTTGCCCGGCTATAATATGGATGTCATTAAGTTAGAAAAGGGTCTAGAATTGTTCATTAGGATATTCCTTGGCCTTGCAAACTTGAGTTATAGGGAAAGGTTGGGAATCTTTATTTAGAGTATAGGAAGCTGTTGGGTGACCTTATTGAAGTATGCAAGATCGTGAGGATCATGGATTGAGGTCATGGATAAGGTGAAGGCTCTGTCTTTTTCCCAGAGTTGAGTTTTTTAAAGCATAGGCTTCAGGTGAGAGGTAGAGATTTAATAGGGACCTCAGAGGAAACATTTTCACTTGGAGGATTGCCACTATCTGGAACAAGTTACCCGAGAATGCTAGAAAAAAGAATACTATAGTAACGTCAAAAGACACTAGGACAGATACATGGATTGGAAGGGTTTAGTGAGATATGGGTCAAAATGCAGGCAAAGTACTAGCCAAGAATGACAACTTGGATTAGTTAGGCTAAAGAGCCTGTACATGTTATACAGCTCCAACTCTATGTTGAATAGCCTTCTTTCCTGCCAATAGATATGTGAGATGGTTGTCCACAAAGCAACCATTCCTCCTCCATCATGCTTTTTTTTAAATCTGTTTTAAGATGTACAAATTTGTTTACTTTTAAGAAGTCATCCCAAAGGAATAAATCAATAATCAATAATCTACTTGGACACAGATATCCAGGAAAATGATGTGCGTGATCACTTCAATGAATGTGGAGAAGTGGAGTCGGTACGGATAGTGAGAGACCGAGAATCAGGAATGGGGAAGGGATTTGGATATGTGCTTTTTCAGGTAATGTGATAGAGACTTGGTAGGGGGACCTGTTATATATATATATATATATATCAGTTTTTTCTCCAAAGCTTAGAACGAGAGACTTCATTCTAGTGCATGTATGCTATGAAGGAATTAGTGAGTTTACCTTGCCTTTCTTATGTTGTTTAGCATTCAACCCCACCCCCAAATTGCTCTTTGACAAAAGTAATGTGGGATCTTAAAAAAAATTATGAACAAGTATATAAAAAATTGACTTTAGATGATTAAGTAAACAAAGCAATATTGAATCTATATTTCGCTATAAAATCCTGATTTTCATTTAGTTGGGTTTGAAAACTGCGACATTAAGTCATCATTTTTTTAGCACAGATGGGCATCATGGTTGGCATGGGTGAATGGGGCTGAAGGGACCGTCTCTGTGCTGCGTGACCCCACAATAAGCTTGGTTTCTGTTGGCAGAACATGGACGCTGTGACACTGGCCCTTGAGCTCAACAACTCGGAGCTCAAAGGACGCAAGGTGCGAATCAACCGCTCGGTGAAGAAGGAGAGAGTCTCCCAGGACCCAGCACCGGGGAAAGAAAGAAAGGGGAAGGGGATGAAGCCGGCCGCCAAGGACTTTGCGGGGCTGATGGCCAAGCCGGCGGAGGGAAAGAAAACCAAGAAGAAAAATCAAGGCAAGAAGAGCAACCGAGACCAGAAGAAGACCAAGTCGAAAAAGAAGAGATGAGAGGTGCAACACGTCCAAGCTTGGCCAAAATCCATCCTGAGTGGCAACTGCAGTAACACTGATCAGTTTTCGGTCAGGCTGGAGCCAAACTGAAGAACAAGACCCACTCTTTCAACAAGCTGCTTCTCTTCTGTCAAGAGCAAGTGTTTAGACATGGACGGCTGCCGTTTAACACTCAGTAGTTAATGAGAGTTATTAGATGGGTCATCAAAAATTGACCAGCAGACCTTGGTTTCCTTAGGTGGTTTGATTTTATTACCTTGCGTCAAAGGTGTTGTCTGCTCTGCTCCAGTTTTTGAGACGTTATCCTGCCGCTGTATGCTCCAATAAACCACATCCTAGTTTAACCATAATCCCATTTAATCAACCATAATCCTCGTCTGGAGGTACGTTTGTCCATTATTTGACTAAGAATATTCAGCTGCAAATGTTCATGCAGTTCAATTAACAGCAAATGGTCAGTGCATCAATCTTATGAAATAAAATAGATATAAATGACAACATGGAGGGTCAGCAGGAGGCTCTTGTGTGAACTGTTTTCTCACCAGTGGATTATGATTGTGCACTGTTTGATGGGCGAAGTGGTGTTTCTGACGTAACTAAAATTGTGAGCTTTCTTTGCACAGGACGACCATGTTGTCCCCATTACAACTAGCACCAAGAAATGTTTTGTGGATGTGAATGAATGAATGAATAACTTTATTGGCCAAGTATTCACATACAAGGAATTTGCCTTGGTGCTCCGCCCGCAAGTGACAACGTGACATACAGTGACAGTTAGGAATGATACATAAAACATTAAACATTAATAATAAAACATTATTGATTAAACATGTGAATTAAATAAAATGCCAGAGCAAAAGGAGGCTACAAATGTTTGGTAATTGAGTAGAGCTACTACTCGTGGAAAAAAGCTGTTTTTATGTCTGACTGGCTGCTTTGACAGTCCGGAGTCGCCTTCCAAAGGGAAGTGATTCAAAGAGTTTGTGGCCAGGGTGAGAGGGGTCAGAGATGATCTTACCTGCTCGCTTCCTGGCCCTTGCAGTGTACAGTTCATCAATGGGGGGCAGGTTGTAGCCAATAAACTTATCAGTTGATTGGACGATTCGCTGCAGCTTCTGGATGTCGTGCTTGGTGGCTGAGCCAAACCAGACCGTGATGAAGAAGGTGAGGACAGGCTCTACGATGGCTGTATAGAATTGGACCATCATTGCCTGTAGCAGATTGTTCCTCTGTTGTGCCTTTTTGACTGTGGAGTCAATGGTGGCCCCCCACGCCCCCCCCCACCCCCCCCCCGCCCATTGAAGGTCCTTGGAGATGATGGTTCCCAGCAACTTAAAATACTCCACAGATGTGACTGTGTTGATGGTGAGTGGGGTGAGGGGAGGGGGAGCTCTCCTAAAGTCTACAACCAATTCCACTGTCTTAAGAACATTGAGCTCCATGTTGTTGCGATGGCACCAAGACGCCAGATGTGTCACTTCCTGTCTGTACGCAGATTCCTCCCCATCCTGGATCAGTCCAATCAGGGTTGTGTCATCCGCAAACTTGAGAAGCTTGACAGAGGAGTCAGTGGAAGTGCAGTCATTGGTGTAGAGAAGTGCAGTCATTGGTGAGAGTACGCAGCCTTGCGGTGCTCCTATGCTGTGGGTCTGCGGGTCCGAGATGTGCTTTCCCTGCCTCACATGTTGCTTCCTGTCTGTCAGGAAGCTGGTGATCCACCGACAGAAGGGTTCAGGCACAGTCAACTCGGAAAGTTTGGAGTGTAGTAGCTCTGGCACAATGGTGTTGAATGCAGAGCTAAAATCATCAAACAAAATCGTCGCATAGCCTGGCTGTCTAGGTGCTGGAGGATGACGTGCAGGCCCAGGTTGACCATGTCATCCACAGATCTATTGGCCCAAATTGCAGGGGTTTGTGATATTTTTCAGCTTGGCCAGCACAAGCCTTTCAAGGGTCTTCATGACTACAGAGGTTAGCGCCACAGGCCTGTAGGAATTATGACCAAAAACGTGCCTTTTTGGGTACAGTGACAATAGTGGAGACTTTGAAGCAGGCAGGGACAATACAGGTTTGCAAGGACTGGTTGAAAATGTCTGTGTAGACCGGTGTCAGTTGTTCGGCACAGAGCTTGAGAGTAGAGGGGGAAACATTGTCCGGATGTAAAGCAAAGTACTTTCGGGACCAGGCAGTCCAGGCCTCAAACTCCGATTATCCACGTGTTTTAGTTATTCCTTTCTAAATTTCATGGACATGGAAATTTTGCAGAGGAATCCTGAGTCAGAGGACTCGTATCGGTACATGGGGAGATTGAATTCACTTAACCGTTCAAGTCTTTTATTCATTTTAACTGTTGCAGTCAAGATTAATAAGAAAGTAATTTGAACCAAAGTAGCAGCAGTAGCCTGTCCAGCCCTTTACAGCTCTAAGAGTTGGGGGTACAAGTACATAGTTGGGGGTACGAGTACATAGTTCCCTAGTAAACTTGAAATATTGTGCACAGTCCGGTTACCACACTGTAGGATGTATGTGATTGGGCTGGGGGGCTTGAGTCATAAGAAGAGATTGAATTTGGTGGGATTGTTATCCCTAGAGTGAGGTATATTGAGGAGTGACCCTTTATAGTGGTTTATAAAATACTGACAGGTACAAATAGATAGCCATAGTCTATTTTTCATTGTAGGTGCCTAACACTAAAGAGGTGCAAGAAGCTGCAGCTGCTGAAGTCTTGAGAGAGAAAAAAAACATAAGTATGGGAGGAACTCAGCTGGTCAGTCAGCATCTGTGGAGGGAATGGACAAATATTGATTTAAAATAGTGTAATTCCATTGAATGTGTAACACAAATAGGACATTCAGCCCCACAGTTCTATACCAGTGTTTAGTCAGCATTCAATTCTTCCTCCATTCCTATCCTATCAACATAATTTCCACTCGTGCTTATCTACATTTGCCTTTGAAATTTGCATACGATTTAAATTTCAGTCGCGCTGGGTGAGTAAGTGTCTCCTGCATTCGCAGTTGGATTTATTGTCTTGGATGTGTGGTTACCAACTTGGGTCAGCCAACAAGGGGAACCTCTTGATATTTGTACTGTTAATCTGTCTCACAACCTGTAACACAAGAAAATACCAGGAGTAGGTCCCTCCATTCAATATCGTTGTGGTAATCCATCTGGCTTCAACTCATCTGTGCCAATTCCCCATAACCCTCAACCCTTCAAATATTCATCAATCTCTACCTTAATTGTTTTTTTTAATTAATTGCCTTAAATCTTTGATAACGTCTTCAATTCCCCTTTCCCCCATTGAAAACAATGAAATACAATGCCGAGAACTATATTCTGCACTCTATATTATCCATTGTAGTTGCATTTGAACTGATTGTATCTATGTATGGTATATCTGATCTCTTTTGGATATCGTGCAAAATAAAGATTTTCATTGTACTCTGTATCTTTGACAATAATAAACCTAAAGGCATCCCTTCTCCTGCTACCTTCCCAAAGATGAGCTGGCAGGTTAATCGACCAGTGTGGATTGTGACCTAAACTGTTCACTCTGCTTCTCTTCCCACCGAAGTGGCCTGACTCTGCTGAGCATCTTGTTTATTCTTTACTTTATGTTACCCCTTTAGATTAGCTCGAGAGGCAAATGATTCAAGAGGGCTTTGACGGGGAGTGGGATGAATGAATGAATAATGGCCAATATTGGCCAAGTATTCACATACAAGGAATATGCCTTGGTGCTCTGCCCGCAAGTGCACCTGGAGTATTGTGTGCAGTTTTGGTCCCCTAATTTGAGGAAGGACATTCTTGCTATTGAGGGAGTGCAGCATAGGTTTACAAGGTTAATTCCCGGGATGGCGGGACTGTCATATGCTGAGAGAATGGAGCAGCTGGGCTTGTACACTCTGGAATTTAGAAGGATGAGAGGAGATCTTATTGAAACATATAAGATTATTAAGGGTTTGGACACGCTAGAGGTAGGAAACATGTTCCAGATGTTGGGGGAGTCCAGAACCAGGGGCCACAGTTTAAGAATAAGGGGTAAGCCATTTAGAACGGAGACGAGGAAACACTTTTTCTCACAGTTGTGAGTCTGTGGAATTCTCTGCCTCAGAGGGCGGTAGAGGCTGGTCCTCTGGATACTTTCAAGAGAGAGCTAGATAGGGCTCTTAAAGATAGCGGAGTCAGGGGATATGGGGAGAAGGCAGGAACGGGGTACTGATTGGGGATGATCAGCCATGATCACATTGAATGGCGGTGCTGGCTCGAAGGGCCGAATGCACCTATTGTCGAAAACATGAGTGACAATTAAGAATGACACATAAAACATTAATAATAAAACATGATAATGTTTTTAAATTAATTTTAGGGGGTTTAAAATAGGTTCTTGATTAGGACGGATATCAGAGATTATAGGGAGAAGGGAGGAGAATGGGGTTGAAAGGGAGATATAGAGCAGCCCTGATTGACTGATGGGAGTAGACGAGGGGCCAAATGGCCTGATTATGCTCCTATAATTTAAGAAAAATAGACGGGCTTTAAAAGGGAAGGGACACTCTTTAAAAGGGATGGGCTGCTCTCTGGGGGTCCAGCAAGGAGATGTGGGTCGGATGCTGATCCCCAGCGCTGAAAGAAGCAGGACCAACTCTTGAGCAGCGCTCTCACTCCCGGGCGCCACGTTGAAGGGAAGTCACGGGCAAAGAACTATGATCTCCTACCGCCGCCGAGTAATGCCCCTGTCCCACTTAGGAAACCTGAACGGAAACCTCTGGAGACTTTGCGCCCCACCCAAGGTTTCTGTGCGGTTCCCGGAGGTTTTTGTCAGTCTCCCTAATGGTCAAAAGTGGTTTCCGCTTATTCTATGTTCCGGCGATTATTTCAAAAAATTCAAAACCGGCCGCGACTAAAAATAGGTTGCCGTTTTTAAAAATCGGTAATTTTTTTAGTCGAAGCCGGTTGGGATGCTAGTTGAGGGTGGTTGCCGGAGGTTGCAGGTAGTGGAAGGTAAGACCTCCCTGGTGGAATAAAACTGGGTGGACCATTAGGGAGACTGACAAAAACCTCCGGAAACTTTGATTGGGGCGCCACGTCTCCAGAGATTTCCGTTCAGGTTTCCTAAGTGGGACAGGGGCATAACCAAAGATTATAGAGGAGCAAGATGCGCCACTCAGCGAAAAAGACGTAGTATCACATGTGTGATTGTCAACGCCATGTTAGCGGACCAAACTATGGCATCTACATCATTGGGAAACTAGGCTCCTCTATAATCTTTGTCTCTCGATCTCCCGCTGTGTAATCTGCTCCAAAGCTACAGAGCAGTTGCAAGCAAAGATTATAGAGGAGCAAGATGCATTAGAAAGTTATTATATTTATTTGTAATAGATCTTTACCTACCTCTCGATCTCTCTCTCTCCCCCTCTCTCCTCTCTTCTCTCTATCTCCCCTTTCGATCCCTCTCTATCCCCTCTGTTCTCTGTCTCTCTCCCCTCTTCCCTCGATCCCTCTCTATCTCTCTCTCCTCTCTCTCTCTCTCTCTCTCTCTCTCTTCTCTCGCCTCTCTCTCTCTCTCTCTCTCTCTCTCTCTCCCCTCTTCTCTCAATCTCTCTCTCCCCTCTCGATCTCTTTCTCTCCCCTCTCGATCTCTCTCTATCCCCACTCTTCTCTCGATCTCTCTCTCTCTCCTCTTGACCTCTCTCTCTCCCCTCTCTTCTCTCGATCTCTCTCTTATCACGATCTCTCTCTCCCCTCTCGATTTCTCTCTGCCCTCTCATCTCTCGATCCCCCTCCCTTCCCTCTCTCCCTCCCTCTCTCCCCCCTCTCTCCCTCCCCTCTCTCTCTCCCTCCCCTCTCTCCTTCCCCTCTCTCCCTCCCTTCCCTCTCTCTCTCCTTCCCTCTCTCTCTCCTTCCCTCTCTCTCTCTCCTTCCCTCTCTCTCCCTCTCCTTCCCTCTCTCTCCCCCTCCGTCCCTCTCTCCCTCCCTTCCCTCTATGTGAGAGGTGGCAGCCCTGCTATGCCTTAGGTCCAAAAGAGGATAGAAAGAAATTACCTTTCCCATCTAATAAACACAGCAATACATAACACACAGCAATACAAAGACATGAACTTGTGCTGCAATAGAGTCAAGGTTAGAATTGTAGCAATCTTTGTGAGTATCCACATGCACTAAGGACTCAAATTCAAGAATAGGAAAATGCATAACATGACTTAAAAGGAAATGTAAAAAACTTCAAAAAGTGAAACATAAGTAAAGTGCATAATTTTCAAAAATTATTTATTTTGAAGTAATACTATTCAAGATCAAATCCAAGTGAGTTTATTGTCATGTGTCCCTGATGGTACAATGACATTCTTGACTTTGTTTCAACACAACAGAACATAGTAGGCATTGACTACAGAACAGATCAGTGTGTGCATATACCATTATATAAATATATACACACATGAATAAATAAATTGATAAAGTACAAATAAAAGATAATGGGCTATTAATGTTCAGAGTTTGGTCCGAGCCATGTTTAATAGCCTGATGGCTATTGGGAAGTTGCTATTCCTGAACCTGGTCGTTGCAGTCTTCGGGCTCCTGTACATTCTACCTGAAGGTAGCAGGGAGATGAGTGTGTGGCCAGGGTGGTGTGGGTCCTTGATGATACTGCCAGCCTTTTTGAGGCAGCGACTGCGATAGATCCCCTCGATGGAAGGGAGGTCAGAGCCGATGATGGACTGGGCAGCGTTAACTACTTTTTGTAGTCTTTTCGTCTTCTGGGCGCTCAAGTTACCGAACCAAGCCATGATGCAACCGGACAGCATGCTCTCTACTGTGCACCTGTAGAAGTTAGTGTCCTCCTTGACAAACCGACTCTCCGTAATCTTATCCGGAAGTGGCGGCGCTGCGTGGCAGCTGCGGCTCACCTGCAGTCCGTCTGTTTTTTTCTTTTTTTTTCGTCTTTTTGTGTCTGTTCTAGTTAGAATTTTGGTTATTAGGCTGTGTTTGTGTGGGGGGGGGGGGGAGGGTGGGAGAAACAAGGTTTTAGTCTCTCCCTTCGGGGGGATGCGACCTTTTCTTGTCGTGTCCCCCGTCACCGTCTCCGTCTGTGCTGAGGCCTAATGGCGGAGCTGGTGGCCTCGGAGCTGTGGCGAGCGTTCAGAGCTCCAGTGTTCCAGCGGCGGCAACGGCCCGGCTTCGGGGCTTCGGGGCTTCGGCGCTCCAGCAGTTGCTCCAGCGGGTGCTCCAGCAGCGGCCCGGCTTCGGCGCTCCGGCGGCTCTCCAGCGGTGCTCCGGCAGCGGCCCGGCTTCGGGGCTTCGGCGCTCCAGCAGTTGCTTCAGCGGCTCTCCAGCAGCGGCCCGGCTTCGGCGCTCCGGCGGCTCTCCAGCGGTGCTCCAGCAGCGGCCCGGCTTCGGCGCTCGGCGGCTCTCCAGCGGTGCTCCAGCGGCGGCCCGGCTTCGGGGCTTCGGCGCTCCAGCGGCTCTCCAGCGGTGCTCCAGCGGCGGCCCGGCTTCAGAGCTCCGGCGGCTCCAGCGTTCCCGTGGTCGATCCTGATTGGGAGCTGTGGCGGGGTTCCAGCATTCCGGCAACGGCGGCGGTGACGGCCTGGCTTCGGAGGCTCGGCTGCGGGCCATATGGACGATGACATCGGAGGCCTGGATTGCCTCAGTACAGAGGGGGAACATGTAGGGGAAAATGACAGAGACTTTAAGACTTTTGCCTTCCACCACAGTGAGGAGGTGCCTGGTGAACTCACTGTGGTGGATGTTAAATATGTGTTTATTGTGTGTTTCGTTTTAATTTATTACATGTTATGACTGCAAGGTAACAAATTTTGTTCAGACCGAAAGGTCTGAATGACAATAAAGGAATCTGAATCTGAATCTGAATCTGAGGAAGTAGAGGCGCTGATGTGCTTTCTTAATATTTGCATCCGTGTTCTCGGACCAGGAAAGATCTTCAGAGATGTGCATGCCCACGAATTTGAAGCTCTTGACCCTTTCAACCATCGACCCGTTGATATAAATGGGACTTTTGCTTCAGCAGCAGCAGTCTCTACAGGAGGCTTTAAACGTTTTAGTGAGTCTGTGTGTGTGAGTCTCTGTGTGTGGATCTGTGTGTGTGTGTATATATGCGTGCTTATATAAAAGCGTGCTTCGTTGAATGATGACTTCTGAGATATATTATCAGATTATCTTGGTTAAAATTTGACTGCGGCAAAGCGACATAAAGATGCTGTGGGCAGCAACAAGAGACACAACAAGAAATAACTTAATAATTCTCCTCTTTGACATTTAAATTGTTCTTATATTTTAAGAGTTATTCACATTTTAAACTTTAATAAATCCTTTTTCCACTTTTCATGCCTGTGTGTTCTTCATCACAATGGGAACCTAATGGGCAGGAATGGATACTCTGTGGGAGAGCCACTAAGAGCAAAGATCTTATAGCGGAGCAAGATGGACCACTCCTGCGAAAAACACAGAGTAGGGTTTTTTATCACCTCAGTCCTAAATGACCTCCCCCTTATTCTAACACTGTGGCCCCTGGTTCTGGACTCTGAAAAGTGGTATAACACTTTAGCTATCCTCCAATCTACAGGAACTGATCCTAAATCTATTGAACATTGGAAAATGATCATATGTATGTATGTATGTGTATATCTGCATGTATATGTATGTGTATGTACAGTGGCTTGCAAAAGTATTCATACCCCTTGAACTTTTCCACATTTTGTCACGTTACAACCACAAACGTAAATGAATTTTATTGGGATTTTATGTGATAGACCAACACAAAGTGGTGCATAATTGTGAAGTGGAAGGAAAATGATACATGGTTTCCAAATTTTATTACAAATAAAAAACTGAAAAGTGTGGCGTGCAAAAGTTTTCAGCCCCACTGAGTCAATACTTTGTAGAACCACCTTTCGCTGCAATTACAGCTGCAAGTCTTTTGTGGTATGTCTCTACCAGTTTTGCACATCTAGAGACTGAAATTTTTGCCCATTCTTCTTTGCAAAATAGCTCAAGCTCAGTCGGATTGGATGGAGAGCGTCTGTGAACAGCAATTGTCAAGTCTTGCCAGAGATTCTCAATTGGATTTAGGTCTGGACTTTGACTGGGCCATTCTAACACATGAATATGCTTTGATCTAAACCAGTCCATTGTAGCTCTGGCTATATGTTTTGGGTTGTTGTCCTGCTGGAAGGTGAACCTCCGCCTCAGTCTCAAGTCTTTTGCAGACTCTAACAGGTTTTCTTCCAAGATTGCCGTGTATTTGGCTCCATCCATCTTCCCATCAACTCTGACCAGCTTCCCTGTCCCTGCTGAAGAAAAACATCCCCACAGCATGATGCTGCCACCACCATGTTTCACAGTGGGGATGGTGTGTTCAGGGTGATGTGCAGTGTTAGTTTTCCACCACACATAGCATTTTGCATTTATGCCAAAAACTTCAATTTTGGTCTCTTCAGACCAGAGCACCTTCCTCCACATGTTTGCTGTGTCCCCCACATGGCTTGTGGCAAACTGCAAACGGGACTTATGGCTTTGTGTCAACAATGGCTTTCTTCTTGCCACTCTTCCATAAAGACCCGATTTGTGGAGTGCATGACAAATAGTTGTCCTGTGGACAGATTCTCCCACCTGAGCTGTGGATCTCTGCAGCTCCTCCAGAGTTACCATGGGCCTCTTGGCTGCTTCTCTGATCAATGCTCTCCTTGCCCGGCCTGTCAGTTTAGGTGGACGGCCATGTCTTGGTAGGTTTGCATTGTGCCATACTCATTCCATTTTCGGATGATGGATTGAACAGTGCTACGTGAGATGTTCAAAGCTTGGGATATTTTTTTATAACCTAACCCTGCTTTAAACTTCTCCACAACTTTATCCCTGACCTGTCTGGTGTGTTCCTTGGGCTTCATGATGCCCAAGGAACATTGTTTGTTCACTAATGTTCTCTAACAAACCTCTGAGGCCTTCACAGAACAGCTGTATTTATACTGAGATTAGATTACACACAAGTGGACTCTATTTACTAATTAGGAGACTTCTAAAGGCACTTGGTTGCACTGGATTTTATTTAGGGGTATTAGAGTAAAGGGGGCTGGATACTTTTGCACGCCACACTTTTCAGTTTTTTATTTGTAAAAAGATTTGAAAACCATGTATCATTTTCCTTCCACTTCACAATTATGCGGCACTTTGTGTTGGTCTATCACATAAAATCCTATTAAAATACATTTACGTTTGTGGTTGTAACGTGACAAAATGTGGAAAAGTTCAAGGGGTATGAATACTTTTGCAAGCCACTGTATGTATGTATATATGTGTGTGTATATATATGTGTGTATATATATATATATATGTGTTTATATATATGTATGTATATATGTGTGTATATATATGTGTATGCCTATGTATGTATGTATATGCATATGTATGTATGCATATATGGTTTATGTACATCATCTGACAAATAAGATAGAGAGCAATAGTGATGCTTTAAATCAAAGTTTCTTCTGATCCATGAAAAGGAAATGTATTTATCTCTCAAGGGCCTGTCCCACCATATATTGATATGCATGTGTGTGCCTGTAGTTTTGTGCAGTGTGTGTGGCAGCAATACAAGGGGAGATGCACAATACAATGCAAGGGAAACTACGCAAAGGAGGGGCTGGGGAGGAAAGATGGGAGGGAAATGGGGGAACAGGGGGAAAGGGAGGGAGAGAGAGGGAAGTTGGGGGAGAGAGAGGGGAGGAGGTCTGCAACTGCTCTGTAGCTGTGGAGCGGGTCACACAGCGGGAGGCATCCGCCAAAATGGCGGGCGTGACGCTCCGTTACGTACGATACGTCAGTGCATTGGATTTGGGAGGCGTGGTCTACCTCGCTCCTCTGGTGTCTGGGCATGACCGCCGGGGGCAGGGCGGGGCGGGGCCTTGCCGGGGGCGGGGCGGGGCGGGGCGGGGCTTGCTGGCGGCGTCGGCGTCGGCGTCAGGCAGCGCAGCGGCCGCCCATGCGGGGGAGCGCGCGGGGTCCTTGGCCGGGCGGGAGGGCGGTTGGCGGTTGGCTGGCCGGGCGGGCGCGCGCGCGCGCGGGAGGGAGGTCGGGCGGCGGCGACGCGGGGCCGTGGCGGGAGCGGCAGCGGCGGCGGGAGCGATGGCGGGGAGGACGGGCGCCATCGCGGCCGGGCTGTGCGGGGCGCTCTTCGTCGCCTACTGCATCTACTTCGACCGCAAGCGGCGCAGCGACCCCGACTTCAGGAACCGGCTGCGGGAGCGTGCGTACCCGGGCGGGAGAGCGGGCGGGCGGGGGGGGGAGGGCCGTTGACGCCGCGTGTGCCCGCCACGGCCGGCATCTTGGGGCCGCACGTGGTGCAGGCGCGCTCCCGCTGTGGACGGGTTGGGAGGGAGAGAGCGGGTTTGAGGACGGGCCGAATGCCCCCTCCACCCACCCCCAACTCCAGGCTGTGCACTCTCCAGCGGGCAGGCAGCCAGCCAGCCGTGGGGTATCTGCATTCCCAAACCCCCTGGGTGTCCTTGACCACCTCTGCACCCGGGACAAGAAGGAATGCTACATGATCACTCCGGAGATTTCCAACGTGCTGAGCTGCACTCGTGCTTGACACGATTTCACCTCTCTGACATTGCCTGTAAATGATTACAGCTGCTTAAAAAGCCGGTGATAGCAGTCTCATTAATAAGATTCAAAGAGATTGGAAAAAATACTTAAATAGGTTGACCAGAAATTGGCAAGGGCAGTGGGTCTAATAAAATGCTTATTTTAACGAGTTGGCACAATCTTGATGGGCTAACTTTGTTGCCTGACTCCATTAACCATGGAAACTAAAAATGCTGGAAATGCTCAGCAGGTCAGGACACGTTTGGGAAGAGAAACTGGCCAAGAGTTTTTGTCAGACTTTGACCTGTAGCATTCATTGTGTTTCTCATCCCACAGGTGTGGCCTGACCTATTGCATGTTACCAGTGTATTTTCTGCTTTTATTTTAGATTACCAATATTTTAGATTTTTTTTGCTCTGGTAGCCAGAATCCTTTTACAACGTGTAGGAAAGAACTGCAGATGCTTGTTTAAATCGAAAGTAGACATAAAATGATGGAGTAACTCAGCGGGACAGGCAGCATCTCTGGAGAGAAGGAATGGGTGACGTTTTGGGTTGTGACTCCAGCATTTTATGTCTACCTTCCTTTTACAACATTGTTGGCTTAGTCCCTATATTTCAGCAGAGGTTCGGTACTTGCATTAAAGCCTGTTTACAAAACAAAGTGGTGGAGTAACTCAGCAGGTTAGGCAACCTCTCTGGAGACCACGGATAGATGACCTTTTGGGCCAAGACCCTTCTTCAGATGGGTTTTATCCGCGTTCTCCAAGGATGCTACCTGACCCGCTGAGTTACTCCAGCACTTTGTATAAACCAGCATCTGCAGTTCCTTGTTTCTATGTTTTGACACTTTCCAACCTTTCACTTTACAGGAAGGAGGAAGCAGAAACTTGCCAGACAAAAGGCTGGGCTTTCACGGGTAAGTATCAATTTTCAGTACTGTGGAGCGAGCTAGTGTACAAAATTATGAGAGGCCATGAAGGCATATAGCATGGAAACAGGCAATTTGGCAGAACTCATCCATGCCAATGAAGATGCCTCATTTAAGCTAATCCCATTTTCCTGTTTATGATTTGCATTCCTCTAAATCTTGCCTATCCAAATGTCTTTGAAATGTCATTGTACCTGCTTCAATTACTTTTTCAATGGCAGGTTGTTCCATAAACTCACCCGCCTCCGTGCGAAAAACGTCCCTGTCATGTTCCTATTAAATAATTTCTGTATTATCTTAAACCTGTGCTATCTAGTTCTTGATTCCCTTACCCTGGGGAAAAAAAACTGCATTCTATCTATTCCTCTCAAGATTTGATACCTATAAAGTTTTACATTTATTTTAATAGTTTACCACTCGGTCTCCTGTACTCCAATGAGTAAAGTCCTCGGCTGCCAAATCTCTCCCTATACTCAGCCCTCAACCAAAACTGAACACATTACCCCAACTCTAACATAACATCCCAACTTCAATTCCCTGACGATGAAGACAAACATGCCAAAAAGCCTGCTTCACCACCCTGTCTACACGTGGCTGCACTTTCAAGGAACTATGTACTTATACTCCTAGATCCCTTTGCTCTACAATCCTCTCCAAAGCCCCGTCATTCACTGTGAAGGTGCTGCCCTGGTATGACTTCCCAAAATTCAACCTCACACTTATCTGAATTAAACTGCATCTAACTCCATACGCCTTAGGATGTCCAGCTCCTCAACCATACTACAGACTGTCCTCAAGACATCCCTATTAGCAGTCCAAAGTTCCCTCATCTTCATATATTTATCTGCAGTAAAAATAGAGGAGAAATATTATTTGAGGACCTTGCCCATCTCCTAAGGTTCCACACAAAGATGTCCACTTTGGTTTTTGAGGTATAGTCAAGGTAGTTAGAGGAAATGTTCCATATATCAGATGTCAAAACGTAGAGGGTAATGGGGAAGAGATTCAGGGCGATTCTGAGGAAGAATTTGATCACCAAGAGAATGGTTGGAATCTGGAACACATTGCCCGCGGGGCTGGTGGGGACAGAGGCTCTCACAAGATTTAAGTAGTGTCTAGAAGAGCATTTGATGACCATGGCATTGAAGGCCACTGCCCAGGTTCTGGTAAATGGAATTAGTGTAGTTAGTAATTGCAGATTGGCATGGATGTGCAGAGCCACCAAGTAGTACGGATTTTCCGTATTTTGTATGGAAATGCGATTAGAATACGGATGTGTGATTTTGTGTTGTTAAATACAGATTTTAAATACGGAGTTCAGTTCAGTCTGAAGAAGGTCTCGACCAGAAACGTCACCCATTCCTTCTCTCCAGAGTCGCCGCCTGTCCCGCTCCAGTTTAAGCCGATCGCTGCCAGTTTAACGCGTGTGAATGTAAACAAAGAGCTGTCGGCTATAGCGCTGTGTGTTCTAAATATAGCGCTATTGGCTGGAGAGCTATGGGCTTTACACATAGCGCTATGGCCATAATGCTATGGGTCACAGACCGTTCAGGAAAATTCTCGTATAACAATGAGTCTGGAATTCTCTTTGAGCCTTTGATTATTTTTCAGACAGTGGTAGAATTCTGGATAAGACTAGTGGTGAAAGGTTACCAGTGTTATTGCAGTTATATTGGGATTGGCCTTGATTTTACAGAACGGTGGGTGGGCTCAAGGGGGAGAGGGGCGGGGGAGGGAGGGAATAAGAGAGGGAGAAAAAAAGGAACGAGGAGAGAGGGAGGGAAAGGGGGAGGGAGGGCGGGATGGATGGAGGGAGGGGGAGTGAGAGAGAGAGGGAGTGAGGGTGGGAGAGGGAGGCTTCCAAAATGGCTTCTACATCATCATCTGGTGCTAAAAATCAGGAAGCAGCTGTTCAAACAGCAGTGTGCAAAGAGATGGCAATGAATGCACTGTCAGGTAAGGTGCGTAGCAGACGTGTCAATTGGTAGCCAAGTTATTCATTCTTGTTCTCGTACATGGGTATGACAACACATGATAAAAAATCAGCAAAATGGCACCGCGTAAAAATACTGATTTTCAGGTACTAGAATACTGAACTGCTCTGACAAAAGTTGGCAACTCTGGATGTGTTGTACCAATGAGTCTGTTTTGTTGCTGTATGATGCAATGACACATAAGGGCTTGGTTTGTGACTTGCCTCCATTATAGTGCTAGTTATCTGTATTACTGGTCTGTTTGTTAGCGTTCAGTTTGATGAAGGCATGGCAGGGTTGTGTGGTCTGCGTGTTTATTGATGCTGCATTCTCAAACCCCCTGGGTGTTTTTGCTAACTCAACACTCAGGACAAGAACGAATGCTAAATGAAAGTTGCAGAGAACTCCAACGTGCTGAGCTACTCTTGTGCTTGTCACTATTTCACGTCTCTGACATGTCCAAAGGACCATTGAACTGTAATTGGGCATTTTCATAGAAACATAGAGAATAGGCTGGGGGTGAGGGAGTGGGAAGTTTGAAAAGTGTAGGAAGGAACTGCTGATGCTGGTTTAAACCAAAGATAGACACGAAAAGCTGGAGTAACTCAGTGGGACAGGTTGCATCGCTGGAGAGAAGGGAAGGGTGGCGTTTCAGGTCGAGGCTCTTCTTCAGACTCAACCCGAAACATCACCCATTCCTTCTCTTCAGAGATGCTGCCTGAGGTACTCCAGCTTTTGTGTCTATCTTTGGGAAGTTTGAAAAGATTGCTCACCTTTGGTCAGTACCCAGTGCTGAACGATCCTTATTGCTCTCAAACCTCAGTGTTCCCCCACTGTGTGGCATACTGATGACTGCTCCCCAGGTATTCTAGCCGTCTGAAAGTAAGGCGGGCAGGAAGGACCTCATTCTGGGTTGCGAAGGAGCCAGGGTCTGGAGTAGGGAGGTGTATGAACTGAGTGCTGAACTGGGACCTGGGTTTGGGAAACTGTAAGTGGGATTTCACTTTTTTTCCTCCTTCACTCACCCCATATGCCTTTGAGCAATCTAGGAAGAATTGTATCTTGAAGCAATAGTTCCTTACCCGGGTACAAGACGGTGCTATGTGCAGGCGCTCTTCTTAGCCCCCCCCCGAATGGCTGCCTTGATCATAATGATCATTATGATCATACTGGTCATAATGTTCTTTGAAATAAATTAGATTGCCTATTTTTATGAATGTGGATATTGACTGAAAGGGAACATCAATTGCCTTTCAGGATATGTTGGTGAGATGTCTTCTTTGAACTCCACCAGCACATGCACTGAAAGGGCTGCCAAAATTTTGTTGGGTATAGAATTACAAGCTTTTGACAATTAAGGAATTTTGAATGGTGAATGACTTGGAAGGGAACTTGGCTGCTATGGTATTTCCATAGCTTCCTGTCATCCTTATGATGTTGCAGGTTTAGTAAGTTAATTACTCTTGCGTCATAAAATAGTTTGAGACCATGCTTAAACTGCTGATGTTTCTTGTGCTATTCCACCATGTGTGGGTGTGGGGTCACAACCAAGAGTGGTCTTCTCTAGGTGTTGCAAATGTTTTGCTGTGCCTTTTAGTTTTTGGACCTAGGTGAAGACAAGTAGACCCTGGTCATTTACATTTGATGCTTATCGGGTCCCACTTGCAGCAAGTGTCTGGGCTTGGTCATCTCGCCCATCAAAGGGGCGTCACGTCCCCATTTGCAGCTTTCAAGACCTTCAGTTATATAAGCAGCACCGTACAATCTCTGCTGTATGCTGGCTTTGAATAGTAAGCCTCCTGTAACTTGCCTACTTCCTCTCTGGCTTGCAGCTACCAGACCTGAAAGATGCAGAAGCGGTACAGAAGTTTTTCTTAGAAGAAATCCAACTGGGTGAAGAGTTGCTGGCACAAGGTTTGTACATATTGAGAATATCTTCTGCTGTATTAAAAACTTGGCCCTTTCCTATCCTAAACACCAAAAAGCCAAATATACAGGATTAGCACTGGATTAAGAGGAGAGAGAAAACCAATTGAACTCGCACAAACTAAGTTTGTGGGCGTGAACATTTGGACCTTTGAATTCCAACCTTGCGTGTGGCTTTCCAACCTCCTGGTCTACTGTCGGAGCCGTGGTTACAGTGCAACCTGCAGGCCATGTCTGCCCTCGGGGCTTTTGCTTGTCCAGTCAGGCCCACAGCCCTTGCTGCCCCAATTGAATGCTCGTCACCATGCCAGAGAATCTCAGGGACACTGCCACTTCCTTAAAAGGGGTGGCCCGTGCGTTTGTTGGCCTGCTGGGTCTGTGAGGAGTGGTGTGGCAGCAGACGGGTAAGGGTGGCTTCCTGGGACATATTCGATGCTGGGCTTGCAGTCAGGGATCTGAGACTTGGGCCTGGTTCCAACATTTGGGACCTGCCTGATGCAAGTCTGAATGCTAATATCGTGTACTGATTGGCTCGGTCTGTTATTGTAATAATACAAGGTACAGTACTGGTGGGTGCAGCCAGTTTCTGTATAGAGTGTAGAATACTCTTCCTCCTGAGAAGAAGGTGTGAACAGGTAGCTGAAGTTGTAAAAATAAACTTTATGTAATTCTCTGAATGACTGGCAAAATAAAATAACTTTCAGCAAAGGTTGGATCATGAAGCCGGAAAGTGGATCAAAGTCTCCCATCATGGCAGACGGCTACGCTTCACCCTACCATTGCATGAATTATCATCTCATGCAATTTTCAGACCATGTTTTCAGTTTAAAGCCTTTGTCATCTCTAGATTATTAAATGCTAGCGAACGGAAGGTGGAAGTGGCAGTGGAAGAAATAAAATCACTATTGTTACACTGAATTTGTCATGGGGGAGGGGAGGGGGTGGTAAGAAACTTGCTCCATGACTACATGAGGTTCAGGTGATTGACTGTGGAGTACTGAGTGAACAGCACTAATTCAATGGTGTGGCCCACCACAATGATCATCTTCACAAACAATGAGTCCATTCAGTGCCCTGCCTGAGGCTCCTCATGCAAAATGCAGTTCCAGAATCTTGTAAATCTATATTTGCTCAGTTGATGTTTTTTTTTTTTTAAGTTGGAAAGAAACATTGCAACAAAGCGAGTGAGCAGTCAAGTGAATCAAACCAAACTGGCCAGAACAACATTCAAGAGTGTAACAGAACAGATTACAGCTGTGATTGTGGTTCAAAATGAATTTATTTGGAATGGGGAATTTGCTATGTCAGGCGTTGATGAAGAGTGTAGATGTATTTTGAGAGGAAACTGGAAAGCTACATGAGTGGAAAGGAATAGAGAGTGAAACGAGCATAAAGACTATTGGTAAGACGAGCATAAAGAATTATGTAATCTACAGAGTGAAGAAGCAAGCCTTCCATCTTAAATTAATTGGTGTTAGTGTTTTAGTTGAGCTGTCATCAGTACATTAAAGTTCCAACTGTAATGAATGATGCATTTCTCTGGAACAAGTATTGTGTTTTTAGACTCCACTTTAAAGTCCACTTTAATGCCATTCCACTGGAAACTTGCAGGTGTTTGTGGTGCTACTGGAGTGTTGGTCAATATGTTCCCTGGTTCCCAGCTTGGGATGGTGTGGAACTGCTATGGTGTGCAGGCTTGGCTTTTCCATTCTGCTGTTGACCAGCAACTCTGAACAGACCAGGACAGTTGGTCAGAATTTACTGCTTTGGGTGGAAATTGCTTTCAGAATTGGTCTTTTGAGAAGTAAATTTTCCCTATGGGATTCTGCCATTCAATATTTTCCGCACATCTTCAGCGTGTGGCATCAATTAGTATTTAGAATGCAATATTCAAATCCCACTTTGCTGGCTGGGATTAATGTAGGATGTATGTTAATAGGTGGTGGATGGCCAGCCCAGAGTCATGGGCCGAAAGGACTGTTTCTGAGCGCTATGACTATGAACTTTTATCATGTGTTTGAGTGGAAACTGCATTTTTATTGATATAGCTGAAAATAGGCACACAAAATAAACATTTTAATCCAAACATATAGTCCACCGTCTATAAATTACTTTAAATAACTGAATGCTACCAAACCATTTGTTAACTAAGTGAGTGTATATTTTCCAGGTAAAGATAATGTTATATTTGAAAGTTTGATGCCCTTAGCCACTGTACCTAAAACTAAACTCCATTTTAAAACCTGCCCCAAAGATAGTAGTAGGTGGAGGATCATCGGTGTTTTCAAACAATCAGATGCCGGAATACTGGTGTTTTACTGTATTTTTGAAGTATAGTCGTGTTTTTCTAGTGAAGGCAGCATTTATTAACAAATTCTCACAAGCCACGTAGGATTGGAGACTGATAATCTGTTTCAGTGACTTGAGGCATGAGGCCAAGGAACTGGGGAGAACTCCCATGCTCTTCAGAATGCTATGGTGGGATTTTAGATGCCTGACTGAGAAGGGCGATCAAGTCTTGGTTTCTCATCACTGACAGTGCAGCACTCTCCGTACTGATCCAGATGTGTCCGTTAGATTATGTGGTGATACTTGAATCAATGAACTGACACAGATGAGATTTCTACTTGGAGGGTCAGTACCACAGCATCTTTAATGCTGTATAATGTCCAAGGTTGTTTCCAAGGAATGTAATCAAGTTGATGCTTGGAGCTATTGGGATAGGTGAACAAAAACTTTGTCAAAGTAGCACATTTCAGGAGTGTCATGGATGGAATAGCAGAGAACCAGCTTGGAAGGTATTACAGAACTTGCTGGAAGCTCATCTGCTGGCCTTGAGATGGGGAGTGTGGACTTGATCCAGGACCAGGGTTGGAACAGAATCCTGTAAACCTCAGTTCAAAGCTTTATGTAGACTTCACTGAAAGTTAAGTGACTCCCTTTTCTGCAGGTGACTACGAGAAGGGTGTGGACCACCTGACGAACGCTATTGCTGTTTGTGGTCAACCGCAGCAGCTCTTGCAGGTGCTGCAGCAAACCCTGCCTCCACCGGTCTTCCAGATGCTGCTGACCAAACTGCCTACCATCAGTCAGGTAAGAGGCAATGGGTTGGTAATGATGGGGGCTAGGGAGTTCAACTCTTTGTACTCGGCAAGGCTTCCACTTCCCAACCCTAGCGGTTCTGACTGCAGTTGTAACTCTCTCAAGGCTGCTCCATTGGTTTTCCACAAATGTACAACATTTGTTTACTATTTATTCTGGCTGCATTAGCAGATGGGTCAATCTCAAACTTGATAGCCATGCTAGAAATTGGGTTGCCACCCATAGAATCAATTCAGTTTGTCCCTGCTCTTTCCTGACAGACCCGAAACATTTATTTTTCTATATGCACTCTCCCTTTTGAATGGTAGTCGAGTATGAAAATATGAACGTATAGGGTTAGATCACTCGTCCCCTTGACCCTGCTGTGCTTCTTAATAAGATCACGGCTAATGTGATAATAACCTCAACTCTTCATTCACTACCTTGCTTGTCACATATCTACGTCTGCCTTAAAAATATTAAAGGACTGCACCACCCTTTGGGAAGAGCAGTCTAAAGACTCACAACCCTCAAATAAAAACTTCACCTCTTCCCTCTGAAATGGACATGGTATTATTTTTTAAAATTCTAGATTCTTCCACAAGAAGAAACATTCTCACAATATCCATCACGTCAACACCTGTCAGAAGATCACGTTTCAATCATGTCACCTTAAACTCCAGCATCTGGGAACATAATCGGGTCACCCTATCTCATAAGATAACCTGCCCATTCCAGGTATTTGTCTAGTAAACCTTCTCAGAACTACTCTCAATGCACCAGCAGCCTTTCTGAATTGAAGTAAAGAGACTGATTCTGCACAGACGTTGCTTCACCATCATCCTCTACTTGCCTACTTTTACATTCAATTCCCCTGGCAATAAACAATAATGTTCCATCAGCATTCTTAATTGCACACTGACTGTGCATGATGACATTAAGAGCCCACTGCTTCCCTGAACTTTGCACTCTCTCACTATTTAAATAATATTGCTTAGTTATGTTTCCTGCCAGAACAGACAGTTTTGCATTTACCCACGTTATACTCAAGATCTATGCCTGCTGTCTGCATCCAGTTGTAGGCTCCACTTATCCTCTTCACATCTTACCTTCCTACCTTTGTCATCAACAAGTTTAGTATTCATACCTTTAGCACATTCATACAAGTAATTGATATAGATTCTCGAAATCATCAAGTTGTTTATATAAATTGTACACAACTGCAGTTCCAGATTCGCATGGAACTCTGCCAACCAGAAAAAACATTTATGCTCACTTTTTCCAGTTAGTCTTCGATCCGCATCTGTGCATAAACTGTTTTCTTCTCCTGTGACACAGTCTCAATTAACCGCAAATAATAATTTTCTTTTGATAAGACACCATGTTCCTTTTGCCGATTTTCTGAAATTTGCCTCCTCTGTAACTAATCCTGGAATGAGTTTCTCCCAATGTTCTGTGTCAAAACATGACACTTAATATTTGTTTTGCTGCTAGTAGCTGGTAAGTGATCTGGCCAAGACTGCTTGGGGAATAGTCTTGTGCTGGAAAGGATTTGGGTGTGGCGAAGGTGCGTGAGGGGTGCTATTCTGGACAGCACGTGGGAGGGGTTGTAATGCCAAGGTTTTCTGACTAGCATTCCTTGTCCTCCACTGTTTGAATTTTGCCATTCTAAGATCTAAGATTTCTTGATCACTTATTGTTTGTGTTTAATTGATTGAATGTCTATGTTAAGCATGCAGGTGTTTTGGGATGTCAGGGCTGCATTCTCAAACCTCCTGGCTGTTTTTACATCTCAACAGCCGGGACAAAATGGAATGCTAAATTAAAGCTCCGGAGAATTCCAATGTGCTGAGCTCCACTTGTGCTTGTCACTATTTCACATCTCTGACATGTCTGTATGGGCCCATTGATGGAAAATATATGTTTCCACAGGTGGAAGATTGTTCCTCCTCACATTACAAGTGTTAACAGCATCACGGAACCATAAGTCATAAATAATAGGAGCAGAATTAGGCCATTCGGCCCATCAAGTCTTCACTGCTATTCAATCGTGGCTGATATCTCTCCCTTCTAACCCCATTCTCCTGCCTTTTCCCCATAACCCCTGACACCCGTAATCAAGAATCTATCCATCTCTGCTTTAAAAAATATCCATTGAGAGGGTAATGACCAGGGGGAAAGGAACCGTCTGTTTACCAAGGTTCAGGCTATTGCACCCTTTGATGGCAGCTCCAAGCTCTCCAGCTGAAAGTTTGTCCTGAGCCCAATCTGGAACAGGGGCTGTGAGCCAGGAGAGATGGGTGAGAGTTTTATACACCATGTGCTGCTGGAGTTGTAAATGAACAGGAGGGTTTAAAAACACTCGTGGTGAGATGGTGCATGTTTGTGGAGTTGGAGGGAGAAGGGTGATCTGGATGATTTTGAATAACATTAAGGACTTTGGTTGGTTAAAACTCCATCAATGTAGCTGCTGTTCCTGCTTCTATTTTCACTTTGGAATGAAGCGTCTCTAAACAAACGGAGCATTGATTCAACAAGTAGCAGCTGTTGCCTCTGACTCAAAAGTTGAGTGGAACCACCCCCCAGCACTAGTTTCGAAAGCAGAAGAAATATCTCTGGTGTCCAGGCCAGTATTTATCCTGCAATCAAAATCATGGAGAAAAAAATCAGGTTGTCTAGTCATGACCACATCGTTCTGTGGGAGGTTGGTGGGTGCTGCATTTTCACAATTACGTTGGGATACTTGAAGGTGTAGAGTGTACTGTAAGTGTTCATCTATGAAGTCTCCACTTGCTTTATGGTCACCAGTGTTGTTAAATAATGTGCCATCAGAGTTACAGCAGCCTTCCACAAAAAAACAAATGTGATGGTGTGACCATGAAAAGGAAAGGAGGCAGAGGAGAAATGTGATATAGAACTTGCCCAATGGATAGTATTGGCCAATTGTGGAGATTGTTAATCGTTGCCCTTTTTCTCTGCAGAGGATCGTGACTGCACAGAGCCTGGTTGAAGATGATGTGGAGTGAGCTACGTATGACAGGCCGGACCACTACATGCAGACACAACCTCTATTCCCTCCCCTCCCCCTTACTTGTATATATTTAGCGTAAGATGGACTCTGGATTGAAACTGGGAAATTTAAATGTGGTCCTCTTCACTAGAAGTTCCTGTAGCATCACGTTATTTATTGTGCCAGTGTGCCGGCTATATTTCGATACTACGTTGATGAATCTTGTGTTGCGGTTATAATGCTGACAGTGAAGTTTTTTTTCTCAGCTTAACTGTGTTGGGAACGTACTGATGCAGAATGTGTTGGGGTTGACAACAGGAACCTTCTTTCCTTGCACATCTGGATCTCAAAACCAGAGCTCCACATCTGTCTGACTTAAAATGAATGCTAATCATCTAAAGAGATTTTTAATAAAGTTATTAAACTTGAAACATCTTTTGTTGAGGAAGGCTTAATGTAGGTTTATGTGAAACGGTGGAATTAAGCCATTGTGGTAGAATGCACTATTTCAAACCATAGCTTCTTGATTTGACTATTAAGTTTGAGTCTGTCAGCTTGTTAATAGTTCTGGCGATAGCACTGATCGCTGTGGCACTGCATTAGTTACTAGTTGCCTGTCTGATGGAAAAACTTGTTTATTAACCCATACCTGTCCAATATATTACCCCCAACCCTGTGTACTCTTGTGGAGAAATCCTTTTTAGGTGGCTCCTTATTGAATGTCTTTTAGAAATCCAGATGCAATGTACTGGTTCCATTTTATCCGTCTTGCTTGTAACATCCTCAAAGATCTCTAGCAAGTTGATAGAGTACTGTTTCCCCTTTGATTTTCTTATCTTTTGTCTAAATGTCCTGCTGTTGCTCCCTGGGTAACAGATTCCAGGATGTTGCTAATGACATATTTCAGGCTAAATGGCCTATAATTTCTAATGTTCTGCTTGTCCCCTTCCTTGAGCAGTGGTGTTTCAACTCTCCATCGAGATGATATCCCCATTCACAATAAAGGGAGGGCGCAGCATAAGTGTGCCAGAGACCCTTTGTGACCGTGATGAATGGTTGATTCGTTTCTGATTCCAAGATTTCAACTTGTCATAGAAACCAATTCATGTCACTCTGCACAGTAATGCATGGCTGAGAGCACTCGCACGGCTGTGGCACCACCGGGTGTAGTGCTGGCAACTTGTGCACCAAAGCTAGCCGTGCCTTCAATCAAGTTGTTGCACTGGTTACAACACTGGCATTATCAGGCAACGTGGAAAACTCTGTTCACCACAACTAGGACGTGTCCAAGGTGGACCGCTTGGCTCCAGATATCATTCCTGCCTTGTTCCAAACATGGACCAGAGTGTTGAGCACCAGAGGTGAGAATGACTGTCCTTGACTTTGCAGCATAGGGGAGCTCTGAAAAAAGTGGGCTACCAGTGCTGTGAATTCAAGCCCATCTTGAATACCTGCAATCAGGGTCAATGTGTCTCGCGTGCGGCTGTACAAGCTTTTGTCTCCAAGAAACTGGAGCAATGAGAATATTGCGGGTCAGACAATGGACTCCTCCTCCCCAGCCTGATTGAACTGGACTCGAGCTGCCTTCCTCCTCTACTCTGTTTAATATTTTTACATGCTATAATTCCACTGTTTTGAATTACATTTCACGTTTCAATAGTTACAATGGCATTGCACTTATATTGGGAAGGCAGGTTCAATGGGATAACATATTTAGCAATAAATTGAATTTCAGCTAAGAAAATACAAACCTCAAAACATCCCCACCTAAGCTAAACCCATATTGACATGAAATATGTGTAAACGGGAAAGATCTTCAGATCAGGGTTCCAATCTATCTCCTTTGGTTAGCTGAAGGTTCACTTTTTGATATTTGTTAACGGGTGTCAAGGGTTATGGGGAGAAGGCAGGAGATTTGGGTTGGGGGGGGAGATTGATCTGTCATGATTGATGGGCTGAATGGCTTGATTCTGCTCCTATCACTTATGACCACTGTCAGATTATCATCTTTACCAAAAGCTAGAAATAGCACCTGGGACTAGGGAGCCTATTTATGACTGCATTGTTATTACAAGGTGCTGCAGACAGTAATGGCGTGGGTGAAGAAATGATATTAGCAATCTCTGTCTCGTGCAGCTTGTACATTTGCAGAGCCTTTGGTTCGCTCATGACGTGCGGGGTTAATAACCGTTTGGTCAATTTTTACCTATGCGTCTGTAATTTCAACCGCCCATTCCCATCCATGTTGGTGAAGTTAGCCACTCTTCCTGTGATGTCTGTAGGATCAATCTGTATAGGTCCTGAGTCAACCATCCCTCCGTGAGAGTCTGACATTGAGTAGGCCTTGAGTGGTGACTAGGCTTTAAGTGGCAGATCCTAAGGCCGTGCCCTAGAACACCCTTGAGTCAAGTTGAGTATATTGTCATACGTCATTGAGGGTGAGGCTGCATTTGCAGTATAGTGTTGTTGTCTTTTACCCAGGGTAGGAGAATCAACGACCAGAGTACATAGATTTAAGATGAGGGGAAATGTTTTTGTAGGAGCCTGAGGAGCAACATTTTCAGTCAGAGGGTGATGGGTGTATAAAATGAGCTGCCAGAACAGGTAATTGAGGCAGGTACAATAACGACATTTAAAATACACTTGGACAAATTTATGGGTGGGAAAGGTTCAGAGGGATATGGACCAAATGCTAGCAAATGGGACTAGCTTAGATTGGGCATCTTGGTTGACATAGATTTGTTGAGCTGAAGAGTCTTTCTGTGCTGTATGACTGCCCAAGTATGGTGAGGTACAGGTGAAATGAAAAATTTGCTTCCAGTGGTATCAGTCACATTCAGATAACACACGAACATAAATTATACATATATTCTACAAGGCAGTGAAAAGAAAAAGGAAGGCAGTGCAAAATACAATTAGAAAACAAGTCTATGATAGTGCAGGAAGTAGGATTAGGGTTCTACAGGCAGAAAAATGATCTGATGTTTGCAGGAAAGTCACAAAACCATCCACGAGGCGTTGCCACAAAGCGGCATCTATCCGCAAGGATCCCACCATCCGGGCTATGCCCTCTTCTCACTATTATCATTGGGCAGTAGATACAGAAGTCTGAAGTATACCACCACATTTAGGAACAGTGACATTCCTGCAAACATCAGATCATTTTGATGCGGAGGGCTGTGCCTGTGATGGACCAGGCCGAGTACAGCACTCCACAGCCCTTTGCATTCCTGTGTGTTGGAATTACCGCACAGGCTACAATACAACCAGTCAGGATACTTTCTACAGTACATTTAGATAGTATTTGGTGACATGCCAAATCTGCTAACTCTCCAACGCACCAATGAAAACTGGCACGTGGTCTCCTGACTTCCCCTTTCTGAAGTCAACGATTAGTTCCTTAGTTTTGTTGGCATTGAGCGAGAAATTGTTATTGTGGCACCACTCAACCAGGGATTTCGTCACTTACCTGCGTGCTGACAAATCACAGCCGTGTTTTGGCCAAGTCAGCAACTTTATATATGGTATTGGAACTGCATAGCCACACAGTCGTGTGTAAAGAGAGTAGGGCAGGGGGCTAAGCACGCTGTATGGGCAGTGAGGTGGGAGATGTTACTGATACATACTGATTGAGCTGATAATGTCAAAGATCCAGTTGCACAAGGAGGTGTACGGAGGCTCCAATCTGAACTGGTTGAGTTTGGAGGGATTTATCGTGTTGAATATCAACCTGTAGTTGACGAACAGCACCTTGACGTGTGTTCCCATTATTCAGATGGTCCAGGGCAGAGTAGAGCTACAGTGAGACACCATTGCAGTTGACCTGTTATGGTGTTGGACAAGTTGAAGCAGACCAAGGCCATTTCTGAGGCAGGAGTTTATTTGAGCAAAAAACAATCTCTTGAAGAACTTCATTGTGGTGGACATAAGTGGTACCAGATGGTAGTCAATTATGTCAAAGTCAAACTTATTCATCACATGCACCAACTAAGGTAGAGTGAAATGAATGTGCCATGCAGCGATACAGTTGAAAAAATAACACACAATACGCAATAGAATTTAACACAAACATTCACCACACTGTAGTGGAAGGCAACAAAGTTCAGTCAGTCCTCCTTTGTTCATCCGTGATCGGGGCCATAAATCCTTCGCAGTTGCCGCTACGGACAGCCGGGTGTACAGGTCGTCTTGTTGGGGTGATCGAAACTCCGACGTCGGGACGATCAAACACTCTCTTGGAGTGCCCAAATCGGCCACTCTCCTACCGGATCTTATGGGCCGGCGGGCGGAGCTCTTCTCTGGCGATCCTCACTTCCCATGCTCCAGTACAACAGATGTTTGAAACAGGGGGTACACAAAATGCTGGAGAAAGTCAGCGGGTGCATCAGCATCTATGGAGCGAAGAAGATAGGCAACGTTTCGGGCCGAAACCCTTCTTCAGACGTTTGGAACAGGTGGGTACCTCAGACCATAGAAATGAGAGGTTGAAGATGCCTTGCATACTCCATATGGCAGGGTCAAAGACCTTTGCTCCATTTTTAATTTTCTGAAAATCAAAAACATTTAACAACAGTTCAAATAGTTTTGGTAAGTTTCAGGTAATTATTAACAAAAATAAATATATAAATTAGGCACATTAAATTATTAGAAATTAATCAAAAATGTTAGGATAAAATGAAATGTGAAAGAGAATAACCAGGCCACTAATCTTTTCATTCAGGTTGGTGAGCCCATTCCAATGAATGGAGTCATGCTACATAGCTGGGGTGAGGCTGAGGGACCAGATAGGAAGTGCATCCAGTTCCTGAGATCAGAACGTCATTCCGAGTCCGCTGTGGATTGGGATGCCCTCCGAATTCGTTTTTATGCGGATTGCCAGGCCAGAGGTAAGAGCAGGTACAAGGAACTGCCGGTGCTAGTTTACAAGATATAGACACAACCTGCAGGATGCTGAATTACTCAAGCACTTTTGTGTCATTCTAAGGTAACATCAGCCTGATCCACAATGCATCGGGACGAGCGCCTCCATTTTATGTTGCTAAAATGCCGCAGCG
This sequence comes from Okamejei kenojei, assembly GCA_035221665.1. Taxonomy (NCBI): domain Eukaryota; kingdom Metazoa; phylum Chordata; class Chondrichthyes; order Rajiformes; family Rajidae; genus Okamejei; species Okamejei kenojei. Next base: position 25,852,726 of record CM069135.1, on the reverse strand, counting down.
TCCCCACAAGGTGGAGCTGCACCTCCACTACTGAGCACCAAAGATTATAGAGCAGAGCATCTAGTATCTTTGATGAGCACAGTGGTGGTATTTTGCTGTGTTTTCCATTGAGGGAAAGCCTTAAAGGAATGGTGAGTTGAGTGGATGAGCTGGATCTTCACCTGCTCTCTTTACTCATGGCGGTGCGGATATCCTAGGCTCTGACTGATCCTCGCCCTTGTGATAAAGCAGCAAAGAGAGATGTGAAACAAGGAACTGCAGATGCTGGTTTACAATGAATCACAAAGGGCTGGAGTAGCTCAACCGGTCAGACAGCATCTCAGGAGAAGGTGACTTTTGGGTCAGGGCCCTTCTACATGGTGTGAAGCCTCAAATTCTGTATTTTGTACGGCCCCGTACGGCTGTAAATGTTCCAAGAAATGTCCACTATAAATTTCCCTCCACAGAAGCTGACTGACCCATGAGTTCCTCCAGCACCTCTCTTTATTTCGCTCAGGGATCAGAAATGACGGCTTTGGATTTTGTTGTGTTTAAGTAGAGGAAAATACTGTTAGGTAACAAAGTGCTGGAGTAACTCAGCGAGTCAGTCTGGGGAACATGAATAGGTGAAATAGAAAATTTCAATTTCAATATGATCATGGCTGATCATCCAAAATCAGTACCCAGATCCTGCATTTTCCCCATACTCCTTGATTCCCTTAGCCCTAAGAGCTAAATCTAACTCTCTCTTGAAAACATCCAGTGAATTGGCCTCCACTGACTTCTGTGGCAGAAAATTTCACAGATTCATAACTCTCTGGATGAAAAAGTTTTTCACATCACCCCGATTCTGGCCTCTTTCCACTGGCTCCCAGTACGGTACAGAATCAACTTCAAGCTCCTCTTATTCGTATACAAAGCCCTTAACGGGCTTGCCCCCCCCCCCCCCCCCCATATCAAAATCTTCTAACCCACCATTCTACCTCCAGGTCCCTCAGGTCGGCCGACTTGGGGCTACTGACTATCCCGCGGTCTAGGTTTAAGCTCATGGGCGACCACGCTTTTGCGGTTGCAGCACCTAGACTGTGGAACAGCATCCCCCTCTATCGACTCCTTTATGTCGAGGCTCAAAAACTATTTCTACTCCCTAGCGTTTTTGAGGCCCTCTGACGGGGCGCTGTAAACAGTTTATGTATGAATTGTTAGGACTGTGTACCATTGTATGTAGCACATTAGTACCTGCACTGATGTACAGCACTTTGGTCAACGCGAGTTGTTTTTAAATGTACTATACAAATAAAATTGACTGACGGACTGAGAGTGTTGTCAGCTAAAATTAGAAAATTGGAGAATTCAGTGTTCATATTGCTGGAACGGGGTACTAAGCTATGAGGTTCTGTTCCTCCATTTTGCGTGTGGCCTCAGTTTGTCATTGAAGGAGGCCCATGGCAGAAAGATCGGTATTGGAATGGCCAGGGGAATTAAAATGGTTAGAAATCGGGAGATCCAGTAGGCCTTGCGGACCGAGCGGAAGTCTTCAGCAAAATGGTCGCCAAGTCTACATTTGGTCTCGCCGATGTACGGTAGGCCATATCGGGGTTGCAGTAGAGGAGGTGCGTGTGAACTACCGTGGCTGGCTACCAAGGGAGTAGTGTGACAAATCAGAAGATGCGGAGCAGTAAAGCAAGGCTGTGGTCGGCTGAGTATTGTCAACATACATGTGGAAATTGAAGCTGTATTTTCAGATGATGTTACCGAGTGGTTGCACACGATTGAGAAACACCAGGGGGCCCAGGAGGGGGACCGGCAATGATGCGGAGCACAAACAACTGTTGGAGATAATGCGGCCATTACTAGACAGATGATGATAGAACCAGGAACATGCAATCCTCCCCACTGAAAGGTCATTGAAGGATGATACTGTTGTTACCCACATCACAGGGATAGAGAGTTTGAAAAGGACGATTAGGGAAGACTCACAGTCTTCGGAGTGTCATTAGTCACTTTGAGGGATGTTTTGGGATCTGAGATGAAAGCTTGATTGAAGTCTTTTTCAAGTCTGTTTACAACTGCAGTGAAGGAAACGCAGAAGCCATTTTGTCCTTTGGGACTGATGATCAGCTTTTAATATTGCCCTAGTCATTTTGAGCTCTGACTTGAGTTGTACAGTGTGGTCTTTACATTCACCTAAGATAACAGGGGAGGGGGCACAGTTTACAGTGCCTTGACCAGTGCTGCTCAGGGACTCTCAGCTTGGATTATCTGCTCAAATCGTAAGTGTGGGGATCCTGGTCTCTGGCTCAGTCAAGACTGGTGCTCACTCAGCCACAGGCAGTGATTAACAGCAGGCTTAGTGCTTCCAGACTTTACTGGTAATTCCATTCTTTACACATTCCACCGCCCCCACCTACTCCCACTCTTGCAGGGCCTCGGCAACTATCACTGCTTCCGCCATCCAGCAGCTTGTGGTTAAAAACATTCAGCTTTTGACACTCGGTCTCCTTCTGTACTATGGAAAACCCCTGAGCTGCAGCTGGCAATAACAACGAAACCAAACAGATGTTCCTGCAACTGCTTTTTTTGTTCACCCTGCTCCATTACTTTCATTCAGAGACGGGGTTCAAAGCTGGAGACAGCAACAAAGGGTGCAAGTAGAGTCAACACAGCGTGGGAAGAGGGTGCAAGGCTGGGATTACAGGAAGTGGGCCCTGCCAACAATGAGCATCAGAACACGTTGAGCCAATCCTGATGGCAGATCCCTCCTTCATCGGGTTGGCCTCTTGGCACCTGGTACAATGAGCCGAATGGTCTCCTCGAGGTGCAGGATTCCATCAGATGTGTATCCTACAGATATCCCCACAGGAAGAGAAAAAAGAGGCCATTTAGACTAGAGTCTGTTTGACCAGTCGGTGAGATCATGGTTAATTCAAGAATCAAGAAGGTTTTGTTGTCATCTTTACCAAAAACAGAATAATGAAATTCTTACTTGCAGCAGCACAAAGGGTTTGTAAACACAATACCCAATAGATAATATAATAAACAGACATAAAAAAACAGTTCAATGAATAAAAGACTATATTTTTCACCAATCAAAACAAACCCAAGAGTCCATAAAGCAACCTGGGTTGTTTTGAATTTACTTGGAGTTCATAGTGATCAATGGCCTGATGGTAGTTGGGAAGAAGCTATTCCTGAACGTTGCTGAATTTGGTTCCTTCTTCAACTGAACACCAGGCTTAATGATCTCCTGAGGGAGAGAGTGCCGGATTTCCACTGCAATGCGTTGAGTGATGATCTTTGAGTTAGACTGCACTTCCTCAGTAGCTGACCTGTAATGTTAAGGTTATGTCTCTTCTGAACAACAGTTCTGGACTTCTAGCCTGAAGAACCATCACCATCCCATTCCCTAACCTGTCCTCCAAGCCCATCCCTCCATCTGGAATAATACCAGGTTAATCAAGCTCCAGATGTCCAATTCTGGTGCCCCGTTAAAAACTGGATAGAAGCAAATTGAAACAAGGGTATGGACAGGATAAAGGTTAATGCCTGGTCACAGAGCAATGAAAAGAAGCGCCTACTAGTTTGAAAGGTGAGGACAAGTGGCAACTGTAGGGACAGATATGGAGAGTGTGAAGGTTTAGGAATATGATTGATTAATACTTTATTATCACAGTATTGAGTGTGAAGAAGGGTCTCGACCCGAAACGTCGCCTATTCCTTCGCTCCATAGATGCTGCCTCACACGCTGAGTTTCTCCAGCATTTTGGTTTACCTTCTTATTATCACACACATGTCACAGTGAAATTCTTTATTTTGCATACCATACACCTAGTATGCAAAGAGTCCGCAATTATAGAGCGGTGACAAAGTTACAAAGTGGAATATGATTGGAGAGGTTTGGGGAAGGAGAGGAACGGGGGTGGGGGGAGGGGGGTGAGTTTGGGTCAAGGGATAGTTTGGGGAATTAATATTCAGTGGGATTGGTAATGAGGGTCATGAGCAGAGTCATAGGTGGAAATAGGCCCATTGGCCCAACTTGCCACCAACAAACATGCCCCATCTACAATAGTCCCACCTTCCTGCGTTTGGCCCAGGTCCCTCTAAACTTATCCTATCCATGTACCTGTCTAAATGTTTCTTAAACGTAACGGTGGCACCTGACTCAACTACCTCCTCCGGCAGCTCGTTCCATACACCCAGACCCTTTATGTAAAAAATGTTGGCCTCAGGTTATTAAATCATAGAAAATAGGTGCAGGAGTAGGCCATTCGGCCCTTCTCACCTTAAAGCTACAGCCTCTGATTCTCGAATCCCCTGCTCTGGGTAAAAGATTTACCCTATCTATTCCTCTCATGATCTTGTACTGCTCTATAAGATCACCCCTCATCCTCCTGCGCTCCAAGGAATAAAGTCCTAGCCTGCTCAATCTCTCCCTACAGCTCAGGCCCTCGAGTCCTGACAATCTTCGTAAATTTTTTCAGCAACAACAGTTCAAAAAAAATCTCAAAACTAAACTAAGTGGTAAGGGTTGTGGAATTAAAATCGAGAGAGGTTTGTGGGAGGAAGCTCATGACAGAGATTGTAGAGGTTGGGTGTTTGATTTGAGTCAGGAACGGGGAGCTTCAGATATATGAAAGAAGGTTGGAGATGAGGGGGTTTACAGTAGGAGACTCGAGTGTACTGCCTGACTCTGCATGGGGATGTGTGAACGCTCAAGCTAGTATAGTAGATGTGTGTGCACTTACAGAGCCAGCCCCACCCATTCTGTTCTGAGCCCCGGGACTAATACCTGTCCCAACCCATACCTGCCACAGTCTGGTCCTGAAGGCCTCAGGCGGGTAGCAAGGCTCTATTTAGCATGCAGCGTCATGCATTTATTCATGACGTACTGGCTTGACCCGTCATACCCCAGCCTGTGTGGGGGAAAACTGGAGCACCCTGAGGAGACTGAAGAGAGCCTCACAGAGAGAACATGCAAACAACCCCAGGCAGGCAGCACCCAAGGTAAGGATGGAACCCAGGTTGTATTTGTGTTGTGAGCCAGGGCCTAGTCGGCTCACAACACAAGTCAGCTCTGGCTCGGGGTTCAGTTTCAGAGAGAACTTAGTGCTGTCTTCCATGCGCGGCCATGGGTGAGGAGTGGGGTTGTCAGAGATGCCATGGCAATAATGGAATCTCATTTCCTCATCAACACCTCTAAAGCCGATAATCTGGTCATTATCACGTTGCTTTGTGTGGCTTCTTGCTGTGTGCTGAGTGATTGTTCTATTTCCTTCATTACCACACATGACGCAGCTGGTAGAGCCACTGTCTCACTGTGACAGGGACCCGGGCTCGATCCTGGCCTCAGGTGGAGTCTTCACATTCTTCCTGTGACTGTGTGGATCTCCTCTGGGTGCTCCATTTTTCTCCCACCACAGGTTTGGATGTAACTTGGGCACGAGGAGAGCCGGGGATTTAAAGGCTCCCTGCTGGGTGGCGGGTGCTGAGCATTTACCCAAACCCTCTAAATCTGGCATTTACCCAAATTCTCAAATCACCGCATCACATTGGATAAGTGATCCTGCTTTTGCGAGGCGACATTACTGGCGCCTGCAGTGGGTGACATTTTCAATGGCCCAACGTACGAGGGTGGTGTAGTGAGATGGTTGAATTGTAGAAGTACTTTATTTAGACTCAGTACACCGTTGCTGTGGTGAGTGGTGTCCTTAAATAGACTCCCCAGACTGCGTTTTGGGACTATTTAAATAGACTCTGCCCAAGGTGCAGACATTCTTTGCTATAAAATAGCCCTTGTGCTCCGAGTCTCACCACGGGCACCACCTCTCTGGCTGACACAGTGTCAGTAGACGCCACGTTGTCCCACATGCCTTAAGTGGACATCAGACGCACATCCACAGCTGCACACCCTCTCTCTGTGTGGAAGATCAAACACAAACACCTGTTGGCCCACTTCAAGTCATTCCTTCTCAAGTTCAGATGGGCTTTTGTCTTTTTTGTCTAGCATGAATTATTCCTTTGCTTTTTCCCTGCAGACACTTTAATTATTTTGCCAGTCTTGGGCTGCAGTTATATATTCATGTATATACTGTATGCATGCTCTGGCAGAACAGGTGTGTTTCTGAGCCAAGGCCTTTGCTGCAAGCAAAGTATTTCCCCCCCAACGGGTTGACTGAAAACCCGGAACAGATTATACGGCCCGTCTGGAGGTGGAGGTTCTACACCACACATCTTAGTTGTGTTTAAGCAACCTGCGACCAAGTCCGGGTGTAGGGGTGAAGAGAAGATCGGAGAGGTTAGGAAAAGAAGATGAGGGGAAGATATTAAAAAGATTATTAAAATGGGAAATATAACAAGGCATGTTTTTTTACGCAGAGGATGCTGGGGGCCTGTAAAGCATTGCCAGGGGTGGTGGTGGAGGCAGATATGTTAGTGGTGTTAAATAGGCTTTTAGAGAAGCACATGGAAGGTCACGGAATAGAGGGATATGGATCAGTTGATCCATGGATCAGCAGGCAGATGAGATCAGTTCAGCTAAGCATCAGTTTGGGCACAAACATTGTGGATGAAGGGTTCGTTCCCGTGAGGAACCGGAGCAAGAAACGAGGAATTCAGCAGGTCAGGCAGCATTAAAGTTGCCAACTTTCTCACTCCCAAATAAGGGACAAAAGTCCAAAATAAGGAACAAGTTCCGGACGGCAATTCGTTGACCGACTCGGCCATGGCTGGGCGAGTGATGGGTTGGCCCAGGTGCTGGAGTGCACACAAAGCCCAGCCGGCAGGTGAGATGAGGAGTTTTGGCCCGCGCGATGTCACTCGCAAAGTCCAGCAAGCCCATCCAGCTCATGAACCGATGATCTGCCATGAGAAGGAGGGGTATTGGTGTCGGTAGTAAGCAAGGGTCCGAAGGTCGGACAGCTGGCCGGGCTGCCGACCGACGGGGCCATGAGCGAGGCGCTGCTGCTGCACTCCACGGGCTGCACTACGTCGGGACGGGTGAGGCGGGACGCGACGCTCCGACCCGCAGCGCCGGACACCCGGGCCCGACCACGGATGAAACGCAAGCCTGCACACAACGCAGCACCACAGTTGCCAAGAATGTTTATAGCGAGTGACCTATGACCTGGGCATGCGCAGTCGGAATACCGAACTCGCTTATTGCCAGACACTTCGGGTCAGGACTTTTCTTCAGACTCTAGATGGGTATTACAATGTCTTCACTTGCTGGCTGGCATGTGGGATAGCTTGTGATAAGAGGTCACTGTTGCAGTATGGGAAATTCAGCGGCTAACCTGTGCACAGCAAGATCCCGCAGGCAGCAATGTGGTGATGGCCGAGTGTTTCGGCCATATGAATGGAGGGATCTTAAATGGTGCCTGGGGTTGCAGGGAGAACAATGGAAATAGTTTTCTGAGATTGGGCCTCAAGATTAACATCTCGCCCAAACCACCGAACACCAGCCCCTCAGCACCGCACTGGGAGCTGTTGTGTGGGACTTGAATCCAAGTCCTCCCTGATAGAAACAGTGCCATTCCAGCTAAGCTGGGATCACTCTGAAGTTAATAGTTTTAAGCCTTGAGACATAATAATAAAGGCTGCATTGTGTGCCAAGATCTGTCAACATGGGATGTCTGTCAGAATGAGGCAACCATGGAAAAGGCAGCATTGTGCCGAGGAAGGTTTCATTTTGACATGTTTTGGCTTCTCCATTACCTCTGAGTACGGTTTCAGTTCCTACATCCCTGGTGCGGGAAGAAGTCTTCACTTTGGGGCAATAAGACGGCAGGGAGCGTGACTGCCTGCTCTTGCATCATGTACTACTGCATTTCAGAGCTTCCCCCGCTCGCAGCCACTGTATGCCTGAGACCAGTGCGGGAGCCAGCCAGGAAATTAGCGTGACTGGGGGATGAAGCTCAGCCTTGGAGTGGGTGTGGGGGGATTTTGAAACTCTCAAGACTGAGTCATCGGTTCAAAAGTAAACTCCACTTGGTGATACCGAGCTTGAAGTGAGCAAGTTGTAACTGAGTGGCCTCGGTCTGTCATTGGTTTACTTGGTTGGCCGGGAGCCAGATTCAGGCACAAGGCAGACACTTTTACTAAGCGAGCCTTTGACGAAAGCATGTGACTGCAGAGCTGGGGTTTTGTTTTGAGTGTGGTATTTCAGCCCTTGACTAAGAGCGCACACAGTTTTTTTTTTAGAAACTTCCCCTGATTAAAAGCATGTGAGTTCAGAAAGAAAAGTCAGCCTCAAACAAGCCTTCTGGTAACCGTAAATGGAAAAAGTGAATTCATAGCAAATTCCTGATGTAAGCAGTTTCGTATTAATGCACTGTTCCTGTCCTTAAAGGCAGCTTTACCATGGGTTCATTGGGAAACGTCTGTCACAAACAAGTGATTAATCCAGCAATCTGTGCCGACCAGATTCAATGTCATCACTTTGTAAACACTTTATGAACGTTTTTTTGTCAGATGTTGTAACACAAAGGGCTTGGCCCTTTAAAAGGAGCAAAGTAGCTGGCAGGGTATTTGGTCTTCTGTGGAAGTTCTGAGCAACAAGGATCTTGGCTCCTTTCATCCTGAAGGAGGAGACTTGGAATTGAGGGTTGAGACCCTGAGGGTTGAAACGTCACCCATTCCTTCTCTCGAGAGATGCTGCCTGTCCCGCTGAGTTACTCCAGCATTTTGTGTCTATCTGCGGTTTAAACCAGCATCTGCAGTTCCTTCTTACACATTGAGGGTTGGCAGTTGGGGATGTGCAGAGTGCGGTGGGGTTGAGGGAGGAGGAGGAATGGTTGGATACAAAACGCGAAATGGAATTCTAAAAGAGCTGAATCTCAAAACCAGCATTGAATGTTGACTGGAGACACAAGGAACTGCAGATGCCGGTTTGCAAAAAAAAAGACACACAGTGCTGGAAGAATGCAGCAGGCGTTTTCGATTGTGACCCTTCTTCAAATCTCTTTTTACTACCTGCTGTAATTTAGCTCCAGGATTAATTACAGGGAGTTTCTGTGGATTAGTCTTTAACCCCGTGAGAAAGCAGCAGAGAGTTAAGAGGTTGGGAAACCCCGCAGGGAAGAGTGGAGGAGGTGAAGTCATCAAGTGTGTAACATCAGTAGGAATGCACCTACTTTCACAACATCCAGCCTAGCCCAAAGCATTTCACAGATTCTTGATGTATTATTACAGAATGATGAAGGGAGCAAAGTATTTTATCTCAGCACAACAGGCATTGTATTAATGGCCAGATACCTTGCTTCAATAGTTTTAGCTGATGGGCATTTATTGTTTGTAACAACAGGAAGAGTTGTTTGCTTTTTTTCCAAAGGAGGGTTGTGTGGTCGGGTACATTCACGTTTGGGAGCAGGTGGGGCCTTGATTCAACACCTCATCCAAAGGCAGTGACCGCACCAGAAGTGTCCATGAATGGTCACTCAAGGGCTTGGCATGGTACTTGTAACCAACAGCTTTATTAGAGGTGTGGCATTGAGCCCTCTGCAGGTACTGTCTCATCAAATGGAGCAACAGACACAAAATAAATTGCAGATGCTGGAATCCTGACCAAAATACAAACTGTTGGAGGAGATCAATGGATCAGACAACAACTATGGAGGGAAATTAACAATTGAAGTTTCAGGTCAGGAGGCTTGTTCAGGCGGGAACTGGCTGTGTGAAACTGTTTCTTTGCATTCAGTCGCATCAATTGCTTTCAGCTTTTCCTCAAAAGGCGAGAGGATGTCTTCTGATTCGATTCGTATCGTCGAGATTTTCTTCTGAGGACGGGGACCTCCTTCTGATGGGCCAGCTCTCGGCAGCAAGCTTCGTCTGATTGCTTCAGGTACCGTCAGACAGTTAGAATCATCAAGGTTATTTTGTAAGTGGCAAGAAGCAAGGAGCCATGGCTCATCCAAGTCATTTAATCCGAAGAACTAAGTCATCAAAACTGCCAGGCGGATACAACAAAGTTTATTTGAGGAAAACTGGAATATAATGAAATGGTTGTTCTATTGGAGTTAACAGAAGGTTTGGTTGAATTTGAGTTGGAGAATTTTGTTTGTGACTAAAATATACTCAAATAGCAGGGATGCACTGATCCACCAGTCTGGTAGCACGGATGAAGGAGTTAAGATCTGAGCACAGGTTGCATTCTCATGAGTTCAGAAAATTTAAGTGATTAGAATGTGTAAAATGTTAAAAAAAAAAAAAGATTAGAATGTGTAAAATGTGTAAAATTTAAGTGATTAGAATGTGTAAAATGTTAAAAAAAAAAAAAGATTTGATTGGGTCTACACAGAGTCTACATCTGAAGGACTTGGCTTTCAATTTAGAGCCAGGCGAATAAGAGGAATGCGGGGTGAAAGCAGGAAGCGCTTGATCACGGAAGACTTGCTCTCCACCCTTCCAATCGACTGAAACTGACCAACCTTTGAATCAAGTCAACTCGAGCTTATGCACAAGTGCAGTGAGGAACAGGGTCAAGATTTTCATTCGACACAATCCTTGTGAAACAAACAGCAGCTGGGGAACTCAGTTGGTCGAGCAGCTTCTGTGGAGGCTGCAACGTGATCCCTATATGAGGTTTGAGACCCTGCATCACGTTTATTGTCATATGTACAAGTACAATGAACATCTTGCTTACAGCAGCATCACAGGCAAATCAATTTCTACATAAATTACACACAAAATTAAATTAAAAAGACTGCAAAAACAAAAACAACATATTAGTGCAAAACATAGCCAGTGAGAGAAAAAATCCCATCCATGGCAGAGGTGGACCATAGTGTTCCACGTTTGAAGTAGGATTTAGTTTCATTGAGGAGGGATTGCAGAATTACTTTGGGTAAACAGACCTACAATAAAGATTGGCCTGAATCTACTAAATGGATAAGGGCTTTCTATCATAGCTGAACTGCCTATTCCTTTTCTGATGTTTCTCCCTTAGTTCAACAACTGCAGTGAGCTGAAGAGCGATGGATTGAAGCCAGCTCCTGAAACTGGAAGGAATGTGGTCTGACTGTAGGCAGTGCAGAATTGAATGAGCCCATTGTGCTGACACAGACGAGCTCAATGGGCTGACGATGATTTGCCCCGGTGCTTCCTGCAACCATTTGAACTCACAGCTCTCACTCTTCTTGTGACGGGCAGGATGAATCATCTGCTGGCAAGAATCGAGAACAGAAAGAAAGAAGGAAGACACGCCTCTCATGTCCTGAGGCATGTTTTAAAATGCAATGCAGGCAAAAGCAGCAAACGGTCTGACGACAGAAAAGAAACACAAACCAGGCCCAGTGCAAGCCCAGTCAATCTGAGTCAGAAAAGGTCAGCTTGAAGTAGCATGGTGGAATCTTGCACCATCTGAAGGTGGACAGTCCTAGGCTAATTTACACATGTCGGGCCTGTTTGCTGGCTGGCAGCTGCTGCCTTTTCTCTCACTCATGCTGCTTGGCTTAGAAACTGGCTTGGGTGATGCCATTTTGTCAGCACTTCTGCAATATATTTTGATTCCACCCATAGTAAATCAAGCTAGCAATTAGTAATTGTGCTCCAATTGCCATTGGACCAGTCACTTAAGCACAATTCCTCTTTGGAAGCCTGATGTACTCCCAGGGACAGGCACCCAAATATGACATTTCCCAACTCTCAATGTCATAAATTACAACCAAAGATCCACACTAAACCACCTGCAGCAAATCTAAATACAACCAGAAGCACATTGTGGTATGTTCTATTCATCTTATCACTATTTATAGGACTTGCTGACGTGGGTAGACTTGAGATGACAGCTTCAGATCTCAGTGCAGGCTGCTCTTGTTCAAAGTCCATGGGGAGGGCTACAGCCAACCTCTCCCCAGCATTCACTCAGTGGGTAACATTCAGTACCGGAGGTGCGTGTGCCCAGTCGGGGACCTCTGGGGAGAAGGCACTGACCTGCCCATCCAGGGAACCTCCTCCCACTGTTATCAGAGACACCATGTCCCACCTGGGCCTCTCGGATGAATGATGTACTGAGAGACTCGGGTTTTCCAAAGCCTCGTCACCATGATGTGGGATGACCTGCAGCAAGTCCACGCACTGGTGCCTCCGTGCCTGGACTACTCCCCTCATCGACATCAAGGTCACATCGACTCACAACTTCCTCACCATGGGATCTTTTCGAGCAGCCACAGTCCCTCTCGGTTCGTTGCTCACAACTTTATCAGAGGTCCCACGGGCATTGTGAGGATAGAGAGATGTTTTTGGTGAAGACCAGTTGGCATCTTGAGCACTGGGATTTGCCAGCATTGCTCGCTCCCCCACTGCCAGCAGCTATCGATAGTCCAGTCCTCTCCTCAACAGAGTACAATCTCCAAGCACAGTAGCTGAACACAGGTTCGGGAATCATAATGGAAATAGTTCTCTCAAGGAGATTTAATTGCCAGCATCATTCCAGGGATGTCCTGTAGCACACTCCGGTCAAGATGCGGAGACTCCACTGTTACATTTCCCAGACTTTCCAATCGTGGTCAACGGCAGAGGTGGGAGGAAGGAGCCCTGACCTTTGGGGTCACCATGCATGGCCTGGAAAACAGAAGGAGTTAAAGTGCAATGGCGAAGCTAACGGGAATAATTTCACTGGATGCCAGGATTTGGAAGGGACTTTCATAGAGAGATGACTCTTACACAATGCCCAGTGTAAACTAAGTGACCCTCCACATAGTCTGGTCCTTAACGTCAACATACCACTAGTCAATGGAGAGAGGGTCGGGGGTTGGGTGGCAGAGGAACAACTCCAGGACTATTTGGAGTCTGTAGACTGGGCAATGTTCAGGGACTCGGAAACGGACCTGAATGGATATGCCACAGTCGTCACAGACTTCATTAAGAAATATGTGGAGAACTGCATCCCAACAAAAACCTTCCGAGTGTTTCCTAACCAGAAGCCTTGGATGAACCATGAGATCCACACTCTTCTGAAGTCCAGATCCCAGGCATTCAGGTCTGGAGACACAGAGGTCTACAAGAAGTCCAGATACGACCTTGGGTAAGGCCATCAAAAGGGACTTCTGCTCCAAGCTGGCTCCTACTCGCTAGAATTTAGAAGACTGAGGGGGGATCTTATAGAAACTTACAAAATTCTTAAGGGGTTAGATAGGCTAGATGCAGGAAGATTGTTCCCGATGTTGGGGAAGTCCAGGACAAGGGGTCACAGTCTAAGGATAAGGGGGAGTTGGCTATATTTAAGAGGGAGTTAGATGTGGCCCTTGTGGCTAGAGGGATCAGGGGGTATGGAGAGAAGGCAGGTACAGGATACTGAGTTGGATGATCAGTCATGATCATATTGAATGGCGGTACAGGCTCGAAGGGCCGAATGGCCTACTCCTGCACCTATTTTCTATGTTTCTATGAGATGGATATTCAGCAACTGTGGCAGGGCTTGAATGCCATCACCTCCTACAAGGCGAAATCAGGAGGCCGCTCAATTGTCAGTGTAGCATCACTCCCTGACGTGCTCAATGCGTTTTACGCACGCTTTGATAGGGAGAACACTGATGTGCCATCCCGAGCCCCCATTCGCCGTGATGGTATTTCAGTCACAGTCACAGTCACAGTCACAGAGGACAATGTCAGAAGATCCTTCAGAGGGGAACCCTCGGAAAGCACCTGGACCTGATGGTATACCCGGATGTGCTCTAAAAACCTGTGCAGCCCAACTGGCTGGAGTTTTTACGGACATTCTCAACCTCTCACTTCTGGGGTCTGAGGTCCCCACCTGCTTTAAAAGGGCATCAATAATACCGGTGCCCAAGAAGAGCAAGGTGACGTGCCTCAACGACTATTGACCAGTGCCACTAACGTCTGTGGTGATTAAGTGCTTTGAGAGGTTGATTATGGCGCATATCAACTCCTACATCGACAAGAACCTCGACCCATCTTACCTCCATAACAGATCAACGCTTACCTCCATAACAGATCAACGGTGGATGCGATCTCGTTGGCTCTCCACTCCGCTCTGGACCACTTGGACAACAAAAACTCACATGTCAGGCTGTTATTCAATGTCTACAGCTCGGCAATTAATACTATCATCCCCTCCAAGCTAGTTACCAAGCTCTCAGATCTGGGTCTCTGCACATCCCTCTGCAATTGGATCTTCGACTTCCTCATCCACAGACCACAGTCTGTCCGTATTGGTGGAAATGTGTCAGACTCGATAACAATCAGCATGGGAGCACCTCAAGGCTGCTGTACTCACTCTATACTTATGACTGCATAGCCGGACATAGTGCGAACTCCATCATCAAATTTGCCAACGACACCACTGTTGTGGGACGAATCACTGATGGGGACGATTCAGAGTATAGAAGTGAGATCGACCGATTGACCAAATGGTGCCAGCACAATAACCTGGCTCTCAACACCAGCAAAACCAAGGAACTGATTGTGGACTTTGGAAGGGGTAGGATGGGGACCCACAATCCCGTTTATATATCGATGGTGGAAGGGGTCAAGAACTTCAAATTCCTGGGCGTGCACATTTCCGAAGATCTTTCCTGGTCCCAGTACACTGATGCAACTGTAAAGAAAGCACATCAGCGCCTCTACTTCCTGAGAAGATTACGGAGAGTCGGTATGTCAAAGAGGACTCTCTCTGACTTCTACAGGTGCACAGTAGAGAGCTTGCTGACCGGTTGCATCGTGGCTTGGTTCGGCAACTTGAGCGTCCAGGAGCGGAAAATAATGCAGGAAGTTGTGACCACTGCCCAGTCCATCATTGGCTCAGACCTCCCCACCATCGAAGGGATCTATTGCAGTCGCTGCCTCAAAAAGGCTTCCAACATCATCAAGGACCCACCATCCTGGCCATGCACTCATCTCTCCGTTACCATCGGGCAGAAGTTACAGGAGCCTGAAATCTGGTACATCCAGGTTCAGGAACAGCTGCTTCCCCACAGCCATTAGGCTATTAAACTCGCCATCAAACAAACTCTGAACTGTAACAGCCTATTGCATTTTATCTGTTTATTTATGTGTATATGTGTGGTCTATGCTATATAGACACACTGAACTGTTCTGTATTTATGCATGCAATTATCTATTGTGCTGCAGCAAGCAAGAATTTCATTGTCCTATCTGGGACACATGACAATAAACTCATTTGACTTGACTTGACTCTTGACTTGACTTGAGATCACCTCACATCCACCTGCACTAAATTAAACACATCAGTGTAAGATTCCCAGATGCCATGACATCAATGGGTTTTATGGAGATTCTGTGTGTTTCCTGAGGTGGCACCTTGCTTAAGCCGCCATCATCTGGGCACAAAGTACACAACTGAAATCAGTAGTTACACTCATTGGTTGGACCTTGAACTCTAGATGGTCAACATATTGCCACAGAGCAGTGAGTCAGACACACAACAGGCTTCTGATCAGTTAGGCACTCGGTAGGGAGATGCGTTGAGAGACTAACATTTTATGCCAATGAAGTAAGTACACAATCATTTGACAAAGAGAAATGAAACTCCCATCTGAGGCTGGTGTTAACTCATTGTGGCAGTGACCGTTTTGTGCTATATGTTGGGGCACACGCGATGAAGAGGCAGAAGTAGAAGCACCCAGTTTCACTCGGCTCACGACGCAGCATTGATGAAGGTAGTGTCACAACGCAGCATTGATGAAGGTAGTGTCACACTTTGCTGCACCACTTTGATTTTCAGTAAGGCTCTCCCACCAAATCCCGTCCTCTTTGGTAATCCATACCTAGGGAGTTCGTCAGGGAGGGGAACCTTGGAGCAAAACGTTCATCTCACTGTGAAAATCCTCTTATGTTTCTCTTCCTGTCATAGGACTCGCTCCCTCAGGGAAGGCCATGGTGATGAGGACTTGGACATCCTGAGCCTGCCGTTTACCCAGCCTAGCATAATCAAGAACCTGAGGACATGGGATTAAGGTGAGGGGAAAGAATTAGTGGGAACCTGAGGGGCAACTTTTCCCACACAGACCACGGTGGGTATATGGAACAGGCTGCTGGAGGAGGTTATTGTAACAGGTACTATCACAACATTTAAAAGACATTTGAACAGGGAAATGGATAGGAAAGATTTAGAAGGATATGTGTCAAACACAGGCAGGTGGGACTAATGTAGATGCGGCATCTTGGTCGGCATGAGAAAGTTGGGCCTAACGGCCTGTTTCCATTCTCTATGACTGTGAGAATTGTAAGAACAAGCAGGGTAGTCGGTGCTGGAAGAATGTGGCAGAAATGACGTGAATATCAATATTGCACAATTTCTGCCTTACAGCAATGAGGCTCAATTTTTAAAGAGGAAAACAATATGTTGCCAAGACCTGCATTCAGGGTGAGCATCGTCACATGTCATGCACAATGTTGCAATCTTTCTGGGTGAGTCATGGCAGGTTATGCCAGCAGTTGCTACATCAGGGTTATTTATCTCTGTACAATTAAACATGGTATTTTACCTGAGGTGTGTAACAGAAGTGTGAAAATGCACACTTCCAGATTCAGGACAGTTTCTTCCCAGATGTTATCAGGCAACTGAACCATCCTATCACCAACAAGAGAGCAGTCCTTCCACCATCTACCTCATTGGAGACCCTCAGACTATCTTTAATCGGACTTTACTGGACTTTATCTTGCACAAAACATTATTCCCTTTCCGTATCTGTACACTCTGGACAGCTTGTTTGTAAACGTTTATAGTCTTCCCGCTGACTGGAGAGCATGGAACAAAAGTTTTTCACTGTAACTTGGCATACGTGATGATAAACTCAACTAATAACCTGAGAATTGTTTTTAACCAAATCAATGATACATTAATGAAGCAGAGACTATCACAATGTTTAAGAAACAATTAGATTAATACATGGGTAGGACAGGTTTGGAGGGATATGGGCCAAACGCAGGCAGGTGGGACATGTCGGTTGGTGTGGGCAAGCTGGGCTGAAGGGCATGCTTCCATGCTGTATGACTATGATTCTCTGTGATTCTATAATGGAAAACCATTACCTTTTTTGTAAAGTTATACATCATGCTATCTTTCCTGTTTCACAACCTTGTAGGTACCTTCAGCATGCACAATGCCAGGTTATGCCTTGAGTTTGGCTTCTGAAAGGCTGCTCTGTTTCACTTTGAGCTAACACAGACGTCCTTGATAAATCCAGGAGAAGATCTTGCTCTGGAAGGAGCAGCTTCAGACTGAAGGAGCAACCTCTGGGCACTGCTGTGATGTGCTGGCTGATAGGCTGTGTTACGCCATATGAAATGGTGATATGGTGAGGAGACATGAGTCTCCTGAAGGTACAGACCAGGCCACCTCTTGGGGCACTGGTTGGACAATGGTACAGGATGTGCTGGCTGCAAGACTTGACCTTGGACCTCCTGACTGGCCCCGAATCACAAGTGTCTGCTGCCTCTTCAGAGTCAGCTCTCTCTACAGTCCAGTTGTGTGAGTGGGATTGCTCAAGAGAGAGTGGCATCTCTCCGCTCCTGCAAGACAGTCCGTGGGAGCACTGGGTCTGTCCATGGTATACAGGTAGAGGAGACTCTCTCTCAGAAGATTCATGAGGGTACAGGGGGGTGGGGGCGGCGGATGGATCTCACCTAGGCACAGACTTCAGGGATATACTGAGTCAAGCTAAGAGTGTTGAAATGTCATATGCCTCAGGAACAGAGAACACAGGAACACAGAGAATTACATTCTTATTAACTGCAGCTTTGCAGGCATATTAACACAACAAAAAAATATATAACCGTGCAATAAATTATCAATTATACTTTAGGTAACCAGACCGTATAGTTCAAGCGGAAGTACTTAGCATAAGGTTATACAAAGTCCACAGTAGTTCTTTGCTGAGGTGGGGCTGTGTATAGTGTTGTGCAGTGTGGTTTTAATGCCTGATGTTTAATGGGAAGAAGCTTTGATAACCCTGTGCTCAGATCCTTTCGATGGTGGGGAGGTCAATACCTGTGATGGGCCAGGCAATGTCTACTCTTGGCCACTGTGGATGGGCACTCAGACTACTACGGAGACTCGCCCAGGGAGCAATGAATGGTGTGTGGTGTGACAGCTCCCTGATTCGATTCTTGTCATTGTTAGAGAGTCGACTGCAATTGCCTTGCAGCTGACAGAGTGTGGAATACTCCCAACTGTCACCAGTCATCTCTGACAATATGTTTCTGGCATTCTGCTGGACAAAGGAATTGAAGTTATTAATAACCATGTATGTGGATGTTACACCTGTAGTTTGTTGAGTTTATTGTCACATGTACAGCGGTACAGTGAAAAGCTTTTGTCGCGTGCTAACCAGTCAGCGGAAGACTACATGATTATAATCGAGCCAACCACAGTACAGATACAGGGTAAAGGGAATAACGTTTAATGCAAGATAAATTCCGATTAAAGATAGCCCAAGGGTCTCCAATGAGGTAGACAGTGGCTCAGGACCGCTCTCTGGTTATTGATAGAATGGTTCAGTTGCCTGATCACAACTAGGCTTGACACACATGCAGGGATATTAGAAATAAAACAGAAAGTGCTGGAAACACTTAATGGGTCAGGCAGCCACTGTGGAGAGAGAAATAGTTAGTGTCTCAGGTGGCTGACTTTTCATCTTAACTCACTGGTTCCTAGCTGGGTCCAGTGAGTGAGACATTGACTCTGTTTCTCTCTCCACAAATGCTACCTGATTCCCGGCTTTATTTCAGATTGGCGGCATCTGCCATATATGGTATGACCAGATGTTGAGGCCAGGACTTGCAGGACGAGGTGGGAGTTCCAGATGATGAGGGGAAGCAGCCATCGGAGCCGTGCTGATACCAGAGGAGACAGACGCTCAGGGAAGGCGTCTGACAAGTTAGGGCCTTGCCTGAAAGAGGCAGATCTGCCAATAATGGAGTATAGGAATGATTTACATTGGAGGGCCACTGAGATCTCGAAGGGGCTGTAGGTAAAATTGAAGTCACGGGTGATTTAAATCTTACCAATTTAGTTCATTTAGTTTGGAGATACAGCATGGAAACAGGCCCTTGGGCCCACTGAGTACGTGCCGATCAGTGATCCCCGCGCACCATCCTACACACGCAAGGACAATTTACAATTAGACCAAGCCAAATACAAACCTCTACATCTTTGGGATGTGGGAGGAAACCTGAGACCCCGGAGAAAACCCACACCGGTCACGGGGGGAACATTCAAGCTCAGGATTGAACCCGGGTGTCTGGTGCTGTAAGGCAGCAACTCTACCGCTGCGCCACCTTGCTGCCCTTTAGACTGTCAGAAGAGATCAGTGTGATGAGAGATAGACACTAAATGCTGGAGTGGCTCAGCGGGTCAAGCAGCATCTCCCAACCATTTTCTCCAGAGAGGCTGCGTGACCCGCTGAGTTACTCCAGCATTTTGTGTTTATCTTCGGTGTAAATCAGCATCTGTAGTTCCCTCCTACACAGTGTGACGAGGGAGCTAGATCTCAGGCTTATGCAAGGCTGAACCTCCATCACCGCCTGGCTGCTGATTTGCAGTGACGGTAAACATAAGCCTGCAGGGTTGCAGTGTTTCATTGAAGGCAGTTTGTGGCAGCTATCAGTCCGGTTCAGGGTCTTGACTGCAGCAGCAGAGATTACTGCCACTCTATCTTGTTCAGCCCACGAGCACGACGGCGCTCACGCCACTTAACCCTCCCACACCCAGAGTGCAGGAGTCATGCAAAACTAAGTAAACGTCACCCATCCTTTTTCTCCAGAGATGCTGCCTGACCTGCTTAGTTACTTAGTTACGCTTAGCATTTTGTGTCTATCTACAGTCAACAACTCGTCAGAGGAAGACGTACTAAGGAGTGACTGGATGGAGGAGGCTTGTGAAAGGAGCTTCTGAGCCAGAAACATTGAACAGTCAAGCTCCTAAGTGGGGTGATCAGACGCCCACAGGAGAAGGCTGGAGATTTCAGGCAGATACAAGATGATATTGCTTCAGGGGCATGGACAAGGCCTGCAATTTCTTGCTGTTGCTAATTCCAGAACCGCAGGACCTCCGAGGCCGGTGCAGAGCCATGTTGCTACGTCTCGATGTGGGCGGTGATATTGGTTGATGCATCAATTGCTTTATTCTCCCCCAACAGGAAGGCGGACAGACTCCTCATACAGAATATTAACAGGCCCTTTGGCCCCATCTAGTCCATGCCAACCAAGTACCCATCAAAGCAAGTCCCATTTGCCCGTGCTTGACCCATATCCTTATCATGTTTCTGTACACTGTGAATGGCTCGATTGTAATCATGTATTGCCTCTCCGCTGACTGGTTACCACGCAACAAAAGCTTTTCACTGAACCTCGGTACACATAAAAATAAACTAAACTAAACATCCATCTAAACCTTCCCAATCTAGGTCCAAACGTCTTTTAAATGCTGCTATTGCACCTGCCTCAACCACTTTGTCTCACAGCTTGTTCCATATAGGTACCAACCTATATTGGTGTTGTTTCTTGACCGCACTCCGCAGTTTGCTTTTTGATTCCAAAGCTGTGATAACACTGAGGAAAAAAACAGTTGAAAGTGATTTGTGCCTTGTTTCACAAGAGCCCTTGGCACATGGTCCTCGGGACAGGCACCTGTTAGATGATGTCACTTCAAGTGAGAGGCTGCAAGAGTGTCTGGATCACCACGTGCGTGGCACCCTGCCCTACATGGAATGTTTCCTGCGCAAAAACTCCTTTCACCATAAGTCAATCAGGCAGTAGTCTCCATGGAATGTCCTGCAGGGAAAAAGGGATGGATTGTATGGGATAGCTGTCTGGACAGCCTGTCGAAGTTATTTGGCAAATGCCTCATCGCAAGAACGCTGAACCAATCACCTAGACCCCGGCTTGGGGAAAAGGGTCCTTCTCATTAGATCCTTCATTAGTTCTAGGAGCAGAATTAGGACATTCAGCCCATCAAGTCTACTCCACCATTCAATCATGGCTGATCTGTCGTTCCCTCTCAGCCCCAGTCTCCTGCCTTCTCCCCATAACCCCTGACACCCGTACTCATCAAGAATCTGTCGATCTCATCTTGCTCACCTAGAATCCCAATCCTCGCCCCCTTGCCCAGTGCTGTTGATATGGCTGGATTGGAATCACTCCTTCTCAAGGAAAGAGCAGTTTAACTGGCAGCTGAAGGCCAAACTCTATCAGACCTAAGAACATGTGGAGAATAGAAAGAGTACAGGAGGTCCAGCAACTCGTTGATTACCATGGCATGAACAGATTCCTCAGTAGTGCCAAGGTCATCTATGCCCCAACTCCCACCACACTGCAATGCCAGGAATAGAGATAAATGCCAGAGATGATAGAGATGTCAACAGCTCCCGGAAGGAATACTTAAAATAACTACCTAACTGTGACACGGTCGTAGAGTCATACAGCACGGAAACAGGCCCTTTGGCCCAACTTGTCCATGCTGACCATGGTACCCTATCTAAGCTTCCCCACTTGCCCACATTTGACCCATACCCTTCTAAACCTCTCCAATCCATGTACTTATCCAAATGTCTTTTGAAATATTGTTATAGTACCTGTATCCCATGGCTTACTGTCCATTCTACTATTGTCACCACCACTGACCAACAAGAAGCCGGATTGGCCATACGCCAACTGAAAACCTCAGAACAGATCGTGTCCCCACCAAAATGTTATGGAGATGGACTTAATGTCTGGGAAGAAGAGGACATGGGAGGGGACCTCAAAGAATATTATTGGGGTGCGAGGAAGAGAATGTTTGAAGATCAAATCATCAGACCCAGCACGTAGCTTGTAGACTATCTCACCAGCATTTGCTTTACCTGCAGTAGGCAATGGAGAGATAGGACCTATCACATGGATAGTCTCTGGGAAATCCTTCCAATCCACTGGCAGGATCTTGAGCCAACGCCGGCATTGGTGGGCTGATTGGTCCAACTGATGGGCGACATTATTCACGTACCCGACTCCAGGCACTTTCAATCGAGCTTTCTCTCTGCAAGGAATCATTAGTTGGACAACAGATTCAAAGATGTGCTCAAATCCTTCATGAAGTAATGTTCTCCAACATTCCCAGGTGCATTCAGGATGGTACTGAGAGCATTGAGTTCCTGCACCAAGAGCACACAGATGCCCCTTGTACCTGGCAGATGAAACATACCACCTCACAAAATACCCACTATTCCTCCAGAGTCTGCGATTCCCACAGTGGCCACCTGAGAACCCACAAACTTGGAGTGAGAGTAAGTCATCTTCAGCCCTGAGGGACTGCTGAAGACAAAGAAAATGATTAATCTCCCAGATACTTTAAATTAATCTCCCAGATATTCTGAAATTAATCTTCAGTTCCTGGAGGCGTAAGGTGGCAGAACCCTTGCCTCCCAGCTTGGCTTATGCCGGGGGGTCAGGAGACATCCCCTTCTCCCTATGGATCCAGCTGCTACTTGCTGCTGCTGGGGCTGCTGCTTGCTGTTGCTGGCACCTACGATGGCTGCCACGGTGTACTGCTCCTTGTTATTTTGTATGTGTTTGTGTCGACTGTGAAAACCCTACAAAGATTACTTCCACGAGAGAGGTACTCATAAACATCGTTCCGGATTTCTCCCGCTCGCTGGATTATGTGGACATACACGTCGGCGGGGCTGTGGCTACGTTCAAGGTCTTGAGACGGAGGAAGACTCGTGGGAAGCGCTCTGGAGCACTCACCCGACTCCGGCGGCGAGGATGACGCACACCACTCCCGAGCATATTCCTGGCAAACGTACGTTCTCTCAAAAGCAAAGTGGATGAACTGCAACTCCTGCGCCAGACAAACAAGGACTTCTCTCGAACCGCTGCCCTGTGCTTTACCGAGACCTGGCTTTGTGAGTCGACCCCGGACAGCGCGCTTCCAACTGGCTGGCTTCCAACTTCACAGAGCGGACCGCGCAATGCAGGCAGCGGGGAGATCAAGAGGTGGTGGAATATGCTTCTATACCAACCAGGACAAGTGCAGCGACATCACGGTACTGTCAAAATTCCCAACCTAGAATCCTTCTTTATAAACTGCAAACCCTTCTACTCTCCGAGGGAATTTAACTCCTTTATTCACGCTGGAGTTTACACCCCCCATGCCTGCATGCACGAGACGCAAACGCAACTCGCTGACCAGGTAATGAGGGTAGAGAGTGACTTCCCGGACTCCATGGTCATTGTTTTGGGGGACTTTAACAAAGCTAACCTCAGCCGTGACCTTCCAAAGTACAGACTCCAGGTTACCTGCCCCACCAGAGGGGAGAGAACACTTGAACACTGTTACACGTCAATCAAGAACGCATATCGCTCTGTTCCCCGGGCGGGTCTGGGTCTCTCTGATCATTGTCTAGTTCACCTTATTCCGACCTACAGGGAGAAACTAAAATCTGCTCAGCCTGTGGTCAGAACAACAAAAAGGTGGACAAGCAAGGGCATTGAGAACCTACAATTCTGCTTTGACTGCACAGATTGGAATGTGTTCAAGGAAGCAACCACAAGCCTCGATGAGTATACGAACACTGTATCATCATATGTCCGTTTTTGTGAGGACAGTTGCATTCCAACTAGGACCCGGACCTGGTTCAACAACAACAAGCCTTGGTTTACTGCAGAACTCAGACAGCTCCGACAGTTTAAAGAGGAAGCATACAGGAGCGGGTTGCAGACCTCTACAGGCAGGCCAAGTACAAGCTGAGAAGAGGAATCAGAGCTGCCAAGGAAAGGTACTCTGAGAAGTTGAGGAGCAAGTTCTCAGAAAGTGACTCTTCTTCAGTTTGAAAGGGCTTACAAGAAATCACCAGCTACAAGAGGAAAGCCCCCCGCTCTTTGGACAATCGTCAGCTGACCAACGACCTGAATGAGTTTTACTGCAGGTTTGACAAGCAGAAACGTAACCCTGGTATCCCCCCCCTCCTCCCCAACAAACACAGCCAGACTCCAGTCTGCAAAGAATGGACCCTTCTGCACCCACTCCTCCCCATTTACCACTTCACACCTACTTAAAGCAAGACTCCAGTCTGAAAAGACTGGACCCTATCCCACCCACCCCTTTCCAATCACCACTGAGAAGGTTATTGGCTGCAACCTTCCCTCCATTGTCGAACTGTACACTGCAAGGGCCAGGAAGCGAGCGGGTAAGATCATCTCTGACCACTCTAACCCTGGCCACAAACTCTTTGAATCACTTCCCTTTGGAAGGCGACTCCGGACTGTCAAAGCTGCCACAGCCAGACATAAAAACAGCTTTTTTCCACGAGTAGTAGCTCTACTCAATAACCAAAAATCTGTAGCCTCCTTTTGCTCTGCTAGTTTATTTAATTAACATGTTTAATCAATAATGTTTTATTATTAATGTTTTATGTATTATTCTTAACTGTCACTGTATGTCATGTTGTCACTTGTGGGCGGAGCACCGAGGCAAATTCATGGTATGTGAATACTTGGCCAATGAACTTATTCATTCATTCATGCATTCATTATCCCCCATCACAACCATCCCAACACTCTCAGGGTCCCACCACACCCCAAGTCCTAGTCCAAATTGCCACAGCTGGTAATACCCCTTGAGATTCTGGCTGGTGGAGCCAGAAGGACCCACACACATCCTTATGGCCTCTCCACTGCCCGCACTGAAAGAGGGAGTTCATGGGTAGGTTTATGTACATGCAAATATCAGTGGGTACATGTGTGTGGGGCATTGTTTGTGTGTTGGTGTGTTTGTGTGTGTGGAAGAGATTATGGAGTTGCGTGAGTGCATGCATCCATACATGTGTGCAAATGCTTATGTTGTGTGTGTGAGTGTTGTGTGTGCTTGTATATGTGTGTGCATGAATATTTGAGTGTGTCATCCAAGAAATCATGGGAATGTGCGTGTGTTTTCATTGTGTGTGTGTGTGTGTGTGTGTGTGTGTGTGTGTGTGTGTGTGTGTGTGTGTGTGTTTATGTGGTGTGTGTGCGTGTGTGTGGTGGGGTGTGTTGGAGAGGATGTGAGAAGACGTGTGCCTTTGTATATTTCAAGAGGTCCTTCAGCTGTCATTCTGCAGATTCACAATCTGAAATCTCTCCATTCATGCCGGCATTTCCTGTGTCTAGTTTATTAAAAAAAAAGCTGTTTCTGCAGCAGCTGCACTAGTTCCACCCTCCCACCACCTCGGTGATGTAAACAACAGCCGATGTAGAGGATAAGGTTTCCATGCATCGACTAGCTGGCTCACCCCCTCTACAACATGTGACTGTTTACCAGGAACACACTGCCTCTACGTCAAACCTGTTTTCCTCCTCTACCGCCAGTAAGGTCAAAGGTCGTTGTTTCAAAGGAGCAGGGCTGGTTCAAGGGGTGGGGAGTTGAAGGGACTTTCCGTGAGTAATGTTTCCAACACACGCCTTCTCTTTAGAACTGGTGTAATCGGATCTGGCAGCTCTCTGTCGCGGTGCTGACGGCGCCTGGGAGAACCGCCTGACGCTCGGCCTGAGAGATGGAGGCTCTTGCCCTGCTACACTCAATGGATGGGGCTGTCCCACAGCTCAGGAAGCATCTGTGGGAAGCAAAACAGATACAGCCTGACCTGCTGAATATTGGAGCATTTTCTTCGTTTGTTTCTGATTCTCAATATCTGTAGGTTTTTGGAGAATCAATAGATGGGGTCTCCAGCCCAATCCAGTCAACCTGCCCCCCTATTCTGTCAGGCATTAGGGACGCTAGCCCTAATTGCCGTGTTCCTGGAGAGTTTGACTCTCTCAAACAGACAATGTTTCCATTTTCAAGCGTGTTTCATAACCAGTAAAAAAAAACTAGGATTAACAGAAAAAACAATCGCATTGTTTTCAAATCTTTTCCTCCAGGAATCCCAACAGTCACAATAGAGCTTGAGGTTTCTTGGAATGGGATAATTATTGTGCCCATCTGTGCACCTGAGGAAAAGGGTGTGAGAGATCAGACCTGGCACAAAAGTCACGGTCTACCAGCCAGCAGTGGTGTCTGCTGTCTTGTATGCTTTGGAGATATGGACTGCCAGCAGTAGGAGTTTCCAGGCAGTGGGAAGTCATCTCCAATAGTGTCTCTACAAAATCCTCCAAATTTACAGGAGGTCAACAAACCCACTTTACATTCCTCCCTCAGGTCAACGCACCCTGAGCTAATGCCCCGATAATACAGCACGGTGGCGCAGCGGTTGAGTTGCTGCCTTACAGCGCTGGAGACCCGGGTTCGATCCTGACGACGGGTGCTGTCCGTAAGGAGTTTGTTCGCTCTCCCCGTAACTGTGTGAGTTTTCACTGGGTGCTCCAGTTTCCTTCCACACTCCAAAGATGTGTAGCTTTGTAGGTTCATTGGCTTTTACCAAAGTGCAAATTGTCCCTAGTGTGTAGGACAGTGTAGTGCACAGGGATCGCTGGTCAGCACGGACTCGGTGGGCTGAAGGTCCTGTTTCCACTCTGTATCTCCAAACTAAAGATTATACTTGATTGACTATATTGGCAGGACATGTTGATGGGCTTCCAGACACTAGACTCCCGAAACAGGCTCCCTTCCCAGCTTCATCATGATAAAAGATTCCAGGTGGTCAAAGGATATAGAATAATAGAGCCATACAGCACAGAAACAGGCCCTTCAGCCCAACTCGTCCATGCCAACCAAGTTACCGAACCGCTTACCTGCACTTGGCACCTTTCCTTCTAAACACTTCCTATCCGTGTACCTGTCTGAATATCTTTTAAATGTCGTAATTGCACCCAGTTCTACCACTTCCTCCTGCAGCTCGTTCCATATACTCATCACCCTCTGTGTGAAAATGTTGCCCTTTAGATCCCTTTTAAAACTTTCCGTCACCTTAAACCTATGCTTCTAGTTTTAGACTGCCCTAACCTGGGGAAATGACTGTGGCTATTCACCTTATCTATGGCCCTCATGATTTTATAAACCTGTATAAAGTCACCCCTCAGTCTCCTGCGCTCCAGGGAATCAAGTCCCAGCATGTCCAGCCTCTGCTTACAATTCAAGCTGTCCAGTCCTTGATTTATGCCTCTTTAGCACCCTTTGATTGAAGGGTGTTGTCAAAGCCCCTTTGAACAGGCCCTGTAACATCCCTAGCAACCTCTTGGAATCCCTGACAAATGACCGCTCAAAGTAAAGAACTAGCATTTGGAGCAGCACTGAGAACGTTGAACACAAGCACTAAGAAAACAGGGAGGCCTGGTGTTAGCGGTGGACAGAGTGTCACCTCCCCATCTGTATTGTCATAACCTTGCGTCCATGCTGTATTAGGACTGCAATTCCTTTATCCATCCAATAAACGCTCACTTATCTTTTTTCTCCAAAGATGCCTATGCCTTTCTCCAAAGATGGCCTATAACTTACAAAATTCTTAAGGGGTTGGACAGGCTATATGCAGGAAGATTGTTCCCGATGTTGGGGAAGTCCAGGACAAGGGGTCACAGCTTAAGGATAAGGGGGAAATCCTTTAAGACCGAGATGAGAAAGACTTTTTTCACACAGAGAGTGGTGAGTCTCTGGAACTCTCTGCCACAGAGGGTAGTTGAGGCCAGTTCATTGGCTATATTTAAGAGTGAGTTGGATGTGGCCCTTGTGGCTAAGGGGATCAGAGGGTATGGAGAGAAGGCAGGTACGGGATACTGAGTTGGATGATCAGCCATGATCATATTGAATGGTGGTGCAGGCTTGAAGGGCTGAATGGCCTACTCCTGCACCTAATTTCTATGTTTCTATGACACGCCGATTAGCTCCTGCACTTTGTGTCCATCTGGGCATATACCAGCATCTGCAGTTCCTTTCTACACAATCTCTCACCATGGCAGAACTGGGAAGGGTGTGCCTGCTTCGGGAGACTGGTGTCAGGTGGACCTTTGGCCCCCATCATGAGGAGAACACACAAGACCAGTGTTAGTGGTGGACAGAGTGTATCCGTCCTGTCAGGCAAACACGTGGCAGCGACTAATGTCCCTTATAAGTTTCATCAAGTCCTCCTGGCACCAAAAGGACTGCCTGATGGAGGAAGAGAGAGTTTCCAAATTGTTTCCCCACACTATTTCCAAGCAATCACCTCAAGACGTCAGTCCGGTTTATCAAAATTTCATGACGCTCTTTCTCTTCTCAGATTGTTTTGATTTCCGAACAAGGTGAACATTTATCCAGCTCGAACATGCCTTTCCGAAAATCCCTGCACCGCACCCAAAACTCTCCAACGTCTCCACAAAGGGAAAAAAAAAAATCCCAACAAGCACAATAACGAGCAAGGTTTCTTGGAATGGGCCAGGTGTGGGTCTCCTGGGCAGTGCACAAGGTTAGCCGTTACTGGCAAATGTATTCAGGTGAGCTCCCCACTGCTGACCCAAGAGTAAAACAGGCCCCGTCCCACAGTAAACCTTGCCGAACAAAGATCCATGATTCTACATCCCAAGATTCATCCACTCTCCACACTGCCACGCCTGGGTAGCTAAAAACACAACGGTATGAATAGTGGAAGGCTTGGATAGAGTGGATGTGGAGACGGTGTTTCCACTAGTGGGGGAGTCTAGGACCAGAGGCCATAGTCTCAGAATGAAAGGTCATACCTTTTGAAAGGAGATGAGGATGAATTTCTTTAGTTAGAGGGTGGTGAACCTGTGGAATTCGTTGCCACAGGCTGTGGAGGCCAAGTCAATGGAAACTTTTAAGGTGGAGACTGAGAGGTTCTTAATTAGTATGGGTGTCAGGGGTTATGGGGCGAAGGCACGAGAATGGGGTTGAGTGGGAAAGATAGTTCAGCCACGATTGAATGGCGGAGTAGGCTTGATGGACCAAATTGCCTAATTCTGCTTATGTATGAACTTATTCTCCAATTTTAAGTAACACACCCTTTCCTGTGTTCCCAGACCCCTTAATGCACCCATTCTGTGACTATCCTGCATCTCTCTCCACTCCATACCCCTCCACCTCCATCCCTCCCTCTGGCTTTATATTTCACTCCTCACTTTATCTGACCCAGACTCACTATCTCAGCCATGGGTATTAATCCACCTATCACTTAGCAGGCTTTTATCTTCCACTACCTCACTTCCAGCTTTCTGCCCTCTATCATCATCAGTTTGAAGGGTCTCGACCCGAAATGTCACTCATCCATGTTCTCCAGAAATACTCTCTGACCCGCTGAATTAGTTCTGCACTTTGTTGAGGTGAGCACTTTATTAAAAACCAGCATCTACAGTTTTGTGTATCCATTTTATTCCCACACCCTTTTGTCTTCTTTTCATCTCTGGTCTTTGTTACTTACTCCTCCCATCTGCTAATCAAACTCCCCCTCACTTGTACCATCCATTAGTCACCTCTACTAACACTCTCCTCTGCTGGTCCTCACCCTTAATAACTTCTCCTCAACTTCTCCCACTTCCTCAAAATCCAAGGCATAGCTATGGGCACTCACATGGGTTCCAGCTATGCCTGTCTCTTTGTAGGATACGTTGAACAATCCCTGTTCCAGGTGTACACTGGTCCTATCCCCAGACTCTATTGCCGTTATATTGATGACTGCATCCGTGCTACCTCCTGCACCCATGCAAAATTCATGGACTTTATTAACCACCACCAATTTTCATCCTGCACTCAAATTCACTTGAACCATCTCCGACACCTCCCTCTCCTTTCTTGGTCTCTTGGTTTCCATCACAGGAGATAGGCTACTGACTGACTCTCTTACAAACCCACTGACTCCCACAACTATCTTGACTACACTTCTTCCCACTCTGCTTCCTGCAAACACTTTATCCCCAACTCCCAATTCCTCCGTCTATGCCACGTCTGTGCCCAAAAGGAGATATTCCATACCAGGACATCCAAGATTCTTTAGGGGACGGTGGTTCCCCTCTTCCATCATAGATGAGGCTCTCACACGTGCCTCCTCGTAACTCTGCAGCTCCGCCTCCCTCTAGTCGCAACAGGGACAGAGTCCCCCAAGTCCTCACCTTTCACCCCATCAGCCGTCGCATACAACACATAATCCTCTGACATTTTCGCCACCTCCAACGGGATCCCACCATGAGTCACATCTTCCAATCTCCACCGCTTTCCGCCTTCTGCAGACACTGTTCCCTCCGCAACTCGCTGGTTAACTCATCCCTTATCACCCAAACCACCCCCTCCCAAGGTACCTTGCCCTGTAACCGCAGGAGATGCATCATGTGCCCCTGGACCTCCTCCCTCAACTCTGTCCAGGGACCCTAACAGTCCTTTCAGGTTAGGCAGAGGTTCACTTGCACCTCCTCCAACTTCATCTACTGTATCTGTTGTTCAAGATGTGGACTCTTCTACATCGATGAGACCAAACGTAGACTGGGCGATCGTTTCGCTGAACACCTTCGCTCAGTCCACCTGGACCTACATGATCTCCCGGTTGCTAGACACTTTACTTCTCCTTCCCATTCTTACACAGATCTTTCTGACCTCGGCCTCCTCCATTGTCAGAGTGAGGCTAATCGCAAATGGAGGACGAGCATCTCATATTTCGCTTGGGTAGCTTACAACCCAGTGGTATGAGTATTGATTTATCTAACTACAAGTAACCCCTGCACTCCCTGTCTCTCCATCCCTCCCCCACCCAAGTCACACCAGGTTCTCGTTCTCATCTAGCAAACAGCTAACAATGATAGACACAAAACGCTGGAGTAACTCAGCGGGACAGGCAGCATCTCCGGAGAGAAAGTATGGGTGACGATTCGAGTCGAGACCCATTCCTTCTCTCCAGAGATGCTGCCTGTCCTGCTGAGTTACTCTAGGTTTTGTGTCTATTTTCAGTTTAAACCAGCAACTGCAATTCCTTATTACACAAACAGCTAACAAGGGCCTGTTTCCTTCATCATCGTTACTTTTTGCATATCTTTCATTCATTTGTTCTATATCTCTCCACATCACTGTCTATATCTCTCGTTTCCCTTTCCCCAGACTAGTCTGAAGAAGGGTCTTGACCCAAAACATCACTCATTCCTTCTCTCCAGAGATGCTGCCTGTCCCTCTGTGTTACTCCGGCATTTTGTGTCTATCTTCAGGTTAAACCAGCATCTACAGTTTCTTTACTACATATCAGTTACCATGTTTTGTCCCACCCCAACCACTCTTTTCCGGCTTTCACCCCCCCACCAACCTGAAGAAGGGGTCAAAACCCAAAACGTTGCCTGTCCAGGTGCTGCTTGACTCTCTGAGTTCCTCCAGCACTTTGTGTTTTGCTCAGATTCCAACACCTGCAGCTCCTTGCTTCTCCTGTTGCCGGAATTGTTTTGGAGAAGCTGCTTGTGCTGGGCTAACTTTATCAGGTAGGCCAGCCAGATGGGGATACTGTAATCACCCCTTCTGCAGATGATACCACAAGGCAGCAACATCTGCTGCTGTGGAGGTTTGGAGGGTGGGTGATGGGACTATCCACCATCCTTGCCACATGGCCAGGCTTGGCCCGAAGCTCTGCATCTGCTACTAATGCCAGTGGGGCCCTGTTTATTAATCAAACCAACAATCCCACTCATCAGTGGCAGGGTACCTCTGGATACTCCCCGATTTAAAGACAAATCTTGCAGATGTAGAACCCAGAAAGGCTGAGATGAAAATCAGGTGTTAAAAGAGAATGATGCACAACCTTATTACTCTTCATTTCTCACAGGCCAATAGTGACCACGCTCTCCAGATGTGCTCCATCTGTGATAGACTGCTTTGGCAGGTCCAGAGGTTGTGGACAAGCTATATAAGTGCAGATGCCTTTTGCTGCAAAATATCCAAGCTGAGGAAGGGAAAACCAGGATCACAGTTTGGTGATGTACTCAGGTAATGAAGTATCAGATCTTGTTGAAGTGAGTAGAATCTATCCTGTATCTGTACAGTGTGGCCAGCTTAATTGTAATCATGTATAGTTTTACCACTGACTGGATAGCACGCAACACAAAAGCTTTTCACTGTACCTCAGTACACATAACAATAAACTAAACTCATAGTAATGGTTGCAGCACAGATGGAGATTATTTGACCCATTGAATCAGTCCTTGCTCTCTGATAGAAATCCAGCCCACTCACCATTCTTCCTGCAGCCCTGCCGAATATTTCCCATTTGATCCTTATTAAGCTCACTTTTGAAAACTGGGGCGTCATTTATAATCAAGTACAATGCCCCTTTAATACTATTATGGAGTCAAAGGGTTGTAGAGCATGGAAACATGCCCTTCAACCCACCTTGTCCATGCCAATTTGGAACAAATTGGGTTAGTATCATTTGCCTGCATTGGCTCATATCCATCTAAAAGCCCTTCCTATTCATATATCTAACCAATGTCTTTAAACAGTTAATTGTATTCCGCTTCTATAGCTTCCCCATTTCAGAAATGGATACCTTCTGAGTAAAAAAGATGTCCCTCAGACCCCTCTCAAATCTTTCACCTCTCACCTTAAGCTTTGCCCTTTAGTTTTATAATCCTCGGAAAAAAGGTTGTGAGAGTTCATCTTATCCATGCCCCCCTGTACATCTCAATAATGACACCCCCAGCAGGGCTGCCAACATTGGGTGAGAGTTTGGAGTGAGAAATTGCGAGAGACCAAGCCCGAGGGAGCGTAGCCACCGGGGGTGGGGAGTGTCCCCCCTCCCATTGGTAAGGAGCTTTTGCATTTTTCAGCTTGAAATTGTGCAATCTGGTGCATACTGTATCAAGTCTTTTAACTTACACTTGAATGCAATATGTATGCTTTAAATTAGATTAGCTATGAATAAGGTTAGGCTAAATTACATTCCTAATTACATTCCACGGAAGAGTCAGGCTCTGATCAACAGGCACAGCACATGAATGATCTTAGTATATTCATGTATGAAAATCAGATTATAATCAAACACATGGCCCATGTTGACCAACCTGGGTCTCACTGCACACCTGGTATTACTCCTGCCTCTGATTCCAGTTGCATACCTTCTCTCAATCCCGACCATGAGTCCAGCATTACACCTGGCCCCCTATTCTACCATGATCATAGCTGCTTACCTGCTTATGTTCCCAGTTCTGAAGCACTCCCATTGTCCCAGCTTTGACTGCACACCTAGTACTATTACAGACCTTGACTCTGGATGCACACTTGGCCTTGCTCCTAGCCCCTCTGCACTGACAATATATCTGGCCCACACAAAAAGCCCCATATCTGACCCCCTGGACTTAACCGATTATGTTCAAGTCCACAGGTGCTCATCTAATTTGGTAATCTTTTATGGGGATCTTCGCAGACCAAATTTTGCATAACAAAATTTGCTACATCCATTGACTTCCTTGTTATCTAACATGTTAGTTACTTTGTCAAATAAGTCATCAATGGTTGAACACAATTTCTCATCCATAAAATTATACTCACTCAGCTCTATAAGTATTCTGTTACCATTTACCATTTTCCTAACAAACTGTCCGGAAGTCATTTTCAACCTCAATATTTTCAATATGTTGCTGTCTTCCTCTCAGCTGGGACTTTTCCAAATGCAAAGTCCAGTGACTATATATTTAAGCAATATTATTATATTAAATATGATCTTGAGAGTACATAATATTTTCTGTGTTATTCATAAAACAATGATAAAAATATATTTGTTTTGATTGCACCTACCAACATGCATACATTATTATATTACAGTTAATATGTACCGAGGGCAAATTTTTGTTCCAATGCACCCCATTCCCAATTACGTTTACATTGAAGTGATTGAAATCCAAGTGAAGTTTAAATGGCATCAGAAAAACAAAACCTCCGGAATGGATGATATTCATTACGTGGTTGGTTGGAGTCAGTATCAGCACAATTACTATATTAAACTTTGAATCTTCAGATGTCCTGGTTCAAGCTAAAACTAAAGACAAATAATAATGTCCTCACACATTCCCCTACAAGTATATCTGTCACTCCTTTAAAATATGCCACTTCTTTGAAGAAGCTCTTAAACATCGCATCTGAATCTGTTTCCATCTGATTACACTCCTTGGGGATGTTCATCTATGTGTTCAATTAATAAAACAACGAGATTGGGGACATTTCTATTCAACCTGTCAATGGAATTTTTTTGGGGGAGGGGGGTTTACACATAGTCAGTGAGGTAAACAAACATAATTACACTTATCCCATCCGCCTGGATATTCTGGATTAATAAATGAAGGTTTTGCCAACTAATTACAAATCAGGCTAATTACAAATCAATAACATTAGCCAACTCTGAAACACGAAGCGCTGAGCATTGGGATCCAGACATCACGGACAACTGGCCTCAGTTCCCCGCTCACATCTGGCAGTGCTCTCTGTCAGAACCAGGGGCCACGGAGCATTTTTGAAAGTGGGGAGGCTGAGCGATCACTGATCACTGGCCTTGGGGGTACCCGGTGAGTTGGAACAACCCAGTGGGGTGAGGGTCTTATTGAAATTTGATGTATTAAAATCATCTTTTAGTGCAATGTAGAAGTATGATTTCAATGTTTTTTGTTTGAAGTATTTTTAAGAGGTAACTTTTTAAGGGGTAACTTTTTCCACACAAAGGGTGGTGGGTGTATGGAACACGCTGCCAGAGGAGGTAGTTGAGGCAGGGACTATCCCAACATTTAAGAAACAGTTAGACTGATACATGGATAGGACAGGTTTGGATGGATATGGGCCAAAAGCAGGTAGTGTAGCTGGGACATGTTGGCGGGTGTTGTTGGCACAAGTTGTGCAGAACGGCCTGTTTTCACATTGTATCAATCTATGACTACATTATACCTCCACCATGCATGAATGCTTCAAAATCAAGTGGTTGAGTTTTATTGCCATATAAGCATAGAAACATAAAAAATAGGTGCAGGAATAGGCCATTCAGCCCTTCAAGCCAGCACTGCCTTTCAATATGATCATGGCTGTTCATCAAAACTCAGTACCTCTTTCCTGTTTTTTCCCCATATCCCTTGATTTCGCTAGCCCCAAGCTAACTGTAACTCTCTCTTGAAAACATCCAGTGAATTGGCCTCCACTGCCTTCTGTGGCAGAGAATTCCACAGATTCACAACTCTCTGCGTGAAGAAAGTTTGTCCTCATCTCAGTCCTAACTGGCCTACTCTTTATTCTTAAACTGTGACCCCTGGTTCTGAACTCCCCCAACATCGGGGACAGTGCTTGGTACTCACTTCCAGCAGCCACTGGTTGTCCTCCAGGATGCACGGAGCCGCAGCCTGGTCCAGGGCGAATTCGGCACAGAGACTCTCACGGCAGCGGCGCAACACTTCCGACGCCTCCGACAGCCCAGGACTCTTGCACTGAGGCTGCTCCATGGCCGGAGCTGCAGCGAGCGACTCTCCAGCCCAGCAAACACTCGCCAGACCCGGCTCCCCGTCCGCATCTGTCCCCGCCGCTGCTTCTGCTTCCATCCCTCCCTCAGCCCCGGCTCTCCAACACCCGCGGCCCATGCAGTTGATGTGAGTTTTGACATTTTAGTTGATCACAGAATTTCTCACGACGGAGCGTGAGAAATTTGTGATCAGCGTGAGAGCGTAAGAATTTGGCGAAATGCGTGATTCTCATGCTCAATGCGTGAGAGTTGGCAGCCCTGCCCCCCAGCCTCCTGTGTTCCAAAGATCAAAGTCCCAGCCTTTCCAACCTCTTCCTGTAACTCAAGTCCGCCTGCCCTGGTGAATCTATTTTGCAACTTTCCCATCACCGACGTCAGGTTTCATTGCCCTGTAGTTCCCCGGCTTATCCTTCTTAAATAACGGTACAATATTAACCACCCTCCAGTCTTTGTTGGCGCCAAAAATATGGCGACACTTGTGTACTACCTAGGTGAGGTCTGCTACATGATTTTATCGGGTTTTCTACAAAATAAAGCATTTCACTGTATCTAGGGTACATGTGACAATAAAATATCATTGAATCATTGGAACTTCACTGGATCTCTGAAGTACCTCATGAAAGGTTCTCAAAAGTACTTTATCCACTGGAACACCCTGGAGGGATCTAAAAATTGCTATAGAAATCCACGCTCTTCTTTCAGTGGGATAATGACCAGATAAGCATTCTCAGAGCTGTTACATGACGGATAATCATTGGCCAGGACCTTGAGGGAAATGCATCATTCGAGGCCCACCTCTGCTGGGGAAGAACACTTCTGGCATGCAGTGTCCCTGTGGTTAGAACTGATGCAGGATCAGTGTTGCAAAGGCTCAGGCCTGTGGCCATGGAGTAGGGAGCTCGAAGACCACAGAAACAATTTCTGCCACACATTACCTTTTGGGGAAACCCTTCTCTCCTCTTTGTTTTCCTCCACCACTTTCTTTTCCCTGCTTGTCAGAATAAAATGCCAGTTTAAATGTACTGATTGTGGATGACCAGCCATGATCACATTAAATGGTGGTGCTGGCTCGAGGGGCCGAATGGCCTACTCCTGCACCTATTGTCTATTCTGTAACACCAGTAACATCCAAAAGGAACTTCTCAGGAGAGTTTTCTTACAAACCTGGACGTATATAAGAGATGGAAGGGATGTCGTATGGTGGGGGTGCTACAGAGAGAGGAAGGGGTGTAGGGGCTAGAGCGGGTTACAGAGAGAGGGAGGGGTGTAGGGGCTAGAGCGGGCTACAGAGAGAGAGGAGGGGTGTAGGGGCTAGAGCGGGTTACGGGCGGGTTACAGAGAGAGGGAGGGGTGTAGGGGCTAGAGCGGGTTACAGAGAGAGGGAGGGGTGTAGGGGCTAGAGCGGGTTACAGAGAGAGGGAGGGGTGTAGGGGCTAGAGCGGGTTACAGAGAGAGGGAGGGGTGTAGGGGCTAGAGCGGGCTACAGAGAGAGGAAGGGGTGTAGGGGCTAGAGCGGGTTACAGAGAGAGGGAGGGGTGCAGGATATGGGGCGGTTATAGAGAGAAGAGGGTGCAGGGTTTGGGGTGGTTATAGAGAGAGGCAAAGTAAACGAGAACGGAAAAAACATGGTCAAAGAATGAGTTAAAATTGCAAACTAAAATGGAGAAGCGGTTAGCCTATGGGTGCCCAGTGCAGGGGTGATGTGTGAATGGGACTTTGCAGTGGGACCCAGTCCGCAGAGCAGTGCCTGAGCTGGAATTGTTGGGGAACAGTTGTGTTGTGTGTGAGGCTGCCTGGCCAGACCACTCTGGTCTCCTGAACTCCGTCATTGGGGTGGAAGATTGCAACCTTCACGTGGTCTGCCCTGTTTCGACGAATGCAATCAACTCGACGTGCACAAACGGAAGATCAAATAGAACAAGTTGTCCACCAACGTTAGGCTGTGCACGCTACACGAAAGAAGAAGAACTCCGCCGTTGAAAGCTGGCGCTGCACGATGTCGCAGTGCCCCCACCCTGCAAGCAACGTGGTTGAACTGCACCCTGCAGAGAGCCGCTCGCGGGCTGGGCGCCTGCGGTCAGTGTGTGAGGATTGACCGGTGGGGCTGTGTGGACCGGACCGGCTGTGGCAGCTGGCTGGGGAATGTGCATGAGCTGGTGTGGTGAAGCTGCCAGGTGAGCAGCAATGTGGACTCTCCACTCCTCCGCCGAGACCGGCAGGTGAACTGCTGTACCCTTCAGTAAACTCTGTTAATTAACAGCCAGCAGCCCAGAAACGTCCTCTGTAGCCCGATTGCATAAATCAAATAACTGTACGTTAGTGATTAAACTCACTGACAGAAACCGGGACTCAGATCTGAGGCTTTGGCAGCTGCCTGCTGTAACTGTTGGGTGACTTATTTGTCCTGATAAATGAGATCTCTGCTGATAAAGAATAAGGCCTCCTTTCCCTTGACTCTTGTTAATGATTACCCACTGACGAAGAGAGATTGAGCCGGCCATACGTATAATGTCGCCATTACAAGGGAGCACAGTTCCCTTATAGTCACAGCAACAAGATCTCCTTGGTACTTAAATGATAAGGCCTGTTTGTGATTGAGGGATGTGGTTCAGTTGTGACCGCTCTAGATCCTGAATCAAAAGCAGCACGGGGGTTTGAGGGGTTGGAGTGCTGGATTAGGTAGCTGTGAAATTAGGCAAGGGGAGGGTCGGGAGTGATCAATAGCACCTGTGTTTGACCTGGTACAGGCAGTAGATCCCAGTGGTGCTGCCTGTAGGTCTGAACAGCGTACAATGTACTTCTTCTGTCATAGTCACAGAGTCAAACAGCATGGCAACAGGCCCTTTGGCCCAACATGCCTACACCAACCAACACGCCCCATCTACACTAGTCCCTCTAAACCTGTCCTATCCATGTACCTGTCTAAATGTTTCTTAAACACTACCCACTGGCCTGTTTCCCCAGTAGGGTCCAATTCCACTGGTCAATGTCAGCACAACCTGGCTGCACTCCTAAAAGGAGGTACTTTGGCCAACCGAGTCCACGTCGACCATCGATCACCCGTTAACACTTGTTCTAGGCTATCCCACTTTCTCATGCAATCCCTACACACTAGGGGCAATTAACCTACGAACCTGCACATCATTGAGGAACTGGAGCACTCAGAGAAAGCCCACGCAGGTTTCTGGCACAGCTCTACTGCTGTGCCACCATGCCACCACAAAGGAGTCCAGCAGCAGTGGTGGAGGAAGAGGACCGGCTTCCAAACTGGCCAGCCGGTGGAAGGGTCCGCACCTCCCACCATCCCCAGCAACTGGAGAGGAAGCAACTCTCCCTCAGTGTCAAGGGACAGGGAAAGGTGCACAGGGACCAGAAGAGGGAAGTTGAGAGCTGAGAACCACGCTGTCAAATACCAAGAGGCTGTCCCCTTTCCAACTGGTCTCTGTCCCAGTGTCCAGGCCTGACTGATGCTGGGGGGATAAGGCTGGGAGGCAAGAGGTCACGCCAAGGGCTGACAGACAGGACTAGCAGCCTCCACAGGGCAAGGACAGCCCCAGACACAGAGGGCAGCGCAGCGGTAGAGTAGCTGTGTTACAATGCCAGAGAGCCGGGTTCGATCCTGACTACGGGTGCTGGCTGTACGGAGTTTGTACGTTCTCTCAGTGACCGTGTGGATTTTCTCCAGGTGCTCCGGTTTCCTCCCACACTCTGAAGAGTTTGTAGGCTAATTGGCTTTGGTAAAAAGTGTAAATTGTCGCTAGTGTGTGCAGGATATTGTTGGTGTACGGAGATCGCTTGTCAGTGCGGACTAGATGGACAAAAGGGCCTGCTTCCTCGCTGTATCTCTAAACTAAACTAAACTGAACTGAACAGAGCCCAGAGGGCAAGGAGTAGCCCCACACACAGAGCCCACAGGGCAAGGAGCAGCCCCACACACAGAGCCCACAGGGCAAGGAGTAGCCCCACACACAGAGCCCACAGGGCAAGGAGTAGCCCCACACACAGAGCCCACAGGGCAAGGAGTAGCCCCACACACAGAGCCCACAGGGCAAGGAGCAGCCCCACACACAGAGCCCACAGGGCAAGGAGCAGCAACAACTGTGGGAGACTGGGACCCAGAGCCTCACCTCAGGAGGTTAGTTTTGACTTGGTTTTGGGCTGAATGTGGGTGAGTTGTGTCTACAGGCACAGCCAATGTCTTGTGCAATAGGCAGTGTGCAATCATATCAGAGAGGGGCTTATCTGTACTCCAAGGCCACAAGACAGAAGAGAAGGTTGGGTGATAATTAACCTTGCAAAGGCCGAGCTCAGCTCCCAATCTGTGACACTGCAACACTCCCCACTGTATACTGGGAATAGAGTTCATACTGCAACACTGCCTACTGTGCACTGGGAATGGGCTGTAGTGTGCAATACTGCACACTGGGAATGGGCTGCACACTGCAACACTGCCCACTGTGCCCTTTGAATGCGCTGTAGACTGCAACACTGCCCGCTGTGCACTGGGAATGGGCTGTAGTGTGCAATACTGCACACTGGGAATGGGCTGCACACTGCAACACTGCTTCACACTGCCTGCCGAATTGCTGCACACTGCAGACTGCAACAATGGTTCCCGCTGCTTGCCCAGAATGCACTGTATACTGCATCACTGCTGTCAGGAATATGCTACACACGGTAATACTGCTTCACACTGTGCCCTGGAAATGGGCTACACATTGCAACACTGCTGCCCAGAATGCACTGTATACTGCAACACTGCTTCACACTGGCCGCTGGTAATGTGCTACACATTGCTGCCGTCCTCCTCCCCCCACAGTCCCTCCCCTGTGCAGTGTTTGGGATCCCTAGGATCCTGGTGCATCGAAAGAGGCTGATCAGCCCCTTGGGCTATGCTGGCCCTTTGTACTATCCCTCATTGTGCACACTCTCGGCACCTGTTACTGAACCTTCCTTCCAGACCATGTGCTGCCATCTCACCGGGTGAACTTATTCACTCCACGCCATCTCTAGTGATGCTGCCGATTATCTAAAGTCTCTATCCCTTGGTTCCAACCCTCCAGCCAAAGGAAACAATTCTTCCATAGTTACTCTGTCAAAGCTCCTCCAGTATCATTGACTCTCCCTTCACCTTCTCAGCTTGAAGGAGCAGATCTGCATTTCCTATTGTTGGTTCCATTCCTCCTCAACGCCTGCTCCTTCGCAGGTTCTGAAGATAGGCCTTGAACCGAAGCTTCACGCATTCCTTCTCTCCAGAGATGCTGCCTGTCCCACTGAGGTACTCCAGCATTTTGTGTCTATCTTCGGTTTAAACCAGCATCTGCAGTTTCTTCCCACACACCTTCGCAAGTTCAGTTTAGTTTATTGTCACGTGTACCAAGATAAAGTGAAAAGCTTTTGTTGCGTGTCACCGGAAAGACAATACAAGATTTATAATCGAGCCATCCACATTGTACATATACATGATAAGAGAAAAACGTGAATAATGTTTAGTGCGAGATAGTCCAATAAGGTCTGATCAAAGATAGTCCAAGGATCTCCAATGAGGTAGATAGTAGCTCTAATTGTTGGTAGGATGGTTCAATTGCCTGATAACAGCTGGAAATAAACTGTCCCTGAATCTGGAGGAGTGTCACAATTCTGGTTTGCAGGGATGAGGATGAACTTTGAGTAAAATCCCAGCAACAGAAACAGACTGCTGGGCGAACTCAAGCTGCTTCCGTTGGGGCAGAGCGTTGGTCGACATATCAGTTTGAGACCCCGCATCGAGTTCAACTTGTCATGTGCACAAGTACAGTGAGGTACAGGTACTATTACAACTATGCTTGCAGCAGCATCACAGGTACGCACACTCAGACAACACACACATAAACAAATGATACATCAATTACACACAAAAGTCTAAAAGGAAAGAAGACTACGGACAACGGGGCATTAAAGTGCAAAAACATGCGTAGAAATAAATACAAGTCGGGTTGTGCAAGTTAGTTCAGGAACCTGAAGGCTGTCGGAAAGTAACTGTTCCTGAACCTGTTGGTTTGGGACCTCAGGCTTCTGTAACTCCTGCCCGGTTGGTGATAGCCGCAAGAAGAGGGTATGGCCCACATTGTGGGGATTCTTGATGATAGATGTAGAAACAAAGAACTGCAGTTGCTGGTTATCGCTCAAAAGGACACAATGCGCTGGAGTAACTCAGTGGGTTAAGCAGCATCTCTGGTGAACGTGGATAGGTGACGTTTCGGGCCAAGACCTCTCTTCAGACTGGGGTCTTCAGCAGTCTGAGGAAGGGTCTTGATCCGAAACGTCATCTATCCATGTTCTCCAGAGATGCTGCCTGGCTCACTGAGTTACTCCAGCGCGTTGTGTTCCTTGATGATAGATGCCACCTTCTTGAGAAAGTGTATCATGTTGATGCTTTCAATGGAGGATCAAGACCCTGTGGACCCTCACTATGGTCTAGTAGGTGGGTCTGGCTTGGGAACGCAGTGCAAGGGAGTGCAGCCTCTCTGTGGCCTCGGCACATCAGGCTGAAGGGATTCTCAAGCCTTCGATGTGACCTCCCATCTCCGAATGCACCTCCCTTCAAAAATGCACCAAAGATATTAGGAAGAAAAAGATGTGATGTTATCATTTTTAGCTGGGGTACTGTGCTGGCAGGAGTACCTGGGGGTTTGACCTGTCACGAATGAGGCAAGATTACAGGGCAGTCCACAGTGCGTCACATCAGGGCTACGGAGAGAAACACAGACAGCTGATGTGAAGCCATTAACTTGAAACACTGCTTTGTGTTCCTTTCTCCTCAACTGCTGCCTGGAAGGCTGGGATTCTCGGCATTTTCTCTTTTTATTTCAGATATTAAGTTGAAAGCTTTTTGCTTTTCCAGAGCAGACAGAAACAACTGGGTGCCCTCCTCCTGCTCCCACATTATGGGATTGATGGGCTGAACGGCCTCCTGCTGTTCTTGTGTATCGGGGTCAATGGGCTGAATGGCCTCCTCCTGCCCCCATGTTTCAAGATTGATGAGCTGAACACCCTTCTGCTGTCTCTATATAAAATGATCGAGGGGCTGAATGGCCTCCTGCTGTTTCTGGGTAACCAGCCAAGGGTTGAAAGGCTGAAGTGCGACCAGCCGACCTCCCACCGG
The DNA here is from genome assembly GCA_035221665.1 of Okamejei kenojei. Classification (NCBI taxonomy): domain Eukaryota; kingdom Metazoa; phylum Chordata; class Chondrichthyes; order Rajiformes; family Rajidae; genus Okamejei; species Okamejei kenojei. The sequence continues at coordinate 25,810,288 of CM069135.1, read as the reverse complement.
GACCCCAATGAAGTGATGAAGTGAGGCAGCTGATAGACAAACAGCTTGATTCATGGGGGCAGGAGGAGGCCATTCAGCCCATCGACCCTGATACATGCGAACAGCAGGAGGCTGCTCAGCCCATCGATCCCATGATGTGGGAACAGGAGGAGGACACCCAGTTGCTTCTATCTGTTCTGGAAAAGAAAAAAACGTTCAACTTGAGAGAGAGAGAGAGAGAGAGAGAGAGAGTCTGCCCACCATCAGCCCACTGGTCTGCGTGCAGTGAAACGAAGGTCTTGAAAGGGACTTAATTTAACGCAGATTGACTTTACCCCTCGGGATCAGCTCAGGGTTAATTTGCCACAGGCAGCAAAAGAAGCAGAGAGCAAGCTAACTAATGCGTGTGTGTGGTGACTGGGGCAGATACACAGAGGCGCATGTGTATGAGCACAGAGAGAGAGAGAGTTGGGGCTTCACCAACACTGACATAAGTGATGAATCATGCAATGGCTCTAATGAGTGACAAACCCCGTGGCTGGGTGGCTTCCTCATGAAGATGACGAGGATATTTCACATCCTCAACCTATAATTTTCCAAGGTCCGTGCAATTTCAAAACCGTTCCTTTAAATTGGAAAACAGTGCATGTCGCAATGCTATTTAAGAAAATTGGTAGAAGACTACCAGAGAATTATAGTGCCATTGACAATGACATCTGTTGGCAGGAAATTACTTCAGTCTCTAATTAAGACCAGAGTAACTGAAAACATTGAACATTTGGCAGGGATCAGAGAGCGAGGAAAGATTTGTAAAGACTGGGTTGTGTCGGAGAAACTTGACTGAGTGTTTTTGAGGAAGTGATGGTATGTCCAGGGAATGGCAAAGGATCCCATCTCTTCTCATCTGCCAGCAAGGACCCCCAGCAAATCAACCCCCTCCCCGGAACATCACCTATTCCTTTTCTCCAGAGATGCTGCCTGCCTCGCTGAGTTACTCCAGCATTTAGTGTCTATCTTTGGTGTAAATCAGCGTCTGCAGTTGCTCCCTACCTCCCTCTATTGACTCTCCGATTCGACCACCACCCCCCCACCCCCACCTGTCCAACACTACACTGAAAGTCCCAACCTAATCATCTTCCCTGCTGCCCACATCTGCTTGACCTATGACTGTACAACATCCCCAAACCCACACCAGTCTTATCCCCCCCTTTCACCTCCCCTCCCCACCCCACACATCTGATCCACCATCAGTCCAACAACCCCACACACACCAGCCTGATTCCAACATCGCCTAACCGCCCCCCCCACACAACTGTCTAAACCTCCCTCTATCCACTACCCAGCCCACCCCACACATCTGTTTGTACCCTGTCAGCTGGCCAGCCCACCCCACCCCAATATCTGATTCCCTCTAAACAGCCGACCCCACACACACATTTGTCTGATTCCCTGTCATCTCACACCTTCATCTGACCCCCACCATTGCCTTTAATCTGTCTCACCATTGGTTTTGTGTCCTCCCTCACACAAGCTCTCTCGCACACTGTTCCCCACACCTCCCCCACAATCAACTACTTAAGGGACCATCCCCAGAGTGGAACGTTTTGGCTTCTCTCTCCCTGCGAGATCTACTCCACCCTCGACATCCTGCACTGCAGATTTTTGGGTCCCTTCACTGGTTTCCAGGGCTGGATGGAGTCTAACCACTTCGCCTGGTTGCATGCTCCAGGACTGGGGCGAGACTACACAGAGGCTGGTGGTTCAGCCGTGAAGGTGGGAAGACGGAAGGGGTCAGAAACACCAGTGAGGGTATTGGCTGTAGTGATTATCAGATGATGGGCTGAATGGGAAGACCCCCTGCCCATAGCGTGGTAGAAATCTGGAAGACCCGCTGCCAGTGTCCGATCAATAGTCAGTTTTAAATCCGAGAGGTTGTGATAGCCAAGTGGTGTATCTGGTAGAAACGCTGCCCCGCCGCACCAGGTTCGATCCTGACCTCCACTGCTGTCTCTGTAGAGTTTGCACGTTCTCCCTGTGTCCTGGTCTTCCCCTGAGTCCCGCAACCCAAAGATGTATGGGACGGTGAGAGAATTGGCCACCTTAAATTGCCCTGAGTGAGTGTGGGTGAGAGGTAGATTCTGGGGGGAGGGGGAGGAAGTTTTGACGGGATCGTGGGAATAATCTAAAAAACAGCGGGATTAAGGTAGGATTAAAGTAACTGCCTGGTTAATGGCTACTGCAGACCCGAAGGCCTGTTTCCATGCTGTGGCGCTGTGAATCGTGATATGGAGACATGCGGGGGAAAGGAGAAGATATAGTTGCTGTAGGTCACAGACCATATTGAATGGTAGAACAGGGTCAAGGGCTGAAATAGGCTTCTCCTTTTCATATGTTCCTCTATTCATAGATTGCCGCACAGTAAGTGAAACCTGAGGATCGGAATCTATAAACGGCCCACACTCAGTGAGACGGGTCTGAACGCACCCTGAACGTTGCCCTGTCAGTAAATGAAGTGCGGCAGCATCAGACTGGAAGAGGAATGTGGAACACAATCCTCAGCCCCCTGCCCCCTCCCCAAGCAATACAGCCACAAGGCACTGGCCTCACCCGGCCCATGCTGAGGATTGCGTTTAAACCTTTCAATACATATCGAATGGTGGATCTGGTATTTTGTATTCCCTTCTGGTACTCCCTTTGATCTGGTATTTTGTTGGTTCACATGCTTGATCAATGGTGTTTTATCATTAATGTTTTATTATTATTAAATGTTTCGTGTTTTCTGAGGCATTTGTAACTGTCCACTGTGTGTCATGTTGTTACTTGTGGGCGGAGCACCAAGGCAAATTCCTTGCATGTGAATACTTGGCCAACAAACTTACTTACTTATTATACAGGGCGGCACGGAGACACAGCTGGCAGAGACGTTGCCTCACAGCGCCAGAGAGCTGGATTCCACCCCGATCTCAGGTGCTGTATGTGTGGAGTTTGCACATTCTCCCGATGGGTTTTCTCCGGGTGCTCCGGTTTCCTCCCTAGTTACCCTAATGTTTAGGGAGTGGCGGCGAACGGGGGGGTAACGTAGAACTAGTGTGAACAGGCGTGATCGATAATGGTCGTGGGCTCAGTGAGCCGAAGCACCTGTTTCCATGCTGTATCTCTACTCTAAACAAAACATGTATTTAGACATTGGCAGTATTTTCATTTTAATTTCTGGCTGTGGAGTGTGCAGTCTTCTTCTTTCGTGTCCATCTTCCATGTTTCAAATGTTGACATTGCTGTCATCGTCCGTCCTGAAAAGGACGCAGGCTTCCGGGGACAATCCGTGGGAGCCATCACTTGTTGCAATAGACGACGGTGATAGCAGAATTAGCTCGGGATACTTCCAGTTTCCAGCCCCGCGACGTGGACGCTTCTGTTATGCGGCCGAGGTTGCAGTGAGGTGAGGGGGATGTGGGACCTGACTCATTTGTAGCTCTCAGAAAGGAAATGGTTCATTCCTGAGGGTAGACAAAAGTGCTGGAGAAACTCAGCGGGTGAGCCAGCATCTATGGAGCTAAGAATAGGCATTCTTGATATTGGACAGCTGTGTGTCGTCTGGGAGCAGTGTCTTGTCCTGGGAAAACTGGACTCACTGCGAGTCGTTTCAATGTCCTGGACATCCGAAGATGCTTCACAACTGGTAAAAGGGGAATATTGAGAAATAAATAAATAAATTAGAAAAACACACTTATTTATAATTAATTAGAACACAATAATCCTAGAACTAATTACAAGCTCTAAGACTAAGCAATATAATTTTAAGATGTAGAAACAAGAAACTACAGACTCAGGTCACCTGCAGCACCAGAGTATTAAACATCCTTGACCACTGCTATACGACCATCAAGGATGCCTACCGCTCTATCCCTCGCCCTCATTTCGGGAAATCTGACCATTCAGCGGTGCTGCTTCTTCCTGCATACAGGCAGCAACTGAAGAGCATATCCCCAGAGGTGAGGACTGTACAGAGTTGGTCTGGGGAGCCAGAGGAACAACTACTTGGACTACTTGGAGTCAGTAGACTGGGCAATGTTCAAGGACTCGGCAACGGACCTGAATGAATTTGCCACGGTCGTTACAGACTTCATAAGGAAATGTGTGGAGGACTGTGTTCCGACAAAAAACATGTGAGTGTTTCTTAACAAGATGAACCAGCATTCTTCTGAAGATCAGATCCCGGGCATTCAGGTCTGGTGACACAGAGGTCTGTAAGAAGTCCAGATACGACCTTGACAAGGCCATCAAAAAGGCCAAAAGGAGCTTCTGCTCAAAGCTGGAGGATGGGGCGGATGTTCGGCAACTGTGGGATGGGGCGGATGTTCGGCAACAGCTCAAGCTACAGCAAACCATCACTCCATGACAAGCTCAATGCGTTCTATGCACGCTTTGATAGGCCTTCCCAAGCCCCCATATTAGAGTTGGTATTAGAGTCACAGTCACAGAGGCTGACGTCAGAAGATCCTTCAGGGGGCTGAACCCTCGGAAAGCGCCTGGACTTGATGGTATACCCGGTCGAGTTCTCACAGCCTGTGCAGACTAACTGGCTGGCGTTTTTGCGGACATTTTCAATCTCTCATTATTGAGGTCCGAGGTTCCCACCTGCTTTAAGAAGGCATCAATAATACCGGTGCCCAAGAAGAGGAAGGTGACGTGCCTCAACGACAATTGACCAGTGGCACTAAAGTCCGTGGTGAAGTGCTTTGACAGGTTGGTTATGGTGCATATCAACTCCTACCTCAACAAGAACCTCGACCCTTTACAGTTCGCCTACCGTCACAACAGGTCAACGGGGGATGCAATCTCACTGGCTCTCCACTCCGCACTGGACCACTTGGACAATAAAAACACTTATGTCAGGCTGTTGTTTATAGACTACAGCTCGGCATTCAATCCCATCATCCCCTCCAAGCTGGTTACCAATCTCACGCAACTGGGTCTCTGCGCATCCCTCTGCAATTGGATCCTCGACTTCCTCATCCACAGACCACAGTCTGTTCGAATTGGTAGGAATACTTCTTCCTCAGTAACAATCAGCACGGGAGCACCTCAAGGCTGTGTCGGCCCCCCTGCTCTACTCACTCTATACCCGTGACTGTGTAGCCGGACCAAGTGAACTCCATCTTCAAGTTCGCCAACGACACCACTGTTGTTGGACGAATTACAGATGGTGATGAATCAGTGTGTAGAAGTGAGATCGACCGATTGACCCAACGGTGCCAGCACAAGAACCTGGCTCTCAATATCAGTAAAACTAATGAACTGATTGTGGACTGTGGAAGAGGAAAGATGAGGACCCACAATCCTGTTTGTGTCAATGGGACGATGGTGGAAAGAGTCAAAAACTTCAAATCCTGGGCGTGCCT